>CM041633.1:43113380-43162693 GCA_023333625.1 Bothriochloa decipiens | reverse complement strand
GGTGCCATATATCTAGCAAAGCTTACCTGAAGGTGAGAGACAAAAACAAATGCTGTTTTATATATTAACTCTATTTCAAATTATAAGACCTTTGACTTTTTTAACCTCAAGTTTAACCACTTATCTTTTTCAATAATTTATGATAGAAAAGATAAACATCTTAAAATTTAAAATGAAGGGAGTACATTCTTATTTTTCTATCTACTATTAGACTCACACATGCTCCTCTTTTTAGAATTCTAGTATGCGTCTGACACAAAAAGGTCAGACAACACAACAACGCAAACCCATTTCTGTTTCGTGATCATGTAACTATGACTGCCAATGGCTGCAACTTTGGGCTCTCGAAGCCCCTATGCATGGCTCGTCCCGGCATCTGTGGCAATAAATCTAGTGGGACTCTTCATCCCCCGTTTAAGTAAAAAAATAACGCAAACCCACCGAGAGATTTGGATCTATTACCCAACTAGGTTTTTCCGAGCTATGGCTCGATGAGGAATATAAACTCTAAGATAAAATCCAATCTAAAGACCCATGCGTGGCTAACCTTAGCCTTTTTAAAAGTGCACGCAGGCTCCAAATAAGGTAACTCGACGTAGCCATAGTTTGGCTTGAACCTGTTTATATAGACTACAAAAATAAAAGCATATGTACCTAGCTACTTACCTAATATAAAAATACTATCCCTCGCCCGCCACGCAGGGGCTCACCGCGCTTCACTGGCCCGGCCGCTGCTACCATGGAACAGGCAGATCGGGTAGTCCTTGGCCGGACCTGGTGTCTCCTAGCTAGGGCGGCGTGGCTGGATCCTCACTCCTCCTTGCCCATGTCTAGGCAAGCGCGGCTTAGGGCCAGCCCGTAGCGAGCGCATGGCCGGCCAGGGCAGGAGCAGCCGTATTAGCGATAGTGGCAGCTCAATCCCCTACCTCCCCCTCTCCCTCTCTGGATTCAGTTTAGAGGGTCGGCTGGTCAACCAGATCCATCACTCTTGTGGTCAGATCCGATGACCAGCAGGAGGTCTGGTTTGTACCTGGCCGAATCTTGTGCCTCCTAGCTAGGGCGGTGCGGCAGCCCAACCCGTGGAGGCCGCTTGGCTGGCTTGGGTAAGGGCCACGGGGGCAGTTGGCAAGGGTTCTCGGCAGCCAGATCTGGCTGGCCGAGGATGCTAGCGGTCGATTGCCTGGTGGATCTGGTTGGGCCGTGACCACTACCCAACCGCCACCTCTCTTAGGCGTATGCTTTGCCGCCGTAGTCGCTCCATTCTCGTGAATACTTTGCTGCTTTGGTAGATGCTTTGCAGCCATGGTTCAGGCAGATGCTTTGCCGCCAAAGTTGCTACCCTCTCGTGTCTCTAATGGATGCTTTGTTGCTGTGCTACTGGTGGATCGAGCAGATGCTTCGCTGTCATAGTCATCTCGTGTTTGTGGATGCTTTGGTACCATAGCTTCATCTCCCTATTGGCAGTCCTTGCATTGTTTTTACCTAGGTCCAGTCGGTTATATGTTTTGGCAAAGGACCCTCTCCCTACCTTGTTTCTTTTTTTCTCTTGTGTGTTTGTTTCTTTAACCACTATCTTTGTGGTTTTGTGTGCTGGGTTTTCCAATACTCGCAACATATAAACCGTTTTCGGCAAACGAACTTCGTCTTAATGAAACATAAGTTAAGGCCTGTTCTAGAAAAAAAAACTTCTCTGAATATAAAGTCCAGCCACCACACGTCTTCTAAATAAAAGAAGCTGGCTGCACCCATTAAATTGCCTCATTGAATCCATCACGTCTCTACAGTTCTAGATATTGCAATAAGTCCATCAAGTCTCTGTAGCTGGGGAACATGCATTTGTCTTGTACGTTAACTGGGTGCCTCAACTATGATCTCAACTTAGTTGTCAAAAAAAAAAAACTATGATCTCAACTTTCATGGAGCCAATGCAAATATATGATTTATTAGCCTTTTTCTTTTCATCTGTCCTTTGTTACAAATTAGCTGCTGTAGAGGAACCGTTAGCTGCTACATTTGAATGCAACTTGTCATGCAAAATTACTTTTGAATTTCAAAATTTTAAAATTTAAAATTTTCAAATGGCCTCGGATGAAAAAACTTACTAAATAAAAAGTATAGATCTCAAAAAGTTGTTAAACTTTCTAGTTGGCAACTTTTTCATTTGAAGTCATCTTGTCATGCAAAATTACGTTTAAATTTTTTAAATTTAAAATTCAAACTTTATGAACGACGTCAGATCGAGAAGCTCCCTAAATGACAATTATAGATCTTGAAAAGTTATAAAACTTTGTAGTTGATTTTTTAATTTGAATTTGTTTAGTCTCAAATAATCAATTTACGGAATATATACATAAACAACAAAGGGGTACAGTGGTAGTGGAGGTGGCAGAAAAGTGCAAAAAATCATGAAATTGACTGACCTAAGGGGTCCTCCATTGATTAAAATAAAATGTTTTGCTATTTTTATTAGGATTTTTTGTGTTTTTAGGAATATCATTTGTAACGGCGGCTGAGGCAGCCACCCCTACAGTGGCTATTTTTAAGCATCGGCTGGGAAGGGCGGTTGGTGATGGCCGCCCATAGAAATCCGTGGACCGCCCCTAAAATAGTTTATGGCATAGTGACTACCATAAACTCCTTTCATATGGGTTTGCATCTGACGACTATGGGAGAAAGAACCAAATTGTATATCGAACTTACTTGCTACCTTGTATGAAATTCCAATAAACTTTTCATTCATATATAACATTTTTTTGGAGAAAATTCAAGCATATATAACCTGATGAGTCAAGAATGAAAGAAACAACTTATCCGACCACGTCAATAATCAATAGGAAAATCCTCACCACAATAATGATCTATGATTAATTGAACTCCAATAGCAGCAGCGACGACAGATAAAAAGGATCGATTTACAGCAGTAGATGCAAAGTAAACCCTAGGATAATCTTTCCACCCATGGCCAACACTGCGCCACAAATCTTATCCGCGGAGGACATTTTGGATTTCGTGCAGCGGACAACAGCGTCCGCCATGGTGACAAGGCCATGCTTAATCGTGGCCACACCGTGGTGGATGCCGCGCCTTTGCCCGCTGGCTGTTGCAATAAATTGATTTACCACGGTGAGCGTCTTTGCCCGCTGCGGTAAATCGGTTTACCAAGTGGGCAACATAAGGAGTCCACTGCGGTTAATGAGTATTAACTGCAACGGGCGACTTATGCCGTCCGTTGCGATATACCGATTTACTGTCGCGAGCGACTTATGTTGCCCGCCACAGTTAACAATTTTGGATTAAAAAAATAAAAATTTAGCTTCAATAGAAATCTAGAATTTAAATTCAAACCATTTCTAGATTTCCACCACCATCCGTCATCTCTTGGAGTATATCAATCCTCCACCATGATGTAACCATGAGCACTATTGTCGCTGCAGGCTGACACTGCTATTGCTGAAGATGAGATGGGCGCTCCGGGATCTTGGTTCAATGTCGTCGACGCCAAGCTCACTCCAGATGCACTGCCACTTGCATCGACTCTTTCGTCGTGATGAGTCCTGACTGTGTAATCATCCACAAAACTATTCCGAATCAAATGAGATTGCACCTTGCCGTCGTCTGTGTAGGTCTCAGGTTCTTGCAGTGAGAACATGGATATATGGTTGTCGTCTGGTTTAATCTCTCACGGTAAGCTTTGTCAGCGGCAATAAACTTGCTCACTTCAGTGAGATACTACGGATCAAGCACTCTACTGATCGTACATCCATTCAGATCTGTCCATCGCATCTGCAACATTACACATCATAAGGAGAGAAGAACTACAAAAATGATAATTTACATTCGAAATCTTGAAAAAGAGAGAGCAATGATGATGAGAAAGAGCTTTTATGCATCCAAGATGAATCTACATCCAAAAAGACATAAGCTTGTCTCTCCTCCATGAATGTAGAACTAGATCTAGAGGGGCTCAAAAGTGACGAAAAGAGAGAGGAAAGAGGACGGGGGAGCCTTTATATACCTCTTATAGTGTCCTCTTCCCCCCAAATCAAAGCACTAAACCTCAATCTAATGGTTTGGTCAAATTTTAGAGCAAAACCTTTTCCCCCACAAGTTTGGAAGAGGAAGCCCGTGGGGAAAAAGAGAGGAGGTTAGCTGCTATTTATAGGCTAGCGATTTACCGTATAGCTTATTTGCCCACTGCAGTAAATCCACATTAACAGCAGCGGGGGACTTAAAACGCGTCCACTGCGGTAAATCAATTAACTGCAGCGGGCACGGCTAATGAAGATTTACCACAGTCCGCAGGTTAGATTGCATGCTACGATAAATCCTTTACCATAGAGGGCGCTTTGGTGCCCCGGCCGGCCATCAAATAACCGCGCCGAGAAAAAACATTGCCAGTCACAGAGGACCTTTCGGCAACGCTGCACAAGCTTGATTCTGTAGCAGTGCAAGACCAACGATGAACCCAACTAGCCAGGGTTTGTGAAGTGACGGCTCAACTGGACCCTAGCCTTTTTTAATGCAACGCGACAGGAGCCACTGTTTGGCTTGAACCATCCAATCTAGAAACCCATACATGGCTGACCGCCCTAGCCTTTTTAAATATGCACGCACGCACGAAATAAGGTAACTTGACACCAAATAAGGTAACTCGACAGAGCCACTGTTTGGCTCGAACTTGTGTTAGAATTGGACACAAAACTGAAATAAAAGGATACGCACATATAAAAAGTCCACCCACCAGACGTCTAAATAAAACAAGCCGCAGCATTAAATTGCTTCAGTGACACTCCATCACGTCTCTGCAGTTCTAGAACATGCAATAACTCGATCACATCTCTGGAACTGTGCATTTGTCTTGTATACGTTAATAATATCTTGCCTCACCTATTATCTCAACTTTTATGGAGCCAATAGAAATATATGGTTAGCCGTTCCTTTTCATCTATTTTCTTGAAAAAATGGCTCCTGTATATATGGCCGGCTGGCACAGCAGCACTGCAATGAACTCCTTTCATATAGTTTTACATCTCACAATAGAGTGAATTAAATTGTACACGTCAGAATTCCTTGCTACCTTGTATGAATTTCCATTAAGTTTTTCATGCATAAACTGATGAGCCATGGGCTCATCATTCTCCCATTCTTGAAACAAAGTCGCTCTCGACGTAAATGTATCTCGAGTTGGCACGATCGTCTTTGCAACATCTATATTTCATCTTTCTTTCTTTCTTTCGTTCTTGGTGCTGCACAAAATCGGATACAAACAACGATTTATTTACAACTGTCAAGGCACTGTTTGGATTATCGTTGCGACTTTCAGAACTCCCTTCTGGAGAACTAATCATCATATCATCTTTTCTTGCATTACTATGAAATTGGTATAGTCACACCATTCTCTCCCTGAAAGCAATGTTGTCACTAGCTTCAGAGCAATTTCAGCAGGATTTTTCTTCACTTTCAGAGCAACAATCACCTCAGCCTTAATAGCACTATCCGCCAACGGTTTGAGCACATGATGAACTCCCTTATGCAAAGAATAAATATATATTGGAATGACCACCATAAGTAGCATCAAGATCAAACTTCCACGGGCGACCTAATAATAATAATGGCACATACCCAATGGTGTAGTATCACAATCCACAATAATCAATTTGCATACCTTATCTTAAGTTTTGCATTCTAATTGAAATATATTAGATGGTTGTCCCTTCACAATAGCAACGGTACCATCACTATGTGTTTTCTTTTTTGTTATAGATAAGCCATCTAATACATCATCTGTATCATTATCAATTTTAACCTTTGACTGAGTTTCAATAGAGGAAGTACTACAATGCTGCTCAAATGCTAAAAAAAAAAATCAGCACTCCCAAGTAAAACTGTCAGTTCGAGCACTTGGGCCTTCAACAACAACTAAGCATCTTCTTAGCGTTTTCAGAGCAACCAATTAATTGGCTTCGTGGTTATAGATTTTGGGCCACGAGCATCAGCTACTGTTTTCCTTGACTCAAGTGGAGGAACAAATTGGCTTTGAAGCACCACCCCTCATATCTCTCCATGTCCAACGAAAACAATATTCGTTCGAGTCGAGGCACCAAATGAAAACATCTTTATTAAATGTCTCCTCTTCGTAATATATCGTTAGGGTCGATTTGAGTCCTCGACCTCAGAAGAAATCCTCCATACTATCTTGAGTGTCTTCCTCTTGTATTTCAGTTAGAAATGAAGTAAGAGTAATCTGCTCTAAGAATGAATTTGCCTACTTATATATATATACGACATACTTTAAGCTGCAGTTTTCTTGAGAACAATTTCAGATATTACTTATGCTCACCATTTTAAACATTAGGCAAATTTATTTGGGCATCTTGGCATGTCCTTATCGGATATTCTATATTATCATCTCAAGCCACTTGAATT
The DNA here is from genome assembly GCA_023333625.1 of Bothriochloa decipiens. Lineage (NCBI taxonomy): Eukaryota > Viridiplantae > Streptophyta > Magnoliopsida > Poales > Poaceae > Bothriochloa > Bothriochloa decipiens. Next base: position 43,156,267 of record CM041633.1, on the reverse strand, counting down.
GTCGTAATAATTATACAAAATTATTGCAGCGACCACGCTTACAGCGTGACTAGTTTTCTTAGAACTCCTTGAAACCATATACAGTGCCAACGATGTTCTAACTATATATTATCTTCAGCCATTCAAATTATTGTAACTATTTTATGCTAAATTCATCTTATCTTTATGAAGCACAGTGCCTGGCGATGCAGACCCGGCCATATATCTGCATTACAAGCGGAAGCAAATGGCTCAATTTATGGCTCATGTTTATGGCGGTGAAGAACCACTAGCTGCTCAGCTCTGGAGCCTGTGGATTCTAGCGACAATTCTATATTATCATCCAAAGCCACTCGAACTATCATTTACCGTATAAAGTTGCAGCGCGCTCACTTGTTAGGGCGTCGTCCTCAACGGTACAAGACAACTCATACATACTATATCATTGCTATTCATTATGTGAACCCTACATGTTAATTTTTTTTTATTCTACATCATCTCTCCTCCTCTCTCAGTATTTATGTGACCCACAAACTACCTTATTTTCTAAGTGGGATGTTGAGATAAGATATAGTACGTGTCTTCTTTTTTATCTTCTTTCTCTTCCACATAGGGAAAAATATCCACCGTTGTCTTCTTTGTAAGTGGCAATGTTGAGGACGCCCTTACAAAAAAGTGGAAACTCTTGGTCTTCATTACCATTTTGAGCCTTACATGCTACAACTATTCCATGTTAAATTGCTCTCGAGTCTCGAGGTTATGGCGACTAGTTTCTTAGGGCACTCTGGATGTAGACTCCAGCACAATTTCTATAGTTATTTGTTACCCCTCTACTTATCGAATTATACTGATATAACATTGTATTTGTTAAGGAAAAAGAGATAATGCAAGAAATGGTCTCTAAGATAGAAACAACATCAAGGCTTTGATCGATGTAGAAGAAATGACACTTGTCCGCATTAGGGAAGATGGCGGTAGTTTCCATCGAGCCTCGTAGCCGATGGGTTCCCTTTTCACGCATGCCCTCGAACCCGCAACCTCTCGACGCCCGCTATCCCTGCATGCAGGCGCTCGACACCATGGAGCTTTGGCTGCGGCCATTGGACGCCTACCTTCCCGTGCATGGCCGCTCAACACCTAAACAACGTGGAGGTCTGGCCATGGCTGCTCCTAACGCTAGCCTGCCTCGACGCCCAACTCTCCTACTGCCTGTGCCGGCTCATCCACCCACTCTTGCCTGCCTCTAAGATAGGCTCGCGCGTGTCTTGCCTCACATCTACACTCATTGGGAGGTAGGATGATTGGTTGGACTCTAGATAAAAAAAAAGCGGCAATGAGAATAACTGTTTCCTGGTATAATATCCTGTACTATAGAAAGAGTAGATACAACCTGTGCGAAGTCCATCAACCTGTGCGAGAAGTTAGAATTTTATAAGAGATAGATTTTGTTATATTGCTATTTATTGATGTTTGTAGTGTATAACAATATCTATGCTTTATGGTTATATAGATATTTTATATTTTTTGCAATACAATATACATTGATAATTTGGATGTAGGTTTGTAATATCAGTAGTGGTTATTTAGATGTAAATTCAAAGGGGTCCATATATTATGTATCTAATGGCATAAGTGGGTAATTTAAATAAATATTTTTGGGTTACCTTACATTGATTTACACTTTCATAGAGGTGGGTAATTTATGAAGAAAATATCATTGATCATATTGTTATTATTAATACTCAGTTGTAATATTCATAGAGGTGAATACTAAACAGAGCACATATATTGTAATAACATCAAACACTGATATTTAAGGCCATACATGAGATGTGGATTTCATAGATTTGTATTCCTCCCACATGATTTCAGAGTCTAGGTCGACCCTTCTTTTATGGACATTTTCATCACTAGTAGAGATATGGCTTCTAGTTCCGGGTTGAAAACCCCCTGTTGTCCCGGTTACCCAACCGGGATTGCCCAAGCGGGACTAAAGGTCCCTCCCTTTAGTCCCAGTTATGCCAACCGAGATAGATAAATTGGTTTGACCTTTTTCTATTTTGGTATATTTTTATTTGTTTTCATATTTATTTTAAATTAGTTATTTGTGTATGAATTCTATGTATAATAATCTAATATACGTTCGTTGAAGAATTTTATACATGAATAAGAAACTAATATATATACACACACAAAAGCTTAACTAATGTTTTAGTTTACATCGATCCATGCATGCATGCATGAAATAATAATTATAAGTGTATCACATAAAATTTTGTTCTTGGGACTGCGCATACGCTCTATTGTCATCCTACCACCGACTCGCCGTCGTGTCACTGGTACTAGGTAAGACTCAGTTAGGGTCATAGTAGAACTCGCTAGTGGGCGTCGTGACTTGATCAACAAGAAATCCTGAAATAGCCTCTTGAACTGCTTTGATCTGGTCTTCTCGCATGCACCTTGCCTTTAACCAATCTGCCTGCAATGTGCGTGAATGAATGAAAGTAAGGTATAAATATATATATACTATATATATCGAGATACGTACGTAGTCAACTGTGTTTCATTACATACTTTGAGTTGTTCTTCTGGAATCCTCTTTCTGAAGGCCATCATATACTCACAGACGTAGTATGCGTATAAATTGTTCCCTGCTCCTTGTTGTAGACACCACTTAACGAGAAAATAAATAATTTATATCATCATGAACCGAAGAAGCATGTAAGTAATTATCATTTTGAGCTAATAATAAAGAAGCATTGAGAGCTATTATATATATACTTATACGCCATGGTCTTATAGTTAGAGGCACGGTCCAAGCCCCACGTCAACTTTTGTATTTATCCGTGAGCGTAAGCCAAGCTCTGCATCCACAAGAAAAAATAATTAATCAATCATTAATTAGCTAGTTGCCATATGCATGCAATAATATATATATATATAGAGACAGATTTATATAATATATATTAATTACTTCTGGATCATATCTATCATATCTTGGTACTCTGTTTGTGGTCCTAACTTGGAGTCCAAGATTATTATGAAGCCCCTTTTCAAATTAATGACCAGCATTATCCAGTGAAAGCTGTAGGTAACGATCGATCATTATATAAAGTTAACATAGGTACAATAAGCCAAAAATATGTGCGCAACATATTAGCACTAACCCAAACAAGTAAGAGAATATGATTTGTTCCTTATCCCTAAGGGATTCTCCTCTGGTTAGTGACCGGGTCCTTGAAAATAAGTTACGGGTCGATGAAACCTAAAGCATTACTCTTCTTGTCATTCCTCATTTCTTGCATAGTCTGCATTCATATATAGTACAAATATAAGAACTAAATTTTAACATGCATGCAACAAATACCAATGGTTTGTCACTTACAGACAAAACCAGCTAACGAGTGATTTGTCAAGAGCTTCCTGCCAAAGCAGATGGTGCATGTCTTTGAAATAAATTGGCATTATGCCATATCCATGGAAGTACCAATGCTCTGGTTTAAATTGAAGCATCAACAATAATTCTGGCTCGTCCACTTCTCCTTACAAATATTCATGTACCATTGGTTCAAGTTGTTCATCTGCGTGCCCAGTTTGGGCCTGTCCTTTTTGCCTACTAGACTCCTGCCCTTCTTATATGTCTGAAATATATCATGCTCTGCTTTAGCTAAAAGAAACGGGGTCTGCTCGCAGAACTGGGAAGGTGTAATCTTTGCTTCGTCTAGAAACTTTGCGAGTTGTTCGGGGTTAACTTCTTCCCCACACATAGCTACAATGACATCATCAATATAGGAAGAAGAGCCATGCCCTTGTGATGGTGGTTGATTATTATGAACAATTAATGGTGGGATAGACTGTTGTTGCATCCCAAGCTGTGGAACCTCTTTCCCTGCTTTCTTCTTGGCGGTGGTTTTCCTTTGCTTACCATAGGACTCGTGTGACGACTTTATGAGTTGTTGTTCATAGTCCGTCAATGGTGGGGACTTATTTCTCTGACGCCTTTTGAGCTCAACTTCCCACACTTGTCTCCTTAGATTCTGTATGTGTAACGGCTTCGGCGGGTTATTCAACATCTCTTTTCTCCACGCTCTATCTTCATTAATTTGTGCCCTCCATCTATCATTGTCCTTTTTGTAGGGATGCTCTTCCTGATCATGTACTGCTCATCTGTAATGGCAGCCTTTCATTTACGACCCTGTTTTGGTTTCTCCACGGGCAGGGAGGACGTCTTCGGACATGGCGGAGATGGAGATGGACATGGACATGGAGATGGAGATGCTCCTGTGCCATGGATCGCATCATCATGATTGCCTATAACATCATCATCATGATCCGAAGCAACACTATGATGATCTTGGGAATGAAGAACTGGTGGAGACCTGCACTGAATAAATTGATGAGTGCCAATAATATAGCATATATATATAGAATATATTGAAAAGTTTCATATTCTCACCTAGGAGGCTGCGGTGGCGCTGGTGGTACCCTAGCCGTCTCATTGCTGGGAATGATTATGAAGTGCTTGCACCACAGAATGACTCCCTTCTCAGCTTCTCCTAGGGTCTTCTCCCCATCACCACCAGGAATTTCAAGTTCCACTCCCATATGGCTATCGATAACTCTATCCACACTGACTCTATAATGTGTAGGGGGAATTGGAACACAATGGACTTTTGGATCTGTGCTGTTAGGATCCTCTAGAGAGACATAACCGAGCACCACCATATGACTATCCTGAAAGATTACTAAGAGTCGGCCAGTCATTGATTGTAACAAACAACAACACTCGCAGGTTAAAGTGTTCCTGTTTGTACTCATCCCACACACGTACACCTTTGATCTTCCATAACTCCAGAAGTTCATCAACTAATGGCCTCAGGTACACATCAATGTCATTGGTAGGTTGCTTTAGTCCTTGGATGAGCACTGGCATCATAATAAACTTTCGCTTCAGCACAACCATGGTGGAAGGTTGTAGATACATAGATTAATTTATAGACCAAGTGCTGTGACCGCTGCTCTGCTCCCTGAAAGGATTCATGCCATCTGTACTCAAAGCAAACCTTAGGTTTCTTGCATCCTTTGCAAACTCGGGGAACTCTCTGTTGATTGCTCTCCACTGGGATCCATCAGCGGTGTGTCTTATCATATTGTCTACCTTACGGTCTTCTTTGTGCCAACGCAGCAACTTTGCATGATCTTTGTTTCTAAACAAACGTTTCAAGCGTGGTATTATAGGAGCATACCACATCACCTTAGTAGGGATTTTATTTTTAGGATGTTGTTCGTTGGGGTATTTCCCCTTAACTTCACCAGGGTCATCTCGCCTGATCTTATACCACAATGCATGGTATATCGGACATTCATCCAATGTCTCCAACTCCTTGCCACGGTAGAGGATGCAGTCATTAGGGCACGCATCTATCTTCTGGATTTCTAATCCCAGAGGGCAAAGGATTTGTTTTGCTTCATATGTCATGGTGGGCAACTCATTATTCTTTGGAAGCATCTTCTTTTGGATAATTAGCAACTCCCCAAAGCCCTTGTCTGAGACACAATTCTTTGCCTTCCATTTTAGCAATTCTAGTGTGGTACCTAACTTTTTCTGCCCCTCTTCACATGTCGGGTATAACAATGTCTTGTGATCCTCAAGCATGCGTTCAAACTTTTTCTTCTCCTTTTCGAGTTCACAGTCTCTCTGTGCATCACGGATGGCCTGACCAAGTTTGTCGGTCGTCTCATCTTCTGCTACTAGATCTTCTTCCTGTTCTCCCATTGTGGTGTCACCAAAGGCATCAGTGTATTCAGTGAAGCCACAAATAATATTGTTGTCATCCCCTTCTTATTCTTCATCTTCTTCCATCATAACGCCATGTTCTCCGTGCTTAGTCCAACAAATATAGTTTGGCATGAAACCCCACCAAAACAGGTGTTCTTGAAGGACCTTTGAGCAAGAATAATCCCTCTCATTCCTGCATGTGACACATGGGCATGACATAAAACCATTCTGCATGTTTGCCCTGGCCACACTTAGGAAACCATGCACGCCCATCATGAACTGTGAGGAGCGGCGGTCAGAGTTGTACATCCATTGTCGATTCATCTGCATTACATGACACATACACACCACATCAAAAGAGATCCCAAATTATAGCCTCCATCATTCAACATGATTACACTAAAAACATGATCTTATTCCATCCTACATACAAATGTGCACAGCCACAAGTATCACTAAACAAAGTAATAAATCTATAATGCACTTCAACAAAAAAAGGATTTCATGACCAATTCCAACTAAAACAGACAGATCATCAATGTGTTTCTCCTCCTTGGTCACTTCCTTATTATTATCCACACTGCCAGCCTCCTTGTAAGGCAAAATAGTCGCCTCCTTCTTATGTTGGCTCCCTACCACATCATCATCCACACCTGCACTCTCATCTGTCGCTAATGCCTCCTGCTTCGCAAGATACTCTTTAACACGAATCTCATATGCTTCCTCCCAGTACCATCCCTTGCATGATCCTGTGCCATCCCACTGAAATTACACCAACATAAATGAGAAGACCGTTAATTAACCGAAATTGTCATGATCAATGGCTCTAAGACATAAAATAAGTAACATGACAAAATAAACAACTCACGTTGCTATCTGGACATGTGTAGAAGATACGACCATTGTTTGCACCCTCCTTCCTCACTCGGTACTCCTCCATAGTCTTCTTCTTACACTTGCCGCACAGAACGAGAGGGAGGTCCGGCCTCAATCACCTAGGTTGACGTGAGCCCGAGGAACCGGCCGAAGCGATCGCCATATACTCTAGAAACTCATTTTCACTAACTACTGTAAATTTCTAATTTATGAATATATAAATTTATGCCACCATGCATTGTTGACACTAGGAATCAAAACATTGAAGCTAGTTTTCATGAACTACTATAGCTTTCTTCATCCAACTATGCAACTATCAAGCAATTTTGAGCTCAAAGGGAATACAAATCAAGAAACATCACTATTTGTCTTCCATTCTATAAAAACCACAAATCCTCCTATTCTAGACCACGAAATGAGAAATGACATGGATGAATCATAAGAGAATGAAGTTTCTCACCTTTACAACCAAAAAAAGGAGGGGGAGTAGATGAAAATCGTAGATGGCCGAAGAGGATGAAGAAGACACGCCGGCGACGAGCAAGAACCGAGAGCACGCAGATGGCTCAGGCTGGGGAAGGAAGAAAGGTGGTATTTATGCCGGGACTTGTAGTCCTGGGTTGAATCTAGAACCCAGACTATAGGTCAACCTATAGTCGCGGGTGGTGCCACAACCCGGTGTAAATTCATTAGTCCTGGCTGTCAGCTGCAGCCGAGACTAGAGATTTCTCTAGTCCCGGTTGGTAGCTCCAACCGGGACTAACCTAACATCATCTGTCACTGGGCTGCAAAAGCTGCCTCCAGAGCCGTTGGGAGGGGCTTTAGTTCCGGTTGGTTAGACAAACCGGGATTACTAAGGTTTTTAGTCCCGGGCCAAAAAATGGCCGGGACTAAAACTCTGATTCAAAAGCCATTTCTCTACTGGTGCATGCTCTCCGTAAAAACACAAAAAAAAAAATAAAAAACACAAAAAGAGTAACGGATAATAGATACGACTGAGCTGCTCTTTCAATTTGTGGTCTGGCGTCTGGCCCGTTCCTGCACGAACTGAGCTGCTCCTTCAGCGTATGAATCAAGTAATTAACTGGAAAGTTGTCGCTAATCAAAGGCCAGACAGATAGAGTAACGAATAATAGATATGACTATTATTAGTTTACTTGCATGCACTGGTAGAAGGTTGTGTCCAAAAAGCAGATCGGGAACGCCAGGAGCCCCTTGGTGCACACTTCCAATCTTCTATAGGCACGCTTCTGAGGTTGATCATAGGGAAACGGCAAGGCATGGCTGGGGGGAGAAACCCAAGCAAGATCGACGTGACTGAGGGAAGCCTGACTTATACAGCATATTGCAGGACTGCAAGGTCGACCCCTCATTGAGATTGAAGTTGCATGACTATGGCCGGCGGCTGCGATGTGGGGACGGCAAGGCTTGGCTAATACCACATGAATTAGGATGGGAGGACAATTAGATCTATTATTATGCATTGTTTTCATAATGGCAGGTGGGTAATTTTAGAAAAATTAAATAGATCGGATGAGCACTAAAACTCATGGCGATCAAATTGATAGCTTGATATTTCTAATAACTGTGAGAATTTATAGAATTTATCTTTTTTCCTAACCTGTCCGGTATAACCTTTAATTTATTAGTAATAGTAATATATTGTTACATTAGGACTGCCCTTCCAATTCCTACAAACAGTGGCAACCTCATCGTAGCTAATTATTAATTGTTGTGAGCTAGTTGAATTATTGTAACTATTCTATGCTCAATGCATCTCATCATTAGCATGCACGGTGCCCGGCGGGGCAGATCTGGGACATGGCCATATCCGCATTGCATGCGTAAGCAAGTGGCTCTATTATCGTAACAACTTTGCTGTCGAAGTCAGCTTTCATTGCTCCATGCACATCCCTTCATAGTACAAATTTCTCGAAATCATGTTGACATTGCTCAATGCAGTTGTCCTATAGTCATGAAAATTTATGGAAACCCAACTAAAACGATGTTGATGTATGTTGAAAAAAATTCTTTGATTTATGTCATTAATTGTCCATGCTCCTCATGGACCTACCATAAAGCTCCCGCAGCTGTACTCGAGTCTCAGTTGTCTCCATCATGGCAATAAGCTCAACAAATTTTGTGTCGGTCGCTAAACGAAGACATGTTCATGCACACTACACTGAAGGGTTGTTCATCTGCAGTTGCAGGCTAGTTGGTCCAAAAATAGGGGCCTGTTTGCTAGAGATTGATCAGCTTGAGACTCACCAAAAAACCAGCTCCAAATTCGCCTTTTATTGCCAAACACTTCTATCTCCACCAGCTCTATCGTAGGTCTGATCCACCAAAAGGATAGCTCTGCCCAGATTCACCAAATTGGTGGAGCAGCTAAGGCTAGTCTCAGTGCATTGTTTCAATGTGTTGTTTTCATGACAATAAAACTTGATGCTCCACCGTTGGCAGACTCACGCACTACTAGAGACCAGGTCTTTGTCGAGTGCCTAGCTCTTTGCTGAGTGCTTTCTATCGGACACTGGGCGAAGAGCTCCATTGCCAAGTGTCGGGTACCAGGCACTCAGCAAAGTTCCCTTTGCCAAGTGTCTGACGGTGACACTCAGTGCCGCCACCGTTATCAATCGGTAGCCTCCATTACCCCTTAGCCGAGAAATAGCCTTGGACCCTCGGCAAACCTTTTCTTTCTTGAGAGTGTGCTCATCTGACACTCGGCAAAGACCTAGGTTTGCCGAGTGTCAAGGTTCGACACCCGGCAAAATATTTTTTTAATTTTTGACCTTTAAACTTTTTAAGTCATCGTACCTGGTACTCCATGTTCAAATTTCGTACATTTCTCGGAATTTTGCTATATCTCTTTAATTTATTATATTTAATTGAATTTTTTGGGATAAGGCAAATTTGAAATGCAAGTGAATCGAATAATGGAAGTAAATGAATGGAAAAATCATATTCATGTTATTGAGTCTATGTGATGCCATGTCAATGATATACCAGAAATTTCGAACATCTTGTTCATGAAACATGACCACAAACTTGCGGATGAATTATTTTTAAATTCTATAAAAAGCAAATAAAGTCCAAAAATCATAAAACTTGTTAAGATATCATGATATCATATGTGGAGGTTGTGATAAAAATTTTCCAAGTAACGCACGCACAAAGTCTAGGCCTTTGCCAAGTGCCTTGACCCCGGCACTTGGCAAAGGCGATGTCAACATCGCCCTCGCCGTCAAGACAACTTTTTTTGTACATCAGAATTACTTCCTACCTTGTATGAGTTTCCAATAAGCTTTCATGCATAAACTGATGAGCCATGGGTTCATCGTTCTCCCATTCTTGAAACAAAGTCGCTCTCGACGTATATATATATCTTGAGGTGGCCTGATCGTCTTTGCGGCATCTATATATCATATTTCTTTCTTTCTTTCTTTCTTTCTTTCTCTCTTCGTGCTGCACAAAATCAGATGCAAACATCGATGATTTATTTACAAGTGTCATGGCACTTTTTGGATCATCATTGTGACTTTCAGAACTCCCTTCGGGAGAACTAATCATCATATCATCTTTTGCTGCATTACTATGAAATTGGCATAGTCACACCATTCTCTCCCTGAGAGCAATGTTGTCACTAGCTTTGGAGCAATTTCAGCAGGATTTTTCTTCACTTTCAGAGCAGCAATCACCTCAGCCTTAAAAGCACTATCCACCAATGGTTTGAGCACGTGATGAACTCCCGTATGCCAAAAATGAATAATTATATATTGGAATGACCACCACAAGTAGCATCAAGATCAAACTTCCATATATAGGCGACCTAATAATGATGGCAAATACCCAATGGTGTAGTATCGCAATTTACAATAATCAATTTGCATACCTTATAATCAATTTTGCATTCTAATTGAAAAATGTTAGACGGTTGTCCCTTCACAATTGCAACGGTGCCATCACTATGTATTTTCTTTGTTATTATAGATAAGCCATTTAATGCATCATCTGTATCATCATCAATTTTAAACTTAGACTGAGTATCACAATAGGTAGCACTACAATGCTTCTCGAATGCTGAAAAAGAAGCACTACTTCCAAGTAAAACTGTCGGTTCGAGCACTTGGGCCTTCTTCAACAACTAATTGAAATATATTAGATGGTTGTCCCTTCACAATAGCAACGGTACCATCACTATGTGTTTTCTTTGTTGTTATAGATAAGCCATCTAATACATCATCTGTATCATCATCAATTTTAACCTTTGACTGAGTGTCAATAGAGGAAGTACTACAATGCTGCTCAAATGCTAAAAAAAAAAATCAGCACCCCTAAGTAAAACTGTCAGTTCGAGCACTTGGGCCTTCAACAACAACTAAGCATCTTCTTAGCGTTTTCATAGAACAACCAGTTAACTTGCTTCGTGGTTATAGGTTTTGGGCCACGAGCATCAGTTTTCCATGACTCAAGTGGAGGAACAAATTGGCTTTGTAGCACCACCCCTCATATCTCTCCATGTCCAACAAAAAAAATATTTGTTTGAGTCAAGTCACCAAATGAAAACATCTTTATTAAATGTCTCCTGTGCATAATATATATTTAGGGTCGATTTGAGTCCTCGACCTCAGAAGAAATCCTCCATACTATCTTGAGTGTCTTCCTCTTGTATTCTTTCAGTTAGAATTGAAGTAACAGTACTCTGCTCTAAGAATCAATTTGCCTACTTATATATACGACATACTTTAAGCTGCAGTTTTCTTGAGAACAATTTCAGATATTACTTGTGTGCTCACTATTTTAAACATTAGGCAAATTTATTTGGGCATCTTGGCATGTCCTTATCATATATTCTATATTATCATCTCAAGCCACTTGAACTATTGTAATAATTATACAAAATTATTGCAGCGAGCACGCTTGCAGCGTGACTAGTTTTCTTAGAACTCCTTGAAACCATATACAGTGCCAACCACGTTCTAATTATATATTGTCTTCAGCCATTTGAATTATTGTAACTATTTTGTGCTAAATTCATCTCATCTTTAAGAAGCACAGTGCCTGGCGATGCAGACCCGGCCATATATCTGCATTACAAGCGGAAGCAAGTGGCCCAATTTATGACTCATGTCTATGGCGGTGCAGAACCACTAGCTGTTCAGCTCTGGCGCCTGTCGATTCTAGCAACAATTCTATATTATTATCCAATGCCACTCGAATTATCATTTACCATATAAAGTTGCAGCGCGCTCGCTTGTTAGGGCGTCATCCTGAACGGTACAAGACAACTCATACATACCATATCATTGCTACTTCATTATGTGAACCCTACATGTTAAATTTTTTTATTCTACATCTTCTCTCCTCCTCTAGCAGTATTTATGAGACCCACAAACTACCTTATTTTCTAAAAGAGATGTTGAGATAAGATATAGTACGTGTCTTCTTTTTTCATCTTCTTTCTCTTCCACATAGGGAAAAATCTCCACCGTTGTCTTCTTTGTAGGTGGCAATGTTGAGGACGCCCTTACAAAATAGTGGTAACTCTGTCTTCATTATCATTTTGAGCCTTACATGATACTATTCCTTGTTAAATTAGTCTCGAGACTCGGAGTTATGGTGACTAGTTTCTTAGGGCACTCTGGATGCAGACACCAGCATAGTTTCTATAGTTATTTGTAACCCCTCTACTTATCGACTTTTGCTGATATAGCACTATATTTGTTAAGGAAAAAGAGAGAACGCAAGAAATGGTCTCTAAGATAGAAACAACATCTAGGCTTTGATCGATGTAGAAGAAATGACGCTTGTCCGCATTAGGGAAGATGGCGGTGGGTTCCATCGAGCGTCAGAGATCCGCCTTCCTCGTAGAAAGTCAACGCACTCACAAAGTCTGGGCCTTTGCCAAGTGCCTTGACCGTACCCCGGCACTTGGCAAAGGCGCTGTCACCATCGCCCTCGCCATCAAGACAACTTTTTTTGTTGAGGGTTGGTACAGCACTCGGCAAATAGCTCTTTGCCTTCTTTTTCTTTACCGAGTGCTCTTTGCCGAGTGTGGCACTCGGCAAAGCCTTTATTTGAATTGTTGGGCGAAATCATTGGTCACAGGTGGTCTCCTGGAGTAGCTATTGGTGCCATCGCTTTGTCAAGTTGCAAAGATCATGTTGCCCCACCCCCTTTTGATCCTACGAGGAGAAGATGGGATCCCCCTTTTCTATTTTCTATAAAAATAAATGTAAGGGGCTAAACAAAAAACTGTATGCCATGTCAGCATGCGACCTCAGCTAAAAGAATGTCACAGGGCTAACATGGACCTGTGGTGCACCACTTAACAAGTTCACACTTATAAGTTTGAGGGCTGCTGGTGCATTAACCTCTATTTTCGTTGAAACTTCAACTAAAGTAACAAGGTTGCTCAGAGGACAACATAATGACACTCAAATCCTAATAGTGGATACATGATAATCCACTGCCCAGTTGATTATCCATCAAATTTTCTTCACCACTTTGCCCAAATGTGCAAAAAAATGACATGACTTTTATACAAAGGATAAATTCTACAAGTAAGAACAAGGTTAATTATAAAAAAGTTACCATTCATGTAAACAAAAACTTCAAGTGAGTCAGTGTTACGAAGGATTACATGAATTAGATAATACAGGGACTTCAAAAGAAATGTTTACATACACCCACGTGACCCCACGGTGATGTAATTTTCAATGGAAAGGAGAGGCTGCAAATCGTCCCCTTCACTATGCCAAAATCTGCAAAGACTGCATCATCTTCATCTTCAAAATGCTCAATACTAATAGGAGACTGATTATGATTGTCGCCATCCATAGTAAAACTGGGAGCATGCAACGGATGGGTCATGATCCTCATCCACAGCACTGAAATTAAGCCTTCTCTTGGCTGGTGGGTCCCAATCATCATTTGAAAGAGCATTCGTGGGTGAGTGACGCCTCTTGTTGCTCTCAGCTGGCACCACGATTTGTTTATCCATCAAACATTCTTTTGCCAGCGGATTATCAAGATGCCCATCTGAACTATTAGTGAATACGATGTGAAAATCAGATGCAATATTGTCTTTGGCCGGCATTTTTCTGATGCGGCAATGCTGAATAGTTCTTCACAACAGAATCGTTTAGTTGACCGACACGAATATAGCATCAACAACGGCGGCGTATCATATTGCAGCCCAACGGTGACCATGCCGCGTGCCCAGACAGCTCATTTTTTTTTGACAACATAGATGGCTCAGATATTGAACCGATGGTGACCACGAATGGTGACTTCGGAAATAATGGTGACTTCATGATGTCCTTAACATAGGCGGTTCGTGGTACAATCACCCGACGGAAACAATTAATGACCTCATCACGAACGGATCATAGACCAATGCGGCTGTGTTAGTGTACATCACTGTACAGACGGGTCAATGTACAACGCAGATGGGTCGATGCTCAAAATGCGACAGAACTAAAGACTCAACAGGGACAGATCATAAGCCAACCTTGTGTTAGTGCACGCCACAGATGGTCATAACAGCGACATTGATGGCTACAAGCATCACTATCATGTGCTCACTGACGGTTGCAACTTTAGTCTGTGAAGGGGGGTTACATGGCGTCAGTGAAGGGTCAATCTGTAGTAGTGTACACACGTGTAATCTAACTAAAAAATTTCATCTTTGCTTTTTAGTAAAAGATTCCATACTAGATAAGCTTTTGATTGTTTGCAGGGGAGCCAACCAAACTAAATGATGACAAAAATAAATCTAATTACAATACTCAAATCACATGGAGAATGCACGAGAAAAAAGATAATGAATGTAGGGAAAAGAATATGTACAATAGAAGCATAGTTAAATGAAAATAATGAGAAAACAAACATTTTTACAATAACTAATCAGGAGATATTTTTTTACCATTCTAACATTCTTTGACAAGAAAACAAATTACACATTACATGATATAATTTCAAATCCTACTAGGAATATGAAAGCGCAGATCTAGGAGATAAAACCTGATAAGATTGATGAAATAAATGTAAGGGACAAACAACATAGAAACTAGGAAACAGGAGGTTGTGTTGCAGAACAAACAAAAGGCAAGAAAATGAAACAAAAGAGAAGAAGATAGAAATATCTTCTAAAAATGCATTTTAGTTATTAACATCTTTTTGTTGTCCTTGATCAGCTTCACCGTTATTAATTAAATAAATGCAGTACAAGGACAATTAGCATTCAGTTGTAGACAGGTCCACAAGGCAAAGAAGAAATGCTACAAAATATACATAAGAGGTACATGGATACTTCTGAATAATGTAATGACAATATGTTCAATCTTTTAGGTTAGACAATTATCTCACCGCATACATATTACTAAAATTTTTCTGTAGTCATAAACATTGATACAAGATACCTAACAGAAACATAGGAAATATTTGAACATCAAACCAATTTCAATATTATTGTTTGTGTGTTCATGAATTGATGCACTATTTAATAACAGGATAATTTATAATTTCTAATGCAAAACATAGACTATTAGAAATATTCTACAAATTATTATGGTTTTTCTTATAATCTCCATAATAATTGCACATTGATATATATATATATTTATCATTTGAAGCACATGTAGAATTCTATTTTCATTATTTAATAACAGCAAATGCTATTATAAAATAATATGAGATTATTTTGTGCTATACATTGTTGCCTGACCACTGATGGCCTGAGCACGACAGTATGTAGAAAGAGCCTTGTGTGCGAGCTTGCGTTGTTGGTGGACTAGTTGATAGAGGTTAGTCTCAGTGAGAGTTTAATCATAGTTGCATTTGTATTTAATGAGCTGCCACATAAGCATTTTCGTTAATGGGGCGAGGTTTTTAACAAGAGATAAAAGAAGTGAGTCACCGAGATTAAACTCTCTTGGCATAAATACCAACTTTCTATGAGTTATGAAATCTAACGCCTATGGAACTATAGAATGAAAATCTCAGTTTCATCCATATTTCATTTGATTCTATGTGACATGGTAGTCTTGGAAACAAAGCCATAAAACTCTTTACTGAAACTGGCCTAATAAATCAATATTATTTAGGTGCGATTCTTTACCATGATAGTTAAAAATTATATTATGAGATTATATTTGTAGTTGATCTATATGTTTATATTGTAATTCAAACAACTTTTAGTTGTTTTCAAAATTATTCACAGGATTATATCAAACTATCGACTCACTAGTCACAAAAAAATAAAGACTCACTAGCGTGCACATTTGCTCGAGCTCATCAAACTTCCACTAGTAGAGAGATGACTTTCAGTTCACACCTTTACTCTTGATTGTGTCGAAGTCTAGGACT
Source organism: Bothriochloa decipiens (assembly GCA_023333625.1). NCBI lineage: Eukaryota > Viridiplantae > Streptophyta > Magnoliopsida > Poales > Poaceae > Bothriochloa > Bothriochloa decipiens. Next base: position 43,140,264 of record CM041633.1, on the reverse strand, counting down.
AAAGGGAACATCAATCCTGGGTCAAGATTTTACTGGGACCGAAGACCCTTTTATCCCGGTTTGTAACACCAATTGAGACTAAAAGCTACTGTTTAGCCTTAGTTGGTGTTACCGACTCGGACTAAAGATCCCCAACCTTTTGTCCTGGTTTATAATATCAATGGGGCTAAATGAAGTCCTGGCTGGTGTCACCAATCTGGAGCAAAGGTTTCCACGATTAAAGTTGCTCCAGTCAATTCAAAAAGAGAGCATCTATGACTTTGTCACTTGAGGTGTGCCGTTGAGATGGTAGTGTTGGTAAAGCATCTACATGTGAGGCGAGGACTCCTGAGTTCAAATCACTACTACTAAAACTTTTTCTTGTAGCGGACCATTTGGTTTACTGTAGCAGCCAAAGCATCCGCTGCTGTGACGACGCCACGATAAATGGTGCCTTCACTGCAGCAGACACTCGTGCCCGCTGCAGTTAAATCATTAACCGTAGCAGGCAGATTGGAAAAGTCCGCTTGGTAAATCATTCAAAAAAAACAAACTGAAGGAAAGACCCACCGCCAGGACGCACGCCGTGAGAGAGAGGGTGAGGGACATGAAAGTGGAGAGAAATCGGGATGGCCAAGCTAGGGTTTGGGTTCGGGAGAAGGGTTCGGGCCTGCGGCTGAGGAGAAGGGAGAGACTGAAGTATGCGCCTGAGGAGTGTGAAGGACGAGCTAGAGTTTGTTGTTTATATACGAAGACTGATTTGGGCCGTGCCACTAGGCCATTTGGGCTTTGACATTTTCGGTGGCCAACCTTTTAGTGTTCCCGCCATGGCGCTGTGATAAATCGATTTACCATGGTGGACAAAAATACCTGCCATAGTAAACAAAAAGTGCCCACTGCGGAGTGCTTTATTGCAACGATGTGGTAATTGATTTATGGCGTAGTGAATCTCACACACGGTCTCTTAAGATTTAATTTTACTAATCTGCAGTTGCTGTTGGAAAACCACGACCGTAGCCCACCTGTGTGTACAAGTTCCTTGCAGTCCTTGTGGCTACCAAGGCAGCCCGGTGCACCGGACGCGCTAGCTAGGAGCTCTTCGGTTCGTCCCCAACATCCCAGGCGACTACTATATATACACACACACACTACACTACACTTGTGCTTTCTGGTCTCCGGAACTCTATCCCGACACTCGATCGGTCGATTCTTTTCCGCGAATACAGGGGCTAAGCGTAGCTTGTCGATCCACCTCGCAGCCTTCGCATCCACAATGAGCAGACGGCCGGACACCACTAGGACCATCACCGACGACAGCGGCACAATCCTAAACACCCGCCACGGGACCTATAGCCTCCAGCTGTGCTACCATACGGCCATCTCCTACGCGCTCCACATATTCCTGGCTACCGTAGCAGCCACACTCGTGCTCGGTCTCTCCCGCCACAGCGCCGCCGACCATGCCGCTGCCGTCCTGTCCATTCTTATGGCCAGTCCGCCCATCTCCATGGCCGTCATGGTCCTGCCCGTGGTGCTCAGCACGGTATACCTTATACGGCGGCACCCGCAGCAGACTGTGTACCTTCTCGACTTCGCGTGCTACAAGCCCGGGCCGGAGCACGTGGCGACCCGGGAGACGTTCATGCGGCAGGCGACCGCTGCCAGGGTGTTTACCGACGAGAGCCTAGCGTTCCAGCACAAGATCCTGGAGCGCTCAGGGCTGGGGCAAGGGACCTACTTGCCCAGGGCCCTACTCAGCACACCGCCCAACCTGTGCATGGCGGAGGCCCACGCCGAGGCAGAGGCCATTATGCTGGGCGCAGTCGACATGGTGCTCACCCAGACCGGCGTCCAGGCCAGGGACATCGGGATCGTCATCGTCAACTGCGGCATGTTCACCCCCACGCCGTCGCTGGCTGCAACTATCGTCAACCACTACAACCTCCGCGGGGACGTGGCCAGCTATAATCTCGGTGGTATGGGCTGCAGCGCCGGAGTCATCGCCATCGACCTCGCCAAGCACCTGCTCCAGGTAACGGATTTTATATATTTTGTCTCTGCGGTGCGATCGGCATATATTTTCATGACGAAATTAATGCCTGATAGAACAGTCTAGTAAATACCTCTCGTGATTTTTGCCCTATCAACGACAATTTGTTCCTGGCCGGATGCAGTTGCACCGTAACACGTGCGCGCTGGTGGTGAGCATGGAGAACATCAGCCTCCAGGCGTACACTGGCAACAACCGCTCGATGCTCATGACCAACTGCATCTTCCGTATGGGAGGCGCTGCGGTGCTCCTGACCAACCGCGGCGCGGACCGGTGTCGGGCCAAGTACCAGCTGCTGCACACGGTGCGGACACACTCTGGCAAAGACAACCCAGCATACCGGTCCGTGTATCAGGAGGAGGACGAGACGGGGCGAGCCGGCACCGTGCTCTCCAAGGACCTCAGGGCCGTGGCCGGGGAGGCCCTCAAGAACAACATCACGGCGCTTGGCCCGCTGGTGCTGCCCATGTCGGAACAGATCCTGTTCTTGGCGTCGCTAGTCGGGCGCAAGGTGTTGGGCGATCGGCGCATCCGTCCCTATACCCCAGACTTCAAGATGGCGTTCGAGCACTTCTGCATCCACCCCGGCGGGAGAGCTGTACTTGATACCGTCGAGAAGAGCCTGGAGCTCAGCGCCTGGCACATGGAGCCATCGCGGATGACGCTCTACCGGTGGGGGAACACCTCGAGCAGCTCGATCTGGTACGAGCTCGCCTACACGGAGGCCAAGGGACGGGTGCGGCGTGGCCACCGTGCGTGGCAGATCGGCTTCGGCGCTGGGTTCAAATGCAACAGCGCTGTGTGGCTCGCGCTGCGCAACATTGATCCCGCTAAGGAGAAGGCCGTCGGAAACCCATGGGTGGAGGAGATCAGCAAGTTCCCTGTTGAGGTGCCCAAGATCGTTGTGGCCACGTCGTCGTGAGAGGGTGCCAAAGAACTCTGCTTGCTCGGTGGACCAGGTACAAGATTGGCTATAATTTTTTATTACTTGCAAAAAATGCTTGTGTATTGCAATTACACAAACAACCGCTATACAGTCAATGTATTGACTTGTGGGTCGTTGATTTAGCCAACTGCCACGTCTTGTGTTAACGTATGTCATCGTGGAATTGATATGTATAACGTGCATGGACACACTCTAAACTTCGTATAGGTATAGGCACAGGATGCTTTGGGATTATCCGTGTCCTGTGACCGTGTTATGTGTTCCATTTTCTAAGGGCAATACAGAGGCAGTGTCAGTACCTACCTCTGCCATAATTCCTCTGTCAATCGTAAATAACAGAGGTGGGGTTCACACCCACCCCACCTCTAGATATTGGAGGAAAAGTGTCAAAAAAACGAATTGAAGGAAAAACAATACACCAAGAGCTTGGAGCAGAGGCTCCTGGCCAAGCATACTATGAGCCCACCTGCTGTCCTGGAGCTCATTGCTGAGCCCAGTTAAGAATCCACACACCATTGTAGAAGCTATGACAAAGGGACATATAGGCACTACGTCAAAAATGAATTACCGGAGCGTGCATATTTGGACTCCGTGGCAGGCCATTTTTTTTGTCCGCTATGATAAAGGCATTTTTTATTTACCATAGCGGGCGTTTTTGCCCGTCACGATAAATCGGTTTACCACAACGGACTTTTTAAGAAGCCCGCTATGAAAAATACCTATTTTTCGCAGCGAACGTCTTAGGAATCCCACCACGGTAAATCGATTCACCGTGGCGGGCAACCTTAAAAGCCCGTCACGGGAAAGGCCTAGGCCAAAAAGGCCCTGACGAGGCCCAATAGCCCTCCTCGCGTATAAATAGCTGGACTCTCACTTTCCCTTCTCCTTTCTGCCTCCACCTCGCACCAAACGCACGCACGTGAACGCCTCCGATCGTCTCCTCCCACGCTCTCACTCTCTCCCTCTCCTCTTCTCTCTCACTACGACATGGTGGCTCATCGTGGCACTCTCGCGCATGGCTCCCACGGCTCTGGCCCCACACTCTCAGCAATGACGGCGCTCGCAGCAACGGCCGACGGCGGCGGCACCCCACGTGTGGTCATGGATGGCGTGGTGGCCGCTGCAGCGGATCCAAGGAAGGGCGGCCTCCGGCGCGGATCCAAACAAGCACGGTCTCCAGTGTCGGATCCAAGCATGGGCGGATCGGATCTGCCTCCCGACTGTGGGATCCATGAGGCGGCAGCCGGATGTGCCTCCTGATGGCGGGATACGTGAGGAGGTGACCAGGTCTGCCTCCCGATGGCTGGACCCGCAAGGAGACGGTCGGATTTGCCTCCCGACGGTAGAATCCGTGAAGTGGCATCGGCGTGTCCAGCCAGCTTCCCAAGCGACGTGCGGGGCAGGTCCAACTCTTCCTGGTGGGCACAGGCAACAGCTCCTACCGGAGGCGTGGCATGGTGCAGATCGACCACGACATGCTCCTGCCGGTGGCAGGCCGTCCTTCTCTCATCAGGTATGCTTCCCTCGTCTTCCTCTCTCACATCCAAAGCTGCCCCTCACCTCTCATTCTCTCTCAGATCCACGGTGACGACGCGGCTTGGTGGAGCGGCATAGAGGGGCGAGGCAGTCCGGTTCTAGGGCTCTACGTTGGACCTAGGTGGCCACGGTGGCGGGGCGAGCGGATCCAGAGAACCAGCGGCATGGCATCGGCGTGGGCTACTGGGCTCGGTGCGCTACCAGGCTCAGAGGGCCTTTTTTTTAAAAAAAATTTCTGAAATTGTTTACCGCAGGGGGCACCTTATATCGCCCGCTACGGTAAATCAATTTACTGCAGCGGGAACTAGCGCCCGTCGTGATGGTGCCATGATTTACCGTGTCCTTTCTATCATGGTGGACGCAAATGCCCCTGCGGGAAACCAAAACTGTGTTGTGGAAGTTCATTATGGTAGCAGTGAGGGGTGAGTATACGTACGTATTAAGCGCGTCAATACTTGTGTTCAAATAAAATCCGCAGATCTTACATTTGCAATCCTTTGTGTGCCAGCGTCCAAACCACGCTGTCAGGCCACAAAACCACCTTGAATCTCGCAGGAGTCGACAAACTTGACAATGAAGTCAAGCATTAAAGATGCCCTCATGGTTAGAAAAAAAAGGGATGCCCACATGCACGTTGGAGGAGGATGCCCCCACGTACATTAATGACGGGTCCTGCCTCCACCGTCGAGCATGACGAGCGTCCAGGCCTCAATGCTAGCTCGTCAATAGACGCATCCACTTCCACTGTACCGAAGCCAATTTATAATGTTAGAAAACGGTCCCAAAAATCAATAGTACAAAAAGTTACATCAGTAATGTCACCTATTTTTAATAGAGACGTCTGACATAGCACACCGACACTTACCTTTACGGGAGACACCGTAGATATACAACCGTTGCTCTAGAAATCAATCTTTAGAGTCTCTTAAGACAATCGTCTCTGAAAATCGATTTTCAGAGGCGGCTTTCATAAGACATCCGCCTCTGAAAATGATTGCTCCGAAAATTGATTTTCAGAGACAGAGCTTTTAAGAGCACTGACTTTGAAAATAACTACGCGTGCATGCAGTCCAAAATTTTGGCTTTGGATTTTCTGTCCGCCTCTCTCTCCTAAAAGTACGCACGCTTGGGTTATAATTTTTCAGACTTTGGATTCCTGACTCCCTGCTCAATCTACCTCTCTCTCTGCTTTGGGATGTGTGCATGGCCATATCTTCATGCTGTGCATGGCACCTCCATCTCACTTATTGTCTGCACACTCGTCCTCATTCTCCCATCTCTCTTTCTTCTCTAGTTGGATGCGGTTCTCATCTCTGATCTCTCATTCGTCTCTAGGAGCAGGAGTGCACGTCGTGGACGAGCAGCGTTGATACGCCATGACGCAAAGCCGAGCAACGTTGCTACGGCATGGTCGCCTTGGGGCTCTGACCAAAGTTGAGTTTGTGTTTTTCTTCTTCGATATCTCAATGTCTTGTTCTTGGTCTTGATTTGCTATTTTTTACATGCAGTGATGCTCAATCTTCCTACTCAGCACCACTAGCAGGTGCTCGGCGTTTGTGCCACCACCACACGTGCCTCATGCTCACATGTGGTAAGCCGCCGCCACAAGTGCCTGCCTACCATGCTTGCCAGTGGTCCGCATCATGAGCTTGCTGGTGTGACGCCGCCACCACACATGCCCGCCCACCATGCTCACCAGTGGTCCGCAGTAGGAGCTCGTCGGTGTCACGCAACCGCCGCATGTGCTCACTGACATACGACGGTGGGGTGACAGCAGCGTGCTCCTGCAAGGCCACTAGCAAGCATGGCAGACGGGCATGTGCGGCGGCGGCGTCACACCAGCGAGCTTTTTTTAATATTAAAATTCATTTTCAGAGGCGGCTGTCTTAAGTTAACCGCCCCTAAAGATCGAACTTCAGAGGCGGTTGTCTTGATAGAACTGCCTCTAAAGATCTATCTTTAGAGATGGCTATCTTAGTTTAACCGCCTCTAAAAACCTATGTTTAGGGGCGGTTAAAAGCCCGTCGCTGTAGCTACCCTGTCTTTACAGTCGTCCGCATAGTGTTGGCCAGATTAGCTACGGCTGAAGACACAATTTCATTATTTCTAATGTAAGTTTTTGTACTAGTGAACGTAGTATTAGCATCTAACAATTAGACGCTATAACTTTGTAATGTATCATCGTATGCTATTTTTACTCCTACCAATGGAACATCGGTAGTTGCGTATTTTTCGTTATTTGCCTCAAACGTCTGTCGCGATCCAATATTTTCAACCTCAAGGGCGGATCTAGAATAAGATCCTTAGGGGGCTAAATAGTGTATATAGGGCTAAGCTAAGAGAATCATGGTGATTTAGAGGCTAATAGAAAAAAAATTTATACATGAATTAAGTCTCCTAGGGTGGCTGCAGCCCGGGCAGCACCCCTCGTGGATCCGCCCCGGTTCAACCTCTTTTATGGACTTCAACACCAATAACCCCAATGACAGCAGAGCAATCCTACGGTCAGCCTTGATCATCAGGGACTCTAAAGGGAAAGGACGGGATGGGCCCCAAGACGACCGACCCATTGAGGGACGGGCCCTAACGGGAACACCCTTAACCCTTGGCTTCCGATGGGAAAAGGGACCATAAAGATGCCTGAACACTTTTCCCGCTAGAACCATGACGCAGTTCGCCCGATGGCTCGGACGAAGCCATCATCGAGTGAACCATGACTCCCATGGTGAAGAGGGGACCGAAGGCTCCAACATGCCTCGATACATGGATCCATCGTACTGCAGGCACCCGCAGGGGATGGCGAAAAAGAACGAGCCAGGGCCATCCCGATGATACACCAGGATCCTTACGAGATGCCCTTGGATGGAAAAAGCATATCAATTGATGCCTTAATGGCTATACCATATACGGAGCCAATCGGCGTCATATAGCTCATACCAAAAGCTGCACCGAACAGAGTGGCGCGGCGGCCAAGGGCATCTTCCGGACGATATGGTACAAAAGATGTACCTCCATCAGCGAGCAAGGTAGGGGGCCAGACACATTCCCTTGGCGGTCAAGGAAACGAGGCATAGCCTGTGACACATGAGGATGACTCTTGAAGACTTAGGTCATACACTAGCTTTCTTTGTCTTTGTTTTACCGAGGATGGAAACCCTCAGACGCCTCTTGATCGTATAACCCAAGGCACTCCCCCTTGAACTATAAATGGGGGGGCTTGGGACGGAGAGGCAAGCTTTTGACTTCAGCTCAACAGTAGAAAAACTTCTATTCCGTTGTTGATTCATCTCTTTCTTCTATAAAGAGACTTGGATTCTTCCTTAGAGAGCCCTCTCCCACCTTAGTTTGTAAACCCCCTTTTACAAGCTCCACCAAAGAAAGCGGGCAACACATTGCCCGGACTAGACGTAGGGATGTTCTGCCCGAACTTGTATAAACCCTTTCTGTTCATCCCGCTTTACCATCTGATAGCTTAAACACGCTTAGTCGATAGTTATTGCCATGAAGACCATTTGTTGCTATAACAAATCTTAGGGTCCAAGGATCGGCCGCTATAATACGATTACATTTCTTGCGCGCTCAGCCTAGCCCATACGTACGCACTGAATTTTGTGACCCATCAGCCGCCGTTCGTACGCATTGAATTTTGTGACACACGAGCCAGGGTCTAACACAGAAACACTAACCCCAACCATTACCCACCATAGGAGACAGCTGCACACCCATCTAACACACACATCTCACACATGCATCCCGCCCAGTAGAGCCGCTCGCATTTGGCCACCGCCGCGGCTACCGTTGTCCCAACCATTGGTCGCGAGCTCACCTACCTGACGCCCTCATCTCTCCTCACACATCTGGCCTCTTCACCACCACCCACCAAAGGCCCCAAACCCTAGCCTCGCCTTGTCAGATCTCCAGAAAGAGTAGCGGTGGCGCCTGCCGCGGCTATGTAGAGCCCCATATTTCACAACCTATAGGGAGAGCCTCTCCTAGCTTGCCGGCAAGGTCGATGCCACCGAGGTCCCCGTGCTGTCACTGGCCCTGGTACCTAGTGGCGGGACCTCTCCTCAACGCCGCCATCATGGGGGGCCGGGCGGGGGTGGGGGGGTGGGGGTCTGCTAGGTACTCCCGCCTTCCCCGTGGCTTTAAAGCCGCCGAGTCCGACGAGGTAAACCCCAATCCCACACGGCAAATTTCTAAGGTTATTTTGTTCCAGTAGAAGTTCCAGGGGGATCTACCCTACCTTTGGGAGTCTAGCTGCCGAAGCAAATGGTCTGCGTTCAGTTACAAGGCATCGGAGGAAGGTAGTTATTACTTACAATCAGTTTCATTACATTGCGATATTAGATATGCCTACTAGTTTGTATTCTCTTCACACCCTCATCCTACTTAAAAGCTGTCTCTGTTTGATTTTTCTGTCATATGGTGAATGACAAAACGAACAACTTTGATATGTTTATTTTTTACATGCAAATAAATAGTGTACTTTGTTAAAATAATCAATATTCATGTTCAAAAATAATATCAATACTCTTCATTAAATTTAAATCATTCTATAGGGAAGTGTATTGGAGGAAGAGAGATCGTCCTTGATTACCAGACAAGCTAATCTCGAAAATGAAATCAAATAATTGAAACGGCAGCCCAGCCATAATTCTCAAAAGAATTTAAAACTAAGGTCGTGTTTAGCATTGTTCTAGAGCCAAACTTCAGGCTAGAATGGACCAGAACATGGAGTTTGCGTGAAAGTACCCGCAATTGCAATTGATTACACAACTGAACCGTGATTCTTCTATTCTCCGGCCCCCTCCCACCCTTTCACGCGCCCCCTCCCCCAACGCAACTTCCTCAACTGGCGCCCTTCTGTCATCGCGATTATACAAAGCACGCAGCTGGGCAACGTGCCGCCAGCCCTATAACCGGCCACGACCATGCTGGGAGGCGATGCGCCCCTCCCCCTGCCTCTCTTGTCCACTGTCGGCCTCCATCCCCCACCATATCCCTAGAGGAGGAGAAGAAGAAGGGCGCCTGCGTCCTCCAAGCCTTTTTAATTTCGTGATAATTTTGCTACATCCATGGCATTAGCTTGGAGTTAATGTAATCATGTTCTGAAACTATGGACTTTGTATCTCGTATTATTTGTTTGGACTTGTATGTCGGATTATATGCTTTAATGGATTATTCAGATTATCTAGGAATTATTATTTTGGATTATCTTATAAGCTGTTGAAACTTTATTATTTGTTTGTATGACTCATCAATGAAGTACACTCACGTCAACCAAGGGCAAAGTGGACAAACCACACAGATAAAACACTACCCTGGACCTCATAGTGTCGATGATGGTTAGCGTGGTGGTTAGCGTCGAGTTGGAACGTGTCGATGATATATAGACCCAGGTTACATCAGTTAGTCGACGTCGAGGTGGCCCGGCCCATCTGGTAGCCACGGCCTTTGGTATCGATTTTTTTTAACACTGCCCACGATCCTCGCCGTCGTCGACGCACCCGTCCCGCGGTTCGTCACCTGCGTACGTGGTACGTACATGCTCACCGTATCATGAATCTTTTCCTGAAGCAGGCGGTGAACACTGAAGATAGAATCAGAAGCTTCTCCGGCATGTTCCAACGACGTTGCGCGAGCTTTCAAATTGCTGCTGAACCATCGCGTCCTTTGTCTGCCACTGCACACATCCCCACTAAAAAGCGAGAATGCACCGGCTCAAAATGACATGTTCGTCGCCCCAGTTTCGAATGCATATATGCATGTGACGAAGTGAAAATAAGGGCATGGAAACACCACTCGTTCTACGCTGTATCTGCGACTTGCATCCACATCAACCAGATGTGTGGCTAGCTCACAAACCTCGACCGGCCGCTTCCCCGTCTATTTGGATCGTGGAGATCACTGATGACCGTTCGCTGCGGCAAGAACTAACGTGTATTAATTGCTGGTGGACTCGTGACGTATGTTCTTTGCATGCGTACCTAGGCATGTACTAGATATGTTGAGGAATTTTACACGCGTCAAGTCAGATTCATTGAAAAGAGATACAGAATGTACGAATTTTCCCCGCGCGTTGAAAGCAGGGGGCTAAAACTATGATTTTTTTTTGCGACCACTTAGGTACGCATTTTAAACTACTACTAAAAAGAGACATATAAGGATTATAAGAGGTCCGGCGCACCGGTGACACGTGGAGGGTGATCCGGAAGCGGAGGAGGCGGAGGTAGGAGGCGGCGGCTCTGTGCGTAGGCGCGGGGCAGGTGGCGGCTAGGGTAGGAGAGGAGGGAGCCAAGAGCTAAGAGCTGGGGTTGGGATTAACCCAATTCCCTTCTTGCTTCAATTGAGTACATGAGGATTACATTTATTGTCTTTGCAAGACTTAGCCCTTAAGCAACTAGCGATATGGCCCTATTCATTGCTTTCTATTTTATTTGCCTCTGTTTTCCTAATCCACCTAGATGGCGTGTCCTTCTTCGGCTCCGGCGGCGGCGGCCCGCCGCCGCCCTCGGCCTCCTCCTGTTAGTACCCTAGTCCAGTTTTTTCCTGACGGTCGGTACCATCAGGAAAAGTAACCAAAACCATCAGGAAAGTTTATCCGTGACGGTAACCGTCAGGGATAACCCGTCAGAGGAAAAACGACAGGGAAAGTCTAGTTTCCCTGACAAATGACCTTCACGGAAAAGTCCTTGACGGTGGCTGCCACCGTCAGGAAAGATGTCCACTGTCGGTTTTATATCTACCGTCAAGGAAGAGTTTCCCCGCCGGTCGACGAACTGTCGGTGAAACTTCAAACTTTCCCTGTCAGTTCAGTACCGTCAGGGATCGTTTAAACTTTCCTATCGGTCACCAACTGTCAGGGAGATATTTCCAGTTATTTGGCTGCCCAGTATCACTGATTATTTGGCCATTATAAGGCCACTGTTCACAGCAACTAATTAGTCACTAAAAAACAATATTACAGCTGTTGTAGCCATTTATCCGCACTGAAGTAATAAATATTATATTCAATAATCTTAAAACATCATTCAAGTTGTTCATGAATACAAAGCTATATAATAATTAGTGCCTTCTAGTCAAACTTCCAGTTAGGTACCTACCAGGGAGCAGCACAAGTTAAAAGTCCTAACTTCCAACTAGATGCTATCTATCTCCCAACACAACTACTAGCTGGCTGCTATCTCATGAAAGAATGAAGCCACTTCGGCACAAGATAGTTAAAAGAAATCGAACAAAATAACCAGCATGACACATGCATGGCCTTTGAACTTGTTGTTTGTTGCCATCAGCCCTAGTAGATAAGCAAAAGACTACAGCTTCACAAAATATTTCCTGCCACCGCACAACTCAATGGCCATCACTGTATAGGACACGATATAGGACTGAGTCCATATTAGGATAGAACTAAGACTTCAACATTAGTACAATAATTTCAGGGGAAAAAACAAGAATATATGGTGGCTGTGGTCTGACCTTGCTAGATGGTGGCTGTGGTCTGACCTTGCTGTCCGTCAGTGAGGCAAATTGTTCTTCCAGACGGGTGAGAGTTACTCCGGCTCGTCAGGTGCTGAAACAACAACGAAGCCCCCCACCACATTTAAATGCCACGGCAGGAAAAATCAAATCAGATTCATCAATCAAGAAGGGCGTGAAGAAAATAGAAGATGCAAAATTGATTGAGGATCTGAAGATCAGGAAAATAAATCTAAAAATTGCAATACGAAAAGAAAAAGATGGAGCACCTTACGGGGGTGGAGGAGGCTGCTGCCTTTTAGGTCCGCATGCGGCAATAGCGAGAGATGGCCGGCACCATCGTAATCGATTGGGAAGACACCGTGGTGGCTCGGGGCAACGGGAGGAGCTGGTGGTGGCTGCGTGCAGGCACGGCAGACGACAGCGCTCTGGTGAATGGCGGCGCAGATCTGGTGGATGGCGGCGGCGGTAGCTGGGGGCGCGCCGCAGGGGAGGATGCGCGCGGCCCCAGCTCGCGAGTGCCGGGTGACATGGGTGACGGACGGGAGCTGGATGCGGGGGTGGAGAGGGGAGCTGGTGGCGGAGTGGAGTGGATAGGGATGGGGATTTTTTTTCTGATGATAGAGATCTATGGTTGAGGTTGGGCGCCGGACCGAAATAATTTGCTAGACTGCGTGGGAGAGTTCTGTTTGTGCGCTCCAGAAGCAATCATGAGCGCGCGAGGTGCTGGATTGTGAGCGGGGAAGTCCCGAAAATCTCTCCGTGATGGATGGCACCGATGGGAGAGACTTTTTGGCACGGCTCAGCTGCAAACGCGGGGGAAGCCTTGTGCGCTCGTGATGGAGGTGGGTAGCCGTAGCGGATGATCCCAGCTGACGGGAAAGAACTGGACTGGGGTATTGTGCGCACGAGCGGAACCTAGGCCTAGGTTTTTGCGATGATGTCTCCTCTTCTGGGTCTCAGTTGGCCCAATTTCTATCAATTCCGTTGGGCCGTCGTTAGGCTTGTTACAGTACTCTCTCCTTTTCGACTCGTCACGTCCTCACTATGAAATTGGAGTCATATGACGTTGGACGTGTTGTTGATGTAGCCGAGCATGGAGCAGAGGTAGTTGTCGTTGCCTGGGTAGTTTTTGCAACCGTTGATTGAGTTGCTGAGGATGTTTTGCCTTGTCCAAGGCGGTATGAACTCGGAGTAGTAACGGTGGTTGTTGATGCTGCCAAGGGTGAAGTAGAGGTTCTTCCACGGTGCTAGACAACTTTCACCTTGTTGAGGAGGGCATTCGATGGTGGCGGTGCTGGTGTCGTGGTGGTGGTTGTCGTAGTTGATGTTAATGTAATGGATCATGAAGTAGATGTTGTCATTCAAGGCTACATCATCGTCGCGAGCCTTGTTCGACGGTCTGTTCTCGACGGCTGGCATGATGCTGACGCTGGTAGTATGGTCGCTGTAGTAAAACATCATTATCTCCATATCAGGATAGTCTGTGACAATGGTGGCCCCATGAAATTTATGGTAGATGTGCCTGCTGCTTGTGGAGATGGTGGTGATGCGTGGCAGCACAATGTTGTCATTGTCGTAGGGTATGTCAGTGTCGTCGTGGGAGTTGCATGAGGGCATGTTGTTGTTGACGGTAGACTTGATATTGTTGCTCGTGGAGTTGGTGATGACATCGTTGTTCATGGCAAGGCGTGTCTGCTCAACCTCCTTAGCTGTGAGTCACTGATCTACTTCGGCGTTTCCATCAAACACCTTGTTGGTGTTGGTGGTTACATCGTACGATGGTAGCGTGATGTTGTCACTGTCGTAGGGGCCCAACTTGATGAAGATGTTGTTGGTGGCAAGTTGTTGCTTCATGTTGACGTCAGGATTGTTGAGAGCGATGGCACCAAATGGCCTGACATTGCTGCTGTTGTTGATGACGAGTGCATTCGAAAATAGCAGCAGAAACAGCAGGACCAACCATGTTGCTGTCGTGCTGTGGATGGTAGGTTTGGCAATGATGACTGGTGGATTATCATTATTGTCCTTCCGCTGTTCCTCCTGAACAGTGTTGACGGTAGATAAGTATCAATTTTAACCGTCAACATAACATGAGAAAGGATTAAAACATGAATACCATCTAGTTATAGGGGTTACACTAACAGAATTCCATGAGTTTTAGTGAACGTCTATTTCTACAGGGGCTTATCAGAAAAGAACCAAAAGAGGTCCACATGTCAGATTTACATAGAGAGAATACCACGTCTAGCAATCAAAGAATACTCTAGAAGACTCAAGAAGGCGACCCTGCGAAGGAGGGCCCACCTGGCAGCAGCAGCTAGGGGCCCGCCCAGAGGCAGGGGCGACCACCCAGGCCTCTCCACCAATGGGGAGCAACCTCGCGGATCCTGCCTCCACCGACCTTGAGGATCAATATGAAGCATCCATTTAGGTCAGTTTGATCAAAGGGTTGTGGTGTATCCTAGGGGCTATATATTTAGAGCCCCTGGCCCTTGAAAAAATACTAATTTATTCAAGAATTCATCCTCATCTCCAGAGAAGCCCTAGAGCCACTATTTTAATTAGAGCTCTATAGTTTAGTAGCATAGCTACATAGGAATAGATCTAGAGGGAGTCAAGCCTAGCTTGGAGTCCAGATCTGTCAGCATTCCTAGTAATTTCTTCTAATTTATTGTAATATTCATTATTGTTCTTGCTACTATGAATAGTACTTTATTCTATTCTACTATATCAGAAATGACTTTGCTCTATTTGCTTATGTTCTCAATTATATTGTTCTTAGTTTACTTTGATTATATGCTTAGCAAAGTTAGATTAAAATTATGTTTATGCATAGGATCGTATAGCGCTTGCTCATTAGATCGATGGGTGAGTGGTAAATATTATGTAGGCGTGGTGCCTAGACCGTATTTATCTGCAATTGCACCCTATATTCTAGATCGCGAGGTAGATCGCGGGAGTGACATTCCTGTTGAGTCCTTTATAGCCCTCCTCCAGAGTATAGGACCAGTAGAACACCACTATTACAGGGAAGTGATTGCTCTGTTCTTGATCTTCCTTGGTAATATCACTATGCATAGATATAACATTTTCCCGCCATGATTGATAGGTGTAATTGCACTATTCATTGTATGTTTGACATTATGGTTAGAATAACTTAGGATTTATTCTTGTAGATCGTCCTAGTCTGTGCTAGAGTTACAAACTTAGAGTACTCTATTGAGATGATTATCATTATTTTATGTGGCCATATGCTCTCATTTATCCTTTGTCACTTACCATTCATATATATATTATTTTATGTGACACTTACCCTGTATGAGAAGATAGATAAAGACATAGTTAAGCTCTCCATTATTACATGCAGTGCTCATTGCTCATTATCCATAAGCATTCTCTTCGCAGTGGTATAAATATAAATAACGATACCTGGATTACTCTCGGTTAAAATGCTACATAGGTATTATCTATGCACTTGTGGATTCCTTATTCATTTCTAGAAAGCATATGCATTTAATACCAGCACCTCTGGCACCATGTTGGGGATGACAACCTAGCTTAAGTGGTGTTAGAGGTGTCAATAAGCATTTTTGGCGCTGTTGTCGTGGAAGGTTGATAGCTTATCAAATGGATAATGAGCATCACTGCATCCACTAATGTGATTGAGAACCATCCACCCTTCTCTACTCATACAGCCTTACCCTTGTGTTTTTTCTATGTTATGTATCATATGTAGGGTAATGTATGAACAGGTTTGATCTTCTAGAAAACTACATTGATAATCCAGAAGCTTTAATCAGGAAGACCAAGGGCAAGTTGAGAAAGACCTGATCGATCACCATCATCATCATCATCATCTTCTCAGCCTGCCAGTTCTTCTAAGGACAACATCTGTACTGGACTAGCTGCGGATATTGAGAAGTCTTTTGAGCTCAAGCCTGTGCTGATCAACATGGTGCAAGCAAGCCAGTTCTATGGGAAGGCCCATGAAGATGCTAGTGCTCATCTCCAACACTTCCTGGAGATTTGCATCACTTTCACTATCAAGGACGTCCCCAAAGATGGTATACTACTTCGCCTCTTCCCATTCTCACTCTTGGGAAGAGCGATGTAGTGGTTCTATGCCAACAAGAGAAGAATACTATCTGGGCACTTTGTTCCACCAATTTCTTGGCGAAGTTCTTTCCCATGGGAAAGACCAATGCTTTCTGTGGGAAGATATCGAATTTCCAACAAAAACATGATGAGACTGTCCCAGAAGCCTAGGAGCACTTTCAAGACTACATCCTCGAATGTCCTCATCATGGGATGGAGAATTGGTTGCTCATGCAAACCTTCTATCATGGGCTCAGCAATAGCACTCGTGAAACCATGGATGTGTTGACACCTCTAACACCACTTAAGCTAGGTTGTCATCCCCAGCATGGTGCCAGATGTGCTGGTATTAAATGCATATGCTTTCTAGAAATGAATAAGGAATCCGCAAGCACACAAATAATACCGATGTAGCATTTTAACCGGGAGTAATCCAGGTATCGTTATTTATATTTTTACCACTGGGAAGGGAATGCTTATGGATAATTAGCAATGAGCACTGCATGTGATAATGGAGAGCTTAACCATGTCTTTATCTATCTTCTCATATAGGGTAAGTGTCACATAAAATAATATATATATGAATGGTAAGTGAAAAAAGATAAATAAGAGCACATAGCCACATAAAATAATGATAATCATCTCAATAGAGTACTCTAAGTTTATAACACTAGCATGGACTAGGACAATCTACAAGAATAAATCCTATGTTATTCTAACTATAATGTCAAAGCATAAAATGATTAGTGCAATTACACCTAGCAATCAAGGCGGGAAAAGGTTACATCTATGCATAGTGATATTACCAAGGAAGATCAAGAATAGAGCAATCACTTCCCTGTAATAGTGGTATTCTACTAGTCCTATACTCGGGAGGAGGGCTATAAAGGACTCAACAGGATAGTCACTCCTGTGATCTACCTCGTGATCTGGAATATAGGGTGCAATCGCAGATAAATACGGTCTAGGCACTACGCCTACACAATATTTATCACTCACCCATCGATCTTATGAGCAAGCGCTATATGATCCTATGCATAAACATAATTCTAATCCAACTATGCTAAGCATATAATCAAAGTAAACTAAGAACAATATAATTGAGAACATAAGCAAATAGAGCAAAGTCATTTTTGATATAGTAGAACAGAATAAAGTAATATTCAAAGTAGCAAGAACAATAATGAATATTACAATAAAGTAGAAGAAATTACCAAGAATGCTGACAGATCTAGACTCTAAGCTAGGCTTGACTCCCTCTAGATCTATTCTTACGTAGCTATGCTACTAAACTATGGAGCTCTAATTGAGATGGTGGCTCTAGGGCTTCTCTGGAGATAAGGATGAATTCTCCAAATGAATTCTTGAATGAATTAGCGTTTCTCCAAGGGCCAGGGGCCCTGAATATATAGCCCCCTAGGATGCACCACAGCTCTTAGATCAAACTGACCTAAATGGACACTTCATATTGATCCTCAAGGTCGGTGGAGGCAGGATCCGCGAGGTTGCTCCCCATTCGTGGAAAGGCCTGGGCGGCCGCCCCTGCCCTTCGGCAGCCGCCCAGCTATTGCTGCTAAGTGTGCCTTCCTTCGTAGGGTCGCCTCCTTGAGTCTTCTAGAGTATTCGTTGATTACTAGATGTGGTATTTTCTCTATGTAAATCCGACATGTGGACATCTTTTGGTTCTTTTTTGATAACCCCCTGCAGAAATAGGCATTCACCAAAACTCTAGAATTCTGTTAGTGTAACCCCTATAACTAGATGGTATTCATGTTTTAATCCTTTCTCATGTTATGTTGACAGTTAAAATTGATACTTATGTACCATCAACAAACTCCCCCAAGCTTACCTTTTGCTCGTCCCTGAGCAAAGATAGACTCAGTGATAGATCAGGAGTTGGTACAATGCTTTCACGCCTCATAAGTACACATGCTTTCAAACAAGAACTCTCCTCCAGATTAGAGTGAACTATTCTGACTCAAAATTTACCCATATTACTTTTCACCATGGGGCTTATGGCCGTCACTTGGGTCTTGAGCAGTTGAAAGACAGAATGATAAAGTTAAGCGCCATGTTTCTCATTCTTTGATCAACTATTATTTTGGAGTTTTTGCAAGATTTTTTTCAATAAAACTCTGAGATTCCTTGTATGACCCTTTCAAGTCTCTCATTTGTGGTATTACTGGATCCTCTCCAAGGCAAGTGTAAGGTATGCCTTCTCTCTTCTCTCCAGATATGTGGTATTTGTGGAACTAAGGTACAGTGAGGTTGCCTTCTCCCTCTCACCCTACTTCTAATAGGCTTATGTGGTGCTCATAGGTGGGGAGACAACTCAAAACCTACTTGCATATATTGCACAGTTAAACCATAGATCCAGAGAAACTAGTCATACAATCAAGTCATATGTGCATGTGAATGAGGGGAACGAATGATGGTGATAAATAAGGAGATGATTATGAGGGGTGATCAATGATGGTGAAGATGTAATTCTACACTTGCTCCTAGAGGATAACATACCTCCCTATTTAGTAACTCTGAAATTCTTTGAAGAGGAGGACTTGGCTGCTTTATCACATGGGACTTTTGTCCTCTTTCTTTTCTTTTTCTTCTCTTTTCTTTTTTTAGAGCAACCCATCCTCTTGATACAACAATAGCAATATGGAGTATTAACTAAAATAGCTGGAGCTTTATTGCATAATGGAAAGAGATATGATGGCGATAAATATTTTTGGGTGTTCACTCCAGTGTAGGAGTTAGAACATTTTCTGGGTGGATTTGGATGGGGAATATGTATCTGAATGGATGGATGCGTACTCCCAGGGTAGGAGCGGTATAGGTGTGTGTTTCCAGGATAGAAACAACACAGATGCATGAGGTGTATATATGTGGGTGGTACTTCCAGGAACAGAAGTAGCACAGAGTGAGTGTAGCGTAGTGGATGTAAGTGGGTGCATACCTCTGAGGACAGAAGTAGCATAGATCAATGGATGGAGAGCACATAGTATTGACTTTAACCGCATGACTAATTCCTAAAGGTCAACACAGCTTAACTATCCTATATGTAAGTGGATGGCTTTCCTATTATAGTAAGCATGAGTATTTGGCTGTGGTAGGAATTTTGAACTCTCGTAACAAAGGAACTCATCATGTAGCAATTTAATATTTTCATAAATAAATTCTCTAGAACTCTAGTATCTCTAGGAGCAAGACGGACAGTAGCTCAAAACATTCCCATATCTTATCTGTCAACTACCTAGACTTAGATCAAGCATTTACAACCCAAAGGTTTCAGGCTCAGAGCAAATCTTAAATGTAAACAGTTGTGTCTAAACCTCGGGAGAGTGCAAGGTTGAAAACTAGGTACTTGAAAGGAATTATGGCAGAGCAACTATTCATCATTTCCATATAGAGTTTATTCTAGGGGTTTATTTTACCAACAGATTCTTTATAGAGCTCTCCTTTAATTTAGCTAACAAATTTAATATCACATAAAAAATAATTATAGAAATAAATAGGGAAATCTTTATTTAGGTTTCTAAGGTTCTTCATCTTTTTAGTTATTTCAAATTTAATATAGCACACTTAGTAAACAGACGAGTAAGGGATACTTAGCTCGATACACGGGGGTTGCTCTTCCCCAAGCTGAATGTTAACATAGTCTGTTGATGTTGCTGACTGGCAGTAAAGGCGTACTGGTCCTCCTGGAGTGTAGTGGGTGGTTGCTGTTGGAAACACTGCTTGGAGACAGCACTCTGACAGGGGATGGGATGTCCTTCTTTCTATTAGCTCTTCTTGATCCTTTAAGTTCGGTGAAGCTCAAATAGATAGCAAAGCTTGTGAAACTGATTAAGTGTTAGTCATAAATCTCTAACCCTTGGATGTCTAGAACCTTCCTAACCTATTTATCTTTTATCAGGATCTCAATATATTTTTATAGTTTTATATTTATGGTATGCAGATAGAAAATATGTAAATATAATGAAAGATTATTTTTATGCCACCACAGTGGATAACTATGTGAGCTGTTGCACCACACATTGTTCACATAGGGCTTAGCATTTTTCTGGATGCAATGCATGACATATTTTTATTTTCTTTTTCTAATGTAGAAATAGCAAAATAAAGATGCAACTAATGATGCATTTAGGAACAGTAGATATGCAAAAGAGAAATGTAATGTTGAAAAGAAAAATGCAGATAAATACCAAGTTACCTCTTGGTGCGAGGTTCGGTGGTTTTAAGTCCTCCAAACAGGACCTTCTTGTTTGCTCATTGTTCAAGGGGCACGTCAGACGACGCCACTGGTGGTCTTGTGCAGGATCTGAATCTGGGTTTACCTTGGTTTCCATACCTGCATTGTTGGTGAGGGTGACTTAGAGGAGGAAGCTTCTGTGATCACTATCTCTTCTTCTGCTGTGGTACCTCTTCTACCTCTTCGGCGGCGTTCTCCTTGTCGGGGTACCGATCTTCGAATCTTGTCACTTCTCCTTCATAGTTAGCCCGCCCATCTACGATGATCCTCTTCTTCTGGCGACGGGTACGCTGCCTTCTCCTTGACCTGTTCTTCTTGGGCTCCTCGCTGATTATATAATTATCATTGAAATGGCACGTACCTTTTCTGAGGGGAAGTGGAAGTGGATCTCCCCTGTTCCAATGTATATGATGGCCTTGGTAGTGTTGAGGAACGGCCTCCCTAGGATGATGGGTGGATCATACTCATCTTCACCCATGTCGATGACTAGAAAGTCAGTGGGGATGTAGTGGTCGTCGATCTGGACAGGGGCGTCTTTGGCTATCCCTTCCATGAAGCGAAAGGACTGGTCCACCATCTACAACTGCTCATAGGTGGGGTCCAAAGGCATAGTACCATATAGATATTCATAAGTTACCTTGGCCATTATGTTGATGCCCGATCTGGTGTCACAGATAGTTTCGTTGAAGGAGCACCTATTGATGGAACATTGAATGGTCGGGATACCTGGGTCGTCCTTCTTGATCAGATGCGGAGCTTTGAGCTGGTGGTCATGCTCTCTATGGACTACAGTGACCATCCTCACCGTCTCCGTCTTCTGGGCCTTCTTATTGTTGCCCTTGTTCTTGGTCTTGGTTTTGATCTTGGTCTTGTTCCTCTTGTCGATGGTCTCCTTCTCCAGCTCATAAAGGTACTGAGGGTGTGATAGAAATTAGAACACCTTGTCCTTGAAGAAGAAGGTTTCTCGCTTGCCCTTGATGTTGAAGATGATCTTACCAGTGTTGGAGTAGATGATGGCCCTGACAGTGTTCAAGAATGGTTGTCCCAAAATGATGGGGGACCTCTTGTCACTGCCCATGTCCACTACCATGAAGTCTGTAGGGACGTACGAGCTGCCTACTCACACACGGATGTCTTCTAGGGTTCCCATTGGGTAGCAGAGTGACCGGTCTGCAAGCTGTAAGCACATAGTTGTGTACAATAAAGGACAATTGAACATTTTCTCATATATCACCTTTGGCATGACGTTGACGCTTACGCCGAAGTCACAGATTGCCTCGTTGAAGTAAACACTTCAAATGGAGATCGGAACAACCGGTCTTCCTGGATCACCCTCATTGGCAGAGTTAGGTCAATCCATGATCCTCTAGGAGGGTCACTCCAGTAGCTTCCTACATTGAATATGTCTACAAGATTTGTAGTTTCTAACCCTTCCGGTTGCTCAGGAATCTTACCTTGGTCGGCGGAGGAAACAAAGTTGGCAAGCTGTTACAACTGAGATTCTAGCATCTTATTGAAACTAAGCTGATTCTTTATAGCATTGGAAAAACTATCCATTCTATTATTAGTTGTTTCTAGAGATTTATCATTGGATGCTAGCTTCTTAGACAGGTTATCCATTAACTTGCCCTAGTTAAGCACTAACTCTCTTAAAGGTGGCTGATGGAAATTATTATAAGAAGAATTATTACCTTGGTAGTTACCTGAGTAGTTACCTGAGTAGTTAGGCCTCTGCTGATTCCAGCTTTGATTTTGCTGAGGATGATAGTAGTAGTTGCTGTTGTTGAGGTAGTTCACATCCTCCATCTCTGGGAAGTTGGCACCTGTATGCCCAGTCTCTCCACACTCTTCACAAGTCATGCAGGAATCATGAATGTGCATGACTTCTTTCTTCTCAGTGGCTCAATCATCGAGCCTCTTCATCAGCAAGTCCATCTTGACAGACAGCATGTCTACCTCCTTGAGCTAGTGCATTCCTCCACCTCTCTTGCGGGTCTGAGTTCTCTCTTCACTCTAACCTTGGTTGGAGGCCATCTTCTCCACAAAGAGCTATGGCTTGAGGTATGGTAAGTGATAAGAATGCACCTCCAACTGCAGCATCTATGGTTTCACGAGTGTTGTTGCTGAGCCCATGATAGACGGTCCGCATGAGCAACCAATTCTCCATCCCATGATGAGGACATTCAAGGATGTAGTCTTGAAAGCGCTCCCAGGCTTCTGGGATAGTCTCATCATGTTATTGCTGGAAACTCGATATCTTCCCACGGAAAGCATTGGTCTTGCCCATGGGAAAGAACTTTACCAAGAAATTGGTGGAACAAAGTGCCCACGTAGTAATCTTCTCTTCTTGGTGTAGAACCACTGCTTCGCTCTTCCCAAGAGTGGGAATGGGAAGAGGCGAAGTAGTATAGCATCTCTGGGGACGTCCTTGATAGTGAAAGTGTTGTAAATTTCCACGAAGTGTTGGAGATGAGCACTAGCATCTTCATGGGCCTTCCTATAGAACTGGCTTGCTTGCACCATGTTGATCAGTGCAGGCTTGAGCTTAAAAGACTTCTCAATGTCCGCAGCTGGTCCAGTACGGATGTTGTCCATAGTGGGAGCTGAGAACTCAAGGAGTGACTTGTCAGCCATGGCTTCAAACGCTGGTGTCAAACTTCAAACAATAGATGGATCTTTCGACTTAGAAGAACCGGCAGGCTGAGAAGATGATGATGATGATCGGGTCTTTCTCAACTTGGCCTTGGTCTTCCTGATTAAAGCTTCTGGATTATCAATATAGTTTTCTGGAAGATCAAATCTGTTCATGCATTACCCTACATATGATATATAACATAGACAAAACACAAGGGTAAGGCTATATGAGTAGAGAAGGGTGGATGGTTCTCAATCACATTAGTGGATGTAGTGATGCTCATTATCCATTTGGTAAGCTATCAACCTTTCCCGGCAACGGCGCCAAAAATGCTTGTTGACACCTCTAATGGGGAAGGGAATGCTTATGGATAATAAGCAATGGGCACTACATGTGATAATGGAGAGCTTAACCGTGTCTTTATCTATCTTCTCATACAGGGTAAGTGTCACATAAAATAATATATATATATATGAATGGTAAGTGATAAAGGATAAATGAGAGCACATAGCCACATAAATAATGATAATCATCTCAATAGAGTACTCTAAGTTTATAACACTAGCACGGACTAGGACAATCTACAAGAATAAATCCTAAGTTAATCTTAGTATAATGTCAAAGCATACAATGATTAGTGCAATTACACCTAGCAATCATGGCGGGAAAAGGTTACATCTATGCATAGTGATATTACCAAGGAAGATCAAGAACAGAGCAATCACTTCCCTGTGATAGTGGTGTTCTACTAGTCCTATACTCTGGAGGAGGGCTACAAAGGACTCAACAGGAATGTCACTCCCGCGATCTACCTCACGATCCGGAATATAGGGTGCAATCGTAGATAAATACGGTCTAGACACCACGCCTACATAATATTTACCACTCACCCATTGATCTAATGAGCAAGCACTATACAATCCTATGCATAAACATAATTCTAATCCAACTATGCTAAGCATATAATCAAAGTAAACTAAGAACAATATAATTGAGAACTTAAGCAAATAGAGCAAAGTTATTTCTGATATAGTAGAAGAATTATTTTGTTCTATTTGCTTTATTCTAACCCATCAGTAATGACTTTGCTCTATTTTCTTATGTTCTTAATTATATTGTTCTTAGTTTACTTTGATTATATGCTTAGCATAGTTGGATTAGAATTATGTTTATGCATAGGATCTGATAGCGCTTGCTCATTAGATCAATGGGTGAGTGGTAAATATTGCGTAGGCGTGGTGCCTAGACTGTATTTATCTATGATTGCACCCTATATTCTAGATTGCGAGGTAGATTGCGGGAGTGACAGTCCTGTTGAGTCCTTTGTAGCCCTCCTCCCGAGTATAGGACTAGTAGAACACCACTATTACAGGAAAGTGATTGCTCTGTTCTTGATCTTCCTTGGTAATGTCACTATGCATAGAAGTAACCTTTTCCCGCCATGATTGCTAGGTTTAATTTCACTAATCATTGTATGCTTTAATATTATAGTTAGAATAACTTTGGATTTATTCTTGTAGATCATCCTAGTCCATGCTACTGTTATAAACTTAGAGTACTCTATTGAGATGATTATCATTATTTTATGTGGCTATGTGCTCTCATTTATCCTTTGTCACTTACCATCATATATATATTATTATTTTATGTGACATTACCCTGTATGAGAAGATAGATAAAGATACGGTTAAGCCCTCCATTATCACATGTAGTGATCATTGCTCATTATCCATAAGCGTTCCATTCCTAGTGGTAAAAATATAAATAACAATACCTGGATTACTCCCGGTTAAAATGCTACATCGGTATTATTTATACGCTTACGGATTCCTTATTCATTTCTAAAAAGTATATGCATTTAATAACAGCACCTCTGGCGCCATGCTGGGGATGACAACCTAGCTTAAGTGGTGTTAGTGGTGTCAACAAACAGCATCGTCGATATCGTTGACGTTTGGTCTGTGGCACTGACATGTTGTCGAAGGTGCCGATGACAAGGGCTTGGGCGCCCGACAGCTTGTTGCAGCGCTATTGTTGTCTTGGTCATAGTTACTGTCGTTGTCAATGGTGGTTCCTGATGGACATCGTCAGACAAGCTGATGTCGAGAACGCGAATGTCGTGTGACATGGCGTCGTGTAACAGCATGGTGTTGGCTTTGTTGTCAGGGGCGCTGATGACGAAGGTGAAGGCACATGGTAGCATTTCTGCTTGTTGTGGCGATGTTGCCGACGGTGTTGAGGTTGCTAGGTGATGGTCGTCTTGGGCGGGCACTTCATCGAGTAGTTCGTGGGCATCGTTGGTGACGTCCTCCATGTCGATGATGGCGTTCCGATCCAATCTATGTTGGGTTATGACGATGGCGGCGCTAATGGAACTGATCTCCTCGTTGCTTGCGACATTGATGATGACGGTGCCAACACTGCGTGCTTTTCATCCTTGTTGAGGCCACGATCTAGATCGATGATTGCATCATCATTGTTGACTGTGATCTCGTTGGTGGGTTCAATTTGAGCGTTGTCCTATTGCTACGGCAGAGATAGGAATTGGTGCTCGAAACTTACGAGTGCAACTTTGAGGTCATTGTAGATCTCTTTGATGTCGGCGTTCATGGTGGCCATGGATCGATGTAGTCGTCCGATACTAGCTATAAGAGGTCCAGCGCACCGATGGCACGTGGATGGAGATCCAAGAGCGGAGGAGGCAGAGATAGGCAGGCGGCTAGCCGTGGCAGTGGCTGTGCTGTGCGCGCGCGTGCGCAGGTGCGGGGCGGCGCTGGGTAGGTAGCGGCTAGGGTTTCAAGGGTGGCAGCTAGGGTAGGAGAGGAGGGAGCCGAGAGCTAAGAGCTAGGGTTGGGATTAACGCAATTCCCTTCTTGCTTCAATTAAGTATATGGGGGTTTACATTTATTGTCTTTGTAAGACTTTAGTCCTGAAGCAACTAGCGATATGGCGCTATTCATTGCTTCCTATTTTATTTGTCTCTATTTTTCTAATCCACCTACATGACGTGTCATTTTTGGGTCCGGCGGCGGTGGCGGAGATGCAGGCTTGCCCGCTGCCTCCTCCTGCGCACGAGCTGTAGGGTTATGAGGGTGCTACGCTAGCCAGAAAACAAAAACTTTCCTACCTCATAAACCAGGATCTACTGCCAGATATAGATCACGGGATTACCACTAGACTCGTAGGTGCAGCGGAAGACTCGATCTAGTCAAACGCATCGCAGCAGTGTCGTGCAGTTGTGTGGTCGTCCGTCAAGTACACCCTTCGCTCATGGATCGTCCGAGCACATTCCTGACCAGTCTGACCAGTCGCCAACCAGCTACCGACCACCGTGATCGATGAGGTTTGTCTTTGTGTCGCAAATGCAGCACCTCCGAGAAATCCCATACATACGGGGAGATGCGTTGCGCAACTAGACTGCTAGGTCTGTGAGGAGCAAAGGCACGAGCGTGGGGTGGGCAATGGCATGGAATCGATCAAGCAGATCCATCTGACTCACTCCTACCCCTTGCTTATATAGGCGTTCCTACGCATCTCCAACTTGGAGGCCCATCAGGAAACCCTAAGCCTTGTCTAACTTGGGTCCAACCCGAATTAGGCTTCCAGCCCTTAAGCGTGCGACCCTATGGGTTCACGCACACATAGATAAGGGCCGAGTACTCCTACTCTTTCAATAGTTGACAGTGGCCTCTAGCAAGGCGTGACAACTCCTATGCGCACATAAAGATCATATCAGACGAACCACTATAACCACGCATAAGTTATTCCCTTTGCCACACGATATATGGTTCAACTCATGGGTTAACACTTAAACCCAAGCACGACCATGCATTTGTTGATATAATTACTTGAGTAATCCAGTGATATCTCTCTAACGCGGAGAGGGGCAAATTCTATTTTGACTGTCTA
>CM041633.1:43080127-43113370 GCA_023333625.1 Bothriochloa decipiens | reverse complement strand
GAGGGGCAAATTCTATTTTGACTGTCTATATCTCACAGCATGCTTCCTGACCACTCGAAGACCACATTTTTAACTATCCAGTTACGGAGTAGCGTTTGATAATTCCTAAGTAGGTCGTTTTACATCTTGAGTGCATACAATAATCTCAGGTCTAAGGACATAACGTACATAATATGAATATAGACTTTCTCATGTTGGGTCAGTCTAACCTACGTGTCTCACATTTGCCCATATTTTTAGTTCGACATCTCTATGTTTATGACTTGTGAAACATAGCCATCAACTAATATGTGCTGGTCTAATATTCAAGTGTGTTCTCACAAGAACGCCGACCAGGGACAACTTTAGCATAAACATTCAAGTAATGTGTTCCACAAATAATTTACTTAATTGTCAATCAATACAAGTTGTCTATAATGGATATTCAATGAACACTTAATACATGTCATGGATATAATCAGAATATCATCATCTCTATGATTATCTCTAGGGCATATTCCCAACACGAGCGGCATCCCAGGCCTGCAATGCACGGCTTGTTGCAACGATGTCTCCTTTCTGGAGTTTAGTTGACCTAATTTCTTCCCAATTCCGTTGGGCCATCATTAGACTTATTGCAAGGATGTACCCATTCTATTTTGAAAAGAGTACACATTTTAAACTCCTACTATAAGATTGTAAGTTCTATACAATTCCAATTCTTGTAGGATTTAATGGGCTGTTTGGTCTGCTGCCAAATATTGCCACACACCTGTAATATTGGGGTAAACTATGGTTGTCCAAGAAAATGTGGCAAGTATAAACCAATGAGTCGAAGCTTGTCGGCGGTGAAGGTATTTGTAGTAGTGATCTACAAGTAAGAAGCTAGGAAGCATAGTCTATAATGGTCATCTTGGATTTCATCTACCAAATACTCCTTCCGCCTGCGAATATAAGGCAAGCACATATTTCAAAATTAAAATTTGTCATATTTGACTAACAATTTGTATATTATATCAAAAATTTGCATTACAATGATCAAACTTTTGGTCCTATATAAAATAATCTTGATACAACAGATACTCATGGCCAATTCAATAGTGACGATGCAATAACCCTTGTGCACCTCTCTATTTTGATGCAAGAGACAACGAACGTCCAATGCAATAGAGAACTCTTGCATCGGTCATAGCAAACTGATGGGACAAGGCTATTGCATCGGCTTCATCCAAACACGAAATTGATGCGGTAGCAACCTATTGCATCCGTTTTGGCCCTACTACATCAAAAAAGTACTGGTGCAATAGGGTTCAAAATTAGCAGCTTGATCTTATCGAATCAGATCTACCGGATGCTAAGGAACAACGAATCACAGATTACAGGGTACGTTATGCTTAACAGGCTAATGGTTTATTATAGTGTTTATCACACTGATTAGCTTTTTGGAAATTGCAACTCATTTTCTGTCTCCAACTTGGCATCCTTGTATCCTGTCAGCTATATAAACAAACAAAATCAGTCTCACTCTCACACTAGTTAAGCAAAACGAGCTTCCATATTAACTGCCTGCAAATCAAGCATCGCCAGTGGAACTGAAAGCATGTACTCACGTGCACCAGCAATCGGCGCCCTGCTCCTGGCTTTCGTGGCTGCGTTGCTTCTGGCATCGTCGTCGATGCCCCGTCTGCGATGGCTTACAGCGGGAACGCGACGTACATCGACTACCAGCCCGACCAGGTGAACTGGGAGCGGAACACCGTAAACTGCTCGAGCTTGACCAGTGAAACTACCCTGACATGAAAGATGATGTGAAATGAATAATTCACTTGTCATGTTTATAATCGGTGCATGACTGCAAGTTTTTTGACAGCTTTCCTCAAGACCCCCAAGCCGTGATTAGGACTTGTAATATAACTTATAAATGGTTAATACGAGAAATAATTTTACTATGACTTATGCAGAAGTGTTTGCAGGATTGTATACATGTTCGAATGCAATTGTGTAAAAGGTGAGCTAGGAAAGAACATTGGTTGTTTTTATGTGGATCCCAAAATAAAGACGTGGCGTTAGCACGGGCATTATATTAGTATGAAAAATTTTAATTGTTTGTTCTGTTGTTGCCTACGAGGCTGCCTGTAAATTGTCTTCGTGTCCATTAGGCGAAAATGGAGGTTGGGGATGTTAGAAAGATGGAGTCTGGGAGAGCTATGAGGACAAAGTGGAGACACTGGAAATGGCTGTGCTTAAGCAACAAACAGTCCTAGCTGTGTCCGAAGGTTATTTGCCTCTCACACACCTGCCGTTAATCCGCTAGAAGGCAAAGCTGAAGCATGTGGCCGAGGAAAGCAAGGGTGTCCTGCGTTATCACAAGAAACAAACCTTGAAGAGCAAAAGAAGCAACAAATCCATCCGACAGGGCGGCACGACCTCTCGATCTCCTAAGCTTTTTGTGCCTTTTGTTTTTGGCGCCGAGGAGCTGAGTGTGGCCACGGTGAAAAGGTTTTGAGAGGTTTGCAGATCATGCCAGAGCATCGTGGCCGCTGCGGAAGAAGCTTGGTGTTGTCCGTTCCTTCGCTGGCTCGATCCTTGGGTGCTGGGGAGGCATTGGAGCGTTCCCTATGAGAGGCACAGTTGTCTCTCGACGTCTGCACCATCTGATGTGATGGCCAGGACATGCGGCATGAAAACTGTTCATGTTTTTTTAGCCGCGGAGATGGAGATAGAGATTATGTGATCGGTGTGTTTTTAGTACAAAAGTTTAAGTCCCGTAGCTACGCACAGCCATAATACTAGTTAGGTAAAGATTATGGTCATTGAGCTATTGATCCTTGCCTAAGAAACAATGATCGAAATAAATTTATTTTTATTATAGGTTTTTGATCCTTAGCATAGAAATAGTTTTTAAAATATATACTAGCTGATATTCCAACTATAATAAAACAATTGTATAATTTGAAATTTAAAGTCATTATTATTATATAGTTATATATCTAAATATTTCCATATTTTTTGTGAATAAAACATCTATCAAAGTAGTATTTTAATTTGTAACAGCATATAATAGGATGACATACTATTGTGAACATTAACTTAAAATATGGAAGTCATCGTCTTTCTCAGAAAATAAGAAAAATAATAGTTTTAAAAATGTATAGAAACAATAAAACATAAATAATATAAATACACCAATCCATCATCCTTTTTATAACCTTTTCTGTCTGTTTCAAATCTTATTGGAACGCATGGGCATGTTTGCTAGGAATAGCATAAAAGGAAATGCGAATAAAGTTTGTCCTTAAGCACCGATCACGATGCACATCTAACGGCTCACACTAGAAGGCCATGTGCCTTCGAGGTCTACAAAAGCAAGATAATTACCTTGAAAGATCTGGTGATGTACTATGTCCAACAGCAAAATATGTTTTTATGAATCTCAATATTAACATATAAATAACTTATTTACAATGGTTGGAAATGTTATCTAACACCTCTTAACGTCTCCGCAAAATCTTGATTTTATTTGTCCAAGTGTAATATGGTCAGTGTGCACATCGCAGGTTAAATTACAGATCGACCAGAGGGAGGTGGGAGACTTAATTTGCTGCACAAGGAGCTATATATTTGGTTGGTAATTAAAATTTGTGGCACGTTGCTTGTTGTAAAAAAATATGGCACAGTACATAAGTTTAGTATATTTTGTTATGTTTATTGTTGATTGATGCTTCTTTCTAAAAGAAGCGACCGGTTCTGTGAAATGAGAAAGAATGAATAATCAGCCTGCTTTGTGCGTGCCCCGCTGCTGCATAAGTTGTTATGTTTATTGTTGATTATTGATGCTTCTTTCTGAAGCGACCGGTTCTGTGAATTGAGAAGTAATGAATAATCAGCCTGCTTTGTGCGTGCCGTGCTGCTCCTGCTCCATGCCGCATAGCACTTTGTCGCTTCTCTCCACATTGTCGGCCATCACCCTCCTCTTTCAAAAAAGAGGGCTGCAACGCCATAGCCCGGCACACGGCCAAGGGTGAGCCCCATCTACGTAATAACCACCTGTGCTTTTGTTCTCGCTAGCTTCACCATGAAAAACGATTATCTGAAGGTTATACTATGCGTCTTTGGCCAGGCTATTTAAGCTGGTATCGCAAACCTGGAATTCACGGTATGGTACAAACTTACGGTACGAACTTTTGATTGGACGGTGTTTTCCATAGCTACTGTAGCACCAGGACCCTATAGCTTCCGTACCTCCGTCCTAGTTTGCTCCCATACCGGAAACGGAACCAAAGCTAGACCAGCCGCTTAAAAGCCTGGGCTAGGAGGGCAATCAACTCCAAATCGATGATGTCATTGCACGAAATAGATTTGTGAAATTGAAGGTTGACTGTCCTCATGCCGTGAAATCATGCTTGGGTAAAGCTCTAGTTTATGTTGGACATATATGATTGTTAGTGTATATTTTGTTTTTTTATTGAGTATCAATTTTATTGTACCACAATGTTGGAAACTGATTTTTTTTTCTTGGAACAAAGCCTACTGATATTATGTTAGAGAAAGTGGAGTGCACCCCAACCACACATCCCAAGTTTGATTCTCTTTCACACTGTTAGTGTGGATCCTTTTCTTCCATTTTCAGGCACAGATAATTAGTATTTTGTGATGTTCCAATTGTCGTGTAAATACTTGTTGAACATGTGTCCATTAATATAGTCAATAAAGCCATTATTGTGGTATTTATGAAGTCAATTTTAATCTTTTGCAATTGGGTGGTGGGAACCCTGATATTAAATGTGACGGTAATTTTCAAATTCACAATCTTGAAACTGGTTTTACATGATTTTACATGATTTTTTGAATTAGACGAG
The DNA here is from genome assembly GCA_023333625.1 of Bothriochloa decipiens. Lineage (NCBI taxonomy): Eukaryota > Viridiplantae > Streptophyta > Magnoliopsida > Poales > Poaceae > Bothriochloa > Bothriochloa decipiens. Next base: position 43,108,532 of record CM041633.1, on the reverse strand, counting down.
TGGTTGAAAGTTGTAATTATACTTTATAACTCTTATAAAGCGAAACACCAGTGACTATATGCAAGGCATTCACTCCGCGGTCTGCTATCATTTATCACTGACAACTTTCTCAGCAGTCCACTCCACGTCAACGAGAAATATGATCCACTATAGACATGCACATGGTTACTGGCCGACGAGGCAGCACAGCAGTGCCTTTCAGAGGCTTCCTCTGAGAGAGCCGGTGGCTGTCCGTTGTAGAAGCCGCAAGTGGAAGCTGTCGTTAGCACCTGTGCGACAAACATGAAGAGATTTCTCGCTGGCACCTGTGCGACGAACAAGAACAGAAACAGGTGGAAGCCACCGCCGGCATCTCGCCCTCCACCGGACGATGCTCCAGCAAGGATCCATGGCCGCCGTGGGGGAACGGGCCGGGAGCCACTGCCGTTGGCACCCCGATCTGGATCTGGGCAGAGCCGCACTCACCCTTGCCGTTGGAGAAGAGTGGCCCGCCGGCCCTAGAGGAGGTGCCTCGCCGTTGCTGTTGGGGACGAGTGGAGCTGCAGGCGAGCAAGGTGACCGTCGCCGCCACAAACATCGGTGCGTGGGAGAGCCGCCGCAGAGTTGCTCCATCCGCACAGGCCGGGGTGGAGGTTGGGAGGGCGGCCACAGGCATAGTCACGATGGAAAAAGTCTATATAGCCCCCTCAACTATACAAGCTAGACTACTTAACCCCTGAAGTATAAAACCGGGTATTTTGCCCCCTAAACTATCCAAAACTGGACAAATAACCCCCCAAGTATCCATTGAAAACCACAAGCGGGGTTATTTGCCCTGTTTTAGATAGTTCAGGGGGCAAAATACCCGGTTTTATAGTTCGGGTGGAAAGTAGTCGACCCTAGTTGAGGAGATTATGTAGACTTTTCCTAGTCGCGACGGGGAAGCCGTCACGCCTGCCTTCGCGATGGGGAAGCCACCGACTATCAGGACTCAGGGTAGCATGGAGGGCCACCAGCCGGGGGAGCGCCGCCAGCCGGGGGATGGCAGCGCGCCACCGCAGCTAGGATGGCCGCGCCGCCGGACCGGCTCGACCCGGCCGTGCCACGCCGCTTGTCCCGCGCGCCACTAGCTCGCGCCGACAATGATGCGATGCGCCCCTCCTGCTCGCCCCAAGCAGCCCCCCGCCGCACGCTCGCGCCGGCTCTTCTTGCGCTGCCCAACGCCACTGCTGCGTGGGCTCGCGCCGCGTGGTTCGCACTTGCCGACCGCCGCTGCCGCGGCTGCACGCCCGCCCTTCACGAGTTCTCGCGTCGCCCGTCCCGCTTGTCCCCAGCAGCGCTACGCCACCCTTCTCGCGCCCACCGCCGCTGCTGCCCGGGCTCGCTGATGCTGCTAGACGAAGAGAAAATTGCGGATCAAGACAGATAAGGGAGACGAGAGAAAAATAAGAGAGAGAAAAGGAACGGTGGAGTATTTATAATGCCATTGGATTATTACTTGCGGTTGTGGATAGCAGTATTATTTACGTTTGCCGGATTCTGATTCCGGCAAACGGTCCTCGACGGAGCTGGCGGCGCTCCGCCGTGGCTGTGGAACGTCATTATCAGCCCGTTACCGTGAGCGTGGATAGCTGAACGGCGTACATAAGTTTCCAGGTGCAAGTAGCTAAACGTACGTGTACATGTACAAAGGAATTTATTTATATATACATATATTATATATTGACCACCGAGAGTGATAAATAATATGAACCACCCTCCGCTCCGTTAAGCACCATCCAACCGCTACATCCATGACAATAAAATTACATCCGTATATCTTTTGAAAAGTTGATAACCCGCAACCATAGAAAAAAAACAGGCGCAACGGCAAATCCTTGAGGCCCCCTTGGTCTCCGCGGGGAAACAAGGGAAAACCGAAGCCAACGCAGTAAAGAAAGCGGTTCGATTCCAGAGGAATCGTTCTGTCGTTCCCCTCGCCCCCATCCATTTCAGAAAAACAAAACACCGTCGAAGACAGCGGGCAGGCACACCGTGCCGTCCCACCCCCCCCCCCCCCCCCCCAGGCACTACCGCTGGCCACCGTGGGCCTCCTCGTGGCGCTCAGCGCCGTCGTCCGCCTCGCGCTCTGGATCTACGCCGCGTTCCTCCACTCGGGCAAGCATTTGCGCCGCTGCTATGGCGTCTGGACCGTCGTAACGGGCGCCATCGACGGCATCGGCCGCACCATCGCGTTCCGCCTCGCCACGGCGGCGTTCGGGCTCGTCTCCGTCGGCCGCAACCCGGAGACGCTGGCCGCCGTCGCCGCCGAGATCAAGGCCATGCACCCAAGGTCCCCCGAGGGAAGCGCAAGCTCGGCGCAGGCGCAGGGAACGGCGGCTGCCTCGGACTTCCGCCAAAAAATGAACTCGAGGTGGATGTTTTTTCCCTGCGTTGGTGTGAGGGGCCGATTCCTTTCCTCCCGAATGCTGACGTCAGCAAATCCGTAGGATTGGATTCCTCCGTTTTTCCTTTGGTTGGCTTGAACCTTAATCGTAAAGGTCCTCTCATGAATTTGTTCAGTCTATATATAGTACTCTCTCCGTTCTAAATTATAAGATGTTATATGTATTTTGCTATATATCTAGACATATGTCTAGATACATAGCAATATATGTCTAGATATATAGTAAAATGCATGTACCAAAAAAAGTCAAACGACTTATAATTTGAAACAGAGAGAGTAGATACAAATCCTAATTTTTGTTTTCATTTTTTCTCCTCCACTTATTTCCTCCCGCAAACGCAGAGTACTTGCTGGCGGCGCCACAGCCCTCACTGGTCGATGCGGCGGCTGCTCATCCACGGTGCTGGCACCTCCTCCATCCAACTGGTGGCGGCGACTGCTCCTCCCCCGTGCGTGTCCTCTCCGCGCGCGTCCAGGCACTCTAGCTACTGTAGCACCAGGACTCTAGCTTCCGTACCGGGACTCTATAACTCCCATCTTTAGAATTGAAGGTATGGAATCGGTTGTTATAGCCGCCACTAAAAGTTCATTTGGCCACCTCTCATAAGTTTTTCTGAACTAGTGTCTGTTTATCTTGATACAACAGACACTCATGGCCAATGCAATAGTGACGATGCATCAAAATGAATCTGATGCAATAACCCTTTTGCACCTCTCTATTTTGATGCCAGAGACGATGAAGGCCCAATGCAATAGGGAAGTCCTGCATCGGTCATAGAAAAGGCGATGGGACAAGGCTATTGCATCGGCTTGATCCAAACACGAAATTGATGCGGTACCAACCTAATGCAGCAATTTTGGCCCAACTACATCAAAAAAAATACTGGTGCTTTAGGGTCCAAAATTAGTAGCTTGGTCTTAACGAATCACATGTACCATAGGCTAAGGAACAACCGATCACATGTCACAGGGCACGTTATGCTTAACAGCCTAATGGTTTATTGTTTTGTTAATCATAGTCTGGTTAGCGCTTTGGAAATTGCAACTCATTTTCTGTCTCCAACTTGGCATCCAAGTATCCAGTCAGCTATATAAACAAACATAATAATCAGTCTCACTCTCACACTAGTTAAGCAAAAGGAGCTTCCATATTAACTGCCTGCAAATCAAGATTCACCAGTGGAACTGAAACTGACCGCTAGAATGTACTCTCGTGCACCAGCCATCGGCGCCCTGCTCCTGGCCTTCGTGGTTGTGTTGGTTCTGGCATCGTCGTCGATGCCGTCTGCGATGGCTTACAGCGGGAATGCGACGTACATCGACTACCAGCCCGACCAGGCGAACTGGGAGTGGGACACCCGAAACTGCCCGAGCTCGACCAGTGAAAACTACCCGGACATGAACTACCGCTCATGGCACCGGTGGACAGAGTTCTGCGGGGACTTGGGGCCATGTACCGGGGAGCACCGTTGCCATCAGCGCCTCGAGGTGACAAAGGCGGTGACAAGCGATGCCGTCTCAGTGACGCTGAGGATCATAGAGCTATGCGACAACAACGGCGGCCTGGTGCTTTGGATGGACAAGTTCGCGTTCGACCAGATCAACACTGACGGCCAGGGCGCCGCTTTGGGTGGACCAGGAATCGGGCAGATCGAGGTGAACTACCAGGTCACCGACTGCCAAGACTAAGAGTTCATGTATGCGTTTTTATATATTCTCCGACTCTAGTAAACTACTCGCTTCTTTCAAAATTATAATAACTAGTCCATCAACCCACTCGCACAGGTTAGAATGTTATGAGATGTAAGCATTAGCTACTATTTCATATTTCTAATTACTTAAAAAATATTGTATCAAATTGTACATTTTCACTTTGTTATTTTCTAACACATTACACACGATGGATACAATTAATGTAGTCTCTATCTAGTTATGATAACCATATCAATTACGAATTTTTCATCCATCATACTTTCTTTGAATTATGAACATGCATTTAATTCATACATTAGCATAGACCATGTGGAGAATACATGTAAAAGGGAGGCAGTATCTTTCATTGTTATGTTGTAGAATTTTTTGTTTCGTATGGACATCATTCCACTCTACATTCAAACCTGTTTTTACTTCTCATTATATATGTCCATAGTTTGATTCCTTTTCAACCAAGCTAATTCAGTTATATCATGTAAAATAAAGATGGCAAGATGGTTCATTTGTTTGGAATATTTTACCTGGCATTCTTTTTCCTGTATGTATGTAAATTTTGCCCATTTTTTTCTGTAAAATATCTAGGGAATATGTATGCAAAGAAATCAGTACAAATATTACAGTTATGTCATGTTTTTAGCAAATGAAATAATTTTTGATCCAATAGGCATGTATAAGAAAGATGGCAACATGGTTTGTTTGTTTGGAATACTTTACCTGACATTCTCTTTCCTGTAAGTATGTAAATCTTGACTATCTTTTTCCTATAAAAGATCTAGAAAATATGTACGCAAATAAATAGTAGTTATATCATGTTTTCAGCTAATGAAATAATTTTTGATTAGACATGTAAGAAAGATGGCAAGATGGTTCATTTGTTTGGAATACTTTACCTGACATTCTTTTTTCTTATAAGTACGCAAATCTTGACTATCTTTTCCTATGTACGCATATTTAGTACAAATATTCCAGTTCTATCATGTTTTCAGCTAATGAAATAACTTTTTATCCATTAGGCATGTAAGAAAGATGTGAAGATTGTTCATTTGTTTCCAAATACCTTACCTGCCATCCTTTTCTTGTAAGTATGTATTTGACTATCTTTTTCCTTGTAAAAGATCCAGGGAATATGTATGTAAATAAATCAGTACAAATATTCCAGTTTAATTGGGCCTTTGAAAAGATGACGATGCAATTAACTACCGTATCAATCCCTTTTTTTTGGGGTTTATCAGTAGTATCTTTTCCCTGCTTGTTCGCTTGTCCCCTAGTTGCGTAAAGTACTAACTGGACTCTGGAAACATGTGAAACCAAAAATATGTCCCCTAGTTGCGTAATATTTTTTTTGCTTTAGAACCAATATGATGTAGAATATAAAATTATAATCTAGTATGGAAAGTATTCTTCAAACATTTGATACTTACTTAGGGTATAATAAGATCTTATCGTGGTTACATGTGTTGGGGGCAGCACGGCAGTAGAATGAACCATACGTCAAAGTGGTTCTTGACCTGAGTTATCTCCAGCACCTTGATCCTTGTCGTCGCGCCACCCGAAGCCGCCTTCCTTGTACGGCTTTGCGTCCTCGGTTTCATCGTACACAATATACCGGACCTCCTTGCAGATCCAATCCACCTCCTTCTCCCCTTCCTTGTACGGCTCCATCTTCGTACACGCCATGGGTTGTTGTTCAGTCTGCTGTCGAACTGCGCTGGCCAGTGAGAACATGGCTAGCACCAAGGTCTGGGGACGACGGCCGTCGCCGCCAGCGGAGTTTAGCTGCTCCAAGACGTGAGTTGTTGCTGATGGAATTGATTAGAGTTGAGATTGGCTCCACGACATTGCTAGAATTAACGTGGACGGCTTCCAGTTAATAACGTGATGGATCCATAAACGTGATGGTTTAGATTGGCGGGTGATCAAGATTTTTGTGTGCGGGCAAAGTTTTTTCTTTTCTGTTGGAATAAAAATAATATTATTCTGTATAATGGTAGAAGTGGGTAATTTTCTCAAAAAATAAAATAGATCTTATGGTTATAATTGGCTAGTCTATTAATTTGATGGTTGGATGTTTCTAATTAATGTGAGAATTTATAGTATTTATCTTATTTTTTAGTGCGTCTAATGAGGATTATTGTGGAGGCTTCGTTAGTGCCTTCAATCAGTAACAGTAAGATAAGGTACTTTAAGTTATGTAAAGTTCGTACTATACATTTAGATATATATTCAGAGTGGAGGAAGTACCAAGTTTATTGGATAATAATGGAAGAAAGGTCTTTTGTTATCGTATATATATGGTTTATTCACGGTAACCTTTAATAAGGTTTATTTGAATGGATATTATAATTAGTATAATAGCTTATATTTGTATGGCTTATGTTTATTCCTCGTATATCATCTCACTAAGAAGTGAATAAGATGAGTCATCAAACTTGAGGTTAAAAAAGAACTAATATTTTATACAAAATTTTGAATGAAATGAGTGATAAAAATATAATTATAAGTTGTTACAAAGCAAAACCACGCCGCTGCTGCCTCTCAGCCGCACGCCGTCCCTAGGGCGCGCACCCTTAAGCTTGTGTCGCATCTGCCATATCTACCACCACCCACGCCTACGTCAGCTGCTGCCATGTGATTGTCGGATTTCGATGGCCGCCACCACCATGAACGGCATGGAGATGCAGAACCTCATCACCGAGTTCGCTAACTCCGTTCTTGCGAGGATGTACGAAGTGACCGTGAAGATTGGCGACGTCGACGGTCACCTAGCCATCATTGAGCAGAAGAACGTCAACGTGACCAAGGAGACGGAAGCCCTCGCCGACAACATGGAAGTCACCGCCAAGCTCACCACGGAGCAGGCAGGTCATGACTTCAATAGCAAGCTCTGCCGGTGCTGCTACACGGTGGTCAGCTCACGCTCGCCTCCATCTACGGCACACGGCAACATGAGAATCGGGTATGAAATTCACCACCTAATTGAAATAAAACAGCTTCTCCGCCACGTTCCAATGACGCTGACCTATGCACGCGAGCTTCCAAATTGCCGGTGAACCCTCGCTTGCATGGATCGAGAATGAGTGACTTTCCTCCATAAAGTCACAATGCAACTTCGATCCATCTCTTCCCTCCAAATCAGATCCAAAGGCTATGGTGGGCAGCGGCGGGGCCGGCCGATTTTGGACGCCGGTGGGCTAGATCTGGCATGCGACGACGTCCAGCCCCCTCCCTTGGCGTTGGTCCTGCTCCCCTGGGCGGACGGTGGCGGCCAGGCCCCCACTACGATGGCTGGTAGCGGCGGCGGGCGGCCGGATCTGGGCCCTATGGGCCGGATCCGGTGCGTGGTGGTGCCCCCACTACCTCCATCTCTGTGAACGATGATGACTGGCTCTGCTTCGATGGGATGGTCATCTGCGGCAGTGGCCAGCCTGACCCTGCTGGGTCGGGCCCCTCGGTGATCAGCCCTCTACTCCCTAGGTGTGGTGTGGTGGACACTGGCTGGGCGTGGTTGGTCGCCCTGTTGTCGACGCGACGGGTGGTGGTGGCCTGCCGGCCCATACCGGTCGCCCTGTTGGGCCAGCTGGGGTGGCCGGGGGGTTGGCGGTGCTCACCCTACCCCCTCCCTGCCCTTCAGCATTGGTGGCAATAGAATGGGGTAGTTTGTCAGGGCTCGTCGGCCTTGGGGAACGGGCTTGGTTGCTCGGGTTCTGGGCGAAAGCCTAGCTTGGTTTTTGCCAAGCGGACCATAGTGACGCCATTGGTGCCACATACCTTCGTTGAGGCATTGCTTCTCTAAACTTTGTGCTTCCTCGCCTGCTTCACTAGATTCTGGGCGAAAGCCCTGCCTTGGATGTTTCTAAACCAGTAACGATATTGTCATGGCGTCACCTCCTTCCTAAAGATGCTGTTGAAGAATTTTCTGCCCATCGCTCCTCAGGTCACTGTGGTCGTTGTGCTAAATCTATGTGTATTTCATGTTCCTCCTCTGTTTGGTTTGTCCATCTAGTGTTTGTAGTCGTCGCTTGTTTTGCTTGGGTGGATGCTTTTCGCCGGTATCGATCGGAGGTCTGCCTCTCCCGTGGTCCCGAGGATAGTGGCCCTCAGTGACTCAGAGGAGTGGTCATTTCCGGTGGATGCGTTGCCACCAAGGTGTTTCCAACGGATGCATTACCGCCGAGGGGTTTCCGGTGGATTCTTGCAGTCGAGGATGTTGGCATTTTCGGCAGATGCTTTGCCGCCGATGTTGCTAGAGTTTCGGCGGATGCTTTTCCACTGAGGTTATCTTTATACTTCTCTCACTATTGGCTACCATGGTGTTGAGTGTTGAATTTCTTGTATTAGGTTCAGTTTGCTAGTGTTTGATGGAGGGTACACCACCCTTTATATTTACTTGCTTTTTGTTTACGTTGAGGACTTCGTGGGTGCTTCTTGGATTACATGTAAATGCTTTTATATCAGCTATGTAGCTCTATTGACTATTCTCTTTTATTTAATTAAAAATGGACTATATTCTCAATAAAAAAAAGAGGCGAGCTTGAGACGCCGATGACGCTTGGCCGAGGCGCATCCCCACGGCGGCGGCACTGTGAACACGATGACAACGCCTAACTTGCCTCTCGCTGCTCCAGAGTCCAGTTCTTGGTCGAGCGCGAGTACAAGGACGTCATGGAATACGCGGACTCTGACCTATGTGACGACGGCGGCGACTCCTGCCATTGAAGATGGTGTTGACTTGCAAGCCGAGATCCAAGGGACGCCGGCCTTCTTGGCTGTTAGAAATATAGCCGATTTATCGAGTAATTTAATCCAAAAAAATATAACAATAAATATGTTGGTGACATCATATAGGTGCTCATGTGATCTACCATAAAAATAAACATAGATGATATTGATGATTAAGAAAACAGTAAGAAACCAAGCGATTTCATACCCAACGGCATCGATGCCATTCACGCTAGTCGACGTAGCGCTTTGTTGATTTAGTTGTTCCGCTTGATGCCGGCAGTAGCGTAGCAGTGCCGATCCCGTGACCTTGCCGAGGACACAGGGAGCATGACGTTGCAGCGAGTAGTCGTGCCGCGCCGCGACACTCCCCAATAACATGATCGCCGGTCTCCACCCAAGCAGGTGAACTCGTCGCCGGCGTGCGGTTCGGAGGCTCCTACTCTCCCACGAACATGTGCGCGCAAGCTGTGGGACGGGGACGCTATTGAACAACAAGAACTTCGGTTGTGTTTTTTCGGAAGCCAACTTTCCGGATGAGAAAGATGGGAATATATAGCCCTCATGCAAAGCGAGAGGACCCAGGCACATCAAGAGGCAATCAAGACGCATGCAAGTGAACGAAAACTCCCATATTTATTTTGCCAATTACTTAATGGGGATGGAAGAAACTTCCGTAACTCATGCAATCAAGAATTTGGCAAAATGGAAAACAGTTCATTCATTGACTACTTGCTTGCCTTCTCGTTGCCTGCGTGCCCAGAAACACATGGATGCGTGTGACACATCAGTGTAGTACTGTAAAGCAATAATATTATTTAATATAAATCATAGAGTTTATTAATTTTTGAATAATAGGCTTAGCACATAATATATCAACATTGGCAGCCTTCGTCTCCAAGTGTGGTCGGGCTCAGACACCGTGGCGGCGGCGACGCTCGTGCGTAGGCGGCTCCGTCTCCGACGACAGGCTCTGTCCTGCTTACCTCATGTGTCCTCACGTGATGTTTTATTTTTTCTTTGAATGGATAAGAGCCCTTGGATCCGTATTGGGCGTACAGGATTAGACGAAAGTTACATCGGGACTTTCTTAAGGAAAGTCACTGAATCCGTGTCCCGCTTGCATGCACGTGTCGTTTGTATGCCACTGTCCGCTTCCCCGCTAAAAAGCTACTCCCACCATCTTAATTTATACGTCACTACGCCAGAAATGAATTTGCATGCCCTTGATTTCGGCCCTCCATGGCGGGCGGTCTTGTTGCCTGCTGCGATAAATTCCAACGATTTACTATAGCGGGTATTTTTTATTTACCGTGGCGATGACTTTTGCCCGCTACGGTAAATCGATTTACCGTAGTGGGCATCTTAAGATATCCGCCACGGTAAATTCCCACAGCGAGTATTTTAAATAATGCCCGTCACGGTAAAAGCGGCACAGCTCGCAGTCCACACTTTAAGCCCATATCCGTTGCCGATAGTGGGCTTATATATTTAAATGCCCCCCCTCCTCTTCCGTATCGAAGACGGAGGCTACTCCTTCAATCCTCCTCCGCGCTCACGGCGGCGCGTTGGTCCGCGCTTCGCGGCGGCGCCTCTCATCGACTCCTCCCGGCGTGGCGCGCCCACAGCCCCTGCCCTTGCCTGCTCCCGTGCCCAGGTCTTCATTGCGCCGGAGTCCCATGGAAGGCCGTATTCGGCCCCGGCAGCGAGCCCCTCCCTCTCTCCATCTCTCAGTGTCGCAGGTGCCCTCTCTCTCTCTCACTATCTTCCCCTCCTCATCTCCCTCACTTGCTCTTCCCTCTCTTTTGCAGATCCGATGAAGAATCCGCCGGATCGGGGCGAATCTAGGGCATCCTTCATCCGGGCTCGCGGATCGGCGATGGGCCGCTCGGCCTGATCGACGACGGGTCCGGCCTCCATGTGGCGTTCGGATCGAAGTACGGGATGGCGGATCCAGTGCACCTGCTGGAGGGTGACGGAGATTGACGTCGACGACAACGGCGGGTCGGATATCCAGGCGGCAATGGCGGCACCCCATGGCGGGCTCGCCGGGCCTGCTGATGGGCTTGGCGGGCTCGTTTGGATTTTTATTTTTTTATTTTTCTTGTTTTATTTACTACAGCGGGCGTTTTGCCCGCTACCGTGGTTTGCTGATTTACCGTGGCATTGACACGGCAGCGGGCGCCCTTGCCCGTTGCGCAAAACTCAAAATGCCCACTGCGTGAGAACATTCCTATAGTAGCGTCACCCTAAAAAATGTAAAACATCTTGACCAAATTTATACAATAATATAATAATATTTATGATGTCAACTAAGTATTACTAGATTTCTCATTAATTATATTTTATAGTAAATCTATAATTTTATTCAAATTTGAGATTGTTTAATTTTAAAATGGCTTATAGTTTGGAACGGATGTAGTAGCAGGCACCGGGCGCCGGCTCAAAATGACACGTTTGCCGTCCCAATTTTCGAATGCATATATGCATGTGACGAAAAAGTGCATGGAAACACAATGCGTTCTACGCTTTGTCTGCGACTAGCTTCCACATCAACCAGATGAGAGGTAGCTACGTACCGCGTCTATTTGGATCGAGGAGATAACTGATGACTGTTCCCTGCGGAACTAACTAACGTGCATTAATTGCTGGTGGACTCGTGCAATGTGCGTACGTATATTCTTTCATGCTTACCTAGGCATGTACAGATATGCCGAGCAATTTTACACAGATTCATCGAAAAGAGACATAGAATGCATGTATTCCCTCTTTTTTGCAAAAAAAAAAAAAAAAAAGAGAATGTATTCCTTCCAAATATAGAAAAAGAAGTCATCTAGGATAGCGACCTGGTCTCTAAAACATAACCTTGATCTTTTGTTTTTTATAAAAATATTTATACAAAAGTGTATACCTTTATGAAAGTATTTTTCAAGACAACTCTATTTATTTCATATTTACAAACTCAACAACTTAAAAGCTATTGAAGATTTATATTTCCAATGTTTGACCCAATCTTTTTCAAAACGACTTCCATTTTTTATACAGAGGGAGTATGAAATTTCCCTGCGCATTGAAAGCAGGGCTAAAACTGTGCATTTTTTTTTTGAGCACTTAGGTATGCATTTTAAACTCGTACTAAAAAGAAACACAATGCTCTTTTTTACAAGGGAATTTTGACCAATTATTATGACCAGTGCGTGTGATTTGCAGCGGGATTACTTAGTAAATCACAATGATGGATATTGATTGGGCTCTTATGGTTTTACGCCCCTAATGATGGATTTCAGCCAGTTTCCAAAGGATGTGTGTGAAAGCTAAGGAGGAGCTAGTTTATTTCTATTTTTCGTTTGCTGGTACGACAAAGAGTGGTATGCATGAACACATAGCTTGACCTAGAAAGTCTTTTTTTTTCGAAAGTGTGCACTTGCACGTACTGCTTTAAGGGGAATTAGAGTTAAGTTACAAAGCTCATCATGACCAAGTGCGTGTTGCCGTTGCCAGGACGTGCGAAACACATAAGCAGAAGGCACCGACTCAAACGATGGTGCTACAGAGATGTACTAAGTAACCGAGCCCGCTAATAGATAGATGGCACGTTCGTGGCCCTATGCACTCTGAGTTTCCGTTTGACCTAGAAAGTCTAAATGTCTAGTGAGTGGATATGATACACACTTGTGATGTCAAAGTCTATATGTCTAGAAAGTCTAGATGTCTAGAAAGTCTAGATGTCTAGTTTATTTCTTTTTTTTCGTTTGTTAGTACTACAAAGAGTGGTATGCATGAACGCGTAGGTTGACCTAGAAAGTCAAAATTTGTCTAGTGAATGGATAAGATACATTGTGAAAAAAATTAGCGTTATGTGGTTAGATAGATGGAACCTAAAGCCAAACACGAGAGATTTAAATTGGAAATCTTTTGTTTTATATATGCACCGGAGGGGCTCCATCCACTGAAGAAATGGAACAGTGCATGTCCATTCACTTTTAGGTATTTTGCATTTCTTGAATCATCACCGGACACGAGCTGAGCTCACGTATAATTCAGTTTATTCCACTGTATAAGAGTTATGGGTACATATATGCAACTAGACATCCACTTATTCAAGGATTGAATAGCAATGCTGGCAATTAGACGCCCACTTATTGGCTCGATCATACGTGTGGGATCACAAACATATGATTCTTGGATCAGTATATACGTGCGGATATATAGATGCTGCTACATATACTAGTTAACGAAGAATCATCGATCAGTTGTCGCCGCAGTTGACGAACTGGTAGTTGACGGTGAGGTGGCCGTTCTGGATGCCCGCCCCGTTGGTGTCGAGCGGCTTGAACGCCGTGTCGTAGTCCAGGTCCAGCCCGCCGTTGCTGCACTGGTCCACGATCCTCACCGTGAGTTGCGCCCCCGTCGCTGTGTTCGTCACCTGCACACATGTGCGAAGACCATCCATCCAGCCATGAGAAACAATCAACAGTACTAATTCAGGGTAACTAGCTAGCTAGATTAATGCCTGATGAACTTAGCTTACCAGGAGGCACTGCCCGCACGCGGCCTGGCCGGTGGGGCCGGCGGGCCCGCAGAAGGCCGTCCATCCGTACTTGCTGCGCCACGACAGCGGCTTGCTGGCGTCCCACGTGGCGCAGTAGGCGCTGACGGCGTTGAGGTCCCAGTTGTTCTGCTGGGGGTTGTAGTAGTTGTAGGTGGCACGCACGCCGGCCGCCTGCTGCGCCGTCGCCATGGCCGCCGCGGCCCACAGCAGCGCTGCCACCAGCGCCAGCTTCTTGCCGACTGCCATCATCCCCGCCATGGCAACGCAAAGGTTACTCTGATCCTGCTTGATACTAGCTATAGCTTGTTAGCTGCTAATGGAGGACGTATGTAGCTGCTTACTTTCTACGAGCGAGATATGGCCATTATATAGAGATACAGCAGAGTGCCAAGAGAGCATGCTGTGCACTGCGCGGACTATTCTTCAATTTTCTCGTCCGTAATCTGCGCCAAAATTGTGCTGAAATTGTACGTTGGTGCAACAAATCTACGTTCTACTATTCTAGATGCATGTATGGACGACCTTTCCTCGAAGTTGAATTTGACAACGGCATATATCTGCATGCCTTGGAATTCCAAGTACGAGCCAGTTGCCAACATTGACCGGCGGGCCGGGGGCAAGCAGTAGCAGCAGCCCAACGGAGATAAGAACATGTAGTACGTGTGTGGTTGCTTGGTTGGGCTGCATTGTGTGTTGTTGAACGCAGACGCAGCTGATATTTATTTTGTTGATAAAGGACGTATCTAGTGTCGTAGGCTCCCGCGTTACGAGGTCTGGGGAAGAAAAAATAGCCAGCAGCCATCTCTGTACAAATGTGCAGAGGCTAGGGCTTGATATTTATTTTGTTGATGATTCTAAAAAAGTAATATTTTGTGGATAGAGTGTCGTGCTGCTGTGGCGCCTCGACCGCCGCATTTCTGCTATATATGTCGTTTAAGTTATTGTCTGGTAAACTCGTTGATTCTTCAGGTGTAAGTTACATTTTGTCCGTTCACAGCATTAACTCATTAGTAATACCTAAAAAAAAAAGCTACCAGTCAATGTGACTTTTTGGTACATTATAATTGTAGGGTTTTGCTACAGTACAACTATTACCTCTTAAGAGGTAAGATTTTGAATAAATCACAACCATTAAATTTTACAACATATTAGACAATTAAATAACAAAATAATCAAGGAAAAATATTGGCTCTATCAATGCGTTGCTTTCCTTGCCATGTCGGATATAGGAGCATGCACGGTAATTATGGCAAGCATGCATGAGATGCATAACCCGTCTTTCCTAGGATAGTTATTTCCTTTCTTTACATGATTATTATATCTTATTAGTGTCCCCGCAATTATTTGTTAATTTGCATGTGACTTAAAATGTATATACGTACATCCTCATTGTATTATGTGAGTAATGTATATCCAAAGTTCAAACATAACCACGGATTCACAATCATTCGTGCAAGATTCATATTTGTACGTGTATGATTAACTCACGCAATACTGCATGCTTCTAGTTCTAGGTATGTGCAGCTAACCACTCTTAGCAAAAATAGTTGGACTCGTCACATGTCATTAATTCATTGTAGTATACAGTATATATTACATACGGCAAATAGTATATTCCTTTTGAGAAATTTGTCACGTACAATATGTTAAACATGGTTACCTTACGTGTGTGCATATTCTTTTCCTAGTTGTAAATTAAGTGCACTGTGCATTTTGGCTTTGTTCACATTAAGAAACGTTTAAAAAATATCACTTAGATGTCACGGCTAAATTCAAAATAATGTTAATCAAGTTATGTTATATATCCCGAAGTTACAAAATGAAAGGATGTACCATATTTAATAGATTTTGGCATGCATCAATAAGATCTGAAAAATATGAAACTTTCCTTATTTATTCTATTTTATGAAATTAAAGATTTAATAAATATACATTTCATCTATTACCTTCTAGCAAGTAATAGTTCATATCAACTGTCCAATCTAATTAAATGAACGGCTCACAGTTATTTAGTGGTACCACAGCAAGACCCTTAATTGTACTATGCATCTAGATAACATATCTCTAGATACGTAGCAAAACCTATACACCTAAAATAAAGCAAAACAAGTTATTATTTTATTTGAAGCAGAGGGAGGAATAGTTCGTGTTCACTGCTCGCTAACTTGTTCGTTCACAAGCCCGTTGGCTTACTTGAATATTTGCTACCACCGGCATACCTCTCAACTTTTTTTTTAAAGGCAGCGAGAGTTTTGCCGAATTTTTAGTGAAGAAGGAAAAAGAAAGAAAACGTGATTACTGAACAGGATTGGAGACTGAAATTCACCGTCGCAAACTGGAGCTAAGCATCCACGTTCTGGACTTCTGATTTCTACCGGATGATGTCGTTGTCAAGGAAAAGAAAAGAAGCTCATGTTTTCCAAGAGAAGGGGTCGGGCAAGCCAAAGATTTCTAGAGGCCTTGGGATGCTTCATCGCGTACTGCACAGCCTAATTCATCACCAGGAATGAAATAATTTTCAGTTATAAACTTCGTGAGATGAACTTATATTGACACACTGTACTACCTTAACTAGGCTGACGACACGTGAAATTTTCTGGCCCACTCACATACCATGGAGGCTGGCCCATATTTATGTATGTGAGGCCTGAGAAGCCGAGATGGCCCAACACAAACTTTTATGGAGCCCCTCATTACGTTTACATTGTCAATCCTTGCTCGTCTGAAGCTTCTTAAGCTATAAAGTATAAACAATAGTTTGGCTTGCTGATGTCTTCATTATATCTACACGTAGATAGATCATCTCCACTCTAAAACATCACTCGGAGAGTCACTTGAATAAAAATCATTCGCCAACTTTCTACTGTTCAACAACTTGTCTATAATGTGCACTTTAGAAAGCTAATTTTGCTCTTCGCTTTCGGCTTAGGTAGAAATCTGTAATAGAGGATGTGGAGATCTAATTATAGTGAAGCCAATGAAGAATTTATTATTAAAATCTTTATTTCAACCAATAAGTGAGGATACATATAGCCTCTTCAAGTTGATCTAATAAAAACAACATAGATTAGGAAAGTAAATATATTTTGTTCCGGTGATGCTACCATACTCGCATTACCGATTAGGAGGTAATAACTCAAATGAATCTATACTACCCATCAAGTCCTAGGTTCAACTCCTTACGAGAGCGCATTTTAGGCTAGAGTTGAATATTACTCGGGAGCAGTATACAGATATACATTTCACCTATTACTTCATATTCTGAACATCTGATCTAATTAAATGAAAGGAGTACCACAACAAAGTCATATTCTATTATTACTCGCTTCATCCCAAATTATAAGTCATTCCAAGAATTTTAGAGATTCAAAACATTTTATATTTGACCAAATTTATATGATAAAATAATAAAATTTATGATACTACCTAGTTTTGCATCATTAGATTTTTATTAATTATAATTATAATTTTATAGTATACTTACTTGATGTCATAAATCTTTATAATTTTTACTATAATTTTGATCTATTTTAACTCTCCAAGATTCTTGAAATGACTTGTAATTTCGAATGAAGGGAGTACATTACTAGATAGCTCAACTACATGCATGGTCCAGGAATATGTAGTAACTAGGAAGACAGGCGCGGGACTATTATGCCCGGGATAAGATTAATAGTGAGTCACCGAATGGAAGAAACATCACATCGCATGTAGTATATAAAACTATGCTATAATTGGCATAACTGAACCAACAAAATATAATGAAATATATCAGTAATCCAATGATAGTCCAAGCGGTGATTTTTCCAAGTTTAGATCATATAGGAGCCATTATGATCATTAATTTTAAAAATATAAATATGAGACCAATGAAAAGAAATTTTATGGCACAAAATTATGTATAGTACAATAAGAAACCTAAAGTAGGATGCCACCAAGCAGGTAGAATAAACTTCTCTAAAAATTAGAATACATTTAGACTAATTGAACATTCAAGCACTTTATTTGTCACAACATAGCTGATGAGCATGTGGATTTGGCAAGCATACATATTGAATCAAACAAAAAAAATTTGAGATTGTGGTAGACTACGGAATGAGATGAGGTTGTATGGCATCAGGAACATGCATTTCAACGAACACCCTGTGGGCATCTCTCATTGCTGCATCCTGGAGCAGATGTATACCGTGATGACAAACTCAAGGGGTTGTTGGAGAGTGGAGACGAGAGAGTATAACTTCATACTCCGGTGGATTTAGTCCCAATTCGCGCTAGTCTTCCGTCAGTTCAGCGTCACGGCTGTGGAGCATCTTGGCATCACTCTCGCTGACGAAGGCGTAAGCGTTGGCGTGTTTCAGTCACTGGTACGTTGGTGTGCCACGCACTGGAGGGACCTGTGATCCTCTCACCGTTGTCGCATCGATCTTGGGCTCCGCGAGCTGCGGACGAACAGTGGTCAGTTATGTGCGGGAGAGGAGCGTGGCCTAGTGCAGGATGCAGCATCGGTGATGGAGGTCGAGGGGCAGGGGCGCCTGGGCGGCGGCGCAGCGGCGCGGTGGTGGCGTGTCATGATGACAGCCGATGCGAGGAGAGAGATGTCCGCGTTTGGGGGCAAAGCAGCCAACGCGAGGACGGGAGATGTCCGTTCCTGAGGTCGAAGGTTCTAGAAATTGCAGCTACTTTTAATTTGACGCGATGAAAATCAGAGGATGGAGAATATGAGGTTTGATGAAATTCAGAGGATGAATAATATGAGGCCACGTGGCCAAATGAGAGGCAAGAGTTCCTGGTGCAGATTTCGTCTATTGAAAGATTGTGTATTCTGTATAGGTGTATCCATATCGTGGGGTTCATGTCCTCATCAACTAGTCAATAAACCATATTCAGGTACATATGGCCTCATGAATATTAAACGTTTGTCAATAAATAATGGTTCATGACTAATCGTTGTAACCGAGATATTTTCAGTACCAACTTATATCAGAATCTTGTACGGTATTCGAATATAGTCCTGCAGCTGACCACTCACTACTACAATAAAGCAATGTAAGAGCGGCTCAAAATGCTCTCTAAGAGCGGCTCAAGATGCTCTGTAAGAGCGGCTAACCCAGCCGCTCTTATTTAAACGCTCTTAAAGTGGTTTCCAATACAAGAACGGTTCAACACGAGCCGTCCTTATAGTGGTCCACTGTAAGGGCGGCTGGAAACAGCAGCCGCCCTTATAGTGCCCCATTAGTAAGGGCGGCTCAATATAGAACCGCCCCTTCAGTGCATTTTTAGCAAAAGAAAAATTAAATTTAAATCCAAATCTGACCACAGCATGTAATATATAATTCGAATTCAAATTCAAAACTCACTCAATTGTCATCATCATTCAAATCGTTCATACATTAGATAGTTGAATGATCAACTAATTTTGGCTCGCAAAATAAAGTAAGCAAACCCAAGTTACAATGCTATTCATGTAACTAACATATACTAATTGATACTTCCTGCAAGGCTTTCGACAGCAAGACAAATTTATCTCTATTTATTTTCTGCAGTGCCTAAAAAAAATAATACCAGCATAGCAAGGATTGGAAATTAAGCAAAATTAGCTAGGACTCACATTCTGCAACTGCTTTCATAAGGCACTAAATCCTGTCCATTGTTTTCCACAGCACCTGAAACAAAGATAAGACCAAATAGTTCAGATCCTTACTAAGCTAGTTGCATATTTGCTACTCTGTATCTCTGTTCAGGAAATGACTGAAACAACATGTAACTATTCTGGCAGTTAACTGCATGTGAGTTCAGCAAATGAGTGACAACAAATAGCCTACACACCTCAAATATCCGGTCAAAGGAAACAGTACATTTGCATATGGTACTTCATCAGTTTATCTAGGCAAAACTGTCCTTAGAAACATAAGTGAACATTTCATCCAAGCAAAACTATCTTTAGAAACAAAAGTGAACAGGTCAAAACAGTTAGCTCAAAAATTCAGTGCCTTGTCTTACCTTTTATCAGATTTATCTCCAAAAGGCTGCTAGCACATTAGCTCTTTCAGTATGCAATGATGCACCCAACCTGCAAAGAAAAGGTCATGTTGTGAGTTGCACAATACAGAGTATATATGACACAGTACATGCACAGATCAGAAAAAATCTAAGCATTGTGTTACCCTTGTCCCTATGTGGAACCAAACAACACCTAAGTTCTTATTAGACTATACATAAAAGGGGGGCGTACCCAGTGCCGTAGGCTCCCGCGCTGTGCGGGGTCTGGGGAAGGGATTTCTGCGCCAAGCCATACCCGCACATAATGTGCGGAGGCCGGGGCTCGAACCCTGGACCTTCCGGTAACAGACGGTAAGACACTACCGCTGCACCAGGGCCACCCTTCTTATTAGACTATACATATATAGGAAAATTTGTTGAGTAAGGAAAATCAGTCTCAGTTGCACATTAGCTTATTAGACTACATATATATGTGAAATTTAGTTGCATGACAGGCTAAATGTTGATATAATATTTAGATTTAGGCATCTATTATTTTTGACAGATTCCATATTTCAACTGATGACAGAACCTTAACTGAAAATCAGTCTCAGTAAGTAGACTGAAACAAGATCCATCATTCTATAATTTTTCATTATATACATATAAGAGAGAAGAAAGCATGGGTATGCATTTTAGTGTTCAGCTTCCAAGAGAACACAGAGTCAAAATTTACAAGTACTGATCTCCTGGAGACGCATGCCAGCCCAAACTAAAATCAAAATGAAGTTCCCATGGGCTAATTTACTGCTACCAACATTAAATTTTCAGCCTAATGTACAGACTGCATCAGGCATACACTTCTAGCAGAAGTCTACATCAAGCACAAAATCAAGCATGCATACACTCTTGTAGTCCGCTCATGTCAAGCATGCAAGCCAAGCATAGCAAAAAAGAAAATCACCTTGGAGGCACTTCGTCATGCAGGTGCTAAGGCATCTTGGAGGCACTTCGTCGTGCAGTTGCTAAGTCATCTTCTGTCCATCAATGGCAACAGATTAAGCAGTCGGGGAGCCCCAAACAACCAGTGCTGCTCACTCACACGCAGCGGTCTCCAGAATAGCTGCTCGTCGTGCTTGATGCTGACAGCAAGGATGGACACTAACGCTACACTGCAACCACAGAACCAGCACCCAAAATCAAGAACAGAATTAGGAAGGATTGAATCGGAGCTTTCTCTCAAAGAAAAGGGAAAGTAGAGGAGTAGCCAATCTGCTGCTCGTAATTGCAGGAGGAAAGAGATGGCTTTCCGGATCTCGTGACCATGGCTTGCCGATATCGCGCACCTCCCAGTCGTGGACCTGGCGGAAGCTGCGCTCGTGCTGCCGGGAAGGGAGGGCCGGCCTGGAGTTGTGTCGGGGCCGACCGGAGTTGCGCCCGCCGCCGCCGCCGCGGGCTTGTCCGTTGAGCGCGAGAGCCGGCTGTGCTCGTCACCGCTCACCGCGGTTACCCCGCGCGCTGAGGTCGAGGTCCCGCCCGCGGACCGAGGGCGAGGTCGTGCCCGCGCGCCGCGGTCAGGGCGCCGTCGGGGCCGGGGCCGGGGCCTGCCGCCCCGCCATGCCGGATTTGACGGAGAGAGTTGAGAGAGGGAGTCGAAGTGGGGCAGCGGCGGAGGGAGAGGCCGAGAGAGCGAGGAGCATTAGGGTTTGATTAGGTTTTATATGTGTTCGTTTCAGCCAACAAAATCTCAGCCATCCATATCAGATTAACGGCTCTGATCATCCATGGTCTTAATAGGCCTACAGGTTTTTGTGGCCCAAAAGTACAAATCAGGCCCAAACCCAGGTTGGGAGCCTTAAAATCTCATAAATAAAAATAAATTTTAAAAATTTAAATTTTTAATTTTGAAATTTCAAATATAAATTTAGTAGATTTTGGCAGTTGTTGCTACCGTATGGTTCCATTTATTTTATATGAGGAAAAATATGAATTTTTAATTTTAAAATTTCGAATATAAAATTTCTCCCTCATGAATACCAAGTTTGTTTAACAAATGACACTTTGACTCCGGTTTTCGCAATTCTAAATGGTTTCAAATAGTTTCATGAATACTAAGTTTGACAGACTCATCGAGATCTATATATGATATATGGGTCATTTTTGAATTTGAGAAAGGGTTAGAAAAGTTTAGTTCTAAATTGACAAGTCTCTCGTATAGTTTTATAAAAATTCATAATCTTGTGACTAGTATTTACTGATACTTTCTCAAATATAAAAATAACCTACGTATCAAATGTAGATATTAATAAGTTCTATAAATATTATTCAAAAGTTTTTCATTTGAGGCCATTTAGTACCTTATTTGACCAAGTTTGACCAAATCACATCCTGAATTTGAATAACTATGACTAGATTTCAGTAACACTTTCTCAAATGCTAAAATGAACTATGTGTCACATGTAGATATTGATGAGTTATACAACCTTGGTATTCAAATTTTTTCATCTGAGGTAATTTCATGGCTCATTTGATAAAGTTTGACCAAATTAAAACTTGGATTTAAAAAAAACCACACTTAGACTATAGATTTTGAAACCCTAAAATATTTCAGATAGAAAAGTCATGAATACTAAGTTTGCTAAACTAATCAAGATCTACATAAGTTGTTTTGGTCAACTTTTCATTTGATAAAGTTTGGACGGTTTGAACGATTCAAATTTTAAATTTTGAAATATTCACAGCTCAAAACCAGTTTTTAAAACCCTAGATGGTCTCACCTCGTAAAGTATAAATACCAAGATTTTTCCACTCATCAAGATCTATATTTAAAAATAAGACATTTTTGTATTTGACAAAGTGTTAGCAAAGTGTAGTTCTAAATCCACAACTCTCACATATAGTTTCATAAAGTCCGTGTGAAATTCAAAATTTTGTGACTAGTGTTTACTAATACTTTCTCAAATGCAAAAATGATCTATGTATTAAAAGTAGATCTTGATAAGTCCTAGAAACATGTTATCTAAAAGTTTTTCATTTGAGGTCACTTAGTGCCTCATTTGACCAAGTTTGATCAAGTCACATCTTGGGTTTTTAAAGCATGTGACTAGTGTTTACTAACATTTTCTCAAATACAGAAATGACTTATTTATCAAATGTAGATCTTGATGAGTTGTATAATCTTGGTATTCAAAAGTTTTTTCATCTGAGATAATTTAGTGGCTCATTTGATCAAGTTTGACCAAGTCAAATCTTGGATTTTAAAAAATTAACACTTAAACTGTAGTTTTTGAAACCCTAAAATATTTAAGCTAGAAAAATTATGAATACCAAGTTTGTTAAACTCATCAAGATCTACATAAGTTATTTTGGTCAACGTTTCATTTGACAAAGTTTGAATGGTTTAAATTTTGAATTTTGAAATTTTTACAGCTCAAAACCAGTTTTCGAAACCCTAAATGGTCTCAACTCAAAAAGTCATGAATACCAAGATTTGTCCACTCATCAAGATCTACATTTGATACATAGGTTATTTTTATATTTGACAAAGTGTTAGCAAAGTGTAGTACTAAATCCACAAGTCTCGCATATAGTTTCATAAAGTCTGTGTGAAATTCAAGATTTTATTACTAGTGTTTACTAACACTTTCTCAAATGCAAAAATGATATATGTATAAAATGTATATCTTGATAAGTTTTACAAACATGGTATTCAAAAGTTTTTCATTTGAGGTCATTTAGTGACTCATTTGACCAAGTCACATCTTAGATTTTAAAAACATGTGACTGGTGTTTACTAACACTTTTTTAAATGTAGAAATGACTTACATATCAAATGTAGATCTTGATGAGTTGTACAATCTTGGTATTTAAATTTATTTTGTCTGAGGTAATTTAGTCACTCATTTGACCAAGTTTGACAAAGTCAAATTTTGGATTTTAGAAAAATATGACTTGTGTTTACTAAAATTTTCTCAAATGCAAAAATAAACTGTGTAACAAATATAGATCTTGATGTGTTTTACACTCTTTGTATTTAAAAGTTTTTCATTTAAGGTAATTTAGTGTCTCATTTGATCAAGTTTGATAAAGTTAAATCTTGAATTTAAAAAATATAACTAGTGCTTACTAAAATTTTCTTAAATTCAAAAATAAACTATATAACAAATATAGATCTTGATGAGTTGTACAATCTTGGTATTCAAAAGTTTTTTATTTGAGGTCATTTAGTGTTTTATTTGAGGTTATTTAGTGTTTTATTTTACCAATTTTGTTCAAAACCACTGTAAGGACGGCCGGTGATCTAGCCACCTTTACTGTGACCCCCACTGTAGGGGCGGCTAGCCACCACGGGTCCCAGCAAGCCACTGTAAGGGCGGCTGGCTCTTTACCCAGTTCAAATCAGGCAAACTGGGCCAACCATCTCTCTCAGCAGCTCCTTGAATATATGGGATATGATATGGCGCGCTCATATATATCGTGCCTCCTCTTCATTCATTTGTTGGCATTGCTCTGCATCTATCCAATAAGATGCTGTGCTCTACCCTTTCTTGGCATCCACTCCACTTCGCTTTTGCCACCACAACTGCCGCTATTACAGGACCAGAATATGACAGCCAAGGGACTCCTCCGTCTTCCCAGCTCTTCATATCCTGCCCATGCCTCCTCCTGATCCTTGACCTGTTCTCGATCGATCACTTCAGTTCGGCCAAATTAGCCAAACAAACCAGAGACGTGGCATTGTGCCGCAATCCATGGCTCTTCCTCTTGGCCCCCACTTGTCATTAGAGGCAGACACTGCAAGTCTGAAACTCTCTCTCTCTGTCTGTCTCTCTCTCTCTCTCTCTGCATCTGCATTTATACGCACTAGTGTCAGTGTGATGGCAAAGTGCTTCAAGGTGGGACAAGAAACTGGCGTACAAGATGTGAGACACTGAGAGACGACAGGCAAAGGTTGCTTGAAGATGGTAGCAATGGGATCCGGAGATAAGAGAGTTCGACTGCAAGTGCTTCCATGGCTGGTGGTGCTTCACGATTTTTGGTTGCTTCAGGCCGTATCGTTGATGCTGCTATCTGAAGCTGCTGTTTCCGTAAGCTCAGAATAATCTAGCTTGCTTTGTGCGTGCCCTGCAACAGCTCCTTGTTCATGTTATTTTGTTTCGAAACGGATGCTCATACCACTTTGCAGTTTGTACTTGCCAGTGGACAGTGGTGAACTAACTGGTGCTTGCTCCGTGGAATCTTTACAAGTTTCATCGTTATATCCATTGTTGCCACTCTTTCTAAATCATTTGTCATGCCAATTGCATGCTCTTGCTTCTGTGAAAACTGTATCATAAGCTGTACCTTTTGAGACGTTTTTGGTCGTTATTAATTTGCTTACATGACGTGGTTGATGAAAAGAGGAATCGTGAGTTTACGATGTCTCGCCTCACCTTGATCACCCTGTTGATTTCATGACACACTGCATGCCCTTATATGTAGTAGTATTTATACCGCAGTTTTGACAAAACAAATATCGTATGAACTCATAAATGGATTTCACAAAAAAGGAAGACTGATATTGTAACAATTTGGGCTACCCGAAAGCCATATTAGTTTACTATTGTTGGTTTTTTTTTTGTCTGTGGAAGAATTTGACAACCATCTAATTTTTCACTAGGAAAAGTATGTAACGATCTCAATCAATATATGGCATTTTAAAAACAATTACAAGATGATACAATACCTTTATGTTCAAAACTTCAATAACCAAGTAAAAGCATTAAAGACATAGTAATTATTAGCTGACTGTTTTGAATATTTTACTAATTTATTTGTATTTTTATATCTCAATTTAATGATATTTTTTGGAAATTTCTAGAATATCGAAGAGAAATTAAAAAATTCATTTCTTTTTCCATTTAGTTTATGCAGTATAATATTTTAGTGGTGTTACAATTTTCCTTTTTTTAGTTGCTAGGTTTATTCTAAATTTATTATATAGTGAGATAAATTTTATGCTTTGTAAATCGTTCAAAGTTATAAATAGTTTAGGAAAATATAAGAACTCTAGTTTGCTTATTAATCTTTTAAAGCTAAATCTTCCGTTGGTCTAAATTTACTCAAGCTTCTAGGTCATATAACTTCTGCTCCCAGCTGATTCTCGAAAACTTTTGCTCTCTGATTCTCCGATGGAGTGATTCCATTGGATTCCTAGGATTGAGCAGGTGGGCAGCTGATGAGAAATGATTCTCTACCCTCTAGAATATAACTAAGAGCAGGGAATAGCAGGTATTTATGATGGAACCAGACATTGCTCTGGTGCCCAGATCGTGTCACCGGCGAGGTCGTGGTGACCGCGGCGAGAGCTAGGCAGATAGAAACACAAAGAACAAACACGATTATTTCAAGGGCCAATAAGCACAGCTTTTGGGGTTTATTCATGTCTTTATATACACATGCAATGCTAGGATCACGATCTCAACAGACCGTGTCCCCGCGCCAAGCCGCAGATCATGCGTGACGTTGTTTCACCACGATGCCCGACGTGCTGCAATCTAACGCCTTGGCGCTGACAGACACACCCAACTCGGGCTGCATTGTGGACCAAGCACGCCTTCGTCCACACACCACCCCTTATTGTCTAGCTAATGCAATGATAATAAACTAACTTGATTACAAGATATGATATGCAACAACTTAACTAACAATTTAGCTCCCAACTCCTAGGCTTCTAGTGTAAAATAAATGAAGAAATGATTCTCTTTATATCCTTACATGAATCAGTTGGCATTTTGAGCGTTTGGTTAGTTGGGAGTTTGGAGAATCTAAAGCTGGAGCTCTCCCAAATGGCCCACTAACTATCCAAATTTTATATCCATCCAGTTATCCAAATATCATCAAGAATAATAGTCATCTAGGGTGCAGTTCGATAATCTATATATTTTGTATCTGCTATCTAAGACACTCAGATGTCCAAACATACTATCCAAGTCTGACTGGTCAACAATTCATCCGAAAGTATCTATCCTATTTTTATTTTGAGCCAAAGAATTACGATCCTCAATTAAGATCAGCACATGACATTTCCATGTCTTATTGAGAAGTGGCTATGTGTGCTTTGTATGGGCAGATGCAGTGGTGGAGGGTGAGGCTCAAGGCTTCTTTTTTTTTGAAAAAAAGACTGTGGGGGTTATACTTTATGAAATATGGAAAGGAAGTGTTACAGGATATACTTACAAACAAGAATTAACCGAAGGCATCTGAGCAAGCGTAAAATGAAGACAGTAGGTCTCCTCTAAATCTAAGAGTTTGAAGATTCCACCTAGGCAAAATTTGGCAACATGTGCCTCTGTTTACCCTTCCAGACTTCCAGTCAGCACAAGAGCAATGCAGACGAGAGATGTTGATTAGCATTCTGTTTTTTTTGATAGGTTTCACTACTGGAAACTCATTCTTTGTCGAGTGTCCCGAACTTTGCCGAGTGCCAAAACACGAGCACTCAGCAAAGCTAGACTTTACCGAGTGCCTTAGCCTGGCACTCGGCAAAGCCCTCTTTGCCGAGTGCCACAATCTTGCATTCGGCAAAGATGGCCTTTGCCGAGTTCCAGACTGAGGCACTCGGCAAAGCAAGCCCCTTTGCCGAGTGCCACTGTCTGGCACTAGGCAAAGACCCTTTTTCCCGAGTGTTAGGTTAGGAACGACAAAGATTTAATTTTTTTAAATTTTGATTTCAAACTTTTTCTTTGATCCTTATATATTGTATTCAATCATATGTTCGAATTTGAAAATTTTTTATAACTTTTTGCTATATTTTGAATTAATTTTGTTTACTTAAATTTTTCTTAAAAAGTAAATTTGAACTACAGGTGCATGAAATAATAAAATATAGTCATTCAAAAAATTATATTCATGTTGCAAATGTATTTTGAGGCCGTTTCTAGGAATTCACCCAAAATTTTGAACGCTTTGTTCACGAAACACGACCATCGAGTTGCGAAAGATGTGTTTTTTAATTATATAAAATGCAAACGAAGTCCAAAAATCACAAAACT
The DNA here is from genome assembly GCA_023333625.1 of Bothriochloa decipiens. Lineage (NCBI taxonomy): Eukaryota > Viridiplantae > Streptophyta > Magnoliopsida > Poales > Poaceae > Bothriochloa > Bothriochloa decipiens. Next base: position 43,081,111 of record CM041633.1, on the reverse strand, counting down.
TGACGAGGTGTTATCTCATCATATGTGAAGGCCGTGGTAAAAAATTGAGAATGTTTCGAGCAAGTTATGACATCAGATGGCTAAAACCCAGACATCTCTATATGTGATCACCTGTGGTCACATGTGGAGATATCTGGGTTTTAGATATCTAACGTCATAATTTTCTCAAAATATTCTAAATTTTTTATCAGAGACTCTTCATGCGATATCATGACATCTCGACAAGTTTGGTGATTTTCGAACTTCGTTTATATTTTATATAATTAAAAAACACTTCTCCCGCAACTGAATGGTTATGTTTCGTGAACAAGTCGTTTAAAATTTTAGGTGAGTTCCTGGATACAGCCTTAATATACACTCTCCAATATGAATATAATTTTTTAAGTTGCTACATTTTATTATTTTATACACCTGCAGTTTAATTTTAGATTATCCTGGAAAGTTTAAATAAATAAAATAAATGAACAAAATATAGCAATATGTTATAAAAAATCTTAAATTTGAACATATGCTTCTAAACAATATACTAGAACAATAGAAAAGTTTGAATTCAAAAAGTTCATCTTCTCATGCTTTTGAATTTGAAAGATTTGGAACAAAAAATAAAAAAAATTAAAAAAGGTTTTACCGAGTGCCCTTCCGAGGCCACTCGGCAAAGTAGCTGGCCCAATAGGCCCAGCAACCCACTTCCCACATCCCATATAAAACTAAACCTAACCCTAACCAAAACCCCCAGTCCCCACATCCCAGCCGCCGCCAGCCTCCCCCTCTCTCTCCCTCTCTCTCTCACCACCAGCCACCCCCTCTCTCTCTCGCCACCAGCTCAGCAGGGGCTCGGCGGGGTCGGCGGCGCGGCCCCAACCTCCCAGCGCCGGCGGGGGACGGTGGCGCAGCCTCGGCCTCCCAGCGCCGGCGTTTGGCAGGGGCGCGGCTCGACGAGCGCGGCGGCGCGGCCCCGGCCTCCCAGCGCCGGCGGGACGCGGC
>CM041633.1:43032724-43079727 GCA_023333625.1 Bothriochloa decipiens | reverse complement strand
CCCAGCGCCGGCGTTTGGCGGGGGCGCGGCTCGGCCGGCGTAGCCCCGGCCTCCCAGCGCCGGTGGATCGCGGCGGCGCGGCGATGCGCGGCAGGGTCGAGGCCCCGCGCACGGCCTCGGCCTCCCCGGCGCCTGCGACGGTTAGCGGTGCGACGAGGCGCGGCGGAGGCAGCAGCCCGCGCGCGCGGCCTCGGCCTCACCCAGCGTCGGCGGGCTACCAGCCCCGGCTCGGCCTGCCCAGCGATGGCGGGGGACGGCAGCACGACGAGGCGCGGCGGCCTCCCAGCCGGCTCGGCCTCCCCCGCGCCGACGGTGGACAGCGGCGCGACGAGGCACGGCGGCGCGACGAGGCTCACTGGTGGATGGGCTCGGCCGGCCCTACAGATGGGTTTGGCTGCCCTTTCTTTTTTTAGAAAATCTTTGCCGAGTGCTGACCTAGCACTCGACAAAGTTTTTACGTTAAAATCTTTGCCGACAGGTTTTTGCCGAGTGCGGCACTCGGCAAAGCTTTTGCCGAGTGCGCAGCAGGATTTGCCGAGTGCTTTCGGCACTCAGCAAAGCTCGGCAAAGCCTTTGCCGAGTACGCAGCAGGATTTGCCGAGTGCTTTCGGCACTCAGCAAAGACCACGAATCCGGTAGTGTTTACCGGGGGGTTTGAGTATCCCCACCTGGATCATATTAATAGTTGGTTCTTAACAGATAGTCACATTGTTTAAAACTTTAAATAAATGCTTTAAGTTTACATTGGGTTTTGCGCACCATGAGGCTGCAACGTTTCTTTCGTCACGGGGCAGCTGAACACTCAGATGAGCCTCAGTTCTGCAGGCTGCTAGCGTCGAGCTGAAGTTACTCCGGTCTGATCGAAACACTTTGTTGTTCCTCTGCTTTCAGATATGCCAACAAGTGTCGTTTTGCCCAAGCGAAATGACGTTGACGGCTGTTGCTGCTGACGCCGGACGGCGGAGGGCCACACAGGGCTCCAACGGTTCGGCCATGGCCCCAGCAGCGGTCTTATCGAATCACGTGTACCAGAGGCTAAATAACAATCACAGCGTTCTGCTTAACAAGGCTACAGCTGGTTTATTGTTCTGTTTACCCCACAGTTGGACAACATCAGGTGGTGTAGGTGTGAACACACATTGTGTCTCCATCTTGGACATCCGAGTCTCCCTCAGCTATATAAACACATAATAATCCTGTCCGTCTCACAGAGTCACAGACTAGTTTGGCAAAAGGAGCTTCCATTAACTGCCTGCAAACCAAGTATCGCCGGTGGAATTGAAACTGACCGCCAGCATGTACTCACGTGCTCCAGCCATCGGCGCCCTGCTCCTGGCCTTCGTGGTCGCGTTGGTTCTAGCGCCGTCGATGCCGTCTGCGATGGCTTACAGCGGGAACGCGACGTACATCGCGTACAATCCTGTGCAGGTGGTGAACTGGGAGTGGGCCAGCTTAAACTGCCCGAGCATGACTAGTGAAAACTACCCGCTGGAGTTCCGGTCACGGCACCGGTGGACGGAGTTCTGCGGGGACTTGGGGCCATATACCGGGAACTGCGGGTGCCATAAGTGCCTGGAGGTGACGAATGCGGCGACAGACGACGACGCCTCAGTGACGGTGAGGATCATAGACATCTGCGACGACAGCATCGACGGCAGGGTGCTAAGGATGGACAGTGTCGCGTTCGAGCAGATCGACACTGACGGCCAGGGCAGGGCTTTGGGTGGACAAGGAATCGGGGAGCTCCGGGTGAACTACCAGCTCATCAACTGTGAAGACCCCGAGTAGCATGTATGCATTTCTTTTATACTTCGATTTTAATAAGTTACTCACTTTTTTCTAAATTTTAATAAGGTACTTAATTTTTCTAGATGTATAGTTCGTACTGTACATTTAGATATATATTCGCAGCAAAGAAAGTACCAAGCTTTTTCGATAATAATGAAATAAAGGACTTTGTTATCATATATGTAGTTTACGTATGGTTATGCCTAATAATGTTTGTTTGAACAGATATTGTAATTATGTTTGTATGCCTTATGTTTATTCCTCGTGCATCAATATTTACAACTTTTATCTTGGTCATTTTTCTTTATCTGACTAAGAAGTGAATAGGATGAGTGGTCAAATTTAAGGTTAAAAATATTATTTTACACGAAATTTTGAATAAGACGAATTATGAAAAAATACAACTATAATATAACTCTTATAAAGCAAAACCACACTAGCTATTTCTCTTCACACGCAAGGCATCCATATTCATTTGTCACTAGTAATTTCTTTTGATATACAAGGTGTACACATCAGCAGTCCACTCTATGTCAGCGAGACATGTCATACACCGTGGATACAATCTCCACGGCTGTACTAATAAATCTATACATATATAATATCATGTTTCTATATTACCAACATCCAACATATACATCTCCTAATTCCAATTAGTTAATATTTTAACCTATTTATATTCCTCTATATCCCTGACAACGTGCTGAGAATCCTCCTAGTTTGTAGCATGTGTTATTAAACTATTGGATGGTCAAGTAATCGGGTGCTTTTGATACCACGGGTGCCTGGAGGTGAGAAACGCGGCGACAGGCGACGACGTCTCAGTGACGCTGAGGATCATAGAGATCTGCAACAGCAGCATCGACAGCTGGGTGCTTTGGATGGACAAGGGGCGCGTTCGAAGAGATCGACATGGACGGCCAGGGCGCCGCTTTGTGTGGACAAGGAATCTGGGAGCTCGAGGCGAACTACAATATCGCCGACTGCCAAGTCTATGCATGTATGTATGCATTTCTTTTTTACTCCGACTCTAATAATCTACTCGCTTCTTTCCTAATTATAATAATAAGGTACTTTAATTTTCTATGATGTATAATTTGTACTATATATCTCTAGATATATATTAAGAGTGGAGTAAGTACCAAGTTTATTGGATAACGATCGAATAAAGGTCTTTGTAATCATATATATGATTTATTAATGGTTATGTTTAAGACTATTTATTTGAATGAATATTATAATTATGGTTGTTTGGCTTATGTTTATTCCTCGCGCATCAACTTCAATAACTTTTATCTTGGTCATTTCTTCATCTGACTAAGAAGTGAATAAGTGGGTGGTCAAACTTAGGGTTAGAAAAGAAATAGTAGTCCCTCAAAAAAAAGAAAAGAAATAGTATTTATAAAAAATTTCAATTAAATGAGTGGTAAAAAATGTAATTACAATATGTAAATCTTATAAAGCAAAATCCTACTAGCCACATGCAAGACGTCCACTTAGCAGTCCACTATTATTTGTCACTAGCCAGTACGTGTTCGACCAGATAGACGCTAATGGTCAGGGCGCCGCTTTGGGTGGACAAGGAATCGGGCAGCTCCAGGTGAACTACCAGATCTCCAACTGCCAAGACTAAGAGTGTATGTATGCATTTGTTTTATACTCCGACTCTAATAATCCACTCGCTTCTTTACAAATTATAATACGATATTTTAATTATTTTAATTGTATAGTTTGTACTGTAAATTTAGATATATATTCATAGTGGAGAAAGTACCAAGCTTTTTTGATAATAATGGAATAAAGGTTTTTGTTATCGTTTATATTGGTTATTGTATTGTTATGTATGATTAGGTTTATTTGAATGGATATTATAATTATATTTTTATGGCTTATGTTTATTCCTCGTGCATCAACATGTACAACTTTAACTTTGATCTTGGTCATTCTTTCATCTGACCAAGAAGTGAATAAGATGAGTCGTCAAACACAAGGTGAAAAAAAGAAATAATATTTTATAAAAAAATTTGAATAAGACGAGTGGTAAAAAATATAATTATAAGCTATAAACATGTAAAGCAAAACCCCACTAGATATTTCTATTCAAATGCAAGGCGGTCACCTCATCAGTCCACCATGATTTGTCACTAGCAATTTCTCTTGACATACAAGGAATCAGTAGTCCACTCCTTATTAGCGAGACATATCATCCACTATTGATACAATCTCTATGATTATGCTAATAAATCTATACATATATTATATCTTATTCATGCATTACCAACATCCTAAATATACATCTCCTAACTCTTATCAGTTTTATATTCCTCCTTCATACCCGTGGCAATGTAAGGAATCCTCTTAGTTTGTAGCATGTGTTATTAAACTGTTGGATGGACGAAAAGCGAAAGCACGGTTAAGAAACAATATCGTCACACACCAAAATTTTGTTTAGTGCTAGCTAGGTTAAGCCACAAGCCGGGCCTAAAATGTCTTTTATCCCGATTGGCCACTAACTGGGACTAAAGGCTGAATCCGGATTGGTAAACCAGCCCATGATTAAAGTTTCATCCCTACTTATTCTCGCCTACCTTCTCAATCTTCTTCCTCCTATATTTTCTTTGATCTATTTCTCTCAAACGACACATGCTTCAATTCCCGGGCGGCCACATGCTGACCACCTTGTCTCTGACATGGCACGCCATAGATATGAAATCAATAGAAGTTTGAGAGTGCATCTATTTTTTGGAACCGTCATAATAATGTATCATGAGAGAAGTACTCAACCTTTTTAGGTTGTTAGGAACCTTATTAACTTCATACTATGGTTTGGGTTGTATCTATGTCATCCAATTTGTTCTGTTGCAATAAGTTTCCGCCGTACTCCCTCTGGTTTGGAAATAAAGGTTTGAAATATCATTGGAGCCACAAGTTCACGATGCAATAATAGAGAGGCGAGGTGGGTTAGTAGGCATGTAACTTGCCATGTGCCCCTTATGTATGTGCGTAACTTGCCATGTGTCCCTCGTGTATGTTAATTGCAATGTGGTTGTGTGGCTGCTACCTGGGGTCTGTCCTTACCGGGGGAACATGTCAAACCTTGTGTATATGATCGTTGTTTCATTGCAACAGGCATAGATCTAGGTTTCTAGGCTTACCAGTGTTCTTACATAGCCAGCTGTATATCCATAGGAAGATCTATCTGTATCCATGGCAAGATCTAACATCAGATCTTGATCGTGTTAATTATTGAGAAGAGTGTGAAGAAGAGGAAGAAACTGGTAAATGATAATATTTCCAATGAATCTCATCTATAAAGAGGTTCTAACTCTATAGACAAGATAATATTGCATGTTAATATTTTTTCATGATGACCAAAAGTATATTTATTCAATAGAATTGTTATCTTAACGTGCGATCTATTGTATTTTTAGTACAAAAATTTTATTATCTCGTAAGAACGCATGGACATGCTACTAGTAAACTAAATAATTTCACTTAAGTTTGAGAGATCTTGTCGCCAACTCGAACACGTCTGATAACCCCCGACATGACTCCAACTCAATTTCAATTCCTGCCGATTTGGACCGTTGCCTCGAGTTTCCTTCACAAGCCACACTCTAGATCTCCGAAGCTGACCATCACCAACAGTTTGTGCCCTTGCCTCCCACGACAACTACAGACATCGAGCAAGAAGACCCATCTTATGGCCCAAGGCACGCACGCAAGCGCCTTGCCGTACAAAGACATCCGAGTACCCTAGCCTCGGTTACATCAACTTGCCACAACCACATGTACTGTCCACACGCCTTGGTCATAGCCGTGCTCCAAGTTGTGTCGTATCAGCTTAGTATCACCGTATGTTGCATGACACCTTGTTGTAGATAAATAACCATCGAACCACTAGGTGATCTTCAACATAGCTTCGAGATAACAATAGTTAGAAATTAGCCCCACAGTGGCACACTATCTGCTTAAATTTTCACGTACCGAAGCGTCTTCTACCAAGACGAACAAGCAAGATCACAAATGAGACCAGATGCACGATATTTGTTCATAAGTTTCAATAGATCTATTGAACCTTGTTAACAAATATCGTGCATCTCCCCAATACCAGCAAATTCGGCCACTCCAGGGTCCCAGCAATGTGCCACTGCCCTCCTACGAACCTGCCGCTATGTTCCTTACAACAACAATCCTTGTCTCATATTTATGAGGAGGTCAAGTTACAGAGTATAACATCAACTCTACACTATACTACTAAATACAACTCAGATTTCTAGCGTAACCAAGCTCGTACATAATATTCGATACATATTCTGACAACTACGTTAGGAGAAAGTGCTCACACCATTTATCAGAGGCAAAGGCACTGGGGAAAGGGAGTCGGCATTTCCATAGCTTGCGTCCTTCTCTGCATTTGACTCTCAATCTTACCATGGGGCTTCTCCCTTGAACACAACGTCGTTCCGATGCTTCCTGAGCAACCAACAGCAAAGCAGCTAAAGGGTAGAGAGGCCGGTAGAGGGATATGATTACTCAAGCCAAATTCGCTTTGGTCTTATTAGCAAATCACTTGTACCAGAAGCTAAAGAACAATCGATTGCAGCGTTGTGCTCAACAGGCCTCTGGTGTACTGTATTGTTTATCACATTTGATTGAACCAAATTATTTACAGACGGGATCTGATGAGCATTGGAAGTTGCGACACATTTTCTGTCTCCATCTTGGGCATCTGACGATGAACTTTTCGAAAGTTGCGTCACATTTTCTGTCATCATCTTGGGCATCCTAGTCTCCAGTCAGCTATATAAAGACACATAATCATCAGTCTCACACAGTCACACTAGTTATGCGCAAAAGGAGCTTCCATTAAACGCCAGCAAAGCCAAAAATCACCCATGGAACTGAAACTGAGCCCCAGCATGTACTTGCGTTCACCGGCCGTCGTCGTCGGCGCCCTGCTCCTCGTGTTCCTGACCACGTTGGCTCTGGTGCCGTCGGCGATGGCGCAGAACGCGGACGGCATGATGGCGACGTTCGTCGGCTACAACGCACCACCGAACTGGGACCTGCGCGCCTCGTCCGCGTCCTGCGCGGCCTTGGACGGGGACATGTCGTTGTGGTGGCGGGAGTACTACTGGTGGGCGACATTCTGCGGGACGGCGGGGCTTCGAGGGGACGCCGCGTGCGGGCTGTGCGTGCGGGTGACGAACGTGGCCACGGGCAGGACCTTAACGGTAAGGATCGTGGACGACTGCAGTAAAACCATCCACGGCGTGGTGCTTGGGATCGACACGCCTGGGTTCATGGTGATCGACAACGACGGCCGCGGCAGGATAGACGGGCAGCTCGAGGTGAACTACTAGTTCGTGGCCTCGCAGACTAGACACATTATTGAAAACTGGGACTTTTTGGGAAAATTGAAAACTAGGACTTTGTCGTGTGTAATTATATATGGCAAAGAGACTTTTATACTCGACAAAGACTTTTTCGTGTGTAGCACATGACAAAGTGCACAGGGCAAAATTTGACTCGGCAAAGAAACTTTACCGTATGCTTTTTTCGGGGCACACGATAAATATTAAAAAAATTTACCGAGTGTTTGGGTTTGCACTCGGTAAAATTTTTGCATCCGTCACGGCGGCCGTTAACGGATATTTTGCCGAGTGCCAGCCGTAGCACTCGGCAAAATCTTTTTTTATTCTTTCAGAAAAAAAAACTTTGTCCAGTGCTGTCAACCCGCCGCACACGGCAAAATATGGCTTTGCCATGTGCCCCGATAAATTACACACGGTAAAATCTAGTTTTCCAATAGTGACAGCTAGTGATCACAGTTTACAGGAAGGGTGGCCTATATATATTTCTTTTCTATTCCGATGCCAAGAGGTCATCAAGCTTTTTGCCATAACTAGGTAAATGTCCGTGCGTTGCAACGGATATGTATAATATCACGATAATATATGTACGAGTATGTGTTATGTTGATAACTAAAATAGATACTATAATTATGATCTTTGAAACATCGTTATTATATAACTCTTCATGAATGATAGATAACTAAAATATAACTTCTTTCAAGTAGCATATAAAAAAGGAGCGACAGGTGTAAGCATCGACAGAGTACTCACGATTTCTTATCTTATAATAAAACATATACATAAATAAATAAAATATATTGTACAAAATTAAGAATTTAGTCTCTCATTGGTTGGACAAGAAGCACGTGCTTTGCACACAGGCACCAAGCTGCAGCTGGTCACTAATAAAAAAATGGTTCAGAAGATTTCATGCCCAAGGGGTGAGGCATCTGACTTCTTGCAGCTGAAGCTGTATTGAAGTGTCCTGTATACAAGTTCTTTAGTAATTCTTCGAACTAAAGTACTATTGACTATATATTGATAAAATATGTATCGACGCCGACCGGCCTTGGACGATGCATTGCTGCTGCCTGTTCATGATCGTGTATTACCTTTGGCACAAGTTGGCTAAAATGCAAAATTACTTAGTTTCTGTTGGTGCTAGCATCTAGCAATGACCATCACCGACCATCGGAGAAGGTGCTGACCAGTGGTACTGACCAGCAGCGTTGACTGCAGACCAGGTTCTAGACGAGCAGCTCGACCCCCTCTCGACCTCTGCCCTGATCTAAGGAAGAAGAGAGTCGAGCTCTGTCTTCCCACACATGCACACACAAGCACCACGCGTTGGCTGGTTGCCTAGACAAGAATGTGAGGAGCAAAAACTTCACTGAGCACAACAAACACACACGCACTCTACTCGAGGTTTCTATTCCTGAAACCTGAGCCTCCTAGAATGGTTTGACCTGCTGAACTATATCTTCCATTGCCATGGATTGAATATATATACAAATCATACACCTACTATAAGGTACAGAGGACGTGGCTGACCTCAGCCGTACCTATTGCTAGTACATGATGTAACCTGCCCACTACCTGCTGGTGTACTACTACCAACTACAAGGCATGGCCTAATGCCATGCTGCTACAGTGCCAAGACATGGGCAGCCTGAGCTGTCCTTTTACCTGCCCCTCGACCGCCTGCAGTGAGAAAATCGAGGGGAGCAACAGATTAAGTCTAACATTCTTCCCCTAATCCTGCTGCTAACCCTTAACCTCAACCATACCAATCCTCTGCCTCGGTTCGTGAGATGCCCGAGTGACTTGGCATGTCGCGGTGGCTGCCGTGATGTACTCCGCCTCGAAGGTCGACAGTGCCACCGTCTTCTGCTTCAGTGACTGCCAGGCGATTGGCGCTGCCGAGTACGCCCAAGGTACTCCGCCGCCCATCCACGTCGCCCGCCTTGTTTGCGTCGCCGAACGCCGTGAGCCCTCGAGTGGAACGGCGCCTCGCTGAACGCCATCAGCCGCTGCCCGCCGCGCTCGGGGAAGACGACTGCCTGATCAAGTGTCCCCTTGATGTAGTGTCGTAGCCTCTTCACTGATGTCCAATGGTCCTGCCACAGATCCTCCATGACCTGCTGTTTGATGGACAGCTTGATCCGCTCCTCCATCGTCGTCGGCATGGACTTGCGGTCCGCCATGCCCACCCGCTCCAGCAGCCTCTGCTACCCCAGCGTGATGAAGTCCCTCCCCTGCTCCACCTCAATGCCGAGGTAGCAGGAGAGCGCGCTGAGGTCGCTCCTCTCGAAACGAGCTGCCATCTCGCTCTTGAACGCGGCGATGTCCACCACTCACGCCCCCGTGTCGTTGTACACCCCGACGATGTCCGGTTCCTTCCCCCATCGTTGGGTGTACAAGGCGTGCTCTTCTAGCATCGCCTTCCGCCACTCCCCGTCACGCTCCACGACTACGAACGTGGCTGGCTTCTCCACCAGTGTTCCTCGAGGCGGGTTCGTTCGAAGCGCAGAATCTCCGTCAGTCCAGGCCTCCTCGACTGCAGTCGAGGCCCTCCGCCCTGCGTTCGAGGCCTCCTGCTCTGTGATCGTGGGCCCTGCCATGGTCAAGGGCCCCCGGCCCGCACTTGATCCCTCGGTCCCACGGACTGGGCTGCCCGACCCTTGGTCGAAGCCTGGCGTGCTGTGGTCGCGGTCGAGGCTTCTCGTCTCGCGGTCGAGGCCGCCCGACGCGCGGTCGTGGCCTCCCGACTCACGGTCGGGACTCTACCTTCCTCTCGCGTGGTCGAGACTCCGTCTCCAGTGGTCGCACCCCCTTGCTCCATGCTCGAGGCCTGCTGGCCTGTGCTCGAGGTCTCCCGGCCCGCTATGAAGGTCGCCTGACTCTTGGTCGAGCCGCTCCCGCCCACGGTCGAGGCCTCCTGTCCCGGGGTCGAAAGCTTCGGCCACGGGGTCAAAGCATCCCGTCCCAGGGTCAGGCCCTCCGCGAGCCTCCATCGCAGCCCCGCAGATGTGAGAGCTCCCCCGGACCTCGGACAAAGTCGCACGATCCTCGATCACGGCTCCGCGTTCCGCGGTTGTGGCCTCCCGGCCCGCGATCACGGCCTCCCGCCTACGGTTGAGGCGGCTCATGGCTCCACGGCCCTCGAGGCCGCTCTGTCCATCGGCCGAGACCGTGTGACCCTTGACGCTACCCCGGCCCTCGATCGAGGCCCAACAACCCTCGAGCGCGGACTCGCAAAACTCGATCGGGGCCCCGCGAACCTCAAGGCCATCCCCGCCTTTGGACTCGGCCGCGGCCCCACAAAACTCGGTCATGGTCGCGGCCCCATGACTCTTGAGGCCGCTCTGGCCTGTGGACGGAGCCCCACATCCCTCGAGGCCACCCCGCCCTGCACACAAGGCCCAGCCACCCCTCGAGGTTGAGGCGTCCTCTCGGGGAGGGGTCAGACGAGGCGGAGCACGGTCGAGGGTGGAGGTCCCTGCCCCGGGTGGACTGGGTGGCTCCTCCACCCCAGCCACCGTAGAGTCCCCTGCTTCCCCCGCCGTGAACTCCACCGCCACAGCTTCCCTGGCCACCAGTGTTCCCCTGGCCTCGCCGCCACCAGAACCGGAGCAAAGAGCAGGCGAGCCTTCTGCAGCTGGGCTTGGCTCCTCCGCCTCTGCAGCCGTAGGCTCGTTCCCCACCACTAGCTCCTCCGTGGTCTCACCGCCACTGAGAACAGAGGAGTGAGCAGGCGAGCCTTCCGCGGCAGGGCTTAGCGGCTCCTCCGCCTCTGCAGCCACAGGCTCTTCCCCCGCCCCTGGCCTGTCCCATGCCGCCTCGTCGAAGATGACTTCCTAGGACACCACCATCTGCTCTAGCACGTCGACTACACCAAGATGGGCCTGCGCACACGGCTCATCGAGATAGACAACCTGTGGCGCAGTCCCCTGCTCCGCCCCTGCCTTCTCTGCTTCGCCGTCCTCCAGCGCACAGCACACCCCCATCAACAGCGTGTGCTTGTCGTCGCCGTCGTCCTGAGCTAGGTGGGCCTCCTCCTTCTCCAGCTTCTTCTCCGGGCACTCCCGCGCCCAATGCCCCACCTTCCCACAACGCCAGCACGCGTTCGGGTCGGTGTTGCACTTCTTGCCTTGCGGCGCCTTGCCGCGCCGCTTGTCGCCACGGTCACCACCGCGACCAGAGGAGCCTTCCCCGGACCGCTGCTGCTTCATGCGCGCAGTCTACTCCTCCATCAGCAGCAACTTGCTGCTCTCCTCCCACTCCGGCGCCACCAAACCGCGACCCTCCACTGCCCATAGCCGCCCCGCCACATCATCGAGCGTCAGCGTGGACAAGTCCAGCATCGTCTCAATGGACAGGGCAAGCTGGGCGTACTTGGGAGGCACCATGCATAGGAGCTTGCTGACGAGATCCTCATCCTCTAGCAGCTTGCCGAAGGTGGCCAGCTGAGCGGCGAGCGACTGGAGCCACAGGGCGAAGTCCTCCACCGACTCCCCAGACTTGAACCGGATGTCGTTGAACTCCCGGCGTAGCTGTTGAACCTTGGCCCACTTGGCTCGATCCGAGCCGATGCGGAACGACTCCAGCATCTCTCACACCTCCTTCGCCGTCTTCTTGGCCCCAAGCTCCTCGTGGAACTCGCTCGGAGTGGACTCCATGAGCGCCTCCATGACGCCCACCTCCGCATCCTCTCCAGTGTCGCCAGTCTCCACGGCCGCCCACCACTTTTGGGCGCGCAGCTTCCACTTCATCTGCACGGCCCACTCGCCGTAGTTGGTGCGGGTGAGCATCGGCCAGGAGTTGCTCCCGTCGTACTCCCTCACCACGCGCACCTCTACCGGCTGCGCCACCGGCTGGAGCTGCCTCTCCGCATCTCCGTCGTTGCCCGACGAAGCTCCAGTGGGATCCGCCATTGCCGGCTGCTAAGCTCAAACGATGTGTACGGCTCCGATACCATATGTTGGTGCTAGGACCTAGCACCGACCACCTGAGAAGGTGCCGACCAATGGCACTGACGACCGGCAGCGTTGGCTGCCGACCAGGTTCTAGACGAGCAGCACCTGCTCGACCTCCCCCTCGACTCCTCTCGAGGCCCTCGAGTGGAGAAGAGCTGAGCTCTGTCTTCCCACACACTCGCACACCCACAAGCACTAGTGTTGGCCAGCTACCTGGACGAAATGTGAGGGACAAGAGCTTCACTGAGCACAACAAACACACACACACTCTACTCAAGGTTTTTGTTCCTAAAACCAGAGCCTCCCAGAATGGTTTGACCTACTGAACTACATCTTTCATTGCCATAGATTAAATATATATATACAAGTCATGCACCTACTATAAGGTACAGAGGACGTGGCTGACTCAGCCATACCTATTGCTAGTACATGATGTAACTAGCCCACTACCTGCTGGTGTACTACTACCAACTACAAGGCATGGCCTAATGCCATGCTGCTACAGTGCCAAGACATGGGCAGCCTGAGCTGTCCTTTTACCTGCCCTCGACCGCCTGCAGAAAGAAAATCGAGGGAGAGCAGCAGATTAAGTCTAACATTTTCTCTGAACAACTGATTAAATACTACTGTAAAAGATTTCTAGTAACGATCAATGAAACTCTAGTAGTAATCCTTAAAGATGGAAAGTTTTAGTGTTACAACATTCAAAACAACACATAATGCGACCTATTATTAGTTGTTGAATAGGTTAACCGTTAACCCACAATAATAAGTTCTCCCTCCAGTCGCCAGAAGCAAGCATCTAGTTTGAAGAAATATTCAGCTATATCTCATCTTAGCTAACCAAATCCAAGGCAAACAGCATATTCAGCTATATCTCGTCACAGCACAATTGTTTGAATGTTAACTCTAAACGTATCTTATTTGTTTGAATGTTTTTTTGAGAATGATATTTGTTTGAATGTTATACTGAACCTGATGGAAAGGTATTAACTGACCTGAAGGAAGACTCCAAATTGAGAAGGAGTCAGTGTCCTGCTTTCTCTGAACTGCTATATCAAGTGACTTGTTCTCTAATTCTCATATCCATACAATAATTTGGAACAAGGGGCATGGAAGAAAAATACCTCACTGCATTTTGACAATATTTGTGAAAATAATAGCAACTATGCCTAAGAGAATAATACTTGGATGCTGCACCTTTCTAAAGTTGCTATCGGTTCTCTAGAATTGGGAAGCCAAAGTGCGATCCACAAACCTGCAGTCATTGCAAACACAATTACCTCTTACGCCTGTCTTCCTGTCCCGAACCACCCAGGGATAAGAACAAACTTGCAGTTATTAGAGCCATCCATTTAGCAATCACAAGAACATTCCTGCAGTTTTTCGGCTGGTGCCTGCAAACAAATAACTATGAATCCACTTGAGTCACATCAGGTAATTCCAGAGATACCTAAATGAATAGGAACTAAAAAATAGTAGTGCTAACTTTAGAATACCCATGCTTCCAAGCAAAGTTACAGCACTGACTGATGTCCTTTCACAAATTACTCTTGAGCAGAAGTTAGACGATGGTGTATGATAAAAAGGAATTGAGACAAAGGCAGGGCACTTGACATTTTCTTCGAAATAGATCACTGAATATTAGCACTAATTTACCAGATTTATGAACATACACAGGTTACTGTGTATGACACGGCATAATAACCTCAGGTGACCTGTTGTGATCAATCAGAGGATCACAAATATCAACCATGTTCAATACAAGCTGCAGAGAACACACCTTGCACAATGACGGAAATGGGGGAGCTTGCTGCCTTGGCCTGGGTGTCTGCCGCTTGGATGAGCAGCTGCTGCATAAATATAACATGTCACCAAAAAAATAACTCATTACACATAGCCACAGTTCGCAAATTTTGGAAGGCAATTTTCAACATCAGGAACATTCAGTTAGTCACATGAGTATCGAAAATTTACATGACTAATTACCAGACATTGGTTGACCTGTGGCCTGGCCGCTATCTTTTAGACCTTCCTCGCGCAATGGTCTGAGTGTTTCAAAAATCACGTGTGCTTTTAGACCTTCCTCGCGCAATGGTCTTCAACATGTGGGGCAGTGATCAAGGCATTACAAGCAAAAAAAAAAAAAAAAATCAGAACCAACAGATTTAAAGTTGCAAGGATTTAATTTCATAAATCAGAACATGCAGATATAAAGTTGCATCTGATTAATGAAAAATTGGACTTTGGATTTATATAACATCTTCTGAACAGTAAGAGTCCTGTTGCAACAGAAGTAGAAAAGAACCAACTGTAAATGTTTCATGAGGTGGAAATTTTTCCTCTGTGTAACCTCCAGAAGCACTGCATGAACATAAAGGACTACAAGGAAAAGTAACAAAACTGTCAAAACTGCCAGCGCAAGTTCATATGTAGGGCATTCAGTTCAAGATATTTTATTTTTGTTATAGGCACAGGGAAAAATTTAGATTAAAGCAAACCTTAAAAGGAGACGAGCAAGGACCAATTTCATTACCCTGCCTTAAAACATGCTGTCTCTCTCTGAAGCTTAGACACCACAAATCAGATCTTGTTAAGAGAAGGGGTGGCACACCTGCTGGGCACTCGTCGGCTCGTCGCTGGCAAGCTGCTGGTGTACGGCGGCAAAGCGGCGCGGCGGCGCAGGTCGGAGAGGAGTCGTGGCGTCCGGCGGGCGCTCGGCACGACGCAGCGATGTCGTGGGAAGTCGTGGAGGCCGCAGCGCATCCGGCGGCGTCGATGGAACCTGCGGTGTAGGTTCTGGGCTTCGTTCCCACGACGCCCGGCAATGGTGGCAAGATGGCGATTGACGGCGGCGCAAGATTGGTGGGGTGGAGTTGTCTCCTCAACTGTTTTATAATAATTTCAAGGAAATAATGATGCTGCAGTTCTTGTTCGTTACATTCGTTTGCATGGTACCCAAGACTATAGATAGTTAGTGATCACTGGAAGAGTGGCACGTATATGCGTTTAATTTCTTTCTTCTCGCCTGTTCTAATAAGAGTTTTGCTCGGGTGGTCTTATTAGAAAGTTTACATGAATCTTAAAGCTGCCAGATAATTCATTTTAGTTGTTTTTTTAGAAACAGAACAGATAAATAATTTTAGTGTTTTTGAGAAAGATAATTAATTTTTGTTAATTTCGTCGTGGCTATCATCTGGGCCCAACTCTACCCGGGGCCAATCCACCGGCATAGGACTGATGTCTGGGAGGCAACAAAGTTGCCGAGCTAACTAGTGCTAAGCTAACTGAATCTAGCTTGCAAAGCCACACAAATCTGGACATCTAGTACTTTCAAGCAAAAAGGGAGCACTTACACAAACTAGTGAAGCAAATGCACAAATCCAACTAATATCACTAGCAATGCTTAAGGACAAGGATAAAAAAGTCAAAAACAAAATCTCAACTTAGTTACATAAGCTAAGAAAGACATGGGGACTTCTTTTATGCTACACAAGTAAGAAGGTGACTAGCAAGCTACATAAGCTAACTAATTATTAGAGCAACTATACAAGATGTAAAAAACAGGCTTGTATATGGGGAATGCAAATCATAGTGAAGAGGATACAATTGTGACACATGATTCTTTTATAGAGGTTCACTTGGTTGCCACCAAGCTAAGTCTTCGTTGATACAAGCTCAAGGTTGTCATCGCCCCTCTTGCTAGTGGTGAACCGCAAGTCACACTCTCCCATGTGTAGTGCATACCACAAGCTCTAGCACTTGACCTAAACGAATGGCTTGAAACTTCCAAGGGTGGACAGGAAGTTCCAAAAGTGCTCAACCTCGGCCAAGCTCAAGCTCCATATCTCCTTTTACAGCCCCTAAGGCAAACAGAGTCATTACCCCTTTCACTGAGCACTCTACGCACTAATCGGACATGTCTATAGTGCATCTGGTGCAGAGTCAGGCCGCTCTCCAATGGCCATGTGTTCGACCATTTGAATGTTAACGTTGGTGCCCAATGGCTCTCACACACATATGAGGCAACAACCTACCTGAACCGTCAATCACAAATCTCCAACGATCTTCTATACATCTAGAACCTACCTGCCCGAAATAAAAAATGCACCACCGAACCAAAAACGGCATGCATATCCCATTTTTGCTAGTTCTCGTCCATGCCACGAATTCCGCTTGTGGCCAACTCGAACATGTCCGGCAACCCCTGACATGACTCCAGCTCAATTGAGTCCCTGCTGGTTCCGCTGCTTCATGTTTCCTTCACAAGCCAGGCTCGAGATCTCCGAAGTTGACCATCACCAACCGCTTGTGACCATCACCCACGGGCTGCATGCTCAAGATTAGTAGCGAGCCAGCGACACGTTTAGGCCCTTCCTTCCAGATGAGCTCACACCCAAAGGCCCGGCTGCACCGCACTCGTGGATTCGCCCCGCTCCGCCGCTCGCCTCCTCCACGCACCCCCTCCACGTCGTTGGCTCATCGCGCAACTAGCGGCGCTGGCTATGTCGCCAGCACCAATGGTCGCGGGCGGCCTACTGCTGCACCGTGCCTCCCATGCGGCCGCCGGCTCGCGTTGGCTCCAACTTTGAACACCGGCGGCAGCCTCCACTGCTCAATGTAGCATTGCCACCCCTTCTTGGCAAGCCTTGTGCCGACCCGGTGTCCTAATGGACCCGTGCCTTATCGGGCTGGCACGACCCAAAAGACAGGCCACGTGCCATGCTGGCCCGTTGCACATGTTTAACGACAATTAGAGCCACATTGACCAAGAAGATCGATCCCATAGCCCAAGGCACGCATGGAAGCGCCTTGGCGTACCAAGCCATGCGAGTACACCATACCTTGTCTCATCCGTAGATTGCTCCTCATCAACGCCAATGATCGGGCTGGCAAACGTAGCCTCGGTTACATCGACCAGCAGCAACCAATACATGTACTGTCCACACACCTTGGTCACAGCCATGCTTCACCCTTGACCGTATCCGCTTCCTATCCCCGCACATTACATGATGCCTTGTAGATTAATAATCCTCAAACCTCAAGGTGATTTTCTACATAACAATAGTTAGAAATGAGCCCCATAGCAGCAAGCTGTCCGCTCTAATCTCCGTGCACCATAGTGTCATCTAACGAGCCGAACATGCAAAGATCATAAGCGACCCTAGATGCACAATAACAAAATAAACATGCAAGATCTAGACCACACCAAATGCATGAGTTGTTTACGAGGTTCACCAGAAGACAAATCTCTGGGGTATGATTGCGGGCGCTCCTCCCCAATACCAGCCACTCCACCGGTCCCGGCAATGTGCCGCCAACCTCCTATGAACTTGTTGCTATGTCGTCATGGTTGCAACAATAGAGTCCTTCTTGTCTCATATTTACGAGGACGCCGGGTTACAAAGTCCAACACTAATCCTACCATATACTGCCAAATACAACTCAGAGTCCTAATGTAACCAAATTCGTACATAATATTTGAAACATATTGTAAAACTACATTGGGAGAAAGAGCTCACACCATTTAAGAGAGGCAAAGGTAACGGGGGATGGGAGCCGGCACCCCATATAGCTTGAGTTCTTCTCTGGATTTGACTATCAATCTTGCCATGGGTCTTCTCCCTTGAACACAACGTCGTTCCGTTGCTTCCTGAGCAACCAGCAGCAAGGTACAGAGGCCGGCAGAGGGGATCTGATTGCTCGAGCCTTATTCACTTTGGTCTTATCAATTCGCAAGTACCAGAAGCAAGAGAACAATCGATCACAGGCATTGTGCTTAACAGGCCTCTGGTGTATTGTTTTGTTTATCACATTTGATCGAGCCAAATTATATATAGACTGGATCTGATGAGCATTGGAAGTTGCGACACATTTTCTGTCTCTGTCTTTGGCATCAGACGATGAGTTTTTTGCCATAATAACTAGATGAAAGCCCATGCGTTGGGTGTGAATTCAATTTCGTAAATTTCAGGACTGTCAGCTGTCCTGTCGACTACTCCAAACCGCTATTTCGTAAATTTCAGGGATGAAAGGATGACACTCACTGCTACTCTTGCTGCATGCAAGGCTGAAGCCTATCTATGGAGCGTAAGATTGCCTAGAGATGACAGAGCAATAGCGGCCACTTGGTGTTCTGTAATAAGTAATGCAATGTAAGTCTAGCGTCAGAATCAATAAAAAAATTTTGTAAACCATTTGGCTATTTTGGAGCCACTGATAATCAATGAAATCAGGTAGGGGATGCTCTACCCCTCCGGTGACTTATAAAAAAAAACTACTCCAAACCTCATCATCTGATGCCAAAGACGGAGACAGAAATTGTGTGGCGAGCAGCCGAGCACGACAGCTGGAGCGTGGGAAGGAATCTCAAAACAAATAAATGCAGAACTGCAGCTGGTGCGTGGGAAGGAAAGGCAGCGGAGAAGGGAGAATAGCCGTGGCGAGCAGCCGAGCACGGCAGGCGCGTCGCGGTGAGCGCGAAGGGAGAGTCCATCTGCCAGGAACGCCGGTTGCTAGGAGCAGGAGGGACCTACACAATCTGATACCATGTGGAAGAATAGGAGCCAACAAGATCTCATATTGCTCTCTGGATGCAGGCGCGGGATGCGCAGGGACTGCGATCGTCGTCGTCGTTCATGGTCACCACAATCAATTCATGACTTAGTTACACTGTTAAAATGCGTGCCTTCAACGATAACAACGTAGAGAATCACAGAGATAGGATCGGCCCACCAGCATGAAAAGGCGTGTAGCAAAAACCAATAGATATGGTGATTATTGTCTCTGCTTCCGCTTTTCACCCCACGTCCTAAACTCCTATAAGTCAAATGTCCAATAGCCTATTTCTCTAGCCCATCCTTACGCCACATCAGTTGCTGACGTCATAGCTATCCTTATGCCTGCGCAGCCGACCCGGCTTCTGGTGCGGACTCTCCCGTACGAAGAGACAACAAAAAAAGAAAACGCGTCATCAATTCATGAAAACGTATCCCACCACGAGCTCTATCCGTCCTCCACCGCCGCCTCCTGGAAACACATCCTACCTCCGGCCCCTATCCTCCACCGCCTGCTGCTCAAGTGCGCCACCCACCGCCCTTTCCCGACCGTTTATTTCCACATCGATTCCTTGGCCACTGCAAACACATCTGAAAGAAATTGAATCGCCGCACTACCATCGTGTTTAAATAGCTTGCCTATTGCCTTTTTTACCTCCATTGTGCTCGACGACGCCAAGGACAGGCGGGAGGAAAGAGACCCCCGCTGCCGTGGCCCTCTCCACGCTCACTACTACACCTCCACGCAACGCGCGAAGAATTCACGTAGTTAGCTATAGAGAGCAGCTTATGAGCCTGTTGCAGGGGTGCCCTTATATTTTGGTATTCAATTTAATTGTACATGAAAAAATAAATCTTACTCCTTCTATAGCAAGTCGTTTTGGATCTAAATGATGAATAACTTTTAAGTCATTGAGTTTGGAATTGCAAAAACCATATGTAGATTTATTTTGAAAGTATTTTCATAAAAGTATACATATATCACTTTCCAGTAAATATGTTTTGAAAATAAGAAGCCAATGTTAGGCTTTAAAGACCGTGTCACTGTCCTAAAATACTTGCCTAACAGGTACAGAGGGAGTATAAGTTTTTACACACTGAAAAAAAATATTGAATGTAGCCATTGTTAATAGTTACAAATTAGATATGTCAAAAGGAAGGAATTAGATTTGAATAATGGAGGTTGGTATAATTAATTTGTTGCATGCCATAGGAATTATCGAATTAGTAGCCTCATTGGCTTGGTCTTACCGAACCACATGCATCAGAGGCTGAAGAACAATCGATCACAACGAACGTTATGCATAAATGCGCTCCTTATACCTCTAAGGACAATCTGTTGAGTTTTGGAAAATTATTGAATTACTAGCCTCATTAGCTTGGTCTTACCGAATCACAAGTATCAGAGGCTAAAGAACAATCGATCACAGCGCACGTTATGCTTAACAGCGCTCGTTATACCTCTAAGAACAATCTGATGAGCATCGGAAGTTCCGACACATTTTCTGTCTCCATCTTAGGCATTCTAGCTAGTCTCCAGTCAGCTATATAAACACACATAATCAGTCTCACACAATCTCACACTAGTTATGCAAAAGGACCTTCCATATAGGCATTCTCACACATAATCAGTCTGCAAGCTAGCCAAGCTTCATCAATGGAACCCAAACTGATCACCAGCACGGACTCGCATGCCGTCGGCACCTTCCTGGCCGCATTGGTTCTGGTGTCGTTGATGTCGTCTGCGATGGCTTCTTACAGCGGCAAGACGACGTACATCGAGTACAATCCCGACGATCAGGACGTGAACTGGGAGTGGAGCAGCCACTCCTGCCCGCCCTTGGACGATAACTACGCGGTGGAGTACCGGCAACGGCACCGGTGGACGGAGTTCTGCGGGGACTGCGGGCCATATACCGGGGAATGCGGGTGCCACAAGTGCCTGGAGGTGACGAACCCGGCAGCAAGAGCTGGCGCTTCGGTGACGGTGAGGATCATAGACATCTGCGACAGAACCGGGGACGACGGCCTGGTGCTTTGGATGGACAAGGACATGTTCGACGAGCTCGACACTGACGGCCAGGGCGCCGCTTTGGGTGGATCAGGAACCGCACAGCTTGAGGTGAACTACCAGATCACCGACTGCGGAGATGACTAGCATGTATGCATTTTTCTTTTATACTCCGACTTCAATAAGCTACTCGTCTCTTTCCAAATTATAATAAGGTATTTTAATTTTTCTAGATGTATAGTTCGTACTATACATACATACATACATATATATATAGACTACATTTTTCTTTTATACTCCGACTTCAATAAGCTACTCGCCTCTTTCCAAATTATAATAAGGTATTTTAATTTTTCTAGATGTATAGTTCGTACTATACATACATACATATATATATAGTGGAGGAAGTACCAAACTTTTTCGATATATAAAAGGTATGTGCTATTGTATGCGTGCTTTATTATACGATTATGTTTAATAATGTTTATTTGAGTGTATATTATAATTATGATCAATGGATTATGTTTATTAATTCCTCAAGCATCAACATCTATTTGGATTTTTATCTTGATCATTTCTTTGTCCAATTAAGAAATGTATAGGATGGGTCATCAAACTTGAGGTTAAAAAATGATATTTTAAATAAATTTTTTGATATAATATGTATACTTCATACTATACATTTAGATATATATTCAGAGTGGAGGAAGTATCAAGCTTTTTTGATATATAAAAGGGATGTGCTATCGTATATGTACTTTACTGTATGATTATGTTTAATAATATTTATTTGAGTGGATATTATAATTATGATTCAATGGCTTATCTTAAACTCCTATAAAGCTAATGCCCACTAACTATTTCTCTAGCTTCTCTTTAAGCCACATCACTCACTTTCTCATTACCTATTCCTCTCAACATGCAAGCTATCCAGCTCATTAATCCACTATCGGCTTCATTTATGGCCAACTAACATTTACAATTATGATCTACATATTAGCAAGACACATCATCCACTAACATCCACTAACTAGCATTATGCCACGTCATTCACTAACATTAACTTATAATTGTTTATCCCTTTGTATAATAATTTTAATCCAAATTATTAGTAATTTCAATGATAATATGTGGGGTATTGCTTTCATGATCCTTGAGACCCTTAATTAAGGTTTATGTGTTTACAGTTCTCACTAAATAACTAATATTTTTTATCTTTCTTTCATTCATCTAATATGTAATCACCGAAGCTAACCTTAAATTCCCGCGGCAACGCGCGGGAAATCCACTAGTGTTTATTAAATCCTCGTGCATCAACATCTACTGAACTTTTATCTTCATCATTTCTTCATCCAACTAAGAAGTGAATAGGATGGAAGGTCAGACTTGAGGTTAAAAAATAATATTTTAAATGGATTTTTAATAAGAAGAGTGGTCAAAACTCAATATATCATTTTTCACTCTACTAGTTATTTCTCTTGACATGCAAGACATCAACCTTAGGAGTCCACTATCATTTGTCAGTGATTATTTCTCTTGACATGCAAGGTGTCCACCTCAGCAGTCTACTCCATCTACGAGAAACACATCATGCACTATAGATATAATATCCACGATTGTGCTAATAAATCTATACATATATTATATATATTTTTGTCATATTTTTGCATTACCAACACCCTACATACACCGCTTCTAATTTTTATTAGTTAACATTTTAGCCCATTTATATTTTTCTTTTATACCCGTGGCAACGTACGGAAAATCCCCCTAATTTGTAGTATGTGTTGTTAAACTGTTGGATGGACGAGAAACCGGAGTCCAGGTAGGCAGTAGTAGCATCATGCTTTTGATTTAGTCTCAGCTTAAGCCACAAGCCAGGACTAAAACGTTTTCAGTCTGGATCGGTAACCCACCTCAGCACTAAAGGTCCCAACCTTTAGTCCCAGGCTAGGTCACCACCGAGACTAAAGGTCTTTTGATGCCAAATGGTAAACTAGCCCAGGACTAAAGGTGTCATCCCAATTTATGCTCGTCCGTCTTCTCAATCTTCTTCCTCCGATGTCTTCTTTGATCTATTTCGCTGCCACGCCACATGCTTCAATCCCTGGCCAACCACATGCTGGCCACCTCATCTCCGGCGTGGCCATGCCGTAGATACAAAAGCAATAGAAGTTTGAGAGTGCATTTATTTTTTCTCCACTAATTGGAACCATTATAATATTGTGTCATGGGAGAAGTAATTAATTTTTTTTGGTTGTTACGAACCTTATACTAACTACATAGAGGTTCTGATTGTATCTATGTCATCCGAGTTTTTTGTTGCAATAAGTTTTTGTCGTACTCCCTCTCATTTGGAAGTATTTTATGTTTGGAAATAAAGGTTTGAAGTATCATTGGAGCCACAACTCCGTGCTGCAATCTTAGAGAGGCAAGATGGGTTAATTAGTAGGCATGTTACTTGCCATGTGCCCCTTGTGTGCATAAGCATATCTCGCCATTTGTCCCTCTTGTATGTAACTCACAATGTGCTTGTGTGGCTGCTAGCTGATCTCGCCTAACCGTGAACATGTCAAACTCATGTGTATATGATTGTTGTTTCACTGTAATAGCCATAGTCTAGGTTTCTTTGTCTTACTAGTGTTTTTTACATACCATCCGTCAAAGGCCATCCTCGAAGCAGCTAGTACGACGATGTTGACAAGTCTAGCTAGTGCAACCAAAAAGGTGCAGGTACGGTCGTTCTACAGTTTCATTCATCAGCCGGCCTTTCCGTGCTTCCGTTCCGGCGGCCCAGCCGTGTGCAGTAGGGGCTAGCAAGCTAGCTAGCTCGACACACCTTGTACGTAGTACATTCTTTTTCCACTCTTTCCCTCTTCTTATATTCTTCTTCTTCTTCTTCCTTAATTTATGGATGATGCGACGTACAGCCGGTCGGAGACCCAATTAACGTTCGAGTTTTGCCAAACGAGTCGGCAACCTCAGCTTGTTCGTACCGTCCGTGCTTTGGCCATGCATGCGCCCATGCCAAAGCTAAGTATATACGGTGCTGTCCAAGCCTAACAAAAAAAAAAATGTGGTCCAAGTCGTCTCGATCAGCTTGTGCCTGATGGAGTAATACACTGTACAAGTTTGATGGGTCTTGTTTAACAAAAAAAAATGTGGTCCAAGTCGTCTCGTTCAGCTTGTGCCTGATGGAGTAATACACTGTACAAGTCTGATGGGTCTTGTTTAGTTTTCTTCTAATTCCAGCATTTGGCACTATATAAAAAAGAAGATTTTCCGTCATAACAAAATATCGGCACATACATAGAGTACTAAATGTTGATGAAATTAAAATCTAATTGCACCGTTTGGTTGTACTTTGGGAGACGAACATTTTAAACCTAATTAGCCAAAGTTTTAACAATTTTTACCAAATACAAACGAAATGCTACAGGAATTAAGGGAACTAAACATGGCCTAGAAGCCTGCTTCTCAACGATTCAATCATCAGTTATCACTAAACGCCTCCACGAGGGTCACCACTCACCAGTCGCCAGTACGTCATCAATCTCGCTCGATGACGTACGCCGCACCATGTTCGCCGACGACGACTGCACGTACGCCGTGCGCTATTCGTCCCGCCGTGGCTACAAAATCAGCGGTTGGCGACCACCGCACAGTAGTAGAATAATGGCCTAGCTGCCGTATACCATGGTGCGGCCACTCGCCACTACCGGACTCGCCTTCTTTGCCGACAGCCTCAAGCCGTCGGCAAAGACGACTTTACCATCGGCGAAGGCTTTGCCGACGGCCTGCCACGTCGGCCGTCGGCAAAGGACCGTCGGCAAAGAATTGGTCGGCAAAGACTTCTTCGCCGAGGGCCACCTGTCCGGCCGTCGGCAAAGCTTTGCCGACGGCCACACCACCCGTCGGCGAAGAAGCCACGTCAGCGGCTGCGCCGTCCCACTAACGGTGGTCTTTGCCGACGGCTGACGCGGCCGGCCGTCGGCAAAGGGCATTTTTTGTTTTTTTTAAAAAATTGACGACTTTCTTTGCCGATGGCCGGCTGTCGGCAAATACTTGGTAAATTTGCCGACGGCCAGGCCTAGCCGTCGGCAAAGCTGGGCCGTGCTGGAGAAATGAACCAGCTTTGCCGACGGCCAGCCGTCGGCAAAGCTGGGAAAAAAATTTTCGCTTTTTTTTTGCTGTTTCCTTTCGTTCATTCGTCATTTCAACACATATATATCACATAATAAACATTTCATCACATATAAACCACAATTAAGAATGAAATTCAGTTTCAACATTAATCGACACATGATCGTGCTCAAATCCATCGATACAAGTCCACAATACACATACCATGGCCATAAGAGTCCATACATGGCCAATGTGCAACAATCCCATAGATAAAGGTCCAAATACGAGAAGTAAGGCTATCTAGCTAGCAGCGTCGTCATCAGGTGTCCCAGATCCCCCACCTTGCTCCCACGGAGCCCAACCCGACTGCGCAGACGTACCGTAGTTCCACCTGTACTGTGGCGCTGGGACGCTTGCCGGCCCGGAGTGCCCCTGCTCCGTCGGCCCCTGTGGCCACGAGGAGTACCCGTGCTGCGACGCTGGAGGAGGCCACAGGTACTGCTGCGTGGGGTAGGTGGCGGGGTAGGTCGGGTAAGCCGGACTGCCCTGCGGTGGAGAAGGACCCAGTGGAGGGCTGGCACCTGGAGTTGGGTTCGAACCCGCCGACTGTGCCTGCACAAAGGCCAAGTGATGTAATTAGTACCTGCAGGATGGCCGCACAAGCTAAAGCAACATGCAATATACTCACCGATGAAATGTGTACAGGAAAAGGCACTGGAAGTGGAACTGGAACTGGTGGTGGAGCGAAGATCGAGGCAGGAGGTTCTTCCGTTCCTGGGATCTGGGAACGGATGTAGCCGGTCAGCTGCGCTATCGAACGCTGGTAGTGTTGCGACATTGCCGCCATCTGCTGCTGATAGGCCGCCTCCTGCTGCTGACGCAGCGCCTCCTGCTGCCTTATCATCTCCTCATGCCTCGCTGACTGGGCCGCCTGGCTGGCCTGCAGCTGTTCGACCGTGGCCTGCAATATTACACCCGCAAGGTTGATTGTATATGAAGGCAAGGTACATCATGTGTGAAATGAGTGAACAACGAATGAAACTGCACTTACCTGGAGTGACATCATCATCTGCGCGCTGCTCAGCCTCCGAGGCGCTATGGGGATTTCCGACCCGCCACTTTCCGCGTCTTCTTTTCGGATCTGGCTCAGTGTCGGAACAGAGGACGAGTCGATGGCGGCGTTGGCAATAGCGTACCGGCCGTGCTGCTTCCCTCCTCCTGTCTTCATCACGAGCCGCGTGTCCAGGGGGGCCGTGGTGGGGTCAAACGTCGGCCCATGCAGCGTGACACCCGCCTCGACGTACTTGGCGAGGTTGTTGTAGACGTTGATGCTGCCATAGACGTCGGGCCCATCCTCCGGGTTGTAGACGGTGGACGACACTGACGCTTTGCCCTTGCGAGAAAGGGCAAACCCCGTGAACTCGTTGATTTGCTGCCCTTGATGGTACTCCTTCTGCAAGGATAACAGAAACATGGTTAGAATGACGATTGAGAGCTATATAAATGGATCAACAGAAGCATACCCAGTCCTCCATGAACTCAGGGAGCGTCTTGTTCCCTTGGTGGTGTGTTGCCCGAGGATGCTCCAGGCGTTTTCTCCGATCTTCTTTGCGGTCCGCGTACGCCTTGTTCGTTTGCCACGCACGCACAATTTGAAGCCAGCAGTCGGGGAACTTATCGCACCAGGTTGGACACACCTGCATGGCATTCAAGTATTTGATATTCCAGGCGATGAATTGAATGTATTGCTCCTCGAAGAGGAATCATAACGTTCGTACTTAATTAATTACCTGCATGTACTGCTCCTCGGTGAGGTCGGTCTCCCTCTCCAGTAGCAACTCCCTGACGTCCTCCTTCCTCACCACCTCGCGTTTCACATCGGTGTAGTAGGTGATGACGGCCTGGAGATGCGCCTCGTGGTACATGTCCTTGAGACGGCTGCGGCAGACCGCATCCTGCCGCCGCGTCGCCTGCTGCTCGTCGTGCCCCTCCTCCAACTGGAAGTACAACTGCACACATGATTACAACATCATTTCATTGTTTCAAGAAAGAGCAACGAATGCGTGGTATTGAAATATGCGGTGCAATGCAAAGACTCACCCAAAACTCCCTCAAGATCTTGTGAGCAAGAACTTCACCAGATACGTCCTGCACCCGGTAGAAGTGGTCCCATTTGTATGGGACGATCTGCTGACCCTCGATGGTGACCAAGCCAGGGTAGTGCTTTTTAATGAGCAAGCCCTGGATGCCATTGACATGGTGTGAACTCTTCTTGTCGGTCACCTTTATCCAGCCGCTGCACGAGTCATTAACAACAATTGTTAGTCGAAAATTTCAATCTCAACATGTCATATGAACAACTAGTGAAATCAACAATGGTTACTTACATCTTGCCCGCGGGTCGAATCACTGGGCGGCGGTCGAGGGGCGGCGGGTCGGGGAGCGACGAGGCCCCGCGCTGGTAGGGCTTGCTCGAAGCTATGGAACTCGACGTGGCTGGTGTATCCTCGCTGCTGAGGTCATCGCCACCGTCGCCGTCGCCGTCACCGTCGCCGTCGCCGTCGCCGTCACCGGTCGTTGTCGCCTCGTCGTCGAACAGCCTCCTCGACAACGTGCCACGGCTGCTGCGGGGGTGCTCCACGTCAACGCCCGCCTCGTCGACACCCGCCTCGTCCTCGCCGCCGGCGGCCGCTGCCTCCGCGTTGGCGTTGGTCGTCATGTACGTCGAGCGGACCCCTATCCTCCGTGACCTCCTTCCGCCCACCATCTTGTCGAGTGCCTGCATTGACAAAGATTAAAACCGTTAGTATGAAAATGACTAGTACTTGTAAAGAAACATAATTGCAAGGTAAAAATAATAATAATATAGTATTACATGAATTAGAAATTATCGTCTCCGCAAACGGCAATATGGCTGCTGTGGACTCGTCGCCATCACTACTGTCATCACCACTATCAATATTGTCGAGCTCGCGCAAGTGTTGGTGAAATCTCCATCTTCATCAGGCTCTCCATCGTCATGATAATCTCCATCGTCATCAGGCTCTACATCATCCTCTTCAACTCTGTTGCGCTTCATCTGCCACTCCTCAAGGATTTGTAAGTCCTCAGGATCGTGCACCTCATCACCCTCGTCCTCATCGATGTCGTTGTTTACTTCCATACCCATCAGCGATAGAATGTCTATCTCCAAACTGCCTTCTAGCCCCTCAGGTTGATAGAACTCATCTGTACTTGGGTCAAAGTTGTAATCATCATCGTTTGGGACAGGTGGTTTACTGTGCGGCGGTACCGACTGCACAAGGCTCCAACCCGCAAGATTCTCGTCTTTTTGGCATGCCCATGGGAGGTAATAAACCTGCGTGGCATCTCGGTTAGCCACAATATAGACATCATCTTGTTCATATTTAGAATCTTGTCTAATTTTGACTTGGCCAATCTTAAGGTCCTTTCTCGTGTCATTAGGATCAAACCAATGGCATTTGAATACCACAGGCTTACAACCTAGGTCTTTGCCAAAGTCAAGCTCCAATATCTCTTCGACTATGCCATAATAGTCCTTCTCATCCGAGCCTGGTGTACGAACTCCGCTGCACGTGGTATTTAGGTTGCCACGATTCTCTTCATAGCTTCTTGTGCGAAAGCGATAGCCATTCACATCATAAACATTGAATGACTTGACCTTTCGGGCGAAGCCATTGCCCACGTGTCTCAATTCATCACTCATTTCAGCATCATGAAGAGCCTTTGTACAAAACCAATTTACGAAACTAGGCACTCCATGTCTGAGAAGATGGTCTTCTTCTTGCTCGGTAGGAGCCGTTCTGCCTCTCCAGTGTTCATTAATATATTCCCTGGAAAGACAATAGGCAAGGGGGCTTATATCGATAGGTAAAGGATAGTGGCGTATGTAACAAGCTGGGCTAGAACTTACTTATGATAAGGAATGCATTCGTCAAGGTTCAACAACAAGCACATCATGATAGTGTGCCACTCCTCATGCCGCAAGTTCTTGTTGACCCCTGCGCCTCCTCTTCCGAGATCACCTCTGAAAAGGCTGAGGTTCGATGAATTCTCGTCGATGTTGCAACGAGGGGTTGGATCGCGCGGCTTGCATAGTTTTTTAGTATAGTACGCCTGTGTGAATGTCGACACCTCCTCCAGCATGAATGCCTCTGCCACGGAAGCCTCAATTTTGGCTTTATTTCTGCACTTTTTCCGAAGAAGCTTTAGACACCTCTCGATTGGATAGCACCAACGGTGCTGCACGGGCCCCCCCAACCGTGCCTCGGTTGGTAGGTGTAGTATCAGATGTTGCATGGACAGGAAGAAGCCGGGTGGAAATATCATCTCCAACTTGCTGAGCAACAGAGGTGCAGCCTTCTCCAGTTCAATACAAACATCCCGAGATAACTCCTTGGCACAAAGCTGGCGGAAGAAAAAGCTCAACTCTGCCAGGACGCGCCACACTGGCTCGGGGAGGTATCCCCGTGTCATCGCAGGAAGGATCCGCTGAATCCATATGTGGAAGTCATGACTCTTCATCCCTAAGACTTTCATAGTAACCAAGTTCACTCCCCTACTCAGATTCACGGCATACCCATCAGGGAACTTTAACGTTGTGATCCACTGCAGTACTTCCTCCCTGTCTCCCCTTTTTAGGATGTAATTGGCCGGCGGCTTTTTCCATCTCTTGCCTTCGACAGGGGGCTTCATCACTAGATTTGGCCTATCACAAATCGTTTCAATGTCGAGTCTAGCCTTAACGTTGTCCTTTGACTTCTTGCCAATCTCCACGAGTGTTCCCCAGAGTGCCTCGGCGACATTCTTTTCTGTGTGCATTACATCGATGCTGTGTGGAAGAAGAAGGTGCTTGTAGTATGGGAGCCTAGTCAAGCCCGATATATGAGTCCACATGTGGTCGATGCCATAACCTTTAAAACCACCATTCTCTTCATCAATCTCGAGAGCCTCTATCTGGTCAAGGACATCGGCTTGGGTCTTAGCCCGAGGGATGGGGCCAACGACTTCAACACCTTTCATGAAGTGCTTTTTATCTCGTCTCAGTTCATGGTCCTCAGGCAGGAATTGACGATGTTTGTCGAAAGAAGAATACTTCGCACCCTCGGCAAGCCAGGTGAACATCACATCTTCCTTGCATGATGGGCAAGGGAACTTCCCGTGAACACATCACCCGCTGAATAAGCCATACGCCAGGAAGTCATGCATTGAGTACTGGTACCACACATGCATTGTGAAGTTCGTCTTTGTAGCTCGGTCGTACGTCAGTACCCCCTCTTCCCAAGCACGTTGCAATTCATCCCACACTGGCTGCATGAACACACCCATATTGTTGCCCGGGTGTCCAGGTATTATCAACGTCAAGAACACGTTCCTCGAATCGAACATGATGCCGAGGGAAGATTGAGGGGGATCACGAACACGGGCCAACAAGTGTACGGGGCCGCCATCATTCCAAACGGGTTGAACCCATCTGTTGCCAGCGCTACACGTACATTCCGAGCCTCCGTAGCCTTACCAGGATTCATCTGATCGAAGTAGTTCCATGCATCACCATCCGCTGGGTGCTGCATCTTGTCATTGTATCGTTTGCCCTTCTTGTGCCACGTCATTTGTTTCGCGGACTCCTCTGTCATATACAGCCGTTGCAGCCTCGGTACGACAGGAAGGTGTCGTATGACCATCTTTGGGATCTTAGACTGTTTCTTAATGCCATCACTTCCTTCTACCTCCACGTACCTAGAGGCTTTATACTTTGGACAGTACTTTAAGTTCTCGTGGTCTCCCCTGAACAGGACGCACCCGTTCTTACAAGATTGGATCGCATCATACGGCATCTTGAGTGCACGAAGGAGCTTCTGTGACTCATACGTGTTCTTCGGCAGGACGTGAACCTTCAGAAGCAGTTCGCCAACAGTCGCCAACACAAGATCAAAACCCTCTCGACTAATGCCTAGTGAAGACTTCAACGCTATTAGGC
This sequence comes from Bothriochloa decipiens, assembly GCA_023333625.1. NCBI lineage: Eukaryota > Viridiplantae > Streptophyta > Magnoliopsida > Poales > Poaceae > Bothriochloa > Bothriochloa decipiens. The sequence goes on along the minus strand of CM041633.1, from coordinate 43,048,912 downwards.
GTGAAATGGCATCCAGACGCGAGATCAAAGTGTTCTCGTGAAGGGCCTGCTTTGCCGCCTCCATCATGGTGTAGTACGCGGCTGCGGTCTCCTCTGGATCTTCTTCATCCACCTCCATTTCCTGAACCAACCCCGCATCGGTGATGTCTGCCATGAACTCTGCCATCCCGGTATCTTGATCAGACCCCTGGAGGTCATGTCTCACGTCCTCCCCCATAATACGAGGGCGTTCACCATGGTAGATCCAGCGGGTATAGTTTGGAACGTATCCGTTCATCCAAATATCTTTGTACATGTGAGTGAAGTCTTTCTTTTTCTTGTTCTTACACTTGCTTCAAGTTGAAATCACAATGAGATGTCTGAGTTTTTGACATCCGACGTCGTAACTTGCTCCAAACATTTTTAAATTTTTATCATAGCCTCCACATGCGATAACATGACAGCTCGTCAAGTTTCATGAATTTCGGACTTAGTTTGGATTTTATATAATTAAAAAACACTTTCCACACACATAACTCGTCATGTTACGACACCAACACGGTCGTAATTTCATGCGAGGCGTTGGATACGGCCTCAACATACTCCGAACATCATGAATACCATTTTTTGAACCACCAAGTTCCATTATTTCATGTACCTGCAGTTCAGATTTGGAGGTGTTGGAAAAATTTAAAGAAACAAAAAAACTAACGAAATATAGAAAAAAACTCAAAGTTGTCCCAACTTTTGAACTTAAGATTTATTTACTGTAGGAAGGCACCAGAAAAAAATTGGGAATAAAAAAGCAAAAAAAAAATTCTTTGCCGACGGCCTAGGGTTAGCCGTCGGCAAAGAGGGTCGCCCAGGCCAGCCCTTAGGCGGCCACGTGTCCTTCTTTGCCGACGGCCTGGTTTTGGCCTTCGGCAAAGATCCTTTGCCGACGGCCAGCCGGTGGCCGTCGGCAAAGCCGGTGGACCTGGCTAGCTGTGAGGCCGCCACGTGTCTGGCCTTTGCCGACGGCCTGACGGCCGGGCCGTCGGCAAAGGGGACGGCATGGGCTGCCGTCAAGCCTGGCCACTTTTGCCGATGGGCAGCCTTAGCCGACAGCCTGCCATCAGGAAAGATTAACCTTTACCGACGGGTTTTCTTTGCCGAAGGCCCGGCCGTCGGCGAAGACATCCTTTGCCGATGGCTTTTTTTTGCCGACGGCTCGGCCCTCGGCAAATTACTCTTTGCCGACGGCCAGGCTTTGCCGATGGCTCGGCCGTCGGCAAAATGCTTCTTTGCCGAGGGCTTATTCTATGGCCATCGGCAAAGATTCTCGCCGTCGGCAAAGGCGGCGTTTCCGGTAGTGCGCTGATGATTGATGACCTTGCTGCTTGTGCGGCCCGCCGATGCCCCTTGCCAAGCTAGCTTCCTAGTGCCCGCTGCTGCCTATCTGCCTCATGATGTGGCCGTATGATTATTATTTGACATTCATGTACGTGTGGCCGTATGATGTTATTAAAAATTACGCCCCACCTAAATTTCTGGCCAAGCTCGGCCATTATGCCCACATCCATGGTAGCTTGCAAGGAACTCCTCTGTGTTACGGTGTTACGTACCTATCCGCGTGTACGATTCAGAGGGTTTGGAGCAGTCGATGATCGTGCTTGTTGTTGGGCCACCTTGCATACGGGGTAGCGTGTACAACAACCTCTACGAGACGATTAGAGCAAGTACACTAAACATCGGCAAGTCCACTTTACGCTGACGTACGTGGAGAAAAAGAGAGGAGGATAAACAAGAGAAACTTGGCTTATATTTTTTCGAGGGCTCGGTGGGGGAACTTGGCTTATATTATGTACACAAGAATGAGCAAAAAGAAACTTTGTAAGAGAAATACACATGAGTTGTAAGTGATGATGAGTCAACAACTACGTGAGTCATGAGCGTACGTACTAAGCATATGCAGAGTGAGTAAATGTAGTACATAATATTAGCAGATTGTACCTTAAAGAACTCAATTCTAGTCTTATTCCAAATCACACAATTTAATATAACCGGATTTATTAAAAGGAACACACACGTTTATGAAATTAATTAATAAGTGTGTCATTATAGACTCCTAATAGAATATTGCCTTCGTAATCTTATACAACACACACATATCAAGATTTGAATTTTAATTTTTGAACATTATTGAACAGTAATTTAGGTATTAAATTTTTAATTACTCTAACATAGACTTGATATGTTGGACTTATTTATAATCAAATGTTCTATTTAATTATATAATTTCGTAAAATATAATTAAAGCATATAAATGATCAAAGCATAATTTGGAATCAAGACACGCCTTACAAAAGATCATTATACATACAGTATATATTTATATACATTTTTAGTGTCAAAAATATTAATATATAGTATACATTTTCAGTGTCAAAATATGAATATATTTTTAATAACTTAGTCATATTTAATAGTTTGATTAAGATAAAATATACAATTACATTTTATTTTTTTTGATAAAGGTAGGGGAAGAATGGTCAATCTGTGCCTTTGGAGACCGTCAGCTTGTTCGGGAGCTGCAAAAGCCAGGCGCCAAACAAGCTGATGTACTCGTAACATTGCTCATACTATCGGCCTATCGCCGCATGCCCACAATCCATGCCAACTAAACGAAAGACGGAAAGAGAAGACATTACGAGTATTACACTATACGTATGATACGATACTACAGTGCAGCAGCAGCTGGAACTGCCCAACAAAACGTGCCAACGACGGCCCAACAAAACGTGCCAATGCACTCGTCATGCGCAGCGTGGCCCGTGCCAGGCATCGGCACGACGACGGCCCCCAGTCCAGCGCGCCCACGTTGCCGCCGTAGATAGGCCGCCGGAGCACGGAGCAGCTGCTTGCGCACGCATGGCAGCAGCACGTCGGCAACGACGCTCCCGGCCCGCCAACCCACCGGCAGCCGCATGCGCCATCAGCCCAGGCCTATTCACGCACGCGCAGGCAGGCAGGCAGGTCGATCGCAGGTGCGGGCATTTACTCCAGCCGATCGAGGATAGGATGCCGACGCAAGGAACCCGACTGGCAGTGGCAGGGCTGGCCGGCCGGCCGGCCGTCTCCCAACCAGCCCCCGCCCTCCCTTGGCCAACACCGTCTTAATGGTCGCTCCGGTGGTTGCACCCACCCAGCGCCATCCCCGCTCTCGGGCCGGCGACACTCTCTGTTCCGGTCTCCGGTCTTCCCCATCCGTCCATCCATCCATCCGCCCCGGCGACTCCTATATATACGCGGCCGCCCTCTCCACCACACCTCCCAAACTCACGCCCCTCTCTCGCTCTCGCTCTTTCTCCGGCCAGCCACGGTTAGCGGACTAGCTAGCTCGCGTTGCCGCCGCACGACGCCACCACACAGCAGCTAGCCATGACCAGCCATCAGCCAGAAACCACGGCTCCCGCCGCCGGCACCACCGGCGGCGAAACCACGAACACCAGCACGATCAAGAACGCGCGGCACCGTACAAGCACCCTAAAACAGCTCTATCACCTCGCGATCTCCAACTCCCTCTACCTCCTCCTCGCCCCATCCGTCGCCTACGCCGCGCACCGCCTCTCCCACCACAGCCTCACCGCCCGCTCCCTCTTCGCCGCCAACCTGCCCTTCGCCGTCTCCCTTCTGGTCCTCGCGGCCGTCCTCGCCACAGTCTACCTCATGCGCCGCCCGCGCGCGGTCTACCTGCTGGACTTCGCGTGCTACAAGCCCGATCCCTCGCACGTCGTCACGCGGGAGCGGTTCATGCGGCAGTCGGAGGCCGCGGGCGTGTTCACGCCCGACAACCTGGCGTTCCAGCAGAAGATCCTGGAGCGGTCGGGGCTCGGCCAGGGCACCTTCTTCCCCGCCGCCGTGCTCAACTCGCCGCCCAACCCGTGCATGGCGGAGGCGAGAGCCGAGGCCGAGGCCGTCATGTTCGGCGCCATCGACCAGGCGCTCGCCAAGACCGGCGTCAAAGCCAGGGACATCGGGGTCGTCGTGGTGAACTGCAGCCTGTTCTGCCCGACGCCGTCGCTGTCCGCCATGATTGTCAACCATTACAAGCTCCGTGGGAACGTCGCGAGCTATAACCTTGGTGGCATGGGGTGTAGCGCCGGGCTCATCTCCATCGACCTCGCCAAGCAGCTGCTCCAGGTAAACGAAACCGATCGATCCGTCGGGTCTTTTTTTTGCTTGTTTTCCTCTCTTCGTTCTAGCGTCTGCGACTGTGACTGCGATTCCATCGAGAGCTGGGTGACGACTGAGGACTGACGAGCGTGCAGTGAGCGCGTTCGGGGTGGTTCAGCCACCGCAGCTGCTGGTTGCTTGGCTGCGTACCGGTGATGCGTGAACGGTGGACGGTCGAGATCGAGCGGTCCGACGAAGCAGGGGAGCTTTGACTCTGCATGGCCTCTGCCTATAGTACGACGGCACAGGTGTAGTCTCGCTTAATTGTGCAGTGGTTGCTAAGGTTCGGTACGGAAATTTGGTCAGTGGATGAACTTTACTCTGATATTAGTCGTTCTAATAAATTAATTGATCATTCTAGATATAAATGGATGGGTTAGGTAGCTAACTCATCTACAATTGAATTAGTGGTTATTTTGAGCTATTAGTTTGACAGCTCTGACGAATTCAGTATAGTTTTGCTAATACACTTTTGAAAACCACTCGATCCTTGTGAACGTACTAGAGAGTTCATTTATGCTTTGTGTATTTTCTTTTCTACGATCTTTATGCACTCTATGTGTCTTGCGCCAAATCTAGCTGTATATACATAGGATCAAATTAGTGATTAGCAAAAAATTTTCTGTGTACAAATTTAGCAAAATTTTGGAGAAGTTGGAACGTTCATAAAAGCAGTGATACATGTTTGAGTTGCTAGCTGCTACTTATGTGGAAATCTAGTGTAGTTTTGCGAAGACTTTTTAAAAATCACTCGATGCGTGCTTTGTAAAGACCTTTTGAAAATGAATCAAAGAGCTTATGCACATATGTTTTGCATCGAACCTTGCTGTAGATCAATGTAATAATTAGGAAAAAAAAATTTACGTGCATCATCAAAGTATAAATAAAGTTCAACAAACATTTGGGGCAGTTTGGAAGTTTCAAAAGCTTAGAATTTGGGAAAAGATTAGCAAACAATATTTGGCCTCGCTCGTAATAAAAAGTAGAAAGCTCTGTCAAATTTTGCCTTCAAGGCGGGTTGAGAGCGAAAACCAGGGTTGAAAGGGAAAATTGACCACAGAAACCTACCTTTCTAGGGAGGAAAATCTCCTGGTTCTGGAAGATTACCAAATTGGATAGTTTTGTTCCGTGCCACCCCGCAACTGCCAACCATATATATTATATATCTATCGCAAGAGCCATCTGTTAGTTGGTCGTGTCCAGTTGCACCACCCAGGACCCAACAACATCGCCATCACCCAATCACTCGAAATGGCCACGTACGTTGGCTTCACAAGCATCTAGAACACCGCTGGCGTGTGCACAGCGAGGTAGAGTAGCTGAGCTCCTGATTGATCACCAGTGTCCAACCAACACGAACTGCACCTGCTACTGCTGCTGCTGCTGCTGCTCTTCTTCTAGTACCTCCCGTCCCGTCCGATCCGTTGCTGTCCCCTTTCTCCCTCAGCTCGCTCTTAACGTTAATGGCGGCCGGCCGGCCGGTGGCCTGTCCACGTCGAAATGGTAGCCTGCTGAGGTAGCTGCAGCCCTGCGCGCCACTTGTATCAGCATCGATCGATCGCCTGCTGGTGGTCTCCGCATGGGTGGGGGCATGGGCAGCGCTAGCTGTACATGCAGTTCAGTCGTCGTCGTCCCTGCAGCCTGCAGCTATCCCTCGCCATTGATGACCGTTACAGCTTGCTGACAGAAAGCTCGGGGAGTAAATGCGATTCACGGATTCAATGCTTCCATCGAGTGGTTGGGACGATCCATAGGATGGGCGTCGCGAAACTTCTCGCGCCAATAGCAATGCGCACGGGTCGGCCTGGCCGGCGACGACGACGACCGGTGAATCGTGTGGTCAGAATCAGAGGAGACAGCACAGTCGGTCGCACACGCTTCTGAATTCCTCAGCAGCTGAACCTGACCGACGATGCATGGCTGCTTGCAGGTGCACCGGAACACGTACGCGCTGGTGGTGAGCATGGAGAACATCACCCTCAACTGGTACACGGGCAACAACCGCTCGATGCTCATGTCCAACTGCCTCTTCCGGATGGGCGGCGCGGCGGTGCTCCTCAGCAACCGCGGCGCCGACCGCCGCCGGTCCAAGTACCAGCTCCTGCACACGGTCCGCACGCACCACGGCGCCGACGACCGCGCGTACCGGTGCGTGTTCCAGGAGGAGGACTCCACGGGCCGCGTCGGCGTCGCGCTCTCCAAGGACCTCATGGCGGTGGCCGGCGAGGCGCTGCGCACCAACATCACGACGCTGGGACCGCTGGCGCTGCCCATGTCGGAGCAGATCCTGTTCCTGGCGTCGCTCGTCGCGCGCAAGGTGTTCGGCGTCCGGGGACTCCGGCCATACATCCCGGACTTCAAGATGGCGTTCGAACACTTCTGCATCCACGCCGGCGGCCGCGCCGTGCTCGACACCATCGAGAAGAATCTGGAGCTTAGTCCGTGGCACATGGAGCCGTCGCGCATGACGCTGTACCGGTGGGGGAACACGTCGAGCAGCTCGCTGTGGTACGAGCTGGCCTACACGGAGGCGCAGGGCAGGGTCCGGCGAGGCCACCGCGCGTGGCAGATCGCGTTCGGGTCCGGGTTCAAGTGCAACAGCGCCGTGTGGCGCGCGCTGCGGACCATTGATCCGAAGAAGGAGAGCGCAGTTGGGAACCCGTGGGTGGACGAGATCCATAGGTTCCCCGTCGAGGTGCCCAAGGTGGAGAGCGTCGTCGTGTCCTGACGAGGGACGAGGATGACGACGACTCTGGTGGTTCTCTTGTTGGACGCCGGAGGAGAAACAACAAGACAAATATTGATGCTACTACTACGTACTGCACTATGTAGTTCTCTTATTTTTGTTTTCATGTTCTTTTTCGTTCTGAAAAATTCTTTATTAGACGTATAAGTATTGTCGGCAAAGTGCGTGCTGATGGAGTGTGGCGCCGTAACTTGATACAGGGAAGCTATGTAACTGTAAGAATACCTTACATATAACAGGTGTCATGATGGTTTGGAGCTTCGATCGGAAGCAAACAAAACTGATGTGGTTCTTTGGGTTTGGCACTGATTAATAAAAAGGACTGAAAACTGTACAAATTTGAAACCAGCCTAATCTGGCGACTGAAACTCTGTCCAAACTCTAAATTTGTTGTACAAAAAAAACTGCGTGCTACTGGACTTGGTTGTACTGGCCTTATTGGATACATTTGTCTTGTATAATATTTAGTCGGCCTAGTTATGGGAGTGGGCCCTATTTGTTTGCCTGCCTTCTTGAGCATCAAAACTGGGCTCAATGAATACTTCGGCCTTATTGGATACCTTTGTTTTGTATAATATTTAGTCGGCCCAGTTATGGGAGTGGGCCCTATTTGTTTGCCTGCCTTCTTCTTGAGCATCAAAACTGGGCTCAATGAATACTTTGAGGCCCAAAGCCGCTTCGTTGGTACCACCTAAGCTTCCGCTCAAAAAAAAAAAATGGAAAAAAGCCACCTAGACCCATTTTACAGGGCTTCGTTGCTTCCCCTCGCGGAAGAACCTGCCGACTCCATGGAATCTCACACTAGCTGACGACCATACCCACATCTTCTAGTACAAATATTTTTTCAGAGATAGACATAGACCTATATATAGCAAGATAATGATGTGCTCTCATCGACTGGGGGACTCTTGTAATGAGTGTTGATCAACTAGAACTAATTTTAGATGGACTGAAGTTTGTACAACTAAAGTTTAGGTGGATCACTTTTAGTTCAATATTATATGTACACATGGACCAAAAGTGAACTTAAAGCAAAAGAAAAAAAATTCTTGTCATCGGTTCATAGATGCCTTGTAGAATTGTAGTCCACATTTACAACAAATAGACAAATGACTAATTGAGTTGGGAACGAAAAGTTATTAGATCACTTTTAGTATACATGTTCAAATACATAGGTCTAAAGTTTGGTGGTATCCAAGCTTATGTGCGCTCTCTCAATGTTCGTGAAGGTAAAAGTATGCATGCATGTCCTTGTAGGGCTAAGTACAAGTACATATATGTGAGCCATTCTAAAAGGTTTGTTGATCTAAAATCTTGGTATAGACGTGTGCACGTGTGTGGAGGGTCAGAGGGACTAAAAATATGAGAACAAAGATAGGACCCGGTTCTATGCATGGAACCAGGTTCCCGGGTTCACAATGTGAAGGACCTGGTGCTATGGTAGCATTTAATGCATAGACACCCCTTGGACCCATACACTGTGGCAAGGATCTCGCGGCCCAGCGGAGCTTTTCTGCTCTCTGAAATCTCCTGATGGCTAGAACCATATGTCTTCTGATCCAACCGCGATAGATAGCGTAGGCACGGTGCACTGACACTATTGCTTGCAAGTTGCATCTGGGGGAGGTAGTGAGGTTGGAGGTGAACAAATAAAGACAAAGAAGGAGAATTTAAAAGAAATTGATTAGAAGGGGAAGCGACGATGGTTGTGAGCAGTAATGTTGAACATGGGAAGCGACCATATTCTCCTTACCATTCAGTTAGTGTCTCCATGTGGGATGTGATGGTGTGTTTTTCCAGGATAGTGGATGCCTGAGCAGGCATGGAAGAAGAGCACCACGCATGGGCAGGATGGAAGAAGGGAAGGGAAAAATTTACGCTTCAGCTGCGTGATCTTGGAGCTTAATGATTTGTGGGACCCCTCAATGACTTGGCTTCACAGAATTGCAGAGAAATAGGTAGTGGGCCTTATCTTTAGTTATAACGACACACCAAGTTTTGCGCGGTGATAAACCAAAAACAATTCTCTACAAAATTCATAGTAAAGTGTGGCAGCGAAGAACTAAACAAGCATGTCCTTACATTTTAGAACAGGGGGGACTATATATTATGATCTAAACTCCTATGCTTTTTTAACTCTTGAGATATGGAAGTCAAACCAACAATCAAAGGGTCCACACATCCAAAGGCAGCGAAGAATAACGTACGTGAAGCTAGCGCTGGCTAGCTATTGTTTTTCTGATCTGATGGTGGGCTAAACCGGTGGCGAGTACGGTGCACATACACATAAAGTGGCCTCGTTAAGTTTCGGCTTAAGCAAAGCATATTGACCCCCCTAGCTTATTAGCTAGGTCAAGGTCAAACACAGCTAGCTGCATCAGTTTATCAGTAATTTCAGTAAACCTAGGTGATGACTGCTTCGATCATATCGCTACTTCAATTCCATGGAGTCCACTTCCCGTTTTCTTAATCCATGACGATCGGTACAAATGTGCGCATGGCCAATAATAGGCCAAGGGTGGGAAGCGGCTAGGTCAACTGTATGTGGAGTTAGCTCCAAGATGAGTGCCAATGATTCACGCCGCATTGCGCGCATTGACGTTTTGTGTCTTCAGTTTTCCAACAAGTGCAGTGTATTACAGACAAACGTGTACGTCGTTTACCTAGCTAGCTGTTTCAGTACAAGCCTTAAGGCACGTCCGTGTCATCTCAAAGTTCTTGCATTGTAGAGGTTGGTACGAGAACAGAGTTGTTCTACTCTAGAGGAACACATGCCCGTACAAGGTAGGTATATATACTGATTCGTGCTAGCTTCTTTACCGCGGCAATGGCCTACCAAAAAACCAAACTATAGCGACCTGAAATTTCCGGCCAGCCACCTGGAAGTTTAAATGGCACACGCAATTGTAGTCTTAGCGACCGTATATGATCAAATTAAAATCACACACTCTTGTCTAATGTCTCGTCGTGAACTTGTCAAATTGTTAGCTACCACAATTAACTTTTGGACAAGGTGGCAAACAAATCGATCGAGTATGTAGTCCACATTTTTGTGGCAAATTAGTTTGTGCATGCACCGCCACAATATAACTACATAAAAAAAAACCGTGGCCTGTCAATATTAGGCATGAACCAAAAATTTCATCTGTCCATAACACAATTAGCGTAACTAGTTTCTTTTAGTTAGTAACAACAGCTAAGCTAGCGTTCCACCGTCTGACGGTGACTTTTGTACGTGTTGAACTCCATCACTCATTGCATCTCACAATGAGGTGATGTCGGTCGTGTACTCTCAAACTTCTTCTTAATGCCAAACTTCTCGTGATGTGACCGGTTAGAGCTGTGAGCTCTGGGACTCTCTTATCTAACTCGGGTTCGAAGCGTAGTACCTCCTTATTTTCAAATTTATAAGGGAATCTTCTCGTATAATCTATTTTTTTCAAACTTCTTAATGAAACACGTACAATGCATATTCTTAAAAAAAGAATTCATCCTGACCATGATCCCTATATATTACCTTTACCGTGCTACAGCACTTCCAAAATGCTGCTACATAACTTTGATCATGATGACACTCACTCTCCTTCATTTTCGTATTCTATAGCAACAAAAGTTGTGCCTGCAAAACACGATCGTACTATCATGATTTAAAGGTTTATTGACCATAAAGTTAGGGCCGTGTTCGACTGCTTTTATATACCATATCGTAGAATAAATCAGTTTCAGAATTTTACATCTAGATATGTAGTATTCTCTTCCATACCCTTATGTTTTTTTTTGTGGATCTTTTCTTCTAAACCTAAAGTTCAAAAAAATCCAATTTGAAATATTCAAATATAGAAGCACACGTCAGAACTTTTCCAAGTCATGCTCAGGTGTGTGCACAGGATAACCAAACTTTTCAGGGTCCAATGTGCAAGAAAGAGATCCAGTAGGCCTCCTCGGAGTCAAGCCGCCCCACCACCACCTTCGCTGTCCACAAGAGACAACAAGAACGAGGAGGTCATCTCGTCACCGCAGGCCCCAGCTACTCCTATTTAAGAGCTGCTGGAGGTGGGGGGAGATCCGGCGAGCCGTATCCCCTGTCAAAAGATTCAGGAACCAGCCTCCTCGGGTCCTCCCTCCCGTCTCGCTCCAGCCGCCGGCTCGCCGCGCCGCCGCTTGCCATTGCCAGGTATACAGTCCGCCCCTTCTCACTTTGGGGAAAATTTTTTCCGCCGGCGCCCCACGGTCTGGAGCACAAGTTCTAGGGTCGCGCGCTCGTGCCTGCACATTTGTTTCCTCGCTCGCCCGCCGTCGCCGGGGGCACCCTCATCGGCGCCGCGGGTCGAATTTTTCGTATCCTGGGGCTGGGAGACGACGCCGCGCCCTCTTCTTGTTTTCGGTGGCTGGCTAATTCTTTCGCCCAAACCAATCAGATCCGAATCTTTATTCCTGTCCATCGCGCAAGATAGCCTGCCTGATTGTATGAATTCCACTTCCGTAGTGCCGTAGGGCGTATAATCTTATATACAGTATAACGTATTTGGTGGTGTTTTCCTTGCTGTGAAGTGCGAAGTGTGAACTAGTGCTCTGCAGCACTACTCAATCAACAGGGGCACTACGGAGTGTTGGTTGATCCCGTAAATAGTGTCAACTATGCTAGTTGAAAACTGCCATGAGCTGCATGGCTGATGTGGGCGCTCTTGATCATTTGTTTTTGCTTTATAGAAAACATAGGGGCCTATGTTCCCAAAAATTAGTTTGTTTTCCTGGAAAGATTGGGGGTTCAACTTCATTGTCATGGCCAATATGCTGTAGAAATAGAGGATCGTGTTGACTCTATTTGAGTATTTTTCATCCTAACAAACCTTCATCTTTCGCTTCTGCAGAATGGCACTCAACAAGGAGTACACGTACGCGGAGCTGGAGAAGGACCCATACTGGCCGTTCGAGAAGCTGCGGATCTCCATCACCGGTGCTGGCGGGTTCATTGCCTCCCACATCGCACGCCGCCTCAAGAGCGAGGGCCACTACATCATTGCCTCTGACTGGAAGAAGAATGAGCACATGTCCGAGGACATGTTCTGCCACGAGTTCCACCTTGTCGACCTGAGGGTGATGGACAACTGCCTCAAGGTCACCATGGGGGTTGACCATGTGTTCAACCTCGCGGCTGATATGGGTGGGATGGGGTTCATCCAGTCCAACCACTCTGTGATCATGTACAACAACACCATGATCAGCTTTAACATGCTTGAGGCTGCTAGAATTAACGGCGTCAAGAGGTAATTTCTCGCCTGAAGGTAGCTCTTTTGTTTATCATGCTTTTACCCCTAATGAGCTAATCTTGTTGTCTCCAATGATAAAATTGTTCAATGAGAAAAATCTTGTAATGCAAACAGACTACAAAGATAATACTTCTGTCCATGAAAAATTTTGTTGGTTTTCTAATGTATATTAAACAGTCCGCATTAGTTACTATATTCTGGAAAGTTATTACAGTTGATATGTTTGCACATGCACCAGCACCACTCAGTAGATTCCTTTTGGGTTTGAAATGTCGAATTAGCCCACAAAGGGTATTCATTGGTCTCTTAGGCTCATTAGATTGATGGTGCTAAACGACAACATGGGAAAGTATCATAAGATTTATTATCCGGTTACCATGCTGCCACAGCATATTCATGTGTAGACATAAATAGCTCATTGTGAAATATGCATTGGCGGGCTTTTCTACTTGTTGAGTTGGTCACGCTGGACAGGTATATCTGTGCCTGTCTCTTATCTGTGACAGAGGTACTCAGCTTGTCCGTTTCTTTTGCGCAGATAAGGGTCCTCTCACATACTTTCTTAAGGTGTATAAAGTACTGAGAAACTTCCAAATATGATATCAAATTTGTGTGTACTTTTAACCTTTAAATGTTGCAGTTACAAAATTAAATGTTAAATTTGGAAAACCTGCATAACTTTGAAAATTGTCGCATTTGTTTGAAGGCACCAAAACAAACTACTTTATGAGGGCATTGCTGTCAAATCAAACTGAGGCTAATTTAGTGCTCATTTCTTGAAACAAAGTCTAAGTTTCTGTCTGTTTCCATGGCAGGTTCTTTTATGCATCAAGTGCCTGCATCTACCCTGAATTTAAGCAGTTGGAAACTGTAGTTAGCTTAAAGGAGTCAGATGCTTGGCCTGCTGAGGTTTCTAAACTTTCACATTTCTTTATGCTTGTGTTAGTTGTCTCTTACTTGAACTGCGACCTCCGACCTGTGATGGCGAAATGGTTTTAACTGAAGTGATGCCTAATTTTTAGCCTCAAGATGCCTATGGTTTGGAGAAACTTGCTACTGAGGAACTGTGCAAGCACTATACAAAGGATTTTGGCATTGAGTGCCGGGTCGGTCGCTTTCACAACATATATGGTCCCTTTGGGACATGGAAAGGTAAGTTGCTATCTGGTAACTAGTAATATTTTGCCAGTTTTTGGTGGTGCTCTCAGTTTTCTAAATGATGTTGTCCTATGTTTATTACTTGGCAATTTAGGTGGAAGGGAGAAGGCACCTGCTGCTTTTTGCAGAAAGGCTTTAACCTCTACAGGGCACTTTGAGATGTGGGGTGATGGCCTGCAAACCAGATCCTTCACATTTATTGATGAATGTGTCGAAGGTGTCCTTAGGTAAGCAAAATTTCATTTACCTTTGGCTGCTACAGTACAGTACTTATTTTTTCCAGATACCTTAGGTTAAGATCATACTAATTAACATCAATCTAATCTTGCTGCTATGTCCCAAGAGAAAGTGTTAGTTGTCTCTGACATGCAGTTTTCTAGTGGGACACAAAAAGATATGCTTTGATAAACATGTTTATATGGCCTAACCTTTTTTTGCAAGACCTATCTTGAAACATTCATGCAGTCCCTACCAATGTTTTAAAAAACGCTAGACGCTACCGGAACGCTAGCCTGTGGTTTAGAGTTTTGGAAGTTTAAACGTAGATTAAACGTGATTAAACGTTTTTGTTTTTTTAATTTTTGGAGCAAAATCAGAAGTAACAACACATTTCGATGTAATAACAGTGACCATACCTCTTGCTGCACACTTTTTTTTGACATCACTTCCTTTCCTCGGTTTCTTGCATTCAGCAACAGCTAACAATCGAAGAGAGACAAGTTAATATTCTGAAAATAGAAAAAAATCAAATAACAGGTCAATAGTACAAAGTAGAAACTCATCGCATGTACAGCCAAGCTTCCAAACAACAGGGCAGCAGCACAAGGCAAAAGATCACAAGAAAATATACACACAACAGTCACAATTCATCACATGCCTTGATGGTCCACAAATTAAATAGCAGTACAACACACAATAATAGTCTTATGGTCCACACACAAATTAAAAGATAAGTAGAGAACTAGATATTAATATTTAGATAACTTGGCAGCATGCTGCCATCAATCGTGGCTGCCATCATGCAATCTCTTCACTCCGCAAATGAAGTGCAATTTAGAATTGTGACTTCATCCTCATCATCCTCATAGGGAATCTCATCATCTTGATAATCAGGATCTTCATGTTAGATTCCCACTCTTCTTCATCCACCTCTCTAGCCACTCTTGCACTCCTTCGAGGTTGAAGCTGTTCATTAGTTCCCATTGCTTCTCCAAGGACACTCCATGGTATCCCTGTCTCCGGCATTTCTCCCTCATCTTCCTCATCTCTAAAGACAACCAATGCATGAGCATCCCCTCCCTCAAAGAAAAATCCTTGAGCTTCAGAAGCATCACTACTTAGGAGCACTTCATAGTTACTCTTTCTTTTAATCTTCTCCTTCTTGGACATCAATCTATTGTTGAACTGGATGAATACTAGAGAGTTGAGGCGCTCTGTTGTCAGCCTATTCCTTCTCTTTGTATGATGCTGTACAAGTACATTATAAATTACTAAATTAGAATTCTAACATCAGCACATAGATTGGGAATAGAAAGGCATTAGTAGAGACTACAAACTGACCTGTTCAAAGGTGCTCCAATTCCTTTCACATCCAGACGAGCTAGAGGTCAGTGAGAGGATTCTAACAGCCACCTTTTGCAAATCTGGTATTCCACCTCCATAAAGCCTCCACCAAGATGCTAAAAAATGAAGTGAAATGTCTCAAACATGTGCAAAATTGATTGCTGAAAATTCTGGACAGAATTGATTGAAGTAAAAACTGGACAGAACTGATGAAAAAGCTTACCAGGATTGAAATCGAAACGTTCACAACTCCTTGCCATCTTCTTTGAGAAGTTTCCTTCTCTCTTTTGGAATTTTTCGAAGTCCACATTAACAGCCGTATATGCCTTATCATCATCACCAGAATAAAAGGTCTCTACACATTGCATGAATTTTTCCAAAACAGTTGGTTCAGAGAAGATTGCTGGATTGTTGTAGCTATAGTATGGATTCAGCACATACGCAGCCACATGCAATGGAGAATCAAACCTATTTTTCATCTTCTTATCAACAATAGCCATCACTTCTTTGTAGTTCTTTTCCACATTTCCAAATGCCTCCTTGATCTCCTTCTTTGCCTTGAGAAGTTCACCGTACACAAAACCCATAGATGGCTTGACATCCCCATCAACCAAACGTAGAACTTTCACCAAGGGCTCAAAGACCTTCAAACAAAGGGACACATCTTTCCAAAAGCGAATGTTCAACACTGTGGCTGTAGCATCCTTGCCCTTTCTGGTCTTCACATCAGGTAAGTCATACCGCTTTGAGTCAACCACCATCTTCCTCAGACAATCCTTCTTTTCCAACATACTTTGCAGTGTAAGATAGGCTGTAGCAAATCTGGTTACCCCTGGCCTTATGATTTCTCTCTTCAAGGTGAAGGACCTCAAACATGCCAAGGTGCGGTGGTGACCATAGACAAAGATAGTGAATGCTTTTGCTAGATCAATTGTCTTCTTGAATTTTGGAAGGTTGCCAATACCTTGTAGCATCAGATTGATGGTATGAGTTGCACAAGAACTCCAAAATATGTTGGGCCTCTTGAGGCTCAGCAATGCCTTTGCTCCCATATTGTTAGAAGCATTATTGGTCACAATTTGCACCACATTTTCAGCACCTACATCCTCAATTGCCTTGTCAATGAGCTCATATGTTAGAGTGAATAATTTTTCATTATTGGGCTAACCCTAGGGAGGGTAGCTATATAGACATACATGGGCCTCATGGGCCTCATATACTCCAACACCCCCCCGCAGTCTGAACTACCGGCGCAGC
>CM041633.1:42953499-43027724 GCA_023333625.1 Bothriochloa decipiens | reverse complement strand
AAAAAGTGAGAAATAGTGGGGAATGCCTCGGATTTTGCACGCAAGGGAAAAGTCCATGAATAATGAGAGAAATCATCAACCACCACCAAATAGTATTTATACCCAGAAATACTCATGACAGGAGACGTCCATAGATCGCAATGTACAAGGTCAAAAATATGAGCCGCATGTGAAGAAGTGTAAAAAGGGAGGCGAACATGGCGGCCCAGCTGGCACGCATGACACAGGTGCTCATCGTAAGCTTGAGTACAACGAATGTCAGAGCTACGACTAAGCTGCATCAGAGCATCACGTCCAGGATGGCCGAGCCGGCGGTGCCAAGTAGTGGAGGAAGGCGTGGCGGCGAAAGCAGCTGACAAAAGAGCCGGCGAAGAAGAGGCCGGAAACCGAAGGGTGTAAAGGGGCCCCGAGCTGTCACATCGGAGGAGCGGACGCCGGGAAGCCAAATCCTTCACAGTAAGACCAGAAGAGTCAAATTCAACAGAACAGGAATTGTCAGCTGTAAAACGACGAATAAAAAGAAGGTTGTGAACCATAGAAGGTGCAACAAGAACGTCAGGAAGACAAAAAGAGCCAGAAATGCCGGCGGCACCCACGGATGTGACAGGAAGACACGACCTATTTGCGACCATGATGGACGAAGGATGGGAAGGAGAAGGAGAGTGCACAGAGGAGAGTATACCCGAATCGGAAGTAGTGTGGTAGGTAGCACCCGAATCAGCAACCCAAGTTGGGCCAGCAGGGGGAGTCAGGGCCATGGTGCTGAACGTGGACGCCAAGGCTGCCGGGTCCCAACTGACGGGCCCAGGGGAGGCGCCGGGAGGTGGCAGTGACTGTCCAGGCGAAGTGCCGAGAGGTGGGGCCCACGGAGCCGCGGAGTGAAACCCCGGAGCACTAGCAAGCATGGCCGTAGGCGGGTGAGACTCGCCACCGGGAGCCTGGAAGGGCCACATGGAGATACGCCCTGCCCACGGGTTGTTGAAGGAGGGCCAGGGTGTACCCCGTGGAGGCGCGGGCGCCGAGTTGCTCCCATGGCCGGCACCACGGCCCCCCCACCCCCGCTCGGCCCGGGGGAAGGAGGACCAAGACGAGACGACTGTGGCGGAGCAGACGGGCGCGGCGGAGGAGTGGCCGCAAAGGCAGTCGAGGACCCCGGCGCAGAGACAGACCCGGGCTGAATGCCCTGAGTGAGCTCCTCCATGACAAGGTCGTCACGGACCTGCAGGAAGGTGGGGAAGGGCCGCTGCTGGGTGATCCACGTGCGGAGGTGGGCGTAGCGGTCGCTGAGCCCGCGGAGGACGTTGAGGACCAGGATGCGGTCCTCCACGGGCCAGCCAAAGTCGCCGAGGGAGTCGGCCATCCCCTTCATCCGGCGGCAGAACTCGCTGACGGAGAGGTCACCCTGGACGAAGGTACGGAAGCTCGCATCGAGACGCAAAGCCCGTGCCTCGGCGTTGCCTAGAAACTGGCCCTCGAGGGCGAGCCAGGCCCGGCGAGCGTCGACGGAGTTTGCGGACGAGGTCGTGTAGGTCGATGGAGATCGTCCCGATGATCCAGGAGAGCACGATACTGTCGAGACGGTACCACGCTGGGGTCTGGACCGCGACCGAGGCGTCGGTGAGGACGTGGTCGTCGAGGGCGTAGCGGCGGAGGGTGAAGAGGACCAGGTCCCGCCAACGTGCGTAGGCGGGCGACTCCGGCTTGAGGACGACCGGGACGAGGAGGCGAATGTTCTAGACACCCCCGGCCTGATAGTGGAGCTGCGCCACGAGCGGGTCAGCTGGGTCGTGCCAGAGCACCGCGGTGTGGGACACCCGATGGGCCGGTGTGCTGGAGAAGGAGGGCCCAGCATCGTACGAGGCAGGAGGGGCAAGGAGCTGCTCCACCTTGGCAATCTGGCGGGCCAGGGCGTCGGCCGCCTCGCGCTCGCGCTCCCAAGCGAGGGCGGCGGCACGAACACGGGCTTGGCCCTCCGCAGCAGCCACCCGGTCCGCGACGAGGGCAGCGGCGAGGGCGGAGTCCGAGCGCGTCGCGTAGGGTGGGGCGGGGATGGCGCCTACCAAGGGGTCCAGGCCGCCGACACCTTCGTCTGCCGCGACCAGGCTGGTCGCACCACCCGCAGGCGGGCCACCCGCGCCGGTCGATGGCAGGCCGACCGCGGCCGCCGGTGGCAGGCCCAGGCCGGCCACGGCCGCAGGTGGCAGCCTGCCCAAGCCGGGGATGACCAGGCCGCCCGCGCCACCAAGGCCGTCCGCGGCAGCCGGTGGCAGGCCGGCCGCACCTCCCAAGCCGGCCGCGGCAGCCGGTGGTAGGCCGCATGCGCCGCCCAGGCCGGTCGAGCTTGCTGGTGGCAGGCCGGCCATGGCGGCCGAGGCCAGGCCGCCACCGCCCGCGCCGGCTGCACCTCCAGGGCCGCCGGGGGCCGCTCCCGCGCCGGCCTCTGCGCCGCCAGGGCCGCCGGGGGCCGCGCCTGCGCCGGCCGCGGCCAGGCCGCCCGTGCCGCCCGCAGCCGCCCGCGAAAAGGGCGCGGGGAGGAGGGGGACGGCCGGCGCCGACGGCGGCTCGGGCCCAGGTGACGTGGGAGAGAGGGGGGAAGGAGTGGGGAGGGGGAGGAGGAGGCCGGCCGGCCATGTTTGGCGGCGGCGGCGGCTGGACGGGCGGGGTTGGAGGGGAGGGGAGAGAGGAAGCTAAACCCTAGCTTGATACCATATTAGAGTGAATAATTTTTCATTATTGGGCTAACCCTAGGGAGGGTAGCTATATAGACATACATGGGCCTCATGGGCCTCATATACTCCAACATCATATATAACTTCACTAGTATGTGACACATCTGACATCTCCTTTGACTTGATAAAAGTTGTGCCCTCACTAGTATTTGTGCACAGGTTCATAATACTTCTTCTCTTCATATCTGTCCAAGCATCAGTCATGATGGAGCAGCCATGCTTAATCTTCTCATCTTCACAGTCTTGTAGCAAGCTCTTGGTTCTTGCGTACTCCTCTTCCAACAATTTACCCCGAAGATCATACCGATTTGGAGGTTGGAAACCAGGCCCAAATTGACCAATAGCTTCAACCATTTCCTTGAACTCATCATTGGCACAAGCATTGAATGGAATAGCTATAAAACAAATTGGTGCAGAAAATCAAAATTTCAGCAACTAATAATGCATAAATTCAAAATGAAGACTGCAGCAATAAAGATTGGTAAATTAATTAAGTACAGAACATACCATGTGTATACACCCATCTAGCAACATATTGCTGCACTTGGTGTGTTCTCTCTTTCCAAAGTGCTTCATTTATGTTTTGTTGCCTCTGAGCTTTAGCACGGCTTAACTTGGGATCAATGGGATGTGAAAATCTGTCCATGGGTCCTAGCTTGTGAGGCGTAGTTGAGCTTCCAGCAAGTGACTCAACTTCTATCACTTCCGGTTCCGGTTGAGTACTTGTAAGTTGCACATTCTCCCTGACCTCTTTATCATGTTGCTGCTTATCTTTCTTCTCCTTTGCTGTTTCATCGAGATTCTTAATGCACTTTTGCTTAACTTCCTTAGGAACTTTTGGGCACTTCACAATGGACGTGCCCCTATGAGCAAGGTGCTGCTTAATGCGATTAATTCCTGCACCAGTCTCTTGGCCACAGAAAAGACACTTGACTTTGTTCTTGTCATTTGGATCACAGAGATGCCCCCACTCCCAGCCTATATCAGATGATTTCCTCTTTAGGTGGTTGGCAGCCTCGGCGGCTTCTGGAGCCGCTGCCGTTGAACCACCAGCAGCTGCAGCTTTGGATGTCGACATCCTAATCCCAACCCAAGAACAAGAGTAGCATAATAAGGACCAACATATCAATGCATCATAAGGATTAACGAGCTACTCAGGCAGTACACATTCAATTTTAACCCTAAATCCCCAATCCAATTCATAAATCGAGTGATTCACAGGCAGAAATCAAAATTGCAGAGACTGAGCATGGGAAGATGGGGAGAGACCGAGGGAGCACCTGGATTGAAGCTATGGCGAGTAGGGATGCGGGTGGTGAAGCAGGGCTGCGCTGCCGGCGGCGACCCCTGTACCTGCAGCCTACTACTCCAGATGTCGACGACCCTGGTCGCTGCTCCTACGATGGCTCCGGCTAGAGCTCCCCTTGCAACGGCGGTGAGGAGGCGCTCCTGCGATGGCTCCGGCTGGAGCTCCCCTTGCAACGACGGTGAGTAGGCGGAGGACTGGGAGGAGCGACGAGGCCTGGGTGGAGCAGCGAGAAAACCCGCGGCTCTCTGTTTTGGCGGACGACTCGGGCCCGCGTGCTCTTTTACTCGTCCGCCCGCCCGCGCTCCCGCTCTGTTTCTACGCGCGCGCGCCATTTTTTCCCGCCTCCCGCCCATGCGCTGCGCGATTTCCCGCCCGCGCGCCGCGCGCGTTCCCGCCCGCGAGCCGTGCGCGTTCTAGCCCGCCTAAACGTGTTTTTCTTTCGTTTTTTCGCCGATTAAACGTCGCTGCACGTTTAGACGAGTGACTAATCGCGCACAGCGATTAATTGAACGTTTACCCCCAAAACGAGACGCTGGGTCAACGTTTAGCGTTTAAACGCGATTAATCGACGTTTAATAACGTTTTTTAAAACATTGGTCCCTACAGAATGACAAGTGCACTAGTAATTTGCTTTTGGCTCTTTAGAAATTCATGCTGTACTGCAAATTCTACAAGATGCATAGACAGGGTAGTTCTTCACTTCTAAAACAGACATGCTCCTTATGAAATAGACAAAATGTCCTGTAATTTCTGTTGTTATGTCACTATTCAGCTTGGATGCTATGGTCAAAATACTCATGTTTCATAAGTTAAATCTTAACTGCAACTTGTGCAATCTGCTAAAAGGTACTGTTTTTGCCAAGTGTTTTCTCAACAAATAGTCAGGAAGTATTGGAGAAAGCAAAATACTGTGAAATTTGCCTTGCATTTCTGAGCTTTGAATTGGTATCCTTGAAGCTTTGTACATCTGCAGCAAGGATCTTCCAAAGCTCACAAAGTCTGTGTTGTCATCACCTTTGTCTCTGCTTGAACATCAGAGATCAGAGTTGAAAAACAACGTTTGGTTCTGTACCATGTTGTCATCACCTTTGTCTGTATGGTAGAAAACAAAAAGGTGGTGAATTTATCTTTCTCTGCTTCTGAGCTCTGAATAAGTATCCTTGAAGCCATATAAATCTGCAGCAAGGATCTTCCATAGCTCAGAGAGCCTGTGCTGTCATCACCTTTGTCTTTGCTTGAATATCAGAGATTGGAGTTGAAAAACAGCACAACATATATCATGAATAAAACATAAGTATGTGGCCTTCTACTTTTGAGCTTTGAATAACTATTCTTGGAGCCGTATACATCTGTGGCTTGGACCTTCCAAAGCTCATAAAATCTGTTGCTGTCATCACCTTTGTCTCTGCTTGTACATCAGAGATCAGAGTTGAAAAACAGCACAACATACAACAATAAGCTAGTAAATATTATTCAGTAAAGAGTTGCTCTTATTTTGTAGTAACAAGCAAGTGAATCTTGTTCGCTCGGCATTACTTTGACCCATGTTCTACAAGAAGGCTTATTCAAGTTCTGAATAATTCTTGTTTTAGTTCAATTGAAATTGAAAAAAAAAAGTCAGAATAAGGAAATAACTATAGTGACGCAGAAAGTTCTAAGGTAAATCCTTTTATGGTGAACTAAGCTGTTATTTTTGTCAAATGCATCAGGTTAACAAAGTCTGATTTCCGTGAGCCTGTAAACATTGGAAGTGACGAAATGGTCAGCATGAACGAGATGGCAGAAATAGTCCTGAGCTTTGAGAACAAGCAGCTGCCGATCCACCACATTCCTGGGCCAGAGGGTGTGCGAGGGCGGAACTCAGACAACACGCTCATTAAGGAGAAGCTTGGCTGGGCTCCGACTATGAGGCTGAAGGTACTCTGCCAAATCTCACACATGCCATCGCTTCAGATCCCTGATTTCACGCCTACATAATCTGACCATTCATTACACTGAACTCAATTTGGCATGCAGGATGGGCTGAGGATCACCTACTTCTGGATCAAGGAGCAGCTTGAGAAGGAGAAGGCTGAGGGCGTGGATCTGTCAGTGTATGGATCATCCAAGGTCGTCGGGACACAAGCCCCGGTTCAGCTCGGCTCCCTCCGCGCCGCTGATGGCAAGGAGTGAACTTTGTCTGCGTCGGTCAGTCGCCCAAGACCTGGGCAGAGAGCATGATACACCAGTATACACAGTGGTTTCAGTCTCCATGATTTGTAGTCACCGTCTACACCATTTCTTGATTCGACCGTTTGGATGATGGATATTTTGTCGTAAGTTATGGGTTGAACTAAATACAAAATATTCTGGCAAGATATCCGTCATCCAAACACTTATAATAATCTCCATGTTTTTCTCTCTTCCTGTGTCTGTACAATAGCGTATTACAGAGGTACAACACTTCTGTAAACTGGTGTCACTCTTTCACAAAAGTAACAATGAATAAATTAAGGTTCAGTATTTCCAATTGATTTGATTATATTTTGTGAAATATCCCAAGGCAGTCTTGAAATCATGCTTCAGATAATCACCAGGTGACACACAGCATTGCACTAAACGGAGTTTGATCCAGGCAACTTATAATCGTCATTACAAAAAAGAAGAATTGTTTATTTAGCATTAAAAAAAGTTCCGTTACTTATTTGGTTTTTTTTCGAAATTATTTATTTGGCCTTAAAAATAAATTTTATTATTTGTTTGGCCTACTTTTAGTTCAGGGCCAAATAAAGAACTGTTTGGCAGATTTTTCTTTTTTTTTTTTGAGCAAGTTTGGTAGATTTTTCTTACATCCAGTTTATAAGCTATTGACAGGCCAGGCCGCTAGACGCCTTTTCATTTATTTAGCCCAGTATCTTGGGGGCAGGACAAGTTGGGCCGTCTATCTATGGCCCAGCAAAAGCCCACTACGCAAATCCACAGACCCGAAGCCCCATGTTCTTTCTCCTCGTATAAAACCCTTGCCCGGGAGACGAAAACCCCAACCCCAACGCTGGCAAGAACCGCCCTTGAAATCGCTTGCTCGTCTCGCTCGAATCTGCCGCCACATTCTCCGAACCGTAAGACCCTAGTCAAATTCCAGCAGGATTCCGCGCTTCCCTGTTCTTCTCCACGGTCTCATCGCTGAATTCCGGCCGTTTTCTCTGGTGGTTTTCCTGAAATCGCTGGGGTTTTCGCTTCATTTTCCAGCGCGTTTTCGCCCGAGCGAGGAAGGAGGAGGAAGAGCATGGCCGGGAAGGGAGGGAAGGGGCTGATCGCCGCCAAGATTGCGGCCGGCATGGACAAGGAGAAGAAGGCGCCCATCACCCGCTCCGCGCGCTCCGGCCTCCAGGTCGCCTACCTTTCTCCGCTCGCTTGTTCTTGTTCCGCTCTCGTCGCTCTGCTTCGTCCCTTGCGCTCGCTTGTTCTTGTTCCGCGGGTTGTTCTGTTTCGTGCCTTGTGCGCTTGCGCGATGAATCTGCTTCATCCCTTACGCGACGAAGGCTCGTTCTTGGGCGTTGGATTGGGCTTGACGACGCCTGCTTTCAATACGTTCTTAGCATACGTGGTGTGGATCGTTCTTGCGGTGGTCTGCCATGTGTGCTTGGTGTGAAAGACGTTGGTCTTGGCCTCTTATTATGATTAGCGCAAAAGATTTGACATTTTGGTTGGGGAATTTCTGATGTTAATCTGCGTAGGTCGGGTGTTGCCCTGGAAGCCTGGAGCTTTTGAAGTAGAGAGCATTCACATGCGATGCTTATTTTGCTTGTTTGATCACGAGCGTTGGCCTCTTTTATTTGCTGTTTGCTTATTTGATCAAGGGCGTTGGTCTGGAACACCAATATGCAGCAGGAATGACTGGAAATTCAGATTGTTTATTTGATGGTTTGCTTGTTTGATCATGTATTCTGGGGCATTCTGGGAATTATAATACGGCATGTCTGGGTGAAATACTTCATTCAAGGGTCGCCAATGAGGTGCATGATACAGTTTTGATTGATTGGTGGTTATCTAATTGCCTGTGCCAGTTCGTTCCTTCTGGGGTCTATATGTAGAGGATGATGATGTGCAATATTTGTTTGCTTTGAGCTGTGGCTCAGGGGCTGAATGGTACCATATTTGGTGGTGTGACCATCTAGAGTTGAAACTGAACATAAACATAAATTCTGTGTTTGGATTACCTTACAAGTGTTGAGGGACAGAGTACATAAGTTGGACTTGAACTTTTCATGTTTTGCTCATGTGTATTCTAGTTCTAGTGCCAACTGACAAGCTGTCCTTGAGAACTAGTTGAAATAGATATGCAGCTATGAAAGTTGTGGAATGTTTATAAATTTGTGCTCATCTTTTCTTGAAAGCATGTGTGTAGTATATATTAGACACCATCCAAAAAATGAAAATGGTGCATAAGTTGTTGGTCTGGGTGGTTTACATGGGTCTTACAAGTTCTGCGTTGCTAACCTTGCTTGTTTGTGCTCCCCATCCCCCTAGAGGCCAGCAGATAGTTCTCAGTCATAATTATCTATCCTGACAGTTATTTCTTATTTAGCGTTTCATTCAAATGATATGCTAAATTGCTAATTCTCAGCCACAGTGTTGTGTCCTGATAGTAAATGCTTATCAGTGTTTCATTCAAACTATATGATACAGAATATGCACAAGTGCCAACTTTGTTTCAATTATACATCCATGTCTGTTGTCCATTACTTGATCCAGAGTTGGATACCATTTCATTAGTGAAACTGTACGCTGGTATGAACTTATTTTGTTTTTAGCTCGCTCTTGTATCTG
This sequence comes from Bothriochloa decipiens, assembly GCA_023333625.1. NCBI lineage: Eukaryota > Viridiplantae > Streptophyta > Magnoliopsida > Poales > Poaceae > Bothriochloa > Bothriochloa decipiens. The sequence continues at coordinate 43,018,877 of CM041633.1, read as the reverse complement.
CACGTTGGTCTATTTTTAATTAGTTGAGTTTGTCAGTAAATTCAATCCGTAGAGGCTTTATCTGCAGTAGGCAGTATCATTTATTTATTGTTCCTTTGAATTTGGGAAAACAGATTTGCTTTTCTTGTACAAGTCATGTCATACAGCCACAACTGTGTGCCCTGTTTTTGCTTGGAATGTATAGCTAGCCCAGGGTTTGCTAGAACTATTCGAAGGCAAAACTGGCCATGACATGTTTTCCATATCGTTTTGCACCCTGAGCTTTTCAAATATGGCCCTCCCCACATAATGGAAATCATATATTAGTCCTGATCTTTGCACTGATCAACACCAGCTCAGATGTCGCCAATGTCTATTAAGATGTGATTGTTCACCTCTGCTGGCCCACTGAATCTGAAGGAACAATGGTTCATAGATGCAGATAGGAATAGTAGAGCTTTGCATTTCAGAAGCAACAGCATTGAAATAACATAAGACACTATTGATAATTGTAGTTACAAGTATGCCCTTATGTAGCAGTAGTACCTGTTTAGACTGATTTTGGCCTCTGCTCTCAATTGGTTGTTGTGTGTTTGATAGTATTGTCTCAATGTACTGCCACATCCATTCTCCCTTCTTCTTGTTCCTCTTTTTTTTCGGAGAGTAGTCTGGTCAGGGCTTCTTGCATGTAGCATGTTTTTTTTTATTGCTGAGCTTATACACTGCATTTCTTGAATCATCTTTTGGTCTTGTTTCAGAGTAGCATCAAGCAGTAAATGAATGATTACTTAAGCTCTAAGCTGATTACTCATATGTAAATTTCAGTTCCCTGTCGGACGCATCCACCGGCAGCTGAAAGAAAGGTCACAGGCGAACGGCCGGGTGGGAGCAACGGCGGCCGTGTACACGGCAGCCATCCTCGAGTACCTGACAGCAGAGGTCCTGGAGCTGGCCGGGAACGCGAGCAAAGACCTCAAGGTGAAACGCATCAGCCCCCGGCACCTGCAGCTGGCGATCCGCGGGGACGAGGAGCTGGACACCCTGATCAAGGGCACCATCGCCGGTGGCGGCGTCATCCCCCACATCCACAAGTCCCTCATCAACAAGGCTGCCAAGGAATGAATGACCAAGTTCGGTGACTCGGCGCTGTCATGTCAGTTGTTCTTGTCCTGATATAACCTCTGAGACAAACCTGGTAACCTGAGAAGATTTCCCTGTTGTCAGACCGACCTATGGTTGCTGATACTTTACATTGTAATCTGTGATGAGATGTCTCGGCTACGGTGCCTGAACCTCTTTGGGCTTCTTGGTTGTTGCTACGGTGTCGATTAAATATGTTCATGTTCTGCTTGGGTTGGGCTGTTTGGCTGTGCTTCTGCTCGTTTCTTTTGGCTTCTTGGGTTGGCTAATCTTGTTGTTATAAAATATGTTGTTAGCTGTTAAAACTTTCTCTTCTTCCTCTCTCACGATCAACCAGTAGATGAAAGTAGAACAAGTAGACACAAGAGGTAGAGAGACTATTCTTTATTTCTCTGAATATTGGTAATTATAACATAGATCTCCCACGTATATATAGTCCGATCAAGGCCTAAGAGTTTTGATAAGAGCCCACATATAAACGGACTAGGATTAGGATTCGTCCTTCTCCTTTCCTTCTATGATAGAGTCCGTATGTTTTACAACGCTCTTCCTTGGGCAATTACCACGATATGCACATGCCTCATCAAAAACTTCATCCAAAAACCCAGTGGAAAAAAACAGTTCTTGGAGAAAAGAGTACATCGCATTCGTTAATTGTATTGCACATTTTGTCTTATTAAAAACCTTGTGTGAGAAACCTTAAAGTAAAAACTCACATAGAAAAAAAGAGTACAACATTTAACATTTTGGTTATGTATTCTTTATGATACATTATTCTTCATGAATAGATGTTGATCTTCATGATCTATGCATAAACTTCAGTGTTTTTGCAAATATGATCTATTTGATCTTTGTATTATAGTGGATAATTATCTTCAAGGTAGATTGAATCAAATTGCTCCTCCTCATAAAAACCATCCTTTGAACTTCATTGTTCAAAACATAATTTTCATAAATGTGTGCTTTATAAATGGTATGCAGTACCATAAAAAAATTGGCTCATAATTCTTCTATGAATTATATGGGTATAAAAAAAGCAATATGATTCATGCAAAATGACCACTTATTAGTTGTGCAAAATAAATAAAAATTTACCCTTCAGGGTAATAGATCATTTCAGAGAATTATGGGGTAAATAAATATAGAATATCTTCTATATAAGGCATCAAACTTATACGATTTTGAATACTTTATAATTTTTTCTTAATGGATTATTAAAATGGTATATTCTACAAATCTTTAAGATTTTAATAGTACCACTGAATAATAAATTTAGTCTTGCATTTGGCATTTAGGGGATAATTTAAATACCAAAGTCACCATTATTCTTTCTATTGTATTTAGAGGATAATACGATTCATTGCTAACATTACACTTTCTTAGTGTTTTATATGACATCTTCATGGAGTTTAGAATTCATCATTCTTTCTCTCGGATCTATATTCACTTCAGAGATCGATATGGTGTTATCTTCAAGAATTGGCTAGTAAATCATCCTTCAAGAATGTTCTCATTTTCTAAGAGAAATTCTCTTCTATGAGATATATTCTCTACTATATGAGAGATTATTATGTGATATACACAATGAGATAGTATTATTCACTATGAAGTTATTCAAAGACTCTTTTCCTTCTAGGACATGCTCTTCTTGAGACTTCAATATTCGTTCAGAAATATATTATACCTTAGACTTTGATACTTATATGAGATTTAATTTTTACATGTCATGATTTGTGTTCTTCAGGAACTATATGGAGTTTCATAATCCATTTATTACTGCATATTTAATATTCATTCATTTTTATTTGTCAGAGATATAGCAGAATATTTATTTCTTCTTAGTAAGAGATTCAGCCTCAATTGCATTTCTTTATTGACCCGATATAATCTCTACAGGCGACTTTGCCATGAACTTTGTTTCCGGATTCGGGTTCTCGTAAGAGAAACATTTGCAATTATAGAAGTAGCGTTGTCGACAACTATTACTTTCTCCTAATGTTCTCATAATATGAGATTATTTTGTCTCTGTCATTTCCTAAACAAGAGATACTTTATTGTTCTGCATATTCAATACTAATGATGCACGCGCTTAGTGTGTTGGATTTTATCTTCATGATGATCCTCTTTATGAGGTGCTCAACCTTCTTCATGAGGTGTTCTCTTCATGAGACTGGAGAAGTTTCATTCTATTTCTGTTCAACAAATATACGCTAAACTAGAACCCACAGGCGTCCGCATAGATTTCATCTAGATAAGTATACAATATTTAGTTTACTACTAGTAAATGAAACTTCTGGTTTATAACTTCAAGTTACTCGTCTTGTTTCTAAAAATATCTGACATATGCTCCGCTTCATGCTTCACAAGAGCATTAGTCAAACTATTAGTTGACTTAGTGCGTGATAGTATTCCTGCTTCAAGCTTCAAGGAATATTTCTCCAGATCATTTTCCTTTCATGGAAATAATATTTGGCATTCAAAATAGGCTTTATCTCCCCCTAATGCCAATATTAAATATTTAATAGTATACTTCAATAGATATCCCCTATCATGGACTTAAAATAATATTCATGTATCTCCAACTACAAGAGGAGGCCCATTCATGTATGCTATGATGAAGTTTATAAGAAATATTCACGCACATATTTAAATATGGGATTATTATACAATATATGCAGTGAACTAGAATACATAAAATACATCTAAGAATGTTCAGCATTTCTATAAACTCAGGGATGTTCTTCCTCTAATCTGCACATAACATAGTTTAGAAAACCATTTTATTTTCTAGCTTCTTTATTATCTATATTTCTTATGCCTTCACCCAAAATTCTTCCCCCTTTTCATGCCATAACTACTTTAAGTAGTAATTTGCTTCATGCATTATCTATAAATAATCACTTCTAATGTTCCGTAGATTCTAATCACACTTCTAGTATTCATTAGTTATGGAATAAAATTCATATATCAATGTACTATTTAGTGTACAATAACATATTCGGGGTAGAACACAAACTTCTAGTTTTGGCTAGATTATACTATTTTTGGCTAAATTTATTTTTTTAAAATTAATTCATATGCCAGTATAATCTAATTATCCATGTGCTTCTAGAAAATTCAGTTTCCTTCTACCTACATGATAGTACTATATTGCACGTAGAACTATAAACTTTATGGTCAATTAAGACTTCTTTGTGGATAAAAATAATACAAGTTTATTTAGATAGGCATTAGGTAATTATTTATATGCAAGACATATAAATTTTTTTATTCCATGAGAAATTAATATATATTACTTCAGGTAACAACAGCAACTAAAAATATTAAATATTCAATATTAGTCTTCAAGCTAATAAATTAACCATTAATCACTTAATTCAACAGAAATTAAAACTTAATACACACCGCCACTACTATCAATACTTCAAGATATGAATTCAAAAGAAACAAATTTATAGGCACATGATTTAAGTTTTTCTTCAAGAGAAATTTTAAATTCTTATCTATTCTTACATGTCTTAGCTTCAACGCCTGACATTTAGCAGCTTCATGCTTGCTTGATCCTTTTAGGAGTATGATATATGCAAGAAATATATACAAAATTAATCCAACTAACAATATCCTAGTATACAAAGCTGTCTAAAAATTTCAACTCAATTTATATTTGAGTAATTTTTATGGTAAATTCAAATACTTCATGTATTACATTGCTCTGTGATATTCTATACACAAGAGACAATTCTTCAAAAATATTTTTATTGATAAAATTTTATCTATCATCTTGTCTTCTAGACATTTAATACAAAGCTTCAAGCTACTGTTTATAGAGCAGCGTTATATCTTGGTCATATACTCATTCCAAAGAGTCAACAGAGAATATATATCCTGATTTGCTACACTTGAATGGTAGCAAAATACCCTACATGGATTTAATAATGACCGTAACAAATAATTATACATTCATGGCAAGTTCAGGATATTTTTTCTTCATGAAAATATGCATATATCATTATAAAAAAATGTGCATATAGGTTTACTGCATGTAAGCAAGCAGTAAGGTGCAAAAAGGTAGTGGATGGTTATGCAAAATATTCTTAAAATCATCCTAGCAATTTTTAGGATTATGGTATATGTAAAATTTTAAAATCAATACCAAATATCCATTCATCCCAAAAAATTCATTATGCTAGGAAGAAACAAATATGAGCATCTCAGGGGTGATAAGTCTAAGGGTCTGCAGGATTTAGAGAGCCCATATACCTTGTACCATGTTTCTAGTGTAGTAATTCAAGATTTAATTCTTGTAATTTACATGGTATAAAATTTATAATATGTGATAGATAAATGCATTCAGAAGAGCACAATAAAATATCAACACATAAATTAAATATTATAAACACATACAAGAAGAATTTTACTGTCCATAGCCTACACAATTTTCTTCTAGAAATTACTTGTGCGGTACAGGTAGCTGCAAGCTTGATGGTTAGCCACGGTGATGAGCTGCATGCTAGCATCTCGGTTTGACAATGCGTCATGCACGTCGAAACTACAGTTTGGAAAATTCCTACAACTTCATGTCGTTTCGTTCTGTAATGCAAAGCCTTTCAAAGCTAGGAGGAACGAACCATGTACGGATGGATGAGTAAACGACGTTCAGGCCGGATTGAGCCCCAACTGGCTTGGCGTGCAGGCAACACAGGACACGACGGCAGCAGCTTGGTACCCATATTGTTCGAGGTTCCGAGTGAGAGAGCAGCAGCATGCAAGCTGCTGTCATGTGGTGGCATGCTAGCCACACGCGGTACTTACGAAGTGGCTAGGGCACCGATGCGTACCATGGTAGGACTCGGTGGTGCGGGCTAGGAATTTTTTTGTTAAAACACGATACTGGCTTCTTGCCTAACAATTGGGGATCAATTCGAATTCAACTCGATTCAATTTTTTTGTTTTCGTGGTAAATATCTCGGCCGACAGCAAGATGCAACCTTACTAACCGATGATAGTTTGCATGCACCAAATCTGCAGCTAATGCCGGATTCAATGACTTACAGGTCAAAGACAAAATCAATATAAAATACGAGTAGCTAGACGGCTCCGATTGCAGATCGTGTAGTCTCAGCTTTGCGGTGTAGCAGTGTGTGGACCTGGTTTCCTAGTAGTTTCTGCAGGAACGATTTCGAGCTTGCACTACGCGTTCGGATGGAATGCAAGCCCAGAACATGTACGTACGTACGTGATTCATGTACGTATGCGATTGAAGTACAGCTAATGTGCATGTATATGTTAGATGCACGTATGTATTTTCATCTACATATTAGCCCCGTTGAATAAAGGGGACAAAAACAATCTGCAAGACGCAATTCTTTCATACCTGACATAGGACGTCAATTTGATCTACGTCACATATCGTGTAGGGCAGTGGTTAGTAGATACATACCGCGTAGGGCGTTTGACATTATCGTAGAACTGCCTGCTTGAGGACGACGATGCAGGCCGATGCAGTGCAGATCGGTAGCAGATCTGTTCCGCTAACAATGCTGGGGATGTCGACGTCGTCGAAGTAGTCGCGGCAGGAACGTCGGCATGAGCGTCGACGTCGAAGGTCGGCGGCGGCTTCAACGGCGATATCGACGTAGAGCTTGTCGTGATGATAACGTGTTATAAAACATGTTATCAGCGGTTAGGGCCTTCCCCTCTCCCTCTCTCACGATCAACATAGTAGATGAAAGTAGAACAAATAGACACAAGAGGTAGGGAGACTATCCTTTATTTCTCTGAATATTGTTAATTACAACATAGATCTCCAACGTATATATAGTCCGATCAAGGCCTAAGAGTTTTGGTAAGAGCCCACATACAAATGGACTAGGATTAGGATTCGTCCTTCTCCTTTTCTTCTATGATAGAGTTTTCCTTCTATGATAGAGTCCATATATTTTACAACAGTTCTCTCTTTTTTTCTCCTCATTGTATAACTTACTGGGCCGGTGGTGTGCTTCTTGGTCCTCGGTTCTACAGATGAATCTATCATAACAAAAGATATAGCCCGACTTTGCTAAAGGGAAATAGAGCCCAATAGAGTATTTTGAGCCCAACTGCCTGTACTAGATAAATCTGGGGCTGGCGATCTGCTGGCTGCATCCCTTGGGCCTTGACAGGGTCCAGCACAGAGGCACTGGACCAAGAATCAGGAGGTCCAGGCCTCTGTATATGCTCCGTGGTCCTGCATGGTGTTTGCTTGTTGCTACATTTCCATCGTATATGTTAGTCTCCGTTTTAAATTACAGTTTGATTTTTTTATGCATGCATTTTGCTACGTATCAGAGAATACTAAACAAAATAGGATTTTCTATAAGAGTATGACACGTGGTCCCATATATCAAAAATAATTTAATAACTATTAATGGGTAACGTGGATCTCAATCTATTATTTAGTTGCAATTACTAATGTAAAACAGGTTTATCAAATTGAGATTCTAGTTTAGCCGGTATATAATCAATTGATATTTAGAAACCACAAACCAAGCAATATATGCTACAGGCAGAACCAATCTCCTTAATTCTGTCACGTCAGGTTGGTTTGCATTTTGGCTGCTGAGCAGCTCGGGCCAGCGATTCAAGCGCCCAGAAATGGCCAAAGTTCACTGAAGCAAAATACTCCATCCGTTTTTTATTTACATGGTTGTATTAGAGTCATCCTGAGTCAAACATTTATCTTCGACCATCTTCAAAAAAAATTATGTAGGTTGATGACATAAGATTTATGTTTTAAGGATTTTGTGAATGCATGCTTAATAAAGATAGTAATGTTTGATTTATGATGACAAACCTAAACGGAGGGAGCAACAATAACTGGGCATATGCCAACCAATATTTTTGGCCTTCGACCAAATGATAGTCTAGTTTATTTGGCACGGCCAAAATTAAGCTTAAAACAAGAAATGCCCTAAAACACTGAAAACCCGACACCCGAGGATAACATGGTATGCATAGATTGTATCCCCTGATTGTATGTTGCTTGGTTGAGCACGTCAATACATGGTATGCATACAGGGATTCTTTTTTACCAAAGCATGCATACCAAGGTACCGGCGCCCGGACCTCCCTCAACTGGCTTCATCCACAATAGTAGCTGATGTTTAATGTATAATAGTAGCTATGTCATCTGCTAGTTCTGTGGACCAGAGTGATGATCAGATCAGTGATCTCATGAAATAATTCAGGTAACATTTGAGCAGGGGTGTGTTTAGTTGGCAGTCCTCATGTCCCCCATTGCTTTCTGTGCTGTTGTCCTATCCCCTCCTGTAGCAGCTTTATATCCAGTTGATTTTCTACAAACTCAAATGTAACAATTCTTGGGGAGGGAAGGGGCAGGGGGGATGAACTCATCTAGCAGTTATATGCAAGATTTTCAAGCGGTGACGATATGATCAACAATTACCTTCAGTCCACTGTTATTATTCTTCAAATCATCTACTAAGAGCTTTGTAATTTCATCTGTTCGATCATTAACTCTGAGATGCACCTCTTGGAGTTTTTCAAGGGTGTCAATGCCAAGTAGACCTTCCAAGGTTTCAAACCTCATCTCAATAATCTCGAGTGCTGGCATTGCATTTTCAGAAAAGCCCAGCTTGGGTACAAGAGGTGCAAAGAAGCGAAGCAGCTTGAGACTTGGGAATCCAAATGGAACAAAGATTTCGCCATCTGACTGTGACTTGTTCTTCTCAAGAATGTCCTCTATCTCCTGATCCTGTTTTGTTGCACTCAGTGAAAAGGTAAGAGAAAACAATGAAGATAGAGTGCGGAGGAGCTCTAGACTATCAGTCCGGAGAACTGTCACAGATAGGGTTAACTTATTGAGAGAATGGAGCTTTGAGATCCACTGCGGGGGCCTTTCCAACTTTCCAGATAGCTCAAGGGCGATGAGGTATATTGGAGGTGAAGACATTGAGTCCAATGAGTTGATAAAATCTGAGCTCTCATCGTTGATTGCAAGAGTCTGTAGACCACAACTACAAAGGTACTCAATAGATGATTGTAGTTCTTTGAAAGTGTCACCTTCCTTCAGTATGCTAAGCTTGTAAATAGCAAGCTTCCTTAGCCCCGTAAACTGATGAAGGCCTGCTACAGCTGTTGATTCCCCAACAATCTCAATCCCAGACAATACGCGGAGTGCTTTCATTCCATCCTTTCTTTTCTCCTGTGGCAACATACTTTTTCTTGGGTCCTTACCTTTCTCCTCAGGCAGTCTCAATCCCTTCTGTGGGTTCTTATTCCCACCAAGTATGCTGCTAATCCGTTTAAGCTGTCCTACAGATCTAGGCAGCTCTTCAACGTTTGTCTCCCTTATGTCCAGAGTTTCTAAATACTGGAGCTTCTCAATATTTGAGGGAATTTTAGCAATCTCCGTTTGTCGTAGGCTTAAATACTTCAGTACTAGCATTTTACATATGTCATTCAAATGTTTTTCTCTCAAACCCTTCCAGCCCTCAAGATCAAGCACTTGTATTATTCCATTGTTGAATGAACGGAAAGGAAGTTGGTTCAGACTCCCAAAAACAGTCAGTGACCTCACCTGACACAGGTTTATGCCTTTGGTTGAATTTCCATGCTTGGAACCACTGCTCTGCATGGATAGCCGGCGGACTTTATTACTAGGTGCTGGCATCATCCAGTGGCCACCAACAACAGTAATAAAATTCTCTTCACTTGACTTGGATACAATGTACTCAAGAACCATGTCATGAACTTGAAAGGTTTTTACCTTCCCATTGCTACAGTGCTCCACAGGGCGTAGTATCTTCCTTCTCATGAGCTGATTAAAGTAAGTTTCTGCAACTTCCTCCTCCGTCAATCCTTGCTTCTCACTAACAAAACCTTCAGCTATCCATCGTCGGGTCAAACGCTTCCTGCTAATTTTCCAGCCCTTTGGGAATATGCTCAAATACAATGTGCAGGTCTTGAGATCTCCAGGCAAATCATTGTAGCAACAATCAAGTATCCTTGAAACTCCATCCAGAGTAAGACGATCTACTACAGGAAATAGTGATTTACAAACTTCACTCTTACTTGGATTGCAAGCGACAAGACCAGCAATGGTGACTATGGCCAAAGGTAACCCCCCACATATTTTCCATATCTCCTCAGGGACTTGGTCCTGCACTTTCTCGCCATGTCTGCTGCTTTGGGATTCAGAAACACTTTGATCAAACAACCTCTTGGAGTCATCAGCATTGAGGAAATCAACTGTATGCAGAAGATCAATTCCGTCTCTTTGGGAGCACGTCGCACCAACAGCCTGAAATCTTGTTGTCACGATTATTCTACTGCCTTTATTATTTTCTGGCAAACAAATCCTGATACTCTCCCATGTTTTTGCAGACCATATATCATCAATTAAGAGGAGATACCTGTAATAAACGAAAAAAAAGGAGAAAATGAATATGAGAAAAAAAAAGACTAATTCAAGTTTCCTTGTGAGAAAGAGAAGAGAAAAAATGTCTGAAACAATTCATTTGTGAGGTGAGCCTCATCTTCGTGCCCTTGTGAAGTAGAAATTATGAAGATGATTTCACTTTAAATGCATTTATCCATTATTATACAACTAATAATGTTAAGTGGCGGTAATATGTTGGTCTAAGGTGCAGGAATACAAACAATAAAAATGAAAAAATAATAAGTAATTGTACAGGATCCTCACTCATACGGGGACCAAATATGAGTGAGGCGATTACACACACTTAATTTTTGAACACATAGAAAACAACTACAACTCGACTATAACTAAGTAATTGTAATCTTAGTACTTGTGGTAGAGACTATGGATCGGAGGTTGTATCTGTGGGTGATCGGTGGACGAGGCTTGAACGCTCGTCGACGTACGGGAGGTGCCGTGATCGGCGAGCTGCTGCTGAAGGCTAGATGCGAACGACAAGAGAGATACGAGGAATAATAAGCCGGGTGCCCAAGGGAGACTTATGTCTCAATCCCAGGCTGAATTGTATTCCATCGAGAGTTCAATACTTATACATCTTAGCCTAACCAACCGACTTGTAACAAATTAAGACTTGATAAACAATTAACTAAATAAAATCCCTGAACTCTAGGAACTAACTTCCGACTCTGAACGTGACGACGTCGAACTTCTGTGACCAGCTGGCCGGGCGTGGCTTGGACCAGCTTAGCCACTCTTCCTTGCACGCCTGTGATACTGCTTGCCCACCATAACAACTTGACTGTTAGCAATGGAGGTAGAAGGCTCACCCCCACAAATTCTGAGAATTTGACCTGCTCTATTGCATATACATCAATACAGAGGGGCAGTTGTATAACTGCCAGCCATGGTGCCTATTTTAGTCTCCTGTTGCTAAATTTACCTACTACCTACTACATGCCTACTTGCAAGATAAACCTGCTACTGTAAACTGTCTAGGCAGCATTGACTAAACCAGCAGGCAGATAACAAAAGTGATCAGAAATTCCACTTCAATGGCACTCATGAAGGATCAAATAATCATTAATCAAATAAGCAATGAATAATTGTAATATACCTCTTTTCAGTTAGACGCCGTTTGAGTTCTTCAACGAGTTGATCATGGTCCATTATTTCTGGCTTCATTTGCTTTGTATCAGAACTCCTGTAATTGCCTTGCAGACTGTAGACTCTAGTCAGTGGCACAGATCGCTTCAATCTACTTCGAATCTGCGCAGCTAGGTTCTTTTCCTCCAAGTTCTCTATTCCAGTGCTATGCTGCTCATGACCTCTGTCCTGTGGCATGACTTGATTCAGCATACTCTTGAGGACTGCATCTTGGTCATAATTCTGGGACACAGTAACAGATGCCCGGCAGTCAAATATATTACTGACTTTGCGGTACAATGCTGTGGCAATGGTGGTCTTCCCCACACCCCCAAATCCGACAATGGACAGAACTGCCCGCCCTGCATCAGGTTTGTTTACCCACTTTTCAAGATTCTCCATGTCAGTCATCAACCCCACAGGATCCTTCATACCGATCAGCTGACGGCTAGCAAGTTGATGCTCAGCAATGTCAAATGTAGCAGCACGAGCTCCAGAGCCGCTGCCATTGGCATTGCCTGGGTTGTTCACTCCGTATCTGCTGCGCCTTTCAGAAATTTGTTGTGCCCGTACCTTGAGGTCTGCAATATTGGAAGCAATTGCACGGCGAGGCCACCAGGACAAGATTTCATTTATTCTTCTGGCTATGAAGGAACAACTGACATCACTGATAGAATCATCAGGGAGGCGGTGAGCAAAGTCATCTATGCAGTCTTCACAGTCATAGGCGATGTCACGGATTTGCTTCATCCAGTCCTTCATCCGGTTGTCTTGGCCATCTGGTGCACTGCTAAGGTCACGAAGGAAGGCCTGCATACTGGAAAGCTCATCGGTGATATACTGGATATCACGACGAACCCCTCTGATCAGAGTATACTCCTGGGCAAGAAGGCCACCCAGCTTGCCAAGGAGAGATTTCATGGTAGCTTCTGAAGCACCTACCACCAATTCCATCTTCTTGTTCTCTGTGCTCTTTACTACAATAATTTCTCAATAACCTAAAGGATTTTTCCAAAAATATAATTACTCAAGCAAAGAGCAGCCTTTGTTGTAAGTGCAGGGAAGCAGCATGAGTGGACAGTTCAGACTTCAGACACAGCCATTGATTGTATGTGCGGTGAACCTACAGGTTCAAAGATGAAAAGAGGGAAAAAGAATAGTAAGGTCACCATGAACTGATATATGTGGCAAGCTGAACAAGATGCAGTACAAACACAATTCTATATTTTTTTGTCTCAAAAACGCAGATGATCTGCGCATCATTATATTATACGAAGATGAAAAAGGGACAAGAGCCCAGAGCCCTAGAAAAGCACGAAAACTCAAAACCACACACACTGCTGCTGCTCCTAGGAAACATTCAGACCTGCGAAAGAAACTAAAAACACCCAAAAAAAAAACACAGGGTGCTAACCACTCGGAGCAATGGCAGCTAAGAGGGATAAACCTCGAGCGCCTGCCTTAACATGTCAGAAACAGTATTGCTCACCATTTCTCACCATAAATGGAATGATTTTATACATTAATCCAACAAATCACATTTAAGTTATTGTGAACAATAAATTTTAGTCCAATCCAGAACATATGAAGACGCAGTACCAGTTTTGCGCTGAAATTGCTCTGGCATGACTTGATTTTTGGACAACAAAATCTGACAGAATATATGAACTAAATCTAAAATATTTTAACAAATATTCATCCAAATCCAAAGCATCGTGGCTGGTTCAAAAACCTCTGGGAAACTCAGAAAGACTGGTAACCACAGGTTTTCCATAAAATTTATTTCACTGGCATGCATATGCTACTATCAAACAGCGGAGATTATTCCCAAGAATGGATTTGCTTTAGCAGTTAGCAAGTACTATTTAGATCCACTCTAAAATTCCATCCTTACGGGGTCACAATTCCCGCTGGTTCCAGCCATTCCGGTCAGTCCCGGGGGGAGCCACGCCTCATATCTGGCACCGGCTGGCTGATGAAGGCCACCAAAATCAGAAATTGTGTATCAGGTCGAACCGTCGAAGTTCTCAGTTCTCACATAACACAAAAATCATATAGCATCATAACTACCGAAATATTAAAAACGTAGATTCTATTTATAGAAGTCGTAACCAAGACCGTTAATCAAAATCTTAATAAAGCCATATAATATAAACTGAAGAATAATCGCCATCTCGACAACACCGCGCTATTGCTATACTCACCGTTACGGTCGGAGCTCGTGCAGCACCATCTGTCCGCCCGCCAGGAGGAAGCCGCCACGCCGCGCGCAAGCTGAAGCGGCCGCCGCTGCCGCCTGTTGTCGCCGATTAACACGCCGCCCCTGACCAAGATCCCATTCTCCGGGCACGGTGGACGCGACGCGATCCGGCCGCTTCAATCTGCCACCAACACTACTGGCCACCAACAAGAGTCTCCACTATCCGCCCGCTACTAGCGCTAACTAGCTCAGCTTTCCCGAAGCAGAACTGTAGATAGAGTCGTCGTGACGGAAGGGGGCGACTGGATTGGAAAATATTCAGATCTTTCACAATCACAAGACCAGAAAAAGACAACCATACAGTAGTCAAGTCAACGAGTAGATAAGGACAGATACAGTAGTCAAGTCAACGAGTACATATAAGGACAGTTGAAATGATGAAAGCGCATCTACTCCGTATTTGTGTGCATAAAAATTATAATTTATGTATTGTGATTTGTACTAATAAATTTTGGATGCTTGTTAGCCCCCTTTAAACAAGGCGCTGTATCAGGTAGAAATTGGAAGCCCTATGCAAACTTAGAAATTTTCAATGAAGGCCATACGATACTCATCTCATGGATAGAGCTTAGATTGGTTACTTTTACACTTAAACGCACGCCAGCCCAATACTAATCACGTATCTTTGCAAATCCCCCCACCAAACCCTCGTACGAGGCTGACTGTTCCACTTCTTGCGAACAGCGCTGCCATGGCCTCCGACGCACGCGGCAGACACATTCGGTTCACGAGAAGTGGAAAAGTCGGCCTTCTACCAGGATTTACCGCAACGGACAATGTAATTTATCCGTTGTGTAAATAGCTATTAACCGCAGCAGTTAGCTTAAAGCGCTCGCTATGGTTAATAGTCATTTATCGCAGCGGACGCGTAATATTGTCCGTTGCGGTAAATATATTAATTGCAGCGGGTGCCTCGGTGGCTGTCTACCAAACTACCGCAGCTGCCACTTAAGGTGCCCGTTGCAGGCCGCCAAAGTACGCCGCTGTGCAAGTTCTGTGGGGTAGTGACGTACTTAGGTTCTATAGAATACTCTAGTCATATAAGCATATACTCCCTCTGTCCCTATTTGACTGTCGTCATAGGTTTTCATGTCACAAGTTTGACTCAATTTGTATAAAATACATATAATATTTATATCTTTAAATAAATTTATTAAAAAACTAAATTTAAAAATCTTTCTAATAATATTAATTATATATTATAAATATTAATATTTTTAATATATAATTATTGATAATTGTTTCTTAAGAAACGAGAACGAGGGATGGAGGGAGTACGCAGGCTAGGCATCCGTTTGGTTCCTATAAAAACCTAGCTTACTTTAATCATTGTGGGCGCCCTAATATAATTAATGAAGAGTTCATGTATTTTTTTCCAATCATGAAATTTTTATGCAATTGAGCAGTATGCGTTCAATAATGCTTTGGTGATTGTGTCACCGATAGTCGTCTATGGGACCGAGCGTCCTTGGCACATATGCCGACACCGTATATAATCTCTGTCTAGGGAACACTAAAGGTCAGATTTCAAAAAAGGTCTCTCTTTTTTACTATATCGTTTGAAAAGCAGGAAGCCACTTCGTCTCGTTCTGTGTTGACACAAAATAAACAAAGGTCCAGCGACATTTTCTCACCGATTACGACGCCTTTGCCCGGTTGTTTCCCATGGCGCGTTGGTTGCTGTTGACGCGGCGAACCGGGTTATGTTGACGCGGCGACCTGGTTGCTGTTGACGAGAGGAGACGACGGCCGACGATGAGAAATTACGATACATGACCCGTTATTCGCGCGCCATTTAGAATATGATGACCTACAGTTTATATGCCTTATGAAATATGATCCATGTCCTGCGAATTGTTATAAAATTTAGTATTAGGTAAAAAAAACATGGTTGCCCCTCTCTGCGAAATGTTGACCTAACTGTTAGGCACTCATACTCAACCACCTTCTTCTACCTCCGGATGACCGCATCTGGAGTTCTGGACCACGGACACGGCCGTGGCGTCGCGTGCCCATCCATGGCGGAGGAAGCTGAGCGGCCCCGCGCTTCCACCCCGAGCTCCTCGCGCCGCCCTCGCCTCCCGGCACCACGCGTGGCCGCCCCCTACCTAGCCACCTTTGCTCCGCTCCGTGAAGAGGATGTTGGGGTCGGCGTCCGCTGCCTCGGCCACCCACACGGGCGGAGCGTCGCCGTCGGTGTGGTGCGAGAGTGCAAGACACGAAGGTCGAGTCTGGTGTCGCGGACCATGGCGGCAACGACGCGGTACTCGGCCCACTCGAACCACCCGTCCGACCCCGTAGCCGCCACCTAGCAGCCGGCCGTTGATGCCACCGTTCAGGCTTGCCACGGGCTGCTGCTCCATGGTTCCCGCGAGGAGCCATGGCCATGACGCCGGGAGGGTGAGGCGCAGAGGGGTGGGATGTGGAGGCGCCGCTGGGGGAGGGAGCTGGGCGGCGGTGGGATACAAGGCGAGGCGTCGGAGGACTACGGAGAAGTGAGCGATACATAAAGGAATGAGTGAGGGACAGTCTGGTCTTTTCACGTGCTTTAAACAGTAAAAAGACTAAATTTCGTAATAATTCGAATTGCGGATCATATTACGAAAGGCACGCGAATTATCATGATTTCTCCCCGACGATAGTCCGGCAAATCCACTACAGTCAGCTGCACTCCACAGAAGCAAATATCAGACTGAGCGAGAGTCCGAGAGAGCTCAGCTCACAGTCACAGATCAGCTGGGAGCCTGGGAGGCTATGGATGGGGCCGCCGTTGCCGTGACTGCAGCCACCGGGGCCCTGGGACCGGTCCTAGCGAAGCTCAGAGCTTTGCTTGGCGACGGGAACAGCATCCTGGATGGGAGACGGGAGACGAGCGATATCCTGTCCATCAAATCCGAGCTCGAGGTTGTGTTCCCGCTCTTCACGAGTCTGCCGGAGGCGGAGGATCCCGGTGCGGCGAGCAAGGGCTGGATGGGCGAGGCGCGGGAGCTGTTCTACGACATCGAAGATGCAGTCGAGGACTACCTGCTGGATCTGGAGCGCAGCGACCAAATCACCTCCGCCTCCACTCAGCAGGCCCAAGATCTCACGTTTCTAAATCTGTTCCGGGATCTCAAGGCGAAGCTCAAGGAAGTGAAGAGGCGGTGCAGCGAGAGGCTGGCGACACCTGAATCCAACAAGATGCCGACCGTCGCCGTCGACCCTCGGGCTCGCTTCCTCCACAAGGATGCGTCGGAGCTCGTGGGGATGAACGGACAGAAAGCTAAAGTCATGGAGTTGCTGGCAGAAGACAACATAGTTCCGCAGACGCCCAGAATGGTTTGGATTGTTGGGTTTGCAGGGATGGGCAAGACCACTCTGGCCGATGTGGTGTACCAAGCCATCGGAGAGCAATTCCAGTGCCGGGCCTTTGCATCGCTCTCTCCAAGTTCCAGTTCCAGTTCCAGCACCTTGGATTTTCTGAATGATATCCTCAGACAAGTAACTGATGCTACTACTGTACCAACTGATGGCACTGAAGTAGTAACCGAGCAATATCTCATCGACCATATATCAAGTGTCCTTGCTGACAAGAGGTATGAAAACTTATATTCTCTACTCTGCATTTTAAAATGTGTTCCCACAATCTACAGTTCCCAGATTGCTTTATACATTGCTGCATTTTCTTGTTCAATAAAAAGGTTTCTCACTGTATTCTTGACATTGTAGGTGTAGGGTATATAACCCATCCACCCACACCCCCAACATCATTCTCTTGCCAATATTGTATCAAACACTGAAATGTCACGATAAAGCATGGACATGAAGCTCAAAAGTCAAATCTAAAAAGTACAGATAAAAGCATCACACTTCAGAGAAGACCATCAGACATCAGTAGGCATCAGAATGAACAAGTTTCAGAAACTAACTCAAAAATGATTAAATTCAGAGCATATAGTGGTTCCATGCTTGCTAATTTCCCCCTCAGACAAGTGTGACTGTGTGACGGGGGCAGAGATTTGATCCGTAGCCTAGAAAAATCTTTTGATTCATTGCAACCTCGAAAAACCAGAGGCACGTAACTTTGATTACCTAATCTGTTACAACATTTCCCTTCAGTTTGCTAAGCATCTTTTAAGTGAATACGATTCCACACTAGTTTTGGGTCATTACTTCCCGTAAAACTAGCAATCCAAACAGTCCTAATTAGTATTGTTGACGTTCTTAATTTGTGCAGGTACCTGGTCATAGTAGATGATATCTGGCATTGGGAAGAATGGAAAGTTATTGGAAGTGCTTTTCCAGAGAGTTTTATGGGCAGTAAAATAATATTGACGACAAGAGTGAGAGCTGTAGCTGTAAAATGTTGCAGTGATGCAGTTATCTATGAACTTCCGGGTGTACATTATCACGATGCTATCAAGCTGACAGAAACGGCCATACTAAAAGAGATAGACTATGATACGAGGGACATACTTGCAATTAGCCTGGATGAGCTATGCCGTAACATCGAATACATGAGTTGTGGTATGCCACTTGCACTACATTGTTTGTCGGCAGAAGCAGCAGATAGCATACGACAAGAAAACTTTGATGGTTGGAACACTTGGATAAAACATGTACAGGATGGGTTTCTGAGTATTCGATCCTTGAAACCACTGGCTGACAGTTTGTGCCTTGTTTATGACAGTCTTCCTATTCATCTGAAGACTTGCTTGTTATACTGTATCAGATACCCTGATTTTCATTCAGAAAAGGTATTGACTGAGGCTCAAGGGATTGATAGGCATGATTTGGTCAGGAAATGGAAGGCGGAACGATTTGTATCTCGACTAGAAGCAGCAGAAACTTACTTTGAGGAGCTTGTCTCAAGGAATCTGTTGTTGGCTCATCACACTGAGCAAAGGTTTTATCGTATACATCCCCTAATGCTACCCTTCCTTGTCTGCAAATCAAAAGAAGCTAATTTTGTTACCCCTTGGGTTGACGACCATGGTACTGCCAAACGGATCCGTAGATTGGTTATCCATCAATCTTATTCAGTATACGATTCAGAGCTATTCATACCTTATTCTTCTATATACGATTCAGTGTTATTCCTACCTTATTCTTCTATGCAAAGACGGCATGCATCCTTGTCTCATGCCCGTTCCCTGGTTCTCTGTTTTCACCAAAGCCAACACGGTGAGGAATGGGGTTGCCTTCCCACCTTCAAAAGGCTTTTTTTTTCTTGGTTTTGGAACTTCAAGATGCTGGGACACCTGCGAGTTCTTGATCTTGAGCAAATTTTCAACATAGAAAATGATGATCTCGTGTACATATGCCAGTTGCATTTACTCAGGTACCTGGGTCTGAAGTGTTGTAGTGGAATCACTGTGCTTCCTCGGGAGATTGGAAGGCTACAGAATCTAGAGACCCTGGACTTAAGTAGCACAGGGGTGACTGATCTACCCATGGAAATAGAAGAACTGCAGCATTTGGAGACCCTGAATGTAAGTAACACTGGAGTCAGAGAGATACCCAGGGAGATTGGAAAAGTGCAACATCTGAAGACCTTGAATTTAAGTAACACCAGGGTACTAGAGCTGCCATGGGAAAGCAGTCTTCTTTCAAACTTGGTCCGTGTACTTGTTGGTGATAAGAATTGTCCTCAACTTGTAAAGTTTCCTAACGGACTTCGTGCTATCTGGATAGCTTGGAAGAATAGTACCATTGCTTCATCTGCACGAGCAATGCGCAGACAAGACCTATCCCTCATGCTATTTGATCATTTCGGTTCGAGCTCGGGACCGCTACCTGTCCCAGGGCTCAAGGTGAACAGCAGACACACCAATATCCCACAGTGGGTCAAAGAACACTTGACTGATGTTTCCTCCTTGGATATCAGGTTATGCAGACTGGAGGAGGAAGACATCAAGTTCCTTCATCGGATGCCCAACCTCCAGGTCCTTGCACTAAGGCTTGAAATCCTCCCAAGGGAGCTGATATCCATCACCGCGGGAGGGTTCTCAAAGCTGGAGAGTTTCTTGGTCGATTGTCGTCTGCCTCTGGTGACCTTCAAGCAAGGTGCTATGCCAAAGCTAAAACATCTTGAATTCAAGTTCTACGCTGGCCGAGCAAGTGTCCACTCCATGGGCATCACAAACCTCCAGAGCATTCAGAAGGTTGTATTCTGGTGCTCCAAGTCCTACACAAGCAACTGTTCAGGCATCGCTGCCATGCTTAATGTCGTGAGGGAAGAGGCCAAGGAGCACCCTAAACGGATCAGCCTTTGGATCAATGACAGTGAAGAGGTTTTCCCAGAGAAGGGCGCTGAAGTTTACAAAGGAAACAGTATCAATGCTGCTACTGGCAGTAGTGCAGAATGTGGGATCAAGACAACGCTTGCTGCAAGTGCTACTAAGAACATGGGAAAGGCTATTCAGGTGCGTGATTATGCTTATGCAAGCTGCAGCTGGACAACCAAGATCCAAGAGATCCAAGAAGGACAAGAGTAATTTAACTACCTTCTCCCATGGCCAAGTGAACTGACAGGTATGTAACTTGCAACCTAGTATAATATTTTCTTTTCAAAACAATACAGCAGCTGAAAACAACAATATGACATAGCAATTTACTCGGATTTCTGGGCTCAGATCGGTTGGCAACCCGGAGAGATAGCTGGAGTTGACTGTCTATGGGAAACAAAGGCCCCGATATACATATGCCCAGGATGGCTCTTTCATCGCTGCTGCTGCTGATATGTTGGGAGTTGTGGAAACATAGGCATGATGTGGTGTTCAGATCAATGCCTGCAAGCCACTCGCGCCTCATCGTCGCATGTAGAGAGTCAGCACGGCTGTGGCGAGGTGCCGGCTGCCCAAAAACAATGATCATATCTCCTCTCTCTGGTGTAACCATTTTCCCATTTAAGTCTCTCCCCATCTTTTTTTTTTTTTGAGAGGAAAGTCTCTCCCCATCTTGTAACCTCTGATGTAATCGGTTAAACTCTTGGGCCATGGGCCTTGCCACCCCCCGGCTTGCCGGTATCTGTGGCTTAATATATAAGGTGGGCGTCTTTGGAACCCCCTGTCGTTGCCATCAAAAAAAATTTACTCGGATTTTTTTGCAACTAATGAAATGAACCTCTTTGATCAGTTACATGTTTAATTCTTCCTCTGGTTTTTGCTTGCTGTGGCAGAGTGTTGATCGTCATGCTAGCTATACCTGCACCGATCGTCATCCTACACAATGGAGGCCCCTCTCATCATTAACCACTTGCGCCTTGTTTAGATTATAATTTTTTACAATCTTGAGTACTATTGTATTTTTATTTGTATTTAGTAATTATTATTCAATTATGGACTAACTAGACTTAAAAAATTCGTCTTATGATTTACAACCAAATTATACAATTAGTTATTTTTTTATCTGTATATAATGCTTCATACAAACGGCTAAAGATTAATATGACAGAGAGCGTAAAAAAAATTAATACTTTAAGACATCTAAACGGAGGCCTTGGACGGCATGGAGCCTGTTACAAGTTGTTGCTGTTGTCACAGTGCTTCCGTGTTATTTTATTTGCTGTTGACGTGGTGATTTCTAGACCCTTTGATTGATAGCAGACAATTCTTATGTACGTGGTTGCAAAGTTGTCAGTCCTGTTATGGCACATCATCCTTGTTGGTCACGTGGCTACATCCATCCGGTCAAGTTTCAAAAAAGCAGCCGTCAATGCATAAGTCATCTTTTTAATTTTCATAAATCATATTTGATTTGTCATCTTATTCAAAATTTTTATATAACTTATAAAATAAATAAATTATTATTAGAATATCTTTAATAATAAAATAAGTTATATTAAAGTAAATAATACTTATATAAAAATTTTAAATAAGACAGACGGTCAAACATGATGTATCAAAGTTAAAAAGATGATTTATTTTGGATGGAGTAATCTTTAAAAGAGCGAATCTTGCACCATATCATCTTGCATTTTATTTAGCCACGTGTCCGATTTGAGTAGCAAGCCTCTGCACGACTCGACACTGAACTGGCTTTTCCTGAGAGTTCGCGGCTCCTCCCTTCGCACTGTGGGACGACAGGACGACGGAGTCTCAGAACCATCATCACCTGCTGTAGCATAGCGACCCTTCTCCTGCTCATTCCCGTGCCCCCGCCTGCTGCACAGCCCCTCCCCTCCCCTCCCCGCGCGGCTCCGGTCGACGGCGAGCATGCCATGCGGCTGCCTGTCCCGCGTAGTCCTGAGAGTTCGCGGCTCCTCCCTTCGTCACGCTAAGGGGCGCAGCAAGCCAGCAAGCATGGCAGCGGCGCCCTGTTCACGGTGACGGAGACGGGCACAGGGCACGATTTGGATGCAACGGTGACGATGGAAAGAGCGCGCACGTGGCTGGACTCACCCGCCTTCCTCCTCAATGCAGGCAAGCACTCCACACCGCGTCGGCGCCGATCCCCTTTGCTCTGTTGCGCGCGTCCATACACACGTGATAATTCTATATAATATTTATCATTCTATTTGATAAATAGAATAATATACATGACAACGAATAGATATGACTTATACATAATATTTGATGAGGGCATATTATATTGATATGTGCAAACCAAGGTAATTGATAGAATAATAAACTTTGTCAACCATGTTTTCAACCAGGCTCAGTATGCTGACAAAGCCTAACCATACACAAATGAATGATGATCTTGGCTGCTGCGAAGGACGACATAGTGTACGCAATTGATGATACCTGGTCTCTTGAAAGAAGATAAGTAAAATATATAAAACACTCAGGAACAGTTCTGCATTTACAGATTAAAGTTTGTCTTTTCACAAAGCCAAGCCGAGAGATGTCCATCTCTTCACGCGGTTAACATAAGCATTCATGGCTGACTACATCTTCATCAGGTTTTGTTACCATGTGTGCTCCAAAGAAAATTATGAATGTAATAGAATTTCTACAGGAGAAACATATATGAACAAGGTTACAAATCAGACCAAGTTGCAAACCAAGCGTTTATTGCTTGAGACCACACAACTATTTTTTGTTTCTAATAAACCGATCCTGAGACTTAAGGTGCAAACTATGAAGGGCCATATACTTCAAGAAAAGGCATGACATAATTTCAACATCTGCAGTCTCCTCTAATAAAAAAATTAAACCAAGAAGATCAGATCTGCAGAACCTTACTGAACCTACTCCCATCTCACTGGTTTATATTAGCTAGTGGGCTAATTTACCATTTTTTGTACCTCTAAAGTCTGCTACTCCTAGCTTTCTCCATGCATATATTGAAATAATCCAAGAAAAAGAAAAGCTGTAATATCTTGTATATTAGCAAGAAAAACATCTGTTATATAACATAGAATAATTTTATTGATAGGTAGGCAGTGGTTATCAATTTTCGCAAAGTTTTTGCACAAGATAGCACATGTTCCATGCTTTTATTGTTCATTAATGATTTCTACACTATATTATTTCTTCAAATATTACCAATTCAAGATAGTACAGGAAAGATGGCACAAACATGCATTCCTAAAACATGATAGGCTGTGAGACCACAGATGTTAAAAGATACCAGAACAAGCCACACTGCATTCCTTAATAGCAATACCATGCTAGGATTGATCCACGTATAGACAAGACCTTATACTGACGGGATAAATGTTTGGAGAGCAAGGTAACTGTATTTGATATGATTAAATAAGACCAACATCTATGGCTACAAAAGTGTCAGTTATTAGTATACAAAACAATTGTAACTAAATCGACAAAAAGTTGATAACCTCATTTCACTACCTATATCTGTGGAAACCCAAAACTGAAACACTGAACGAAGATGCAATTGCTGGTTTCAGCGGACTGCTAACAAACTTGTTATAGACTCAGTTAGCAGCCATCTACCAACCAGCATTGCATTCCAACTGAACCGAGAAACCAAAGCAGCCTGGCAAGTTACTCAAGGTTTACCTTATTACTTTTATTAAAAAGAAGTGAAGTACTGAAACTATGAACATTCCCAAACTCCTATCTGAAACATGATATTTGAAAGCTCCAATTACTTAGCACATGTGCAACTTATTTACAGGTAAGCAAAAAAATACTCAATAACTTATATAATGCATATACGATGAAAACCAAGTAAAAAATGACTAAATTATTGGTAGAAAAAATGTAAGCATACTGTTTGGAATCTCATCAAAAAGTGATTGTATGATCCACCCTTCAGTGACCAACCATCCTCCCAAGTTAACACCCGTCACCTTAGACAGTCCATCCACTGCAATAAAAAAAGAAAAAATAGAAGCCACTTATGGTATTATGCAAAACTTTTACTAAGAACACCATACAACCTAAGACTGGCAGCTTGGTTAGCATTTTCTACGAGAAATCATTGAGCAATAGAATTTAAGTAAACTTTACTAACAACTTTCTTCAATAGTACAATGGATTATTTGCATTTTGCACAAAAAAAAAAATCTATTGTTTGGAGCCTACTATTTCCCTGAGATTAGTTCAGCCTAGAATCTTGCTCCCCAAAAGACATAAAACTCATCATAAAATCAAACATCTCACCTGAGCAGACAAAAGAAGGCTTAGCAGCATTTGGATGTTAATGATGGGTGGGAAAATGACAACAAGCAGGTTGAACCAACAAAATGCTCAGTGCCTCAACCCTCAGCTCGCAGCAACCTCTAATCTATTGCCAGTTTACAGAGGCAGAAAGTGAATTCTGAAGAGACGATGGAACTATACTACTTCTTGTCTCAAAAAAGATGTAATTTAGGTTTGATCTGAGTTCAACAACCAGGGAAAAATATCCATGGACATCAAAACTGAATTGTGAACTAAACTAATCTAGAATTAAGAATCCACACAGAAAATTTAGTTTAGATATGCAGGTAACCAACTGATATATAGGTGACAGATAGTAGCTTCTTGTGAAGTAAGAATCCACACACCTCGCCATGAGTCAATATTTGATTAAGAATCCCTAAACCTAGCTAACAGACATCACTACATGAAGCTGTGGCAACCTGTTATACTCAATCAAATATGGCACAAGCAGGCAAGAGGAGCCACAAGAACAGATCGAGATGCTATCTCTGAACTTAGCCGAACCCCTATCCTTTCTTTAACACCTATCCTTTCTTTAGAACTTCAGGGTCTCGAATCTGCAATGGGACAACAGATAGTTAAGGTCAGTTTTCACTTCAGTTGCCAGGGCTAAATAGAAGTTCATACATATGACAACAACTACATATATGAAAAAAATCATTAGTGAGACTTCACATCAGCTGGCAAGGCAAATAGAAGTTCATATATGGTGGTAGGCTTAGAACCACATATGACAAGGCTCTCAAATACGTACCCTCTATGTCCCAATCCAGAGAGAACCTTGTATATTGGCATAGAGATGAGCACCATCTGCCCGTAAGCATCCATCTGGTCGCTGCAGTGTTCAAATAGCAGAAGCAACATCAAAATGCAATTAATGCAAAGAAGTACACAACTTAATTTGAAGATTTTCACTTTGCCACCGAGAAACCCTCCACCACAAGCTCCCTTCAAAAGCTAGACCTGATTTGCTTTAACCCATAGTACAAAAGGTAATCACAGAGAGCAATCGATCAAGAAGGATATAGTGAGTATTGTTTTTCATCCAGAATGAGTTGTGTTTTAGTAACCTGTTCATTCTATTGTGAAGCCTCAACAAAGTGTATTACTATCAACGCACAAGGCACAAACCACCTCTCAGAGTCTATTCCAGACCTTATTAAGTACAATAGCCACTTTCCAAAAAAAAATTGATACTAACCACTAAATGCAACCTATGTGTGCCAAATATATTCATTTCATATGAAAGGTAGGTCACCTTTAGGTTTTTCCAAACAGATGTAGTAGTGCCAGGATGAAACTCATCCATGTCATTCCACTTACTTTGGAGATTCTTCATGGAGAACTTGAGCTCCCTCCATGGCACCCCCACAAGCAGTCCCTCATTCCAGCTAAATAATCTGATTTGGAAAGAGAGAAAAAAAGGCAGCAGGAGTTAGACAATAAGCAATTAGAAGAGCATAAAACTAAACACAAAGGACAAAACAACCAGATCTTAGCTGCAGTGGAAAAAACACAAAGAAAGTGAAACCGGTACCACCTACCACCATGACGATCCAATAATCCAGCCATCAGTACAGTTGGTGATAGAACGATGGCTATTTTCTACAAAATACATTCATCAGTTAAGGTTTGTAGTACAACTACCATCAAATTACAGAACGGGAGTAGCTCAGTAACTCATATAAATCTCAGCAAATATTCAAATCCACACATCCAGAATCCATTCATGCAAATCAATCAAGAGTACCGAACATCAATGAATGGGCACCAATACGAACTTACTGCTTGCTATCTTGTTGGTGATGACACATGCTGGCTAGGACAAAGGAAAGATGAGAAGGGAGGTGGCAACCTGAACATGCAGATCTGGATGGAGGGGACGAAGGGCGACTGTCTCGTCGTGAATCCGACTGGAGGAGAAGTTCTGTCATCCCATAGTCGATCTGGTGTAGGGTGAAGAAGGACGGCCACCCAGTCGCCGATCCAGAAGGGCAGCTACCGACTCAGCCGTCGGCTAGGGTTCCGGCCATGGTCCGTGGCTGCCGCCCAGCAGTGCCTCATAGAGGCCGCAGGTCATGGCGCCGGAGCCGTCGCCGCGGCCACGTTGCTCCGCATGGGGACCAGGGGCCACGTCGCCAAAGCCGCCACCACGCCAGATCCACACGGGGGCCCGGAGGCCACGGCGCCAGGGTCCACCCACGCCGCCACTCGGGCCTCCCTCGTCTGGGGGCTGCAGTGGCCGGGTGCCTCCCTCGCCTATGGGCTGCCGCGCCCTTGCCCGGATGCGTGCCACCGCCACCCGCCGCCGCCGCTGCTGGTGCTAAGAGAGGGAGGGAGAGGAGAAGTGGATTTAGACGATAAAGCTAGGGTTTCTACTGGTATTTATTCAGTGTGTGGGAGAGAGCTGCATCGTTGATGTCTAGATCGAATGGACAATAAAAATTTTGCTACCGTGGCTACCTTCTGGTGGCTTCTTGGCCAACGTGAATGTTCTTTTTAAATTCAGACTTGAGTACCGCAGAAGGAAACAGCTAGCGCCCCAGCTGCTAGCTGCGAGCGACACCCCGATACATACTCGATAAAATGCCTATAAGGTTTGGGAGCCTCCAATGTAATTGCGAGTTATTGCATTGCAATATACCTTTGTTCGATATACAGAAATTAATTTATTGTTACAAAAAATATTTTTTGTTACATTCTAAATTTAGCTCATAAATTTCGTGCAAAACTGCTAACTAAATCTGAAGAAGCATGGAATTTTAACCATCCCTTGAATTATTTATTACATCTTCATATGTTATATTGAACAACAGATCACAAAATATATAGGATATGCTTTCAAATTGGGCAATCGATATGTCCATGAGTGGGTATTCTAATTTGAGTTTGTATGGATTAACTACTATAGTTAGCTGTGTTACTGAAGGACCAATGTCACTCTCGCGAATAGACCACAGTTTGTGAAAATGATCACTGGATATAGAATTAAAATTACGTCAGGGGATTCATGTATCAAATGCAACATCTACAAACATCAGCAAGATGCCATAAGCCCATCAAATTGTAGCATAGCAGAAAATAACGTTTACAGCACCGGTGAATAAATCTCAACACATTACAATAATTTGGACAGAGTTGTAGCCTCAAATCCTAAGCTGTAGCAACAGCAACGATCCCCGTACATAGGCACGGGCACGGGCATAGCCATAGCCATAGGCATCGAGACATAAGCTGGCGCGGCAGCGCTGCGCTTATGTTTTCTAGTTAACACTAAGGTTAGGATCTAAAGGAAAGAAAAAATGCTTTTGTACACAATAATGCTATGGATACGAATTTCATCAGCTTGTGCGAGCTTTTTTTTTTCTATTTGTTAGATAATAAACTAGTCGACTCGACTGCGCCTTAAGGACCGTGGATTTGTCATTCACTGCAATAATTGCTCCCTTCGTTTAAATCATATTTACACTTGTAACAGTCCTCTTCTTCATCCATAGAAAATATACACGAGCAGATTTGTACTCTAAAAGTCAATTTGAAAACCGTGACAAATTCATACAATCTGTAACGATTCTAGATCATCATAGAGCAACACACTAGTATAGAAACAATTTTTAGCAATCCCCTTTATTTACTCTGGTCTGGGCATCAGGCATGTAGTCTGTTTTTACAGCTGAGCAAACACTACATGTCTTCTTCAATGATCTTTTGCACCTGTTTCAGGAGAACATCGTAGGGTCTTTTATATGTATGTTATTAAAAAAGTTGGTAATCTCGTCAAAGCCTCTGAAAAATTCAATCTCTCATAAATGCCATCGTCATAAACTTCTTTTTTCTCTGACGCCATTCCATCAGCTTCTCTGCCTAACGGTGTTAAACAGACATGGCAAAAGACCAATTTGCCTTATGGTGAGATCCTTTTGTCAGTCATCCAAACTCTCTCTCTCTTCCTTATCTTGCATGTGCACGGGAAGGATTCCCTGACGCCACCGCACGTTGCCGTGGTGGCCTTCCCGTTCAGTTCCCACGCGTCGGTGCTGCTCTCCCTCGTGCAGCTACGCAAGGCCGCCGCTGGCGCAGGAGACCGCGAGCTCTGCCCCGCCGCCGTGGGCGCGAGCGTGGGGAGCTCCGCCCGGCCGCGGCCTCTTTTCCCTTCCGTGCGGGGCCTGCGTGAACGGGGGCCATCGTCGTGCGAGGACGGGGCGTGCGGCAGAGCGCGCGGGCGAGGCTTGCGGTGGCACGGCGACGCGGCGGAGCTCGCAGCGCGGCCAGGCAAAGCCCGGACGGGATGACGGGGTGCGGACGCCCGGCTCGCTTGCTCGACGCGATGGAGAGGTGCACGAGCTCCGGGGTGGGTGGAGGAGCGCGACAGAAGGCCAACACGGCTCCGGGGACGGCGAGGTGCGCGAAGAGCTTGAGACGGCGGCGGCAGGAGCGGATGGAGCGGTCGCGGGGCGGCGGCTCCTCCCACTGCGACATAGGCGAAGCCGCTGTCGCCGTCGTCCTCGGCGAGGAGGAGCTCCTGGGTTAGCGTCGGCTTCAGCTGGTACGGTTCCACGCGCAGCGGGACTTCCTGCGCGCGACGGCGATGGCCGCGGAGCGCGCGTTCCAGTCGCCGGACGCGCTCCCGGTGCTGGAGGGGGCGAGGCGGCGGGGAACAGCATGGCCATCGGCGTGGGGAGGGGCTGGGCCTTGGGGTTTTGCCGTCAGGGCTGGAGGGGACGCGCGGTCGCTGCAGATTGCAGAGGTTGAGGAAGATGAAGTTGATCTGACTGCTGGGTCCCACTATGCAGAGAGACAAATAAATAAGAGGACTGGACCAAGGAAGGGTATCGAGAACATTTACGCTTATGGGACCTACATGTCAGAGGTACAAAACGACTAAAAACAAGCAGAGAATGGATGAAATGGCGCATGAGAAACTGAACTTTTCAAAGACTTTGCTGAGATTATCAAATTTTTTAATGCTATACACGTAAAAAACCCAACATCGTATCATATACAATTACTGGGCCGTTAATGTTCTTCATGGGCCTAGGCTCTACTTGCATCTGTCATCGTAGATGGAGCCCAATTGCTGGAGTACTTTTTACTTTGCTCTTATGTAGGCCTGGAGCTGGGGCACGGGCTGAATTTTGCACGGAACCTGACGACGTTATGTAATCCCCTGACGATGAAGCATTCGCCGAAGTACGGCAAGGGCAGAGAGAGAACTGAACACCTTTTTTAAGATAAAGAAATAAAGAAATGTACTGAACTTCTGGGTAGTAGGGTAACCTTGGGACCAAGAATTGCCCTGCTCGCAAAGAGGCAAGCTGCATGCCCTGTTTACGGAGCCACCAACGGAGGTTTCCATCCTAGCACATGCCAAGCAATCTAGCATTTGCGTCGCATGGAGCCCTAGAACCTTTTCGTTCATCCTGTCACGTGCCAGCGCTGCTACACCAGGCACACGTTGGCACGCACCGCGTCGTGCCCAGTTGCGGACCCAGGGGGGGCTGGCAGGGGCCGTGGCGGCGGGGCGGGCGGGCGGGGGGGGGCCCCGGGGGGCCCCGGGGGGGGGGGGGGGGGGGGGGGGGCCCCCCCCCCCCCCCCCCCCCAACACACACCAAGCTCGGTGACTTCCTTAATGTATATGTATAAAATTCATTTAGATAGGCAAAAACATATTATTTCATGCTCTTTTGATGATAAAAATAGGCTAAAACTAATTTAAATATGCTAAATATGTACAGAAAATTTTAACATTACGTGTGTAGAGCATATTTAACATGCTTATGAGGCGTTGTCGTATTGTCCGCTCCTCCGTTCAAAAGTTCTGGCTCCGCCATTGATCGTGCCATGGTAATTTTTACTTTTCAGCGTCACGATCCGGCACGTGCCATTCCATGGCCACATCGAGAAAGAGCATCATGGCCTGTTTTGGACTAGCAAACTCTACGCTTTCATCTTGATATACAAATTCTATAAGCTTAGAGCACATATTCTATTCCTGGCTGTTTTATCTTGAGCTGCCATATGCTACGATGGGTCCTCTAATAATAGGTTCTCTTCAGGAACTCACCAAGCCGTGGGTTCTCTTCAGGAAGACTGCTGAGGTTCACCCCTCAAAAGAAAAAAAAAACGAGGTTCATGCTGCATTCATGGTGCTTGAACTCATCATGCAGGTTAGCTTTGCCATAATTATTTTGGTCCATGGAAGCATGAGCGAGTAGAGAAAATTTGTACTTTCAACAGTCTGTATATTACTGATATTATTGACATTCACAAATATTTATATGGTGTTCCTTGACGTGAACATCGTATCTATTTATCTAGCATAGCTCACATTACTTGACTGCTTCATAACACGTATCATGACATTCGTATTTTTCCTTGCACGGGCGCGCGCCCCGTAATTCAGTAACCACAATACGCGTAACGCGAGTACAGACTGGCAACCAACGCCCGTGAAGAATATCCGCCATGCCTGCATCGAAGCATATATATATAGCACGGACGAGGGCCTTGCCTGTCGGCCCCGGCCGCCGGCGACAAGCCTCCGCCATACCGACGTTGCACCTCCACACAGGCACTGATTCAGTTGCGAGTCAACGACTTCCTGTTTATTACTACATAGGAAAATAGCGGATGGAGATGCTCCGCTTTCTTTTCACTAATAATAATAGGAAAACTGGAAAAGATAAAACACCAATATTTCAGGCAATTTCAATTCGATGCTCCTTTTTGGTGCTACTGATATCCTTATATTTTATTCATATAAAAAATACTAAAACATATGACAATACTAAAATGACTGATTTTCTCTTACTTGGTATACTATAACCTTGCCGCCATATATTTTTTTTTGCTACTGGCCTGTCTAATTTGGTACTA
This sequence comes from Bothriochloa decipiens, assembly GCA_023333625.1. Classification (NCBI taxonomy): domain Eukaryota; kingdom Viridiplantae; phylum Streptophyta; class Magnoliopsida; order Poales; family Poaceae; genus Bothriochloa; species Bothriochloa decipiens. Next base: position 42,987,445 of record CM041633.1, on the reverse strand, counting down.
TAACCCCTTCTATTTAGTACCTCCGAGTATTTTTAGTTGGGTACCTTCTATTTTTTACTGTTTATTAGTACCCCATCCAATGAATGACCTATGATTTTTTCAGCCATTATAGAATTTCTCTTATTTTTAAAGTGAGGGGAAGTGCTAAAATGATTACGAAGCCTTGCTTGCTCTCACGTTCAAAGAAAAAAGCCTTGGTTGCTCCGCCTGTTGTGTCCAGTATGCTACTGTCATGTGTTCCATCCTAGTTCACGCTGAGCTTTATGTGAGGTTTCACGATATTAAACCTCATGCAAATGAAGTGCCACAGGCATGAAAGAAGCAAGGGAATGCTACTTACTTCGATGGTAGACCAAACGAGGACTATTTGTATATATCGCAGTGTGGATATATAACAATGCTGTAGTGACTAGTGAGAACCTTAGTTTGGTGATCCTTTGTGCGCAGATATTGATCAAGTGAGATATTAGAAGAAACCAAATCAAATTAGTTGAAATGATGTTAGTCTGTCAGGCTTTGCATGGCGTACCTCCCGAACCTGCCCAAAGATCACAAGCAAACATAAAGCTATTTCAGCTCCTACAAATCAAACAAGCACAAATAAAGCTTATTCAGATGCAATTGCCTCATAAGTCCTCTTAGAGCATATCAGTCTTCATTCTCGAATAGCTGAATCAGATAGTGTCGCGGTTTACTCTCATAGAGTGAACCTCACTCTTCACTTTCCTCAATGTCCTGCGAATAAGCCCACGAACAAACATAAGAGCTATGTTAGCTCCCATACAGAATAAACACGCACAACTAAACAATTAGCCTATTCAGATGTAATTACCTTCAAAGAAACATAAACATAAAGTGTTGCAAGGTTGTTGAGGTGATAGACCGTGTGCTCTTTCAACCTAGGTTAGTTGTGGGAGGCAGCTTCTTTTTGGCCGTGAAAGATTGGCATTGGGAAGCCCACCCAGTGGATCATATTATATTCCACCTTACTGGTGGAGGTCACCAGGCTACACTTGCTTTTAGTGACTCGAACATCTTTCTGACGGGGTTCATGAACAGGGCAAATCATTGTAACTACCTTTCCAGTTTCAATAGTCATTTCACTAACGGTATAGATCTTCCATTTGCTAGGGATTACGAAGACCTAATAGATGGTGGCTATGATTAAAAACCTTATTAAGGGCCTCGTTGACGTAGCTCCCCCTCCTGCTAATGCAATGTAGCGAACACCGTAGATGCACTGTATCACGATATAGTTTTTTTCTGCCGTGCCTCCCCCAACTCCGGCTCATGCGCAACAATAGAGCTACAGTTGGAGAGCCGGAGCTGGCCAAAAAGGCCGTAAAATCCCTTTGGGCAACCTGATCAAGGGCACCATTGCCGGTGGTAGCGCCATCCTCCACATCCAAAGTCCCTCATCAACAAGGCTGCCAAGGAAGGAGCAAGTTTGTGGGTGACTTAGCGCCGTCATGTTAACCTGAGACGATTGCCCTGTACGTCAGACCTATGGCTGCTGATACTACATTGTAATTTGTGAGATTTCTCGGCTATCTGAATCTCTTTGGGCTCCACTCTTTGTTGCATTGTCTGTCTGGTCATATATGCTGCTGGGATTGGGCTCATTGCTTGGTTGGGCAGTTTGGGCTGGGCTCGTTTCTTGCAGGAATGGAAGGATGCCGATATTGATGTTCTCTTGTTCTTTTTACTTTTTTTCGAGAATTTCTTGTTCTTTTTGCTCTTCATTCATAGAACTTACTGGGCTGTTACTGTGTTTATTGGGTCTCAGCTCTACAATGAATCTGTCATAGTAGTAGATGTTGCCCAACTTTGCTAAAAGAAAAGGTAGAGCCCAACTGCTGGAGTATTTTGTGTTGTACTCTCATGTGGCATGAGAAAGGAACACCTTGATCTGCGGCTGGGGCATGGGCTGAATTTTGCACAGAATCTGGATACCACTGAGGATATACAACTCAGATCAAACGACGAGCCTCCACTTTTAAAATTCTTTGATTGATGGTGACGAAGCATTTCTCCGTAGTACGGCGAGGCCAGAGGGAATTTCCGGGGAAGAACAATGTACTGAACTTTGGGGTGACCTTGGGACCAAGTATTTGCCAAAGGCAGGGCACGCACCCTGCTTTTGGAGCCACCACCCGAGGATGGATTCCATCCTAAACATGCCAGAGGCAATCTAGTATTGCATAGCATGGAGTCGTCCTAGAACCTTTTTGGTGCATCCTGTCACGTGCCAACGCTGCTACTCCAGGCACACCTTGGCACGCACTGCATCGTGACATGGGAACTTTTAGCGTCACGATCTGACACGTCCCACTCCATGGCCACATCGAGAAAGAGGATCGTCATGGCCTGTTTTGTGACAAACAAATCCTAGCGCTGGCAAAAACTACTCCGAAAGCTTGCATTGTGAGTTTTGTAGCGCCTGGAGATAAGAGCTAAGCTAGTAGCTAGCTTCCTTCGTTCTCCCGGCCGGCCGGCAAAGCCCTCACATGTGCTTTGTTTGGGAGTTCGGCAACGTTGGGGAAAACATAGTGGAAAGTGTAAGATGGCAGGAGCATAATTGCTGCTGTGTGTGGGGTTTGTATTGGAAGATGGCGAGATAGAGATGGATCCATCGATATCGATCGATCGTACACAGCACAATCCATGTATGGCTGCGGCCCCCATGCTGCTGATGCTTATGGTTGCTGGGGCATGCAAGCACATGCCTCTCACACCTCCCATCTCGGATCATTGTTGAGTGTCTCATGGTTGGATGAGATGAACAATGCCTTTGCCCTTCTCTCAAGTCACTGTCATATGCTGGCCCAAAAAGAGACACACATAGGAAGTACTATCCTGCTCTTACACTCTTCTCAAAACATTTTTTTTAATCTTTCATGGATAGGGTATTTAGGGTGTGGGACCCACTGTCTGATGGATGGCTATTACAGATTTTTTTTGGCCCACTTACATTTGATGGTAGACCAAATGAGAACTATGTGTATATATTGCAGTTATATAACACTGCCTAGTGAGAACTTCAATTCGGTGATACTTTGGTGAAGATATTGATGAATTGAGATATTAGAAGAAACCAAATCAAATTTGCTCATAAATTGGATACCATCGAACCCCTCTAAACAGCGCATTATGCCAACTCCATTTCAGTGTTTCTCTTGCCCTCTTCTGTGTTTATATATACTAGTAGAATACCAAAGTTATGATGGAGCTTCCACCAACTGAAAAGCTCCCGTTGTTGCGGTTTTTGCTACTCATGGGGTTAATTCCATTCGTCCAAGGCAAAAACAGGATACATTGCACATGACGTCACCATCTCTTTGAACCTTGATGTTCAGCCGATGAATTACCTGCCCTGACTCATTCGAGCGACCCTCACGGACCGCAATAAACCAAGGTTAGCCATGGAAGCCAGCTTGCTGCTCAGGCGGCTTGACTTCCATGACGCCCCACCAGCATGGATTTACATCCATGTGTGAAGGTCGAGTAAGCGCCGGAAGAGAAAGTTACATTATCAATGGCAATCAACAACTTGTACATCATTGGATTTTTGCAATGGGACCTATGAGTGGTACCAAGTTAGTGGCGGAGCAACAAAATCATTTCGAGGTCTATCTGGAGCCGTGTCCTACCTATCGAAGAGAATTATATAGATTTGATACAGGGCGGCCGCAAGAATCTATGGCAGGTTCCTTTAGGGAAAAAATTCAGCAACACATGCCAACGAAAGATGTAGCACCAGGAAGCCCACCTGCAACTCATGTAGGTCACCAATCTACACATGCCTTTAGTGACTCAAACATCATCCTGACAAGGTTTATGAATAGAGAAAATCACTAAAACTACTTACCCAGTTTGTGCTTTTAGTAAACATCATGTGACGGGGTTCTTGAATAGGGCAAATCCCTTAAACTACTTCCCCGATTTTGACAGTCATTTCACTAACGGTATAGCTCTTCCATTTCCTTAGGTTTACTAAGACTTGGTACATGGTGGGTTTAAAACCTTATATATTAAAATACTAAATCTCATATGGTTGTGCCTATGGGATAAAAATAATATACTTAGAGGCTCGAAACTGTGCAAATACTAAATGTTGTCGATGCACTCAAGAACACAGGCTTCCTGAAAAGGCCACAAGAAATCTTGATACAATACAACAGTGGAGTGTGCGCATGTGTGGGGTGGGGTGGGGGCACTGTCGTTCAGGCTTCATGTAACAAAAAAAACTCATCATACCATTCCCTAATCCCGGAAGGATGACGTTTCTCCCATGTCATCACGCTTTCTTCCTTCACCCATCGAATGATCTATTTCAGGTGGGGATCCTCTACCCCCGGTGACTTTTGTCCAGCTAAAGACCCACTTTTGTAATTCCCTGACGATGTAGCATTTCGCTGTAGTACGGCAAGGGCAGAGTGAAAGTCCCTAGTTTGGTTTTGAATAATTGATAAAACCTAGGACTAACCTTTGATCTAAGTGGATGATTTAGATAAGGTAGTCCTTGCCAAGTGGAGCTCATTGTAAATGGGTCATGACATGGAGTTATGTAACTAGAAGGTGAAGATCAAGATGGGCTTGGCTCGACGGACCGGTTAGAAATGTGAAGGGCAAGTTGAGGCTTCGAAGTGAGGGACCATTGTGATGATGAAGCTTGAGTAAGACTTGGCGCCAATGGACCAACCAACGGTGAAGAGAAAATAAGATCGAGATCGATGGACTAAGACGGTTGCATGATGACGTGCAATGTCTCATGTCATGTGAAGGCTTGGCGGTTGATGAAAAAATGAAATGGGCTCAAGGCAAAGGTATAACCAAGGCCATTTTATTTTGCACTCAAGACCCCATAGAGGGTGTAAGTGATTTAGGATCGATAGCCGAACTACAAAGAGGGGAAGTCTTCGGTAATTTGGTTCATGAGTGCCACTAGGTCTATCATTTCTTGTTGATGCATTAGGATCTAGTGTGCTAATTGAAAACCCTTAAAATGATTATGAAAATGCTAACGCACAAGCACATGGACCCTTGAAAATGATTGTGAAAATGCTAACACACAAGCACATGGAGATGTACACTTGGTGGTGTTGCCATATTTGCAAGGGAGACAATGTTGAAGTTGATTGTGATCAACTTGGAGAAGAAAGAAAGGTTTGAAAAACTGCTTTGATCCTTAATGATTTGGTTCAATAGGATATGTGGGTTGTGTAGTCCTCTGAGTAAGCTTCCCAACGAGTCCAAGAACATCAAAAACGGAGTTCAGAGCTAAGAGATATGCTCGTTTTAGCGTGAGGTGGTCTGAAACTTCAACACTGCAAATGCGGAGGTGTGGACGCGTCCTAAGTGCTCTGGACGCGTCCACAGTGGAGGTCCAGATGCATCCTGACTATTTTTTTGGTTATGCTGAGGCGTGTCGATGAGGAGAGCTCCGGACACACGCTCCGAACGCGTTCGGAGGTGGTCCGGACGCTACTCAAAGAGGGTCGCAGAGAAGGGCGACATCCAGACGCTGAGGTTTGGACGCGGGTCTGGAGGTCCGGATGCGTCCATAGGTACCTAACGGCTAGTTTTGATTTGTGAAGTGTGGACGCTGAACCGCACGTCCGGAGAAGATGTGTGGATGCATCCACAGTTTGTGTTTTGAATGGAGATCGTTCCGCGTGGATTTTGAATGGTGCGAACGCTGGTTGGTGCGTCCGGAGGTATGCTCTGGACGCGTCTATAGTGCACGTTTTTGGGGAGAATCTTTGGTAACGGCTATTTCATGGTGGGATGGTTATAAATAGAGGTTGGTCGGGGCTTGGCCCTCGCCCTCGCCTTTCTAACATCCCATTCATTCTTGTGAGCTGAAGAATAGCCCTCCTCTCATTCTCTCTTGCTTGGTTGCATATCTTGAGTGAGATTGAGTGATTCAAAGTGCATTGCATGAGTTGATTCATCTAATGGCACTTGCAAGTTGTTGGGCTGGTGGATTTTTTATTACTCTTAGAGAGTACCGCTCCTAGCTAGCTTGAAGATTGTTGGAGGCATTGGGAAGAGTTGGTGATTGTTCTTGCCCACCTCCGGTGTGATTTATAAGAGGTTCTTGTGCTTGTCCTCGGCGGAGAGCCAAAAGAAACTCTAGTGGAATGCGCGTGTTATTGAGCTACCTCACTTGAGAGTGGTGTCTTGCAGTTCCCTTACGAGGGAGTGCCTTGCGAGGTAAGTGGCTTGCGAGTCACATCGAGGAACCATCTAGGTGTTGGTTGACACAACCGATGACGTAGCTTGTCGGTGCACAAGTGAACACCGGATGAACAAAACAATTGTGTCATCTTGTCTCCCGGTGATTGGTTATTAAATGATATATATTGTTGTCATTGTGATTGATTGAATATCATCTTGGTGATTAGCAACATCTTCTCTTCATCGTCAGTATTAAAATCACCTCTCTACCTTGTATTTACTTTCTAGATTATATTATGTAGCTTGTGTAGAATTAGTTCTCTTGCTAGCTCAATAGAACAGAAAGTAGTGACATAGCCTTTGTATGATAGAGATCATAAGATATACTAGAATTATCATTAGGAGGCTTGCTCACCATCTAGTCTACGCAAAACCGCTCATTACGCCATTTGTGTTACTAATAAGTTTTGTCTAGTGGTTTGTAGATTTTTAATAGGCTATTCACCCCTTCTAGCCATCTAGGACCTTACACGTGGTATCAGAGTCGTGGTCACTATTTTAGCAAGGCTTAACATCTTAGGTGTTCAAAGATGGCTCAAATTGTGTTCAATCATGTTGGGGAAAAACCACCTTTCTTTGATGGCATTAGTTCATTTGATCATTGGAAGAGAAAGATGACTATGTGTCTAGGCTTTATTCATGAGAGAGTATTGCAAGTTGCTTTGAAGGATTATGTTGTGCTTGATGTGGATCATCTCACCGATGAAGATAGAGCAAATATCACTTGCAATAGAATGGCTCTCAACACCATCTATAATGGCATTGATACAAAGATCTTTGAGGGGATCAAGGACTTGGAGTTTGCACATGAGGTGTGGACAAGATTGAGTGAAAAATATGAGGGCACCAAGGTTGTGAAGAGTGCCAAGCTCTATGGCCTTAAGAGTGAGTTTGAGAACTTCAACATGAAGGAAGAAGAAACTATTCTTGAGATGTTCCATAGATTGCAAGTGATTTTCAATGATCTCAAGAGCCTAGGGTACAAGACCCAAGATCAAGATTTTTGTCACAAGTTCTTGTTGAGTCTTTCCGGGAAATTCAAGATGTTGATCATGATGCTACAAAGAGATGGGCTTGATACAATAAAGCCAAATGATTTGCTTGGGGAAGTCTTGACCTTTGACAAGTATGTCAAGAACATTGATAAGAAGAACAAGGAGGAAGAGAAGAAGAAGCCAACCATGGCATTCAAGGCCACCTCCTCCAAGGGCAAAACTACCATCATTGAAGAATAAGAAGACAATGGTGAAGAGGGAGACTTTGAGATTGATGATGATGCACTTGCTCTTGTTGTCAAGAAGATGGGACACATGTTCATCAATAGAAGAGGCTTCAAGAAGAGGTATGACAACACCAAGAGCAATGAGCAATCAAGGAGGTGCTTCAATTGTGATAGTCCTGATCATCTTCAAAATGAGTGTCCCTATGAGAAGAACAACAACAACTTCAATAAGAGGGGCAAGTTTGAGAAGAAGAAGAGAGAGGCAAGGATGACTCTCAAGAAGGGCAAGGATGGTGCCTTTGTGGTCACTTGGGAGAGTGACAATGAGGAGGAAGAAGAAGAATCTTCCAACAAGGCTTTTTCTTCAATTGCTATCAACAAGAAGCCTTCACTCTTCTCTACATCACACTCATGCTTCATGGCAAAGGAAACTAAGGTACAATATGATAGTAGTGATGATTAAAGTGCAATGAAATATGCTCATGATAATGATGAACCTATTAAAGAACAACTATATGACTTAATGCAAGAAACTAGAGACATAGCTATTGCCAAGGACAAGGAGTGTAAGAAGCTTTCAATGAAGGTAGAAATACTTGAGAAGGCCCTTAGTGAGCTTATGACCACTTATGATAGTCTAAAGGAAGACCGTGAGAATCTCGGTCAAGCTCATTCCAAGCTTGAAAAGGCTCACTCATTGCTTCTTGATCAACAAGCAAGGAAGGAGGTTGTTGTATCAAGTGATATAGGTGTAACATGTGATATCATCAATGAATCTTTCTATCAACCTATCATCATTCATGAGACTAACACTTCTTGTAGCTCTTCATCCACCACCACCTACTCAACCTCTACTAGTAATGATGGTTTCACTTGTGATGTCTCACTAATAGTTGAGAATGAGACTCTCAAGAGAGAGGTGGATGAGCTCACTCATGCCTTAGGCAAGGCCTATGGAGGTGATGATTATGGTATTGGACATCAATTCTTGGCCAAATACACTCCACCCTCTAATGGTGTTGTTGAGAGAAAGAATAGAACATTGCTTGATATGGCTAGAACTATGCTTAATGAGTACAATATGAGTCATACGTTTTGGGATGAAGCAATCAACATGGCTTGCTATTCAATCAATAGGCTCTATTGTCATCCATTGCTTGAGAAGACCCCATATGATCTACTTCATGGAAGAAAACCTAATATCACATTCTTTAGAGTATTTAGTTGTAAATGCTAAATCTTGAAGAAGGGTACAAGATTAGGAAAGTTTGATTCTAGATGTGATGAAAGGTTCCTACTTGGTTATTCAACTATAATCAAAGCATATAGAGTGTGAAACAATGCTAGTGTCCTAATTGAAGAAGTCCATGATGTGCAATTTGATGAAACCAATGGGTCCAAGATGAGGAAGATAACTTAGATGATGTTGGTGGACCTCGGTTGGTAGAAGTAATGAAGAACATGGACATTGGGGATATTAGAGCAAGGCAAGTAATTCATGTTGATGATAACAAAGATAAAGTGCTCATATCACCCATCAAGCAAGCTAGTGGTTCTCAAGTACAAGATCATCATGCTAGTTCACGCCAAGATGACAAGCCAAATGATCAACCAAGTTCAGGCAATCAAGTTGAAGTGCTCTAACCCACTCATATTGCAAGAGATCACCCAATTGATAAAGTCATTGGTGATATTAGAAGTGGTGTTCAAACTAGATCAAGAGTGGCAATGATTTGTGAGCATGCATCAACCCAAAACGATTGATGAAGCATTGAAAGATGCCAATTAGATCATGGCAATGCAAGAAGAGCTCAATAACTTCAAAATAAATGATGTTTGGGAATTGGTAGAAAGACCTCAAGATCATAATATTATTAAAACCAAATGGGTATTCAAGAATAAGCAAGACTAGTTGCACAAGGTTACACTCAAATAGAGGGTCTTGACTTTAGAGAAACATATGCACCGGTGGCAAAACTGGAGGCAATTAGAATCTTATTAGCCTATACTTGTGCACATGATATCAAGTTATATCAAATGAATGTTAAAAGTGCATTTCTTAATGGGATCATCAATGAGCTAGTATATGTTGAACAACCTCTCGGATTTAAAGATGACAAGAAACACAGCCATGTGTACAAATTGAAGAAGGCATTATATGGCTTGAAGCAAGCACCTAGAGCATGGTATGAGAGGCTAGGGAATTTCCTTCTCTCAAAGGGATTCATAGTGGGAATGGTTGATACTACTCTATTCACAAAAAGATTGGAAATGATCTATTCATTGTGCAAATTATGTTGATGATATCATATTTGGGTCAATCGATGAGGATTATTGCAAGGAGTTTGGTGAAATGATGGCCAAAGAGTTTGAGATGTCCATGATTGGAGAACTTAGTTATTTCCTTGGTCTTCAATTCAAGCAATTGAAGGAAGGAACATTTGTGAGTCAAGGGAAATACATCAAGGATATGTAGAAGAAGTTTGGCATGCTAGATGAAAAGGCAATCTCAACTCCAATGGGCACCAATGAAAGTCTTGATAGCGATACTAGTGGCAACATGGTGAATCAAAAGGAATATCGGTCTTTGATTGGAAGCTTACTCTATGTTACCGCATCAAGGCCGGATGTCATGTTTAGTGTATGCATGTGTACAAGATATCAAGCCTCACCTAGAGAGAGTCATCTCAAGGCCGCAAAGAGAATATTGAGGTACTTAAAGCATACACATGATGTTGGACTTTGGTATCCCAAGGGGTCATAATTTGAGTTGATTGATATTCGAACTCCGACTATGGGGATGCAAAATTGATAGAAGAAGTACTAATGAAACATGTCAATTTCTTGGAAGATCACTAGTATCATGGTCCTCAAAGAAATAATATAGTGTGGAAATATCTACCGCCGAAGCCGAATATGTTAGTGCGGGAGCATGTTGTGCACAATTGCTATGGATGAAATCAACTTTGAAGGACTATGAATTCAACTTCAAGAATATACCATTGTTTTGTGACAATGAAAGTGCAATTAGAATGACACAAAACTCGGTCCAACATGGAAGATCAAAGCACATTGACATAAGGCATCACTTCATAAGGGATCATCAACAAAAGGGTGATATTTCAATTAAAAGCATTGGCACCGATGATCAACTTGCCGACATATTCACCAAGCCACTTGATGAGAAAAGGTTTTGCAAGCTAAGAAATGAGATGAACATTCTTAATTTCTCAAATATGAGTTGAATGCACCCCAACCACTTATTGACATGCCTCTCCTTTGACTATGCAAGGTAAAGTTGCAATGACATGTCATCATGGGATATTAGGACTTGCTAGATCATGTAGACATACAAGTTGCATCCTAAGTGCATTCATGAGAAATCAAATGAATTTGATGGATATATAGCATCACTATTGCTTATATGATTGATTTGTTCTAGTGATGATATATGCCATGTTTGCGATCTTGAAATCCTAGTGTTGAATCTAGAATACTTGCTATAAGTGTTCAATTCAACATAGGCAAGATAACCCTTCTAGTGATGTGTGAAGAAGCTTGTCTTTGGTTCAAACTAAATTGAATATCTTTGGCAAGTAAGATAGATGAGACCAAATTTGATAAAATTTGGTTCTACCTCACCAAAAGAACTAATTTAACTATCTCTCCACAATTTGACCATACCTTTTTGATAATCAATGACAAAAGGGGAGAGATAAGTCACAAAGATATGCCAATGAAAGGGGGTAAAACAAAATTTTTGAAGCACACAAGTAGGGGGAGCAAGCTCATGAACAATTTGTTGCATTTGGTTGTCCATTAATCATATGACTTGCTCTTGCACATGTATTTAAATTCATATACATGCTTGTGTGATGTAATGCTAGTCTAGAATTTGAATGATAAAATGATCTTCTAGCATGAATAGGTTATAACTAGACATGTTCAGTTTTACATGTGAATCAAGAGCCTTTGCTATAATGTTGATCTCACAGGGTTCTTGAGTGTTGATGCATGTCTAGTGCAACAATGGTGCTAAGGATGGTGTAAAAGTCAACTCCAATTGGTATCACGCTTCAAAGGTCTATTTCTTACACCTTAGCATCAATTTGGTAGAATTACTCTCCCACAAATCTTATATCCAAGCATATATGTGCAAAGATTTCAAATCCAAACTCTATGCATATATGTAGGGGGAGCTAATCCTATCAAAAACCAAATTTGTGATGGTTGTCCAAATCTTATTTATGATTCAAATTGTTTGGACAAGCATGGCAAGTTCAAAATCTTTTATTATAAAATCATCTTTGTGAGGTTGTCATCAATTACCAAAAAGAGGGAGAATGAAAGTCCCTAGTTTTGTTTTGGATAATTGATGAAACCTAGGAATAATGTTTGATCTAAGTGGATGATTTAGATAAGACAGTCCTTGCCAAGTGGAGCTCATTGTAAATGGGTCATGACATGGAGTTATGTAACTAGAAGGTGAAGATCAAGATGGCCTTGGCTCGACAGACCGGTTGGAAGTGTGAAGGGCAAGTTGAGGCTTCGAAGTGAGGGACCATTGTGATGGTGAAGCTTGGGCAAGACTTGGCGCCAATGGACTGACTAACAGTGAAGAGCAAGTAAGATCGAGATCGATGGACCAAGAAGGTTGTATGATGACGTGGAATGTCACAAGTCATGTGAAGGCTTGGTAGTTGATGGAAAAACAAAATGGGCTCAAGGCAAAGGTATAACTGGTAGGGTCATTTTGTTTTGCACTGAAGACACCATAAAGGGTATGAGTGGTTTAGGATCGATAGCCGAACTATAAAGAGGGGAAGTCTTCGGTAATTCGGTTTATGAATGTCACTAGGTCTATAATTTCATGTTGATGCATTAGGATCTAGTGTGCTAATTGAAAACCCTTGAAAAATTATGAAAATGCTAACACACAAGTACATGGAGATGTACACTTGATGGTGTTGGCACATTTGCAAGGGAGATGATGTTGAAGTTGATTGTGATCAACTTAGAGAAGAAAGAAAGGTTTGAAAAACTGCTTTGATCCTTAATGATTTGGGTTAAGAGGATATGTGGGTTGTATAGTCCTCTGAGTAAGCTTTCCAACGAGTCCAAGAACATCAAAAACGGAGTTCGGAGCTAAGAGATATGCTTGTTTTAGCGCGAGGTCGTCTGAAACTTCAACGCTACGGACACGGAGGTGTGGGCGCGTCCTGAGTGCTCCGAACGCGTCCACAGTGGAGGTCCGGATGTGTCCTGATCATTGTTTTGGCAGTGCTGAGGCGTGTTGAGGAGGAGAGCTCCGGACGCACGCTCTGGATGCGTCCGGAGGTGGTCCGAACGCGTCCTCAGAGAGGGTCGCAGAGAAGGGAGACCTTCGGACGCTGAGGTCTGGACGCAGGTTTGGAGGTCCGGACGCGTCCATAGGTACCTAACGGCTAGTTTTGATTTGTGAAGTGTGGATGCTGAACCCCGCGTCCGGAGAAGAAATGTGGATGCATCCACAGTTTGTGTTTTGAATGGAAATCGTTCCTGCGTGGATTTTGAATGGTGCAGACGCTGGTTGGAGCGTCTGGAGGTATGCTCCGGAAGCGTCCATAGTGCACGTTTTCGGGGAGAATCTTTAGTAATGGCTAGTTTCGTGGTGGGATGGTTATAAATAGAGGTTGGCCAGGGCTTGGCCCTCGCACTTGCCATTCTAACATCCCATTCATTTTTGTCAGCTGAAGAATAGCCCTCCTCTCATTCTCTCTTGCTTGGTTGCATATCTTGAGTGAGATTGAGTGATTCGAAGTGCATTGCATGAGTTGATTCATCTAGTGGCACTTGCGAGTCGTTTGGCCGGTGGATTTCTTGTTACTCGTGGAGAGTACCGCTCCTAGCCGGCTTGGAGATTGTTGAAAGTGTTGGGAGAGTTGGTGATTGTTCTTGCCAACCTCGGTATGATTTGTAAGAGGTTCTTGTGCTTGTCCTTGGCGGAGAGCCAAAAGCAACTCTAGTGGAATGCACGTGTTATTGAGCTACCTCACTTGAGAGTGGTGTCTTGCGGTTTCCTTGCGAGAAAGTGCCTTGCGAGGCAAGTGTCTTGCGAGTCACACCGAGAAACCATCTAGGTGTTGGTCGACACAACCAGTGACATTGTGTTGTAACCAGTGACGTACCTTGTCGGTGCACAAGTGAACACCGGGTAAACAAAACAATTGTGTCATCTTGTCTCCCGGTGATTGGTTCTTCATTGATATATATATATGTATATATATATTATTGTCATTGTGATTGATTGAATATCATCTTGGTGATTGGCAACATCTTCTCTTCACCGTCGGTATTGAAATCATCTCTCTACCTTGTATTTACTTTTTAGATTATATTGTGTAGCTTGTGTAGAATTAGTTCTCTTGCTAGCTCAATAGAATAGAAAGTAATGACATAGCCTTTGTGTAATATAGAGATCATAAGATATACTAAAATTATCATTAAGAGGCTTGCTCACCATCTAGGCTAGGAAAAATCGCTCATTATGCCATTTGTGTTTCTAATAAATTTTGTCTAGTGGTTTGTAGATTTTGTAATAGGCTATTCATCCCCTAGCTATCTAGGACCTTACACAAAGGGAATTTAAGAGAAAAAGAAATATAGTGAACTTTTGAGTAACCTTGGGACCAAGTATTGGAATATTGCCCATGCTCCCTCTCGGCTTTTGGAGACACCACCGAAGGATGCATTACATATTTCCATGGCTAACATGCCAAGCAATCTAAGCTAGCATTGGGTCTCCTAAAACCTTTTTGGTTCATCTCATGTGCCAACACGCTACCCTTGGCACGCACTACATCGTGCCATGGATACTTTCAGCGTCACGATCCGGCACGTGCCGTTCCATGGTCACATCGAGAAAGAGGATCATAGCCTATTTTGTGACAGACAAATCCTAGGACGAATAGCAAACACTACGCTTTCATGTGACTTGATACAAATACTACGCCTTCCCTTGTGTTTTCCAACAAAAAAGATCGGAGGTCGGTACTGTAGCACGCAAAAATCTACTCCAAAAATTAGCGTTGTGAGTTTGTAGCGTACGTCTGCAAATAAAGAGCTAGCTTAGCTTCCTTCTCCCGGCCCACAAAGCTCTCATATGTGCTTCGTTCTGGCGTTGGCAAGGTTAGGAAAACACAGTGGAAAGTGTAAGATGGCAGAGGAGGATAACTGCTGCTGCTGCTGTGTGGGGTTTGCATTGTAGGATATGTCATGTGTGGAAGAGGGCGAGATAGAGATGGATCGATCAAGACAGATCGATCGCACACAACACAATCCATGTGAGGCTGCCCCATGCCGCTGCTGATGGCGCAGGCACCCACCACTACGTCAAAAACAAACTTGCACAACGTTCCAAAATAGCCCTCCGCAGCGGGCCCTTTTTTGTCCGCTGTGATAAATCTTTACCATAGCGGATACTTTTGCCCGTTGCAGTAAATCGATTTACCGCAGCGGACATCTTAAAGTGTCCGCTGTGGTAAATACCCCATTTACTGCAGTAGACGCCTTAAGATGTCTGCTGCGGTAAATCAATTTACCACAGCGGGCAGCCAATGAGGCCCGTCACGAAAAATACTGGCCCAACCCTTTGCCCAGACAAAGCCGCCAAGAGGCCCAATTTCAGAGGATGAGTATATAAACACGACACTTAGCCACTTAGGTTTAAGCTCATTCCTTCCCTCAGCCGCCTTTCTCCCGCATCGCAGCTGCAGCGCCTCTCGCGGATCTCGCTCCTCTCGCGGGCGACCCTATCTTTCCTCGCGCCTCTCGCTCCTCTTCACTTCCTCCGACCCTTTCTTCCCTCTTCACTGCTGGCGCAGGCGGAGGCCGGCAGCGAGGCCGCCCGCGTCCGGTCACGGCGAGCTGCGCTATGCGAAGCAGGGCGGCGGTCCTCCGCATCCCGAGTAATGACGGTGGTGGCCCTCAACCGCGGTGGTGGAGGCGGGGTGGCCCCTCTGCAGCGGCGGTGGAGGCAGGAGGGCCTCTCCGTCCTCGAGTTTATCCTCTCCGTCCAGGAGTTCATCCTCAGGCGGCAGCCCTACTCCTTCCTCCGTAGCCACGGTGCGTGATTCCCCTCCTCATCCCCCTAATCCTCCTTAATCCTCCCTAATCCTCCCCTCCTCGCAGATCCGGTGTAGGACGGCATGGCGGTGGTGCGGATCGACGGCTACGACGGTGGCGGGTCAGTGATCCTGATGGCGGTGGTGGCTCCCTCGGTGGCACGGGACCTAGATCCACGACGGCGGCTCCCTCGGTGGTGCGGGGCCTAGATCCACGACGGCGGCTCCCTCGGTGGCGTGGCTCCGACCGGATCCACGACGGGTGCTGCGGGATGGCGCCCTCCCCCAAGCTCCTTCCTCCCCTGAGCTCGTTCCTCCCTGCACGACGATGACGGTGGCCGGATCCACGACAACGATGGCGGCGCTGCAACCCTAGATGGGCTCGTCGGGCCCGGATGGGCTCGGCGGGCCTATCTAGGGTTTCTTTGTATTTTTTTAATTTTTTGAAATTATTTACCGCAGCGGGCATCATAATCTGTCCGCTGCGGTACTTGAGTTTACGGCAGCGGGCACTAACACCCGCTGCGGTGCCACCACGATTTACCGTGGCGTGGCACCGCAAGCAGACGCTGATGTCCGCTGCGGTAAACTGTTTTGGCCCGCTGCGGTAATTGATTCCTGCCGTAGTGCACACCTCTCTCCCATCCGATCATTGTTCAGTATCTCATGGTTGGATGAGATGAACTATGCCTTTACCCTTCTCTGAAGTCACTGTCATGCTGGCCCAAAAGAGACATAGTATAGGCAGTATATTACACTATTCTCAAAACCATTTTTTCATTATATCATATAGGAGGGACCCATTGTCTGATATGTGGCTGTTAAAGGGTGATCCAACGTGTTTGAGTGGAACCGTTACTACTGAGGGGCGCATGAAACGCAAAAGGGTACATGAAACCAACACGAAAAGAATGCCATCTTTGAACCGGCTGTCCCATTTCACCACTTTTTGCTGGACTTCTCCTAGTGTTTTTAGTTAGTAATAAAATACTACCACTAGTTATGGTACATGGGAATATCACTAGGAGGTATTTTGGGGATCCGCAGGTTTCGATTTTGGGATGGATTTTCACCCGAATCGGGGTTCGGGGCGGATTCAGGTTTTAGTTTCGGGTTTCAATTTTGGGTGCCCAGAGACTCCACCGATCCAAACCTGCCATGTTGTCATCCTTAGTTTATACTAAATTTTGAATGACAAAACACCAGGAGAAGCACACCTTACTAAAGGAAATCTAAAATTTTGCTAAAAAAAAAGGAAATCTAAAATTCTGGTTGTGTGTTATGGACGAAACAGAAAAACAAACACATCATCTATCATCTTTGAGCCGGCTGTGCCCTTCTGTTATGGAGTGTTATGGCATGCATTGCATGTTGGTTGGTAAAATACAATCAGTGCTAAAATGATTAATTTTTAGTATGGTGAAAACTAGCAGGACTTCGTTTATTGAAAAAACAGGGGAAGATGCTAAAATCATTATGAAGCCTTGCTTGCTCCGCATGTTGGGTCCAACATGACATCGTCATGTGTTCGGTGCCGGTTCATGTTGAGCTTTGTGTCAGGTTTCAGGAAAGCTCATGCAAATGAAGTGCCACGGGCATATAAGAAGCTAAGTCACTCCTTAATTAGACGGTGGACCAAACGAGGACTATGTGTATATATGTGGCTGCGGATATATAACACTGCTGTAGTGATCAATAAGAGCTTAAATTCTATGATCTTTAGCGTGCATATTACTCAACTGAGATATTAGAAGAAACCAAATTAAAATAGTTCATAAGTTGAATATCATTGAATCCAGAGTGGAACCGCAATGGGGTGTCCATGAAACCAACACGAAAAGACCAGATACTCCTCGTGGTTGAGAAAAGGTGTAGATTATTTGCCATTTTGTGTTATGAAGTGATGGCAGCGGATTGTCGGTTCGGCAGTAGCATTTTGTGTTATGAGTGATGGCAGCGGATTATTGTGTCTGAAGTAGCATTTTGAGGTATGAAGTGATGGCAGCGGATTTTTGTGTCAGAAGTAGCACTTTGTGTTATGAAGTGATATGGCAGCGGATTATTGTTGTGTTGGTAAAATACACATCAATGCTAAATCAATGCTGATATGATTATTATTACCTTGTACATGCTAAATCAATGCTAATATGATTATTACCTTGTACCTTGTTTCATCTTTATTTATTTTTTAAGTAAACATTTAATTGAGAAATATATCATAGAGGGTACTTTAGTAACTGAGGTTGTGCGCAGGAATACGCCTTCGATGAACGGATCGGAATTGAAATAAATCCAATAATATAAAATCACGATCGTTGGCAATCAACGCCCGTAAAGAACTGAAGAAATCCGCCATGCCTGCATGGAAGCATATGTACAAGCGCAGCACGGACGAGGGCTTGCCTGTCGGCCACCGGCCGCTGGCGACAAGCCTCCACCATGCCGACGTTGAACCTCCACCACGGCTGTGTTGCACTGTACTGTGTTGCGAGTCGACGACTTCCTGTTTATTACTACTTAGGGAAATAGCGAATAGAGATGCTCTGCTTTCTTTTCACTAATAATAGAAAACCTGGAAAAGATAAAACACCAATATTGCAGGCAATTTCAATGCCCCTTTTTGCTGCTACAGATATGCCTTGTATTTTATTTATACAAAAATACTAAAACATGTGATAATACTAAAATGACTGATTTTCTATTATTCAAAATATAAAATGAAAAATAGATCTTGCCGCCACATATTTTTGTACTATTCCCACCTAATTTGGTACTAACCCTTCTATTTTTCACTGCCCGATCTCATCCAATTCATGGCCTTTGTTTTTTCTAACCACTATAAAATTTCTCTTTTTTTTTAAGGTAAGAAGAAGTGCTAAAATGGTTATGAAGCCTTGCTTGCTCATCTCACGTTCACAAAAAAGCCTTGTTTGCTCCGACTGTTATGTCGAGTATGTCATCGTCATGTGTTCCATCCTGGTTCACGTTGAGCGTCATGTGAGGTTTTAGGAATTTAAACTTCATGCAAATGAAGTGCCACAGGCATGCAAGAAGCAATGCACCCCTAGCTACTTACTTTGATGGTATAGACCAAACGAGGACTTTGTGTATATATTGTAGTCTGACTATTGACATATAACACTGCTGTAGTGACTAGTGAGAGCTTTAGTTCGGTGATCCTTTGGGAGCAGATATTGATCAATTGAGATATTAGAAGAAACCAAATCAAATTAATTCATAAATTAGATATCATCAAAGCCCTCTAAGGTAGGCGTTTTCTATGCCACTAAAGTTCCGCTGCATCTGTTTGCCTATTTATTCACCGAAGATTTGGGGACCAAAACATTTCTCAAGGACCACCACGTCAACCTATTGGCATTGGAGCCAAATCTCGTATTGTTGTGGCTAGGGACAGAGATGGTGCCTCTAGTCGCCACAACAACATATTCTAGGGCTCAAATTGTGCAAATTAAATACTAAATGATTCCGACGCACTCAAGAAGATAGGATTCCTGAAGGTTGGCGCACTCAAGAACATAGGCATCCTGAAGAGGCCACAAGAAATCTCGATAGACTACAATGTTAATTTCCTGAGATAACCTCTATCTAAATATAACACTACATGCTTTGCACCATATATAGTCACAATATAGTAGTCGAATTTAGCAATCATGTCAAGCACAACATTGTATATGTACTTATTTTCTTGTTTTTCCTTTCTAGAAGACTATATCCTAACTCATTTTGCAAAAAAGGAGTATATATGTATCCATCATGTCCATATGGTTCTATATGTACTTTTTTCCCTCTCCAAGATTGTGTGTACTCTTTCTCGTTCTCACTCCAGACTCTTGTGTAAAACTAATTAAAAAAGATTATATAATTACCCAAGTCATAGTGCTCAAATTTTTGTTTATGTTATCATGCCATTTATCGAATGTGTCTGTAACACCCTAAAATGCCATTCCTTCAAATAGGATTAAAATGATTTAATCATACAATTAGGAATATAGGGAAATTTTTAAAAAAAAATCTTTAAATTCTTACTGCTTTACAACAAGTGACTGTATATTAAAACACCATTACTTTTATTAGTCTATCAGGTTTTGCATGACATATTTGATAAAACTGGGGCCGGTGGGTGGTTTTGTGCGCCACACCATGTAGCCAGCAATTGTTGGCTAGACGATGTGTAGTGACTTTGTGGCAGCAATTGTCGGCTAGACGATGTGTAGTGACTTTGTGGCTGTCGGCATCCAGCTACGGCATTATATATAGGGCACCTACCTTGTCGAGGTAATTGATTTATTAAACACACAAAAAAAAACAACGCGGAGCTCAATAAGAGGATGGTCATTTTTTCAAGGGCTACAAAAATTGTTTGGCGGAAGCGAGACGAAGATGGTCATCATTATAATATTTCACTCCATTCTATGTTCTTGTTTTTAGTTGAGCAATGCAATGGATGAGTATCTCTATATTGTTATTCTACATAAAGATATAGAGAATGACTCTATCAATCATAGAATGATTTCGTGAATGAGGGTCGTCCATCAAACTAAGACAACCAATCTTAGCAGGTACTTTGTATATTGTTTTTTAGTTTATTATGTGATCTAATAATGTGTTAACTGGCCACCGAGCCGCAAGTGCCGTTTTATTTGTAAAGAACAAAACGTCGCTGCTGAACTTGCATAGTCTTGGGCATTGTTAGAGAAGGCAGGCCACAACCCAAGGATTAGATCCATCCTATAATCTAGCACTGGGATCTGAAACATTTCATCGTGCAGTGGAAACTTTCAGTGTCAATGTGTCACAATTTGGCCCATGCTATCTCACCACCATTGGAGCAAGTAGTTATGCTACGCTAGCTAGTGAATCACGCATTATGTCACGTAAATTTACTAAGTTAATAACCTGGTATAATATCCGATTTACTCGATGAACAACACTGCATATGCATATCTAAAGGAAGAAGAGCAGCTGCTTTCTCCCTCCAATTGCAAGGACAACTCATAGTCACATGTGCTTTGTAAGGGCGCCAAGAGGTACGGTATTAGAGAGATCAGCAACACGTCCATGTGCTAACCTAGTCCCATGCATGTTGCTGGCGGCAGACACCTCGCTGATCGTATTTGATGCATGGTTTCAGACACATATAAATACAGCTAAACCAGTGGATGCACGTCACTGTCATGCTGGCCCAAAAGAGACATATATAGTAGGCAGTAGTATCCTGAATCTACACTCTTCTGAAAACATTTTTTTTCCCATTATCTGATATATGGCTAGCTGTCAGAGGGTGAATCCAATGTGTGAGTCCCCAACCGTTACTGCTGAGGTAGTTAGACCTTCCAGTGAATTGGCTGGTGCTTGAAACGCAATGAGGGTACATGGAACCAACACGAAAAGACATTCATCACGAATGAGAAAAGGAATACATTATCTGCCATTTTGCTTGTTGAACCGGCAGTAGCATTTTCGGTTATGAAGCGACGGCACGCACTTTTTGTTGGTATAAAATCGCCAATGCAATGATTATTATTTTGGTTTAATGTAAATTAGCAGGACCTTCCGTTTATTAAAAAAATAGGGGAAGATGCTAAAATGATTATAAAGCCTGCTTGCTCTCACGTTAAAAAAAAGTGCTCCGCCTGTTGTGTCCAGTATGTCATTGTCATGTGTTCCATCCTGGTTCACGCTGAGCTTCATGAAACCTCATGCAAATGAAGCGTCATGGGCATGCAAGAATAGGCAGTCCGACTTACTTTGATAGTAGACCAAACGGGGACAATGTATATATATACAATGTAGTCTGGCTGTGGATATATAATATAACACTATTGAAGTGACAAGTGAGAGCTTCAGTTCAATGATCCTTTGGGCACATATATTGATCAATTGAGATATTAGAAGAGACCAAATCAAATTAGTTCATAAATCGAATATCATCGAACCAAACCAAACCAAATCAATTTTGATGATCCTCATTCCCTCTTCTATGGTGTATGTACCAGCGGCACCATCGCGGGTAAAGTTGTTTTTTTGGCTAGCCAGGTGTGGACGGCGCATCGATGGCGGTGTCATGGGCTGCAGGATGATGGCCTATGCATCGTCTGCAACCTGGAGAACGAGACGATTGACCACATCATTCTAGGATGTGTCTTCAGCAGAGAAGTGTGGCCGCGTTACCTCCAGGTTTTCCATCTGCAGGACTACATTCAGGTGACGGAGATGGGTTTCATGCAGTGGTGGATCCACACTAGAAGGGGCTTGCTGAAGCCTATCCATCGCGCGTTTGACTCTTTGTTCTTCCTCATCGGATGGCTACTTTGGATGGAGAGGAACGCCAGGACGTTCGGGGGCTCGCCTAGATCAGTTGCGCAGCTGTGCGGCGACATTCTTGACGAGGTCTCGCTGTGGATTGCTGCGGGCTTCAGGCGTCTGGCAACGATAGAAGCACAGAGGTAGCTAATAGGTTGACCTCTAGTCCATGTCTGTGTATGAGAAAAATTGACGCTATGTAATCACAACCGTGTGAAAAAGGGTGAGGGTGGTGTGGATGGTAATCTATGGATTACCGGATGTTTGTATCAAACTCCTCTTCTTCCTAATGAAAAACATGCTAATGCACGCTCTCAAAAAAATGGTGTATGTACCAGTAGAATACATAAGTTATATGATGTAGGGTCCACCAAATGAAAAAGCTCCGTTGTTATTGTAGTTTCGGCTGCCCCTTTAGTTATTTCTTGTCGCCAATGAAAAAACTCCATTGTTGTTGTAGTTTTAGCTGCTCGCCTAAGGAAAAAACATGATACACAGCCCATAATGTCGCATCTCTTTCATCATTGATGACCATTCGATGGAAGACCTGCTCCGACTATAACAAAAACTAAGGTTAGCCATGGGAGGGAGCTTCTTTTTGGCAGCAAAAGATGTGAAACCGGGAAGCCCACCTTGCAGATCAACGACGCAAATATAAGAATGTTATTTTCATGTTTATGATTATGATTATTGTTAGCAAATAATGCACTCAAGATCGAACACGAGACACAGATTTTTACATGGAAAACCCTTGCGGGAAAAACCACGGGCGCCAACCGACGATCTTCACTATATGAAGAGAGTTTACAGAATGCAGGGAATACAATGAGTCATCTCTACTTTTCATGCGGCTTACAAGATGTATTTATAGGAGGGACTGACTACAGTCAAATACAGAAACAAATCCGCTAATAAACATGACCGAACCGTGAGTCCTTCAGACGTCCCCACAAGACTCACGTTATAGAATTCGTATCATATTCCAACAATTATCATTGTTCAGTGTCTCATGGTTGGATGAGATGAACAATGCCTTTGCCCTTCTCTCAAGTCGTTGTCATATGCTCCCAAAAGAGACGTAGTAGGCAGTAGTATCCTTCTCTTATGCTCTTCTCAAAACATTGTTTTTCATTCTTTCATGGATAGGGTATTTAGGGTGTGGGGCGTGCCCATTGTCTGATGGATGGTTGTTAAGGGTGAATCCAAAAGTTGTGAGTCGAACAGTTACAACTGAGGTTAGACCTTCCAGTGCATATAAAACACAAAAGAGGTGCACGAAACCAACACAAAAAGACTAGAAATTTCTCACCAAACTAAAAAAAAAAACACATCATCTGCCATTTTCTGTTATAGAGTGATGATGGCATGTATTGCTTGTTGTTGGTAAAATACATCAATGCTAAAATGATTAATTTTAGTATGTAAACTAGCAAGACCTGTGGTTTATTAGAAAAGAAAAGAAGGGGAAGATGCTAAAATGCACTACGTCATTTTTTATTTACCGCAGCGTCTCACTTCTGGCCTCCGCAGCGGACGCTTTTGTTGCTCGCTACAGTAAATCCCCAGGATTTATCGCAGCGGGCACATTTTATTTACTGTGACGGCCACAATTGCCCGCTGTGGTAAATCGATTTACCGCAGCGGACATCTTAGAGTGTCCGCTGCGGTAAATCGATTTACCGCAGCGTTCATCTTAAAGTGTCCGTTACGGTAAATGACCTATTTACCGCAGCGGACACCTTAAGATGCCCGCTGCGGTAAATCAATTTACCGTAGTGGGCGTACTATAAGGCCCGCTGCTGAAAATGTCTCGGCCCAACAGGCCCAGGGCGAGGCCTAATAATCATCTTCGTATATATAGACAGCTAGGGTTTTGCCCTCACCCATCAACAGTCGCACTCCTCACTTTCCCACCTGCTTCCTCTCTCCTCCCTCACTCCTCTCCCACTACGCACCGCACGCACACTCTCACCCTCTCTCCCTCAGGCAGCGACGCACCCTCTCACTCCCTCCTCTTCCTCTTTTTCATCCGGTCCACGACGGCGCGACAGTGCGCGCGGGACCCCGGCGGCGCGCTTGGGACCACAGCGGCGTGCGGGGCGACGGCGCCTGCAGGACGCGGGACCACTGAGGCGCGGCGGCGCGCACAGTACTACGGCGGCGTGGCGGCCTCCGCGGTACTACGGCAGCGTGCTCGGTACCACGGCTAGGGTTTCGAGGTAGGTGTCTCCATCTCCCTCTTCATCTTCCTCTCCATTTCCCTCACTCCTCCCTTTTCCTCTAGATCCAGAGTGGCGCGCGCGGGCGAAGGCGACGGCGAGAAGGCCAAGGTGGATCCCGCGGCCTCCACCCTCCTCGATTCGGCTAGCGGCGGGCATAGTGTAGCGGCGGCCGCGTACAGGGAGGTCAGATCCGACCCCGGCGAGGGCGGATCCGCGACGGCGGCGCGAGGCCTAGATTGACGACTGTGGTGGCGGCGCTGGAATCCTGGATGGGCTCATCGGGCCCGTGGATGGGCTCGGCGGGCCTATCTAGGGTTTTGTTTCTTTTTTTGTTTTTCAGAATTATTTACCATAGCAGGCATTCTTATGTGGCCGCTGCGGTAATTCTTTTTCTAGCAGCGGGCGCTGTGCCCGTTACAGTTGTATCTTCATTTACCATGGCGTGGCCTCCCTGGCGGGCAGGTTTGCCCGCTGTGCAAAATGGTTTTGGCCTGTTGCGTAAAACCAATGCTGTAGTAGTGATGATTATGAAGCTTCCGCCTGTTGTGTCCATTATGTCATTGTCATGTGTTCCATGTTCCATCCTGGTTCATGTTGAGCTTCATGTGAGGTTTCAGGAAATTAAACCTCATGCAAATGAAGTGCCACGGGCAAGCAAGAAGCAAGGCACTCCTGCTTACTTTGATGGTAGACCGAAACGAGGACTATCTTTGTATATATTATATTGCAGTCTGTTTGTGGATATATAACACTGCTATAGTGAGTAGTGAGAGCTTCAGTTCAGTGATCCTTAGGACGCACATACTGATCAATTGATCTATTAGAAGAAACCAAATCAAATTAGTTCATAAGTTGGATATCATGGAGCCTTTCTAAGGTGGGCATTTTAATTTTATGCCACTTCCCGTTCGATGATTTTGTTGTGGGAAACTCATATTTGTTTACAATACATGACTTTAAATTGAAACATTGTTACTTTTCCAGTCTCTCGGGCTTCTCGTGGCATATTTGAGAAAAATAAAGCCTATAAGTGGTATGATCTGCTGCCACGTAGCCCGCCTCTGCCAGCTAGATGATGCATAGTGACTATGTGGATGTCACCATCCAGCTATGAGATTATAGGGCGCCCACAATACTGAGCTAATTGATTTACTGAACACAAAAAAACAAGGTGGAACTCAAGAAGATGGTGGTCATTTTTCGTAAACTACGAATCTTGTACCGTGAAAGTGAGCAGTAGATGATCAATGATCATGTTTCGCTATGTTAATTGTTTTCATTTTCAGTTGATCAATGGATGAGTTATCTGTATTAGTTATTATTTATATAAAGATATAGAGATTAACTTGCTCACAACAAGATTTTGTGAATTAGGGTCGTCCATCAAACTAAGCCAATCTTAATTAACACCAACTTCGTAATAGTGTTTTTTAGTTTATTATGTGTGTTTTTTTACAACAGTTTATTATGTGTTTTGACCGGCAACAAAGCCGCAAGTGGGATCCTATGTCTAGAAGAACAACAAAAGGTTGGTGCTGAATTAGCTTCTTTTCTTGCATAGTCTTTTTTCTTTTTTGAACATTTTCTTGCATAATCTTGGGACAAGCATTGGAGAAGGCAGCCATGTTACCTGCTTTCAGAGCCACAACCAAAGGAATCGATCCATCCTACCGCCTGGCACTGGGATCCCGTCACCGTACGTGTTAACGCCACGCAGTTCTGCAGCATTTCGTCATCGTGTTGTGAAAACTTTCAGTGTCACGATTTGGCGCATACTGTTCCACCACCATTGGAGCAATTATGGTAGCTAGTGAATCGCGAATTCCGTCGCATAAAGTTATTGATATTATTGGTAAGTCAATTTACCTGGTGTAAAATGCTCAAAAAAAATTACCTGGTTTAAATGTCATGGTCAGTTTACTCGAAGGACAAACAACTGCAAGGACGACTCACAAGTCACATGTGCTTTGTTAGGACGCATTTGCTTCTCAGCAAGGCTCATGAACAGAGCAAAGGCACGGTAGAGAGATCAGCAACACGTCCATGTGCTAGCTTAGCCCCATTCATGATTCATGTTGCTGGGGCAGACACCTCGCTGATCGTATTTGATGCATATGGTTTCAGAGTTCAGATTGATGATATATACTCCGTACATACAGCTAAACCAGTGGATGCAAGCACCAATAATACCCCGGCCTTCTCTCAAGTCACTGTCATGCTGCCCCAAAAGGAGGCAGCCACTCACCCCTTTATGCTCTCTTGTCACTTGTCTTCGTTCGCTTGCGAGCTCTTGGACATGATAATGCCCACAGAGCACTGATTGTTCTTCGTCAGCTGATTCCAGATCCGTGGCATCATCTCTCGGGCTGTTTTTCAGTGGGTGAATTGGTCGGTGCAAGAAACTGAAACTCAATTGGTGCAGGTGAAATTACCGGCATCGGTATAGGAGTTAAGACTTGAGACTTTTGTCTTTTGATTAGCGAACTGGTTTGTGGCGCAGAAAAGTTCTTTGCAACTGTACCTTAAAGCTTAACGGTATTACAGTATTCTGTATTCACCAGCTCAACTGCATCCTAAAGATCGGAAACGATCAGAGAGATATATAGTAGTAAATATTAAGCAGCAGTTGTCTAGCGCCAAAACAGATTCTTGCAACTGCCAATATTTTCGAGAGAGAAATCGAGGCAGACGGGGAACCACAGTGACGAGGGCATCTGTCGACACACAGTGAGGTGAGGACACTGAGGTGGATTGGCGGCATGCCGGCATTGGCAATGGAGATTGCCGACAGATAGTCCACTGACAGCTGAGCTGTGGTTACTCCAATGTATAGTACTCAATACATTCAGCATTCAGCAAGGCTGCAGAGTAGAGTACTCCTCCGTAGCAGTAGCTAGTACTCCTACACAGCTCCCTATGATGGCCGATGACCTCAATCTCTCACACAGCCCCACGATTGCTGGCACATCAGTGCTGGTACTGCAGATCATCATGCGTTGTGCTTTGCTCCACGGTTGAGTCCCCAAGAGAACCAGTACAGGTTTTATTCTGATGATGTCTTGCAGTACCAGTATCAGGGTGCTTGTAACGCAGAAAACAAAGCTCGGTGGTACTTGAGGAGTAACTTGTTTACTGCTAAGTAGAGCGGTTAATTAGCCCTGTAATGCTACTTGTTTACAGCTACTTGGTGATCTATCTGCCTTGAAATTCAGAGTTTTCACAGACAATCTATGGTGAACCAGACCACAAAAAACTGTCTGTTGCTGCACCGCACTGCACTGCGCACAAGGATATCGGTTGGTTGGTTCAGTGCCCATGTTGTCTCTGTCTTCTCATGGCTGTGCCTGCCTTGGAGATGAGGCCCAAAGCCAAAAGTGACTCACATGACTTACTTTGGTTACATGTCCCAACGTTCTTGGCGATTTACATCTAATAAGCATATTCTAATTCACCCTACTACTCGGAGTTGAGGTGCTTGTATGTTTGAAGAAAACCCTGTTGCTTAAATGTCCTGGGAGTTCAGTAAAGAAAATGCTTTCACTACTATCATGCATCTTCTGTTATACATCCATTTCAATAATATTGTTATATGCTAATTATTAAACATGAAAGGGAAAAAAGGGACAAGAGATGGACCGCAGGCTCCGCTTTGACTGGATTCTTCAAGTCCATCACATTTCGAGTGTATAATAAATACATTAGACAGAAATGGCAGGTTTAAAATTTGCATTATCCTCGTCAATCAAGGGAATCCAACCTCGATTGGGCATATCCAGTTGCAGGTTTGAACAGTAATATACTATCCCAATAGCTTATTCGCTCTGTCCTCGTTATAAACCCACAGCGTTAGGTCATATTACATCAGCACCGTGGTCACTAACGTTGGTTGGTTCCAATTACCAATGCCTCAAATCACCCAAACTAGCACTATTCAAATGCATCCATCAATCACCCTTTTTACTACCATTCCTTGCTGCTTCCCATGAGGAAGAACACATTATCTATGTGTTGTGTAGACCAATCCTGCACCTGCAGCACCACCACTAGCTACTAGCTGATGTCCTGCACTGCATCTGATCTAGAGTGTGTGTGGAGTGGACCAACAAGTGGTCATCAAGAAATAAATATAATCTTGCCACTGTACTAACAGCAGGGTGGGGTTTGTGATTTGCTATGCATATCATCACCATCACCATCATGGGCAAGCACTGAGCAAGTGAGCATTGTCTATCGAGGATGCAGATGCAGCAGCCCCATGTGATGTGGGAGCCCCTCCTCTGTTGTTGCACTGCATGTTTGTGCAATGCTCATGGCGCCTGTCTCTGTGAAACAGCATTGGCCATGCTTGCAAAACAGCTAATCGTGGACCAAATAATGCACCTGCTAGAGATTTTGACTGGGGTTTCCCTTCCCAAAGACAGATGAGCAAAATAGGCATGTAGATGAACATTACCCTGGCGATTTTGTTCATTCCATGCTACCCGGCCGGATAAGATATCCGTTTTATTTGGATGGTTCTAAACTGAACTGACTGAATAATCCAAGGTCTTCAGATTAACCAGATGATTGCAACTGAATGGAACGCAGCAGTGAAGTACCTACCACCACAGCTGTTGCATCAGCATTGGTGTGACACCGAAACCATGAGCCTTAACATCAGGGAACTGTACTAGCAGAAGACACATGTGTACCACCACATATCGACTGGTGCCATGTCTCCTATGCCAATTGCAAGGTGGTAACTGAATGGGCTCAATCAGGAGCAGAGTTTCTGCAGGTGCAGGCTGGTAGTACTCCTACTATATGGACCTCTCTCTCTCCACATCATCTCAACAAGTGTCCTTGGCCACCCTCAGACCTCTGCAGCTGTGTGTGTGTGTGTAAGCAAGGACCATGAATTTCATTCACCTCTGGCCCCACAAGACCAAGACCACAGCAAACAGCAGATGCCACAGTGCAGAAAGATTCCCTGCTGACTCCTTCACTAACTAACCGCTGATGGGCAATGTCTGATGCAGCCACATGCCCTCACTGGATTCCTTTGTTTGTGCAGGGATTCCATTGGAAAAGATACTCATCACTTGAGCTGACAGAGAGCCCCATATGCTGTGCCATGGCAGCATGACCATTGCAAGTGTTGGTAGTGGCAAGGTGGGCCCTCCAAGAGAGGCGTGTGATGTCATCACGAGCCTCTCTGAAATCTGCATGACTGAATGGTGGTACTACGGCAGTGTGCTCCTTATGGCTGCTTCCCATTGGACATCACACAGGGACAGGCAGAGCTGCTCATGTGGTCCTAAATCTTGCTTTTTTTGGTAAATAATATAATACTGCATATAATAAGTGGGGGCAGATTAGATTTTATAACACGCACACACACTAATGATTATTACTCTGGTTCTTGTGATTCAGTGAGTGTCCTTGCTGTTTGGCAGTAACTTTTGTCTGTTGATATTACAGGGGTCGTAACTTCTAACATGTTACATACAAAATTACTTCAAGGTGATAAATGTTTTCATGCGCTGGCGTTAAAAATTATTGCCCCTAGTATGTGTAGCTCACGACTTTCTACCAAAAAAAAAAAAGATCAGGAAATCTACAGTTCTAACTACGCAATCACCTTTTTAACACTAGCACGTCAGCCTACTGCATCCTGCAGAGAAACTTTTCATGTGCAATAATTCCTGCAGTAGAGGTTAGCCCTAGTGTCCAAAACATAGTCACTGATTGGGCATTTGATGATATTTCATTATTGCTGTCGCAGCTACCAGCAGAAACATAAACATTCACTTGCATTAGCTATTGCAATAGCATACTATATCTACTGCAGCTAATTCAATTTGTTATACCATAAACGTGGTGTGTTGCTTCTTTGCTGTAAAAAAAACTGTTTTTGTAAAAAAAATCAAGGAGCTAGCATTCGTTAAAGGAAGGAAGCGTATAAAGGAAGGAATGTTGTGCCAATATATTTAGTTGGCATCGTCAATAATTAAAATCAATAATCATGTCATAACAAACATTTAAATTCAGTAGATAGGGCTTAGCTATGTGATATTGGCAACTTGCCACCATGATATAGTTAATTTGTAACTTTATTTTATCCCTCTTAATAAAAAAGGATGAAGTCACGGTCAAAAAAAAATTAGAATCAATATTCTGTTAGTGCATCTCTAGCTAGATTATCAGTAGGCTATAGGGCTATACTGCGAGGAGTTAGATCTCCATTGGCATTATATTGGCATGGGCTGTGAGGAGCAATCATGCTCCACTCGCTGAAGAACATGGCACATGCTCATCTCACTGGTAGCCAACAGTTAAAAGATGCCTTTTAGATCATAGTACAGCAGCCCTAGCTACTTCCCTGGTGGGTGGTGCACTGGAAGCAGAATGGAACAGGAGGGGGAAAACACAGCGACAGCTGCAATAGGAAGGAGCCTGTGAAAATATACTCCTACACTCTACTACTGGAAGTCTATTTGCTTCTTGAGAGTAAAAAAAGAAATACTCCTATACTGAGCATTTGTTTCCAAAATTCTCTAGGCATGGTCCTAGAGCAGGTCCCAGAGCAAGTGTAGCCCCATCTCATGGTAGTATGATCCCAGTGGACTCATGAAAAGCTGCATGTTCCCATGACGGTAAAAAGAAATGAGGAAAAGATGTCAGTACTACTAGTATTCTGCTAGCTGGGTCACATAGGTGTGAGTAGCCTACCCTCTGACTGTGACTGTGAGTGTTGGCCAAGGAAGAATCATGTAAGCCCATGTTCCTTCTGTTCACCATGATTGAAGCACACCTCCCAATTACAGGCACGGGCTATAGCTATCAGACAAAGAATATCACCAAAGCGGCTCTTGGGCCGGTGGTTAACTGATAGGGTTACTGAGGGGGATGGGATTATATATTGCTAGGCTAGTATACTATATCTAAACTACTCCTCGTTGTGATATCCAATGAAAAAGCTTGTTTTTTCAGGGAGGGCACATGGATGAGGCATGTCGATCCATACTGTGAGTTGTAGCTACAGAGGGCCATTCTTGTAATAATCACAGAGAAATGTGTCCAATGTTCCTGGTTATAAACAGTGAGAGATATATGCTGCCGCCTAGTATGGCTATCATTCTTAAGTTTCAGTGCCCCATGCTTAGCTTGACGGCGTGTAGGCAATCTTCAATCTCTTCTCCATTTCTCTTTTAAATAATCATATACATATATAAAAGGGGAAAACTATATGCAAGTATATCCCAACAATGTGAGTTTCAACTGGGGTGGGGTGTGGTGGGGGCGGGGGGGTGTTAATTGGACGAAAACCTTCCTTCCCTGTTTCCTGAATTCCTTCTGTTTTACGGGGTATAATAACTTCAACTCCTCCGGCCTTCTTGCTTTATTGTTTCCTGGTTTTAATAAAACTTCTGCCTGATGCTGTGCTGTGCAGACTGGCGAGTGCATCCATGCAATCGAGGTGAATGCATCCACATATAGATGGCCATGCAGACAGTGGGCCGCGGCCCGGCACGAGGCATGGTCTTTTGGCCTGGCCTGAGGCACGGCCCGGCACGGCGGCCACCGTGCCCGTGCCAGCACGGCCCGAGAGAGCAGGCTGTGCCTGGGCCGTCACCCTGGCACGCGGCATGTCACGGGCACGGCCCGCTCCAGGAGGGGACCCGATGACGGCCCGTTAAATTGAGAACAAATTCTGAACAATTTGAAGATTTGGCCCAGCCCATCACCCTAATCCACATATATACAATATATTCTAACCTTAGATTTCCATCCTCCCCACTCCCCACCAGACTATCCCGAGTTTCCCGACCCGCGGTGGCGGCGACCGAGCCGCGACTGCGCGAGTCGCGACACGGCGCCCCTCCCTCTGACCCTCTCTTCTCCGCTCCGCCCGCCTCACTGCCTCAGTGCTCAGTGCCTCACTCTCTCTTTCTCTCTCTCGAGATCAGGAGGCATCCTCCACGGCGGTGGTGAGCGAGCAGGCGAGGCGAGCCTGGCCTCCTCCACGGCGGTGGCGAGCGAGCAGGCAAGGCAACCGCCGCCCCCTCCCCGCTACGGTGAGGCGAAGCTGCACCGATGCACCCCTCCCTTCCCGCGATGGCGAGGCGACCGCCGCCCCCTCCCCGCGATGCCTGGGCGCGAGCTCGGTACGGCAGCACGCCTTGCTTTCGGGCCGGCCCGACGGCCCACGGGCCATGGGCCGTGCCTGGGGCCGATGGCCAGGCACAAAGCACGGCGAGGCACGGCCTGACAGGCACGACGCCCTATTGGGCCGGCACGGCCCGTGACCATCTATACATGCACAGCGTTTTGCTCTGTTGCGTAGTGTCATAAAGCAAGGCACTGCAATGAACTGTCTTGCACGGTATGATTAAGCACTGACAAGATCCAACCTAACTAAACTACACACTCATGGACTCTCGCGCTGTTGTCTGTAGCTGGTCTAAGGAGAGAGAAAGTGTTGCGAAGAGTAACGAATGTGGCAGAGCAAAAAGTGTGAGTGAAAACATGGGAGCCTCGGAAAAGGAAATACTATGCCGATACGACTATGCCCTTTTTAGTTGTCTACTAATTACAGTATTTAGTACTATATAAAAAAAAGATTTTTTGTCATATTAAAATACCGACATATATATAGAGTACTAAATATAGATGAAATTAAAAATTAATTACACAGTTTGGTTGTACTTTACGAGACGAATATTTTAAACCTAATTAATTAAAGTTTTAATAATTTTTTATCAAATATAAATAAAATACTATATAAATTCTGACATTAATTCAGAAAACTAAACAATACCTATGCTCTCTCTCCTCAGTTTCTCTGCACATAGCACATCACGACATAAGCGTACAGCAGTGACTGGCATTCACATTCACGCCACTGACGCGGACTGTGAGAGTACAGTGACTCGACTCGTGTTAACACTTGTAACGGCACGCGACAACGGCCTGTTCGGTAGTAGATTTTGACAAGGTTATACGTAAAAGAAAATAAGCTGAAATATATCGAAATCTGTCGGCTGAACAGAACCAACAACAATTGCATTTCAATGGACGCCCACTGGTGCTCCGTTGGGCAACGGCCAGGATGAGATCCTCCAACAAGGACACATGTGTGCATATGACCATGTCATGACCGCGGCTTGATCTTGATGCATGGGAGCGGTACGTGGCAGGGGGTGTGTGTGTGAGATCGAGATCCATGAGATCTGATCGAGGTATATAGAGGCCATGGCGCGCGGCTTTACAAAAGGTAGATGCTAGGGCTCTTTGTCCTGTGGCTCCTCGTGCACACACACAGGCACACATGGCATGATCCATGGCTTTTTAGCGAGCAAAACGTACAGCATGCATGGATGATGCATCGAAAAGATGGGAGGTGATCGATGTAGTACGAGTGGAAAGGCGAGGAAGACGACAAGGTGGTTGTACATTTTTTTTTGGGGTGTGTGTAAGGGGTACACGTGGGTGAGGACGTACGTCACTCATCATTGGTCACGGTGGCTTAATTTGCTACTGTTCAGGTGAGATGAGTCACCTAGCTAGGTAAACATACTGCTTAGACATGGTCGTGAAACCCTAGATGGGCTCATTGCCTCCTTAATTAGAAATATTGGGCTAGTTCGTGTAAACTTATGAAATAAAACACAATAATAATAGTGTTCATTCTTTCTAAAAAATGATAGTAGTATTCATTCCTTTCGGTAACATTTGAGCTACTTGTGAACTTTTGAAAACAAAAAAAAGAAAAAAAAGAAAGCCGTGGTGAAATTCATCCACACCCCCAAGGTTAGCTCAAAGAAACTGTAAGAGCCTATCTATATCCTTCCTTG
>CM041633.1:42929643-42953099 GCA_023333625.1 Bothriochloa decipiens | reverse complement strand
GGAATGGACGATTGTGACACCACACTGTTGCCATCCCATCCAAGCTTAGTTGTCTGTACCTCGCTAGAAGTCGCTACAGCAGCTAGCTGCATTGCATACCAACGGGCCGAGCCGAAAGAAGAGGATCGAGGAAAGCACATAAGACGTGCTTGGATGGATGCATTGCATGGAGGGCCCGCCAGCCATGCAACAAGCACGAGAGAGAAGGCTTTTGGGCACCAATCAGATTTTACATCACCACATGCAAAATGAAAAAGAAGCTAGATTTGGGTCCATATGGCATCTTTTCTAGCTTTCCGTTGGCTGGTTTCGCTCCTCCTTGTGTACACTTTGGGGGTGAAAGGTGGCCTTCTCATTGGGAAATGAGAGCTAGGAATGTTGCGTGAAACATGCAAGGTGGTGGGGACTTGCCAGCTAGTATGAAGCAAATTGTTGTTTCTCATATCTCCATTTAGCCGAACCACATATAGAGGGTGTTTTTTAATTGCTCTGGCTCTAGCTTGGACACCACCATAAGCTGGAACCACCGGATCAAACACACCATGAAAATAGTTCCGACTCCTTGTCTGTTATCTCCAAAAGCACTTTTCCTCCTCTGCCGTTTAATTAGTGTGGCTCCGGTTCTTTCTCCTCGTCGGAGCCAGAGTGGAGCTACGTACACAATCCCCTTGTTCATCAGTTGTGGACTTCCTATAATAAAATTGCCGAATTAAACAAAAGATCTTTTGCTTGTTCGATTAAAGGAAAAAAAGTGGGACTGATAAGCCAAAACACTTAAGTTCCAATTAATGAATATAAACAATGGTCAAATAAACTTGACCAATGTAGTAATAATTAATGTTTTAGAGCTCAGCATTGTTGGATATATGAATACGACGCCACGTACAGATCTGAATCAAAGCACTATGTGTATCTCACACCACATCACATACTACATGATAATAATACTACATTGTTGACCTTTGTCTCGTTGCTACTGCCACAGTGCTTTCTGCATACGTCGTCGTCATGCTTCTCAGAATATGCTCCTATATATATATATATATATTCTTGATTTGTTTAGTTTAACTTGAGTTGAAGTGCTGGGGTCCAAATAAAGGGATGTCGGTTCCAAGGGCCAAAGAATGGGCGGGAACAAGAACAATGCGGCGGAGATCGGATCGGATCGAGAATCAGGAAGCAGGGATGGACGGAGTAGAGATTATTACAGCATACGTATATGGCGCCAAGGCGGCACGTATGATTTGAAAAGCCGGGAGACCGGCCGGTGGACCACACGCCGGCACGCCCATCCGCCGCCACCAACGCCATGGGCGCGCGCGGCGCGGGAAAATAGTCTTGGATCCAGTCTCGTCTTATTATGCAGTTCAAACGGATAAGCTGCTGGCACTACAGGGTTCGCTTTCTTTGTCGACTGTAATGCGCACTCGGCAAAGGCAGAATAGCAGTCGGCAAAGGCTTTGTCGACTGCAATTCCACGTGACAGTCGGCAAAGGGCTGTCGGCAAAGAAAACGTCGGCGAAGGCGGCTTTGCCGAGTGCCACGTGGCATGCAGTCGGCAAAGGCTTTGTCGAGTGCCACGTCGGCACTCGGCAAAGCCACGTGGCGCCGTCAGCCTGACGGCTGGCTTTGCCGAGTGCTGACGGCGGGGCACTCGGCAAAGAAAAAAAATATTTTTTTTTAAAATTTCTTTGCCGAGTGCCGGTTCGGTACTCGGTAAAGAATTTTTTTTTTACGAAAATTCTTTGCCGAGTGCTGACACTCGGCAAAGGCATGACCCCTTTGCCGAGTGCCACGCTGGCACTCGGCAAAGCTGGGAAAAAAATTTTTCCCTTTTTTTCCTGTTTTCTTGCATCCAAACATTGCAAAATCATAATTTATATCACAATTTCACCAGGACCACAAGTAGCACCATTTATATCATAATTTCATCACACTTATCACCACCGTCACCATATATTTCACAATAACACATATATCTCACAATAGCATCTCTTATCACCACACAAGTCCATTACAACCATGAAACTCAACGCAACGAGTCGAACACCACAACTCGAGGTCCATCACATGAAGTTCAACACAACAAGTCTAGGTCCATCACGAAGAGAAGAAATACATGACAGAGACTTCGACGATACTCAAGTCCAGGAGCATAAGACAAGCGACAAGTACCTAGCTCGTCGCGTCGTCCCCGGAGCCGCCAGGTTGTCCGTCCCCAGAGCCCCCAGGGTTTTCCCACGGAACCCACCCTGGATCACGCGGCGTCGACCAGTACGGCCGCCCTCCGCCCACCGGCCACGAGTAAGGTGTAGGAGGGCCACGCGGAGGTGGATACGGTGGAGAAGGGCCACCCGGAGGTGGATACGGCATCATCTGAGGGCCGGCACCTCTAGGAGACGGGTTTGAACCCGCCGACTGTACCTGCACAAGTTATAGGCCAAGTGATGTCATTAGTATCTACAGGATGGACGCACAAGCTAAAGCAAGAGTCAATGTACTCACCGGGGTCCCAGCAGGAGTGACAGGAGCAGGCACAGGAAAAGACGGTGGAGGAGGCGGTGGAGCGAATAATTCAGGCGGTGGAGGCGGCCCGGGGATCTGTAGGGATTGGAAGTAGCCGGCAAAGCCCTGCATTTGACTATTGTAGTGCTGCTGCATGGCTGTCAGGTGCTGCTGGTAAGCCATCTGTTGCGCATGCAACTGCGCCTGCATCTGTGCCAGCATCTGCGCCATCTGCTCCTGCACCTGGGCCTGCAATATTACATCCGCAGTGTTGATTGTAAGTATAGGTGTGAAACGAGTGAACGATGAACGAAACCACACTTACCTGGAACTGCGACATGCTCAGCTGCCGAGACGCTATGGGGATGTCGGTGGAGCTCGTGGGCCTGGATCGAACCTGGCTCAGCGTGGGAGCATCGGATGGGTCGACGGCGCTGTGGGCCATGTAGTACCGGCCGTGCTGCTTCCCTGGTCCCAACCTCTGCAGGAGGTCTGTGTCCAGGGGCTCGGCGGTGGGGTCGAACGTCTCCCCGTAGCGCTGGCGAGCCGCAGCGGTGTACTCGGTCGCCTTCTCGTAGGCGGTGGGGTTGCCGTACGCCTCGGGCCCGTCCTCCGGGTTGTAGACGTTGTCCGGCGCTGTCTCCTTGCCCTTGTGGGAGAGGAGGTATCCGGTGAACTGGTTCATTTCCTGCCCACCGTGCGCCTGCGACTGCATTGAAAACAAAAACATGGTTACAAGTAATAACAATTGAGGGCTACAAAAAAGACATGAACGGACGCATACCCATCTTCTCATGTACGTTGAGAGGGGCTGGCTCCCTTGGTGGTGTGGCACCCCTCGCATCTGCAGGCGGCGGCCCCGACGGTCGTTGCGCCTCGCGTACGCCTCGTCCGTTTGCCACATGCGCACAATCTCCTCCCAGCAGTCCCTGTGGTTGTCGCACCACCCCGGACAGAACTGCATGACATCAAGTATTTGACATGCGAGAAGATTAGTGTAATGTTTCACTGAAGGAGTCTGAACGAATGTTTTTCTACTTAATTACATGCACGTATTGAGCGAAGGTGAGGTCGGTCTCCCTCGAGTTCATGATCTGGCGGATTTCGGGCTTCTTGATGGACTCTGCATGCACGTCGGAGTAGTAGTCGCGGATGGCCTGTATGCGCGCCTCATGGTACAGGTCCTTGAGACGATCTTTGCAGACCGCCTCCTGCACTCGCGCCGCCTGGTCCGCTTTACCCTCCTCGCACGTGAAGAAGTCCTGCACACAGACACATCATGTAGCATTGCATTGTTTTAAGAAGTCTGACGAATGCGTACTATTTAGCAATGCGGTGTGATGAAAGACTCACCCAAAACTCCCTCTTTATCTTTGCCGCGAGGGTCTCGCCACCCACGTTGACGAGGTAGAAGTGAGCCCACCTCGTGGGCACCTTCAACTCGCCGTCCACGTTGACAAGGCCAGGGCAGTACTCCTTAATCAGGAGGCCCTGGATGCCATTGATATGGCGTGATTCACCTTCTCCGCTCACAAACGCCCAGGTACTGCACGAGTCATTAAGAACAATTGTTAGTCTGCAGTTCGATTTTCAACATGTCATATGAACAAGTAGTGAAATCAATAATGGTTACTTACGTCTGGCCCACGGGTGTAATCATCGGGCGTCTGTTGAATTGCGGCCGCACCCTAGGAAGCTGCGTGGGCCCGCGCGAGTACACCTTGGCCACGCCTGACGAAGTCGAAGCCGTCTGGCCTGGTGTGGGCACGGCAGCGTCATCGTCGGCGCCGTCGGCGTCGTCGGCGTCGTCGTCGTCGTCGTCGTCGTCGTCGTCGTTGTCCTCGTCGTCTCCTCGTGCGAGGACGAGAACGGCAGCCTCCTCGTCGCCTGGCGACGTCCGCTGCGGGGTTGCGACCCCCTACTGGATGACCCGCCCGCCAACACCTCCTCCTCCTCCTCGTGATCGTTGGCGGTCTCCTGCGGGGGGACTGGTACGCCGAGCGTATGGCTCGATGCGGCCGCTGCCGCCGTCCGCCTGGCATTTTGCCGAGTGCCTGCAATGACAAAGAACAAAAGAGTTAGCATAAATAAATGACAAGTACTTGTAAAGGAACACAATAATAACAATATAGTATTACATGGCCTCGTAATTATCTCCTCGAACGGCAATATGGCGGGCGTGGAGTCGTCATCACTATCACTATCGTCGTCATCGCTATCAATACTGTCGAGCTCTCTTAATTCATCACTGTCATCATCATCCTCATCACCTCCATAGTCATCATCATGTTCATCCTCCTGGACAACTCCATCGCGCTGCATCTTCCATCGCTCAAGCATTCTTAAGTCCTTGGCATCCTGCACCTCCTCACCCTCGTCCTCATCGATTTCGTTGTCTACTTCCATGCCCATGAGCGAACCAATGTCTATCTCCAAAGTACCTTCTAGCCCCTCAGGTTGATAGAACTCATCTTGGTTTGGGTCAAAGTCGTAATCATCGTCATTTAGGAGAGGCGGTTTGCCACGCGGCGACACCAAATGCACAAGGCTCCAACCCGCAAGCTTCTCGTCTTTTTGGCACGCCCATGGGAGGTAATAAACTTGCGTGGCGTCTCGGTTGGCCACAATGTAGACATCGTCTCCTTTATAGCTAGAGTCCTGTCAAATCTCGACTTGCCCTATCGTAAGGTCTTGCCTCGTGACATCGGGATCGAACCAATGGCATTTGAATACCACCGGCTTGAAAGTCTCAGCACCCTTAAAGTTGAGCTCGTATATCTCTTCGACTATGTCGTAGTAGTCCTTCTGATCCGTGCCGGCCGTACGAACTCCGCTGCACATGGTTTTTAGGTTGGGTCGACTCTCCTCGTGCCTTCTCGTGCGAAAGCGATAGCCATTCACATCATAAACGGTGAATGACTTCACCCTACGGGAGAAGCCACGGCCCACCTGTTTCAATTCATCACTCATTTCTATATCCGTTTAGGCCTGCAAGGGTGAGGACAGGTAGATCGTTACATTACTCGCTCCGGGGAGCAAAGTGGAATCATAAAGTCGGAAAGAGGTTAGTTGGTTGGTACCTTTGTACAGAACCAGGAGATGAAATCGGGCACACCGTGTCTAAGAAGATTGTCTTCTTCTTGCTCGGTAGGAGCCCTATTGCCTGTGCAGTATTGACTAATAAATTCCCTGAAAGAAGCAAGAGACTAGAGGGTCGGATCATGATGGGTGGAGGATAGTGACGGCGTAGGTAACAACCTCATTGAGAACTTACTTCTGATAAGGAATCACTTCATCAAGGTTGAGCAACAATGTGAACATGATAGTGTGCCACTCCTGATGGGTCAATTGCTTGTTGGTACCGAAGTCCGAAAATGACGAAACTTGTCGAGGTGTGTTGTCATCGCATGTCGAGGCTATGATAAAAATTTGAGAATGTTCGAAGCAAGTTGAGACGTCGGATGCCTATAACCTAGACATCTCCGCATGTGATCACCTTGTGATCACATGTGGAGATGCGTGGGTTTTAGGCACGTGACGTCACAACTTGCTTGAAACTTTCTCAATTTTTTACCACAGCCTCCACATGTGATGGCGAGACATGTAGTCAGGTTTCGTCATTTTCGGACTCCGATTGGATTTTATAAAATTTAAAAATACTTTTCACGCGCGTGACTCGGCGTGTTCCGACACCAACACGGTCGAAATTTCACGCGAAGCCCTGCATACGGCCTCAACATGCTCCAAAAATCATGAATATTATTTTTTTGAATCACCGGATTCCAATATTTCATATACTTGCAGTTCAAATCTGTAGTTGCCGAAAAAAATCAAAGAAACAGAAAAAATTAACGGAATATAGCAAAACAAATCAAAATTACCTCAAACATGGAATTTAGAATGTATTTACTGTAGCAAGGCAAAAGAAAAAAAAACTAGGATTGAAAACCAAAAAAAAATCTTTGTCGAGTGCCTCATGTCGCACTTGGCAAAGTGCCTTTGCCGACTGCCTGACAGGCCGGCAGTCGGCAAAGGCTGCCACCTTTGCCGACTGCTGACGGCGTGGCAGTCGGCAAAGGTGGCGGCGTGGATGGCGTCCAGGACTCGCAGCCTTTGCCGAGTGCCAGGCTTTGCCGACTGCCTGGCACTCGGTAAAGCCTTGGCTTTGCCTTGTGTCTGGCAGTCGGCAAAGCCGGCTTTGCCGAGTGCCTAGCTTTGCCGAGTGTCGACAAAGGTAGCTCTTTACCGAGTGTCGACAAAAAACAGTCGATAAAGTATTTGGCAGTCGGCAAATCTAGCATTTCCTGTAGCGTGGATCGGAGTCGGATGGGAGCATGGGGAAGAGGATAGACCGAATCTCTTGCTTGCGTCAGCTGGCCGGGTCCATCGTCGTCGTCCATCCCGGCCGATATGCAATGATGACCGTGTTTGAATGCGCCGCCGGCGAGGTAGTAGGGCCGTAGGGGCCGGCAGCCAGGACGACGACACGACTCGATCGGGTACGGTATTCTTTCCACTCGATCGCGGGCATGCCTGGTCCCGATCGTCCGCGCGCGGTTCGGTGCATGGAGTATGTAGCGAGGAGCTGAATTTTCGTCGACCGCTGCAGTAGCACGCGGTTCAGTGCATAGCATCATTTCATTGTACTTACGTGCATGTGTCCATTGATCGTATCTCGACTGATTCGGGGACCAATTGCTGCGAACATGGACGCACGGGGCCGGCCACGGCATGGCCGACGCCCGGCCGCCGGAACGGGCGGACTGTAACTTGCAGGAGGCAGGCAAAGCAGCTGAGGACGCCGGCGGGGAGGGAGAAAGACGACGGCGGTGCGGCGGTGCGGCGGCGCTTGAGTCGCGCGGGGCGGCGAGCATCGACATCCGACATGGCCACGGTGCGGGGACGAGGCCGCCGTCACGTGGGCATACGTGGAGCGGGCCGCCAGCATCCCATGCTCGCAGTTCCGTCCCCACACGGTTTTTTCTCTCCTTTTCTTGGTTTCTCGTTACAATCTTACTCCACAAAAAGAATAAAAGAAGATGAGCAAACCGGCTGGAGTTTAATCAAATACTTACTCCGTTTAAAATTTAAACCATTATCATAAGACATGTAGCAAAGGTAATGTGTTTGCTAGAAAAGACAAACAACTTGCAATTTAGAATAGGTTCCATCTTAAATTATAAGTCATTTCAATAATATTAAACAGTCAAAGTATATAAAGTTTGACCAAATTTATATGACAGGATAATAACTTCTGTGATACCAACTAAGTAACATTACATTCTTCGTTACTCATATTTTCAATATATACATATTTAATGTTATCAATCTTTATAATTTTCTCTATAATTTTGATCAAACTTAAAATATTTTAACTCTTCAAGATTCTTAAAATTTTCTTTAAGATTTATTATTGCTATTCAATATAGGGGGTTGGTCAAGATGTCAAGTGGCCTTATTATTGCTATTCATTCTATGTTGAGTACTGACTATACTGCAATGGAGAGTACAGAGTGCTCGGTCGGGTACGTACGGTCTTGTTCCCACACGCAGAGGCTGTTTTCTCTCGTCATGGTCCCGGCCGATCGAGACGCAGTTCGGTTCGGTGCACGCACGAGACGCGATGGGCGAGGGCATCGCCGCCTCTCGGCGGCGGTCACACCGGCGGACGGCAAGCAAGAGGCCGCCAGCAAGCCGGGGCTGGCGACGGCGGCAGCGGCGCTTGACGGTCGACGGCCTGGTTGTTTCGGCTCAACCGCGCGCGCGCAAGCGACGACAAGCATGGCCACGGGCCACGGCCGGCGCCGCCGGGAGTCCGGCCGGG
The DNA here is from genome assembly GCA_023333625.1 of Bothriochloa decipiens. Lineage (NCBI taxonomy): Eukaryota > Viridiplantae > Streptophyta > Magnoliopsida > Poales > Poaceae > Bothriochloa > Bothriochloa decipiens. Next base: position 42,944,770 of record CM041633.1, on the reverse strand, counting down.
TCCGGGGCGACTCCCACATTCCCCCAGTCTTTTCCCTTTCTGTAGCGAAACTCATTTCCTTTTTGATAGTGTTTTTTTTTTCTTTTTGTCTATGAGAGGCGGTACGTGCTGCAGCAACGGTACTCCCCAACCCAGAAACTACAGATTAGTTAATAACAAAGACTGAAAGAAATGGTTTCTACTCCTTCCGTCTTAAAAAAAAAATAAAATTTATCACACGTCGATAAGTCAAATTGTTTTCAATTTGGACTAAATTATATGAAGAGGTAATAACAATAGTAAGACAGAATAAATATCATTAGATTATTAGTTATATAATGTATTAATAAATTCATTTGGAGATGAAAATGCAAATACTATGTAACATAAACAAACTTAGTCAAAGACATCGTAGTTATTTCACAATTGAGCTAAGCTAGTTTGATTGGCATGTTTCTCATGATTGCATTCTTTTGTGGACATGAGGAGTATACAGAGAACTATGTCTACACAAGAAAGAATCAAGATACCAGCTGATGTGATTGGCAGATGCAGCACAAAACACATTTGATCGGACATTTAGTTTTATAAAGATAAAGAAGATATGAATTGTGAATGTCAGTTTCTATGTATACTTAGAGTGGTTTCGGAGGAGGGCTGTTGTAGTGGTGATGACCCTGTCTCTTAGTGGTCCTTGTAATCGTTTTTTTGTTTTGTTTTTCTTTAACCATATAATAAAAATTTGAAAAAACGCTTGCCAACTTTCTAAAAAAAAGGTTTCTATTTATAGGGCCATCTGTTTAGATATATTGTTTAGATTTATTGTATTGTAAGAGTTCCATAAGTATTAAATAAGTAGTCAAGTTAACAAATGTGCTAATATGAAGTACTCCCTACTTTTTTAGTCGCATTGGAGTACCCCTAGTCGCATTTGACACAAGTAGGAGTATATTTTTTTTTTACATAGAATCAATATTGTCTCGAATATAAATAAATTCATGCGTGGATATACGAGCAAGCCAATCCATCATATATAGGTGTCGTGAAGCATAGTAGTAGCATTGGGTGCTCTGGTCGCATCTGACACCTTGGTCCCACTCCTCTTACGCCGAGTCAACAGCAGCAGACTCAGCACAGCAAGGTGGTGACAACAATGGTGGGGTGGCTGCCGCCGCAGTCTTTTTTTCTTTTCGCAGAACCTCGGGAATCACGTAGGCGTGCCATGCATGCAACAATTTAATGGTTCGATTTGGCCTATATACTGTATGCACCGATGCAGCAGTGCAGTCACGTAAGAGCAAGTATTATGGTTCAGCCGGCTTGAGGCCGTAAGCCAAGGCCATGTCACTTTCAGCCAGCTATTTAGCCTGCTAGTATAGTAAGAGGCCGTTTAACTAGCTACAACAAAAATTTAATGTTCCCATGTGCATACAATCTGTTGTGGCCATACATGCGTTTGCTCAATTCATCATTTAGAAACCAGATATGCTTATCCATTTCATTACCAAACAACATTCTGGGATGAACCAATGAGTAGATACTAAAATAAAAGAAATAATACCAGATAAATGACAAAGTTCAAGCAACAATCGACTAGTGATACGGTGGCATAGCGCCATGTCACGACACTCGAAATAGCATAGTCTGGACTATAGAAAAGCAACAACACTTGAACCAATTCTAAAGTTCATTGGCACACAGGCCAATATTTATTCATCTAGACGAAGGTGATAGAAGCATGAAGACAGTTCATAGTTGGACTTCAGTAGAGAGGAGCAGTCTCAACCCATTTGCATCAAAAGACATGACACTGCAAGCATATAATAGTGCCAAAATTAGAACAAATGTTCCCTGAAAATTAGATAAAGAAGTTTCAATTTGTAAAAAAATGGCCCCTGGAAATTAGACATGGAAGTTTCTATTTGTACAAAAGTCAGATACCTGCAAGTAGCATCTGCAGCATTCACTACATGCCCAATCTTGGTTCCTGAAAAAGTACATGTAAGACATCATGTTAATTTCTCACTGTGACGGGAAAAAATAACAAAAACATGCAGGTTTCAGAATTCTACCATGACTAGTTACGTTGCCTATTTCTGAACTTACACCAGATGTGCTCGATGAGATCATGTTTAAGTTGGGTATGTTGTGGACGATCTCGGATAGCAGCTTTTCTACGCATGACATCGACAAAGCGTGGATTCTGACTAGTGTTCGCTTCAGGAGGTAGAGCAAAGGATGCCCCTGGATTCTCATTCAAGTCAATATGAATCTTAACATCCTCTTTTTCATCTTCGACTATCATATTGTGGAGAATCACACAAGCTAGCATGATCCTTCCAATACTCTTTTCTCTTCCATAGACGTGCAGGCCGACGAACAATTACAAAACGGGACTGCAATACCCCAAAAGCACGCTCCACATCTTTCCTTGCCCCTTCTTGATGCTCAGCAAACAACTGGTGCTTCTCTGTTGCTGCCCATTCTGGATATATACCATCAGCAAGGTAGTAACCAGTGCTATACTCATTACCATTGACTGAAAACTGAACTTGAGGGGCTTCTCCTTTTAAGGCTTCTAAAAAAGGTGGGGACTGGTTGAGCACATTAAGGTCATTGTTTGACCCAGCAACTCCAAAGAATGCATGCCAAATATGAAGGTCCTGGGAAGCAACGGCTTCTAGGATTATAGTTGGAACTCTCTATGCTACCTAGCATTCAAGGGAAACCGCGAGACTCGTTAACCTTGAGTAATCTCTCAACATCCTCACGTGTGGGGCGTCGCAAGTATTCCCCACCAAACACCTCAATCACCCCTTGTGCAAACTTGTCCAAGCAATGTAATGCAGTGGACTTCCCAATCTTCAAGTACTCATCAAGAGCATCTGCAGGACTGCCATAAGCCAGCATGCGCATGGCTGCTGTACAGAGCCCTATTCGGCCAGCACAATCTACCCTATAAGTAAAATCCACAATTCGTAGGAATAGATGCTTGTTCATACGAAATCTAGTGCGGAACATACTCTCGGGGTAGAGTGGTTCTTCAGCAAAGTAGTCTTCTACAAGACGCTCATGGGCACCTACATGATCTCTACGGATGCTCTTTCTAGGACCATAACGTCGCTGAGGTACTCCAGTCGAGAAGGCAGCCTTGAACTTCATTGCGAGCTTCCTAGCAAAGGAGTCAAGGACGCTCTGCTCAGCAATATGCTCTTCAATGATTTTGGTAGGGGCTAGTTCATCGGAATCATCTGAGTACGAAGATGAATCCGACATGGTTTTGGCTGAGCAGGAAGATGAGAGAGAGAGAGAGAGAGAGAGAGAGAGAGAGAGAACAAGTAGGAAGATGAGAGTAGAGTGTTCAGATGGATTTGGGAGGATTATATAGCATGTTCTGATGTGTAGAGTAGTTTGGTACTGCATTGTAATTAGAAGTGCAATTTAATTGTAGTTGTGGACTATTGACTGCATTGTAATTAGGTCCTAATTTTCAGCAAGACTGGACTAAATGCACCAGAATACAATAGTGTCCACGTTAGATTTTAATTGTAGCTATAAGCTATTGACTGCATTGTAATTAGGTCCTAATTTTCAGCACGACTGGACTAAATGCACCAGAATACAATAGCAATCATTCAGTACAATAAATAAATGGAATAGTAAGAATACCTTAGTCCTTTTTGTTAAATAAGCTCTCTCTCAGGCACCTCAATGCCAACACATGCTCAGCTTTTACATCTTCATCCATTCCAGTTGTGTCTTGTGTCAGTAACGATCGATATGTTTCTAGCATAACTGCCTCCTTGTGTTCTTTTGTTGTAAGGTGAGCAAGCTGAGGCACCGGCGGGGGAACAGGCAACGGCGGCGGGCCCAAGCTGAGGCACCGGCGGGGGAACCTCCATAGGTGTTGGCGCAGTGGTTCTCTTCGATTTCTGACTCATCTCGCAGATGAACAGGCAACGGCGGCGGGCCGGCGGGTGTGGCGTCTAGGGTTTGGGCGAGGTGTCAGCTGGGGACGAATTGAGGCTTAAATCCTTCGATTTGGCGTGGAAACTATCGATTTGGCGCGCAAGGAAGCAATTTGGCGGGAGAGCTTGGCCGATTTGGCGCGGGGATCATGGAGTGGAGCACGGGATCAGGGAGGGGAACGACGGGAGATGGAAGCGCCATCGCGCTCGCAGCGGGCTGGGAGAATAAAATTTTTTTTTCCTCGTAACTTGAGACGGAGGCGGGCGAGATGGAAATTGCCGGCTCTGTGATCTCTCTCCGACGTGGCCTGCTTTTTTGTTCACGTGGACTCTTGCAGCCGGCTAAAAACAGCTTATAATACTTGCTCTAATACGCCCGGCCTCGTACGACGCTCCTCCCTTGACCAAATCTTTGACCCTGCTCGATCTCTCTGCCCGGCTGCAGGGTGCAGCTGGTGGGCTTTTCCTGTTGGCGCCATGGAGTTAAACGCGGCTCTGCCGAGAGCTGCAGCTTCTACTGGCCTAACCTGGTCGAATCGATCTCGATCGTGTCGTACTCGTACCCGGGGCGGTGGATGCGGATCGGCTCGTCCGTCCGTGATCATACGGATGCATGCGCGTGGGCGTGTCCGGTTTTCGTCGTCTGGCAGCCATGCAAAGGCGTCAGTCCGTAGTTGTGGTACCAGTGGTGATTGGACTTGCCGAGCCAGATCCCGTAACCTAGGAAGCCTACTACTCCTAGCCTGAGAGAACCTAGGAAGCCTACTACTTGGAGCGAGTGGGTGTGGGTGTGGGTCTTTTTACCCACGTTGGTTGAAGGTTTTTTTTTTTTTTTTTGTCATGGCGTGAAGAAAGTTTAGTCCATTGCCTTGTTCCTTTCTTCCTTGTGATGATGATGAATGAGAACTTTGAGACCAGCTGGCCTGGATCAAGAAAGTTACTGTTACGGCGCGGTGAGGCCGCCGTTGCCGTTCTGATCTCCTCACACGCGGCCACGCCTGCTTGCCCGCGTCAGGTCCTCACCCTCCATCCGTCCGTCAACGACGTGCCCTGCAGTCACCCCCTCGTGTTCGGTTTATTATCGGTGGAGACCTACGGAGTACCTCTGGTTCGTGTCCGACGGGAAGGCAGAGTCATTATCGGTTCGGTTTGTGCATCATCGTCACGCTGATTTCCCCGGACCCGCCGACCTCGGCAAGGGGAACAGAACAAGAGCCGCGCGTGCAGAGAGAGAGAGAGAGATGCAGTCACGCTGACGCCCGCCCGGCCTGCATCATCGTCAGGTCCTGCCGCGCCAACTCTTCTCTTTTTTTTTTTTTTATACAAAAGTACTAGGATTGTTACCGCGGTTAAAATATACTTACTGCGAGGGGAACTGACGGACAGTCGGGACCTCCTCCGGCTCCGGGCTCCTGCGCACGCAGCGCCCACATGCGCATTGCCTTTTGGGCATCGTGGGCTGCCGGCGCGGCCAGTGCGTGACGTGAGCCAGCAAAGCAGGATCGGGTGGGTGGGTCTCGTCGCGTCCGCATCAGTGCATCGCCGCCTTTTCGGGTCAGTCAAAACCCCCGGCGGCAGGTCCGCGCGCGGTGTCGGGAGGGGCTCGGCTCCCGGCTCCAAGGACCAAGGCACGCGACGTGGTTGGTTGGGTTGGGCGGCGTGGTCAGGCAGGGCTCGCGCAGGGCAATGGGGGCAGTGGGCAACGGACACGCCTCCGAGTCCGCGCCGGCCTCTCGCCTGGCTTGGCTGGCTAGCTGGTGGTTGGACAGGTTGGTCGTCGCCGCCGTCCCGACGCCGCATATATGTGCGGCCGTGTGGAACGGGAGCGTGGGAGATCTTTGGCTCGTTTCTGACCGACGGAGGGCTCGGCATCGACGGTTGGGAGTTGGAGGTTGGGAGCTCTCGGCTCGGTAGTCGCCTACGAACGAGGGAACAGACTGATCGAGTAACACGGGATGGCTCCTAGTACGTGCGGCACCGTACCGACTACCGTGCATACGACCGAGTTCACAACTGAAACCTCAGACTCTCACAACGTTTCAGATATTTCGGACGTTGGAACTACCGCCGGTGGCTTGCAGAGACGACTCTGGCCTGGCCGGCCGGTAATCCAAATTAAGCTATGAAACATATCAGGGTACCGGTAACAAGTTTGCTGGATAGAGGCTGGCCAAAGATTAGCCCTGCCGACGTTGAGGTCGGCGCCCATCTAACAATGTTTATTCTTATACCCAGTTACACAGACTAGTCTCGAGCACGGGTAAGAATCTTGTGAGACACTAACCAATGAAAATTACTTATTTTATCTCTGTGCTATTCTAAAATAACTATAAAAGTGAATTTTATGTGTCACTACTATGTGGTTTGTTAATTAAGGATATTTTAGTGCACAGCGAGCTTATAAATTAAATATTTTCAATAATGTAAGTTTTAACAATTGGTATATATTACTTTATATTAGGTTTGGTTGAGGTGGTTAACTAAGGAGTCAAAGCACTATCTTCCATAATGATGGAGATCGATAATTTATAAAAGAAAATATTATTGGAATTGTCTAATTATCCTTTAATAATTATGATGGTTTTGAATTTTCCATATAGGTTGAATCAGGTAACTTCCTGCATCATGGCCCCCCTAATTTTTTTAGCATCATTAGCATGTAAACTCAAAGTAATCTTTTTATAGTGAATAAAAAAAATTATACATAAGGTCAATAAGGCTGGTATTCTAAACTTATTTGTGTGAAGTAATCAAAGGACATTAAAACGAAAATGAGAATTGTACCTAATTGTGAATAAGGATCATATCATGTATGTCGAAGGAGACAAATTATATTGTAATTATGGGATCTACAAGATTGTCATACCATTAGTATGAAGTGCCATCGGTGTCAATGTTGGTGTAGATGCCCTGAATGCCGGATGTCATAGCACTGGTGTGCATACATACACAGTGCGATATACCAGCACTACCAGACCATGTGGTTTTTCCTTACACCAAACGTTTGGGGGGGGGGGGGGGAGGGGGGCATGGCCCCTGCTGGCACCCCCTGGCTCCGCCAGTGCTCCTTCCTCGTTACCTTTTGCCGCGTAGCAGTGAGCTGCATCTTCTCAGGGGGTTTCCATTTGCCACGGCAGAGGAAAGGGACCGGAGGTGATGGATGTCGCGGTAATGGCCACGAGCCCGTACTGCACGTTCATGACTTGCACTTACTTGTAAGGTAAAGGCCTAGATTGCAAAAAAAAATGAGCTCAATCTAGTTTCCAAAAACCGTCCTATGCTTATTTGTAAGGTAAAGGCAAAAGAGTTGATAGGATTTTGCAATTTTTGCTCGAATTAACCCAAATTGAATCTTTGTATTCTTTTCCTGTGTTTTTTTATCACCTTCAACTCTCCAATAACATTATTTTGTCAATAACTTCTCTAATCACAAATAGATAACCATTTTTGGTTTGTTCTAATATATGGAAATTTTTATGTTATCTTTAAACCACCAGGTTAGCATTATTAGATAATACTAACCATGCAAAATACTTCCATAATATACAAATATTTTATCATTTTAGATAATGTAATTTTAGAATTACTTTTAACAAAAAAAATAGTATCAAAGACTGTATACAAGTCCTAATTTACATAACCTTATACAACCTCCTATCTTAAAAGTATATTACCACCACCAACAAATATATTGCTTCAGTCAATCTTACAACATGAATGTTGGTGAGTGAATCTTACAGTACCAACACCTTACTTGCACCTTGGTGAACACCAATCTGTGTAGACTCACTTGTGAATCTTACAGCATGAATCCACAATCATCGAGTAGGGAATGGATACATTGTTTTTTCGATAATGAAAGTTTTATTAATTTCAAGATCGTTACATCGAGATGATACAAAGATCTTGAAACACTTTTGTCCTCTATATAACAAGGATACATACAGCTTTGCAAAAGATCATAAAATAGAAAAAAAAAACTCTAATGACACTCAATCCGAAGACTAGACTGCCACCCATGTGCCCAGGTAAAAAACTCATTGGACATCCATGTCAATTATTGAGATGCCGCTACAACCAAACCTTGTGAAGTTGGCTTCTATAGGACAGCCCATATACGAAGTCAATGAATAATCAAGTAGATAACCTGTAAAGGAAAAGAAATACGTTTCTTCTCAAAAACCAGATCATTCCTACGTAACCAAAGCGATCAACATGTAGCTGTTGCTCTAGTAGGGCTAACAATTTTATTTCTTTACTAAGGCCGCATAGCCAAGACCCAAAGATACTTGAAACACTATGTGGTTGAGACAAGCCTGAAGTCGTCTGGATAACAAACCAGACAACACGAGCGAAACGACATTCGAAAAACAAGTGCTTAATTGTCTCATCTTTATGACAAAAACAACACTGCTTGCTGCCATGCCAGTTACGTTTAACTAAGTTATCTTTGGTTAACATTATGCCTCTATGTAGGTACCATAAATATATCTTAATCTTCAATGGAGCTATAAATTTTCATAAGCCTTTATTAATATTAGGGACATTATTATGGATCATCGCCAGATAATGAGATTTGATTGAGAATTGTCCATTAGGATCCAAGTTCTAGCGAAATTCATTTTCTTGCTAGCTTAACACAATAGAGTGTGAGTATATACCTCGGCGCCATTTATATGCCAAATAGACTGATACGTGACAACGTGAATGAATAATTGTCCTTTTGTCTTAAACTTCTACTGCCTACGTACGCTTCAGGCAAGCGTCACAAGTACGTTACTACTATGTGGCTCACACATCTGTCGCAAACACACGTAAACAGATACTATCATCATTTCCATTTCCTAACACGACAAAGATTATCACCAAAGGCATATGCCACATGCCCCATCACGCTAACACACCCACAGCTTACGACGTGTTTGCGCACCTAGCCCTAGCCGGCCTGGCTGGCCCAACTGACCCAGGCCCGAGCAAGCCGGTCTCAACTGGTGTAACTCATCATGTTTGTGCATCATGTACCAACGGAGCCCGGCCCAAGCCAGATTATGTTTGTCGCCCAGAGATCAGTCGGGCTGAGAGCCCAACCGCCACCAACTGCTACCAACTGCTAAACCGAGATTGTGTTTGGCAGCTGGCTGGGAGCAGCCAGGCCCAGGGCCAAGACATAACAGAATTCAGCATGGAATACATATCAATGACAACAGTTTGCAGGTTGATCATGATCAGTATAACAAAACACAATCAGGGCCTCAGAGCTATAGTTCATTAGTTTGTGACATGAGTAAGTATTACAGTGCACGACTACATCATCTATTGTTGCCTCCCAGTGCCCACAAAGGACAACATCATCGACCACATTTGAGAACAAAGCAACAAACCACCATGCACTATCATCGACATCATCTCATAACAGATCAAGAACAAGAACAACAAGTAGTAACAACAAGAACAAGAACAAGAATAGAGACAGCATCATGTACCAAAACAGTAACAGTTGTAGAACATGACCTGAACCAGCATGAATCGAAAAGCCCCAATAAAGCAACCGCATAAACAAATCAGGAACATGAGCCGAAACAGTAACCCTAACATGAATCAGAGGAAGAACACCACCATGCTCGAAACCCTAAGACAAAGCGCATCCAGGAGAAGAAAGGAGGGGATTGCATTTCACCTTAGGGTTCGAGGTCGAATCAGAGCAGAGGAGGCAAATCTGGAAGTAGAGGAAGCAGATCGGCCTCAGCTCGAAGCAGATGGGTCGGAGTTGGGGAAGAAGACCAACGCCTCGGAGTCCCAGCACTAACACGAGGTCACCGACGGATGTCACCGCAGCCGGAGGTCACCGCCGTCGCCAAACACACGAGCTCGCCGCCGGTCTCTCACGAGGGAGGTGGAAGGGGAACGAGAGCAGGAAGATGAGGAAGGGGGAGCGGCTGCCCTTATAAAGGCGCGAGGAAATCGCTGGTGGATTGGCTTCGCGCGCCGGAGAATTGGCTTCGCGCGCAGCAGCAAAGCGCGTGCGAAAGTTTCACCTTCCCAATCCCTGCCGACGTCCCAAAATCGTCCACCTACGCCGCGCGGAGCCGAGCTCGTCAGAAATGAACTCTAACAGCGTTTCTAGAGGGTCTGACAGAGACAACACTTTCAGCTCCTGGAAGCCAGGCTCGATCCTAGACCAAGACCGCAAACATGGTGCCTTACCTACGGACGCAATTTGACCGACAGGCCACCCTCACAAACACGCACTTACCTGTAAAAAGCCGAATAAGCCAGTGAGCCTGTGCACGCACGCACGACGGCAGCACGAGCTCTGCTGACGCGCCTTTAAACAAGCCACCGAAAAAAAAACAACCAAAAGGCAAAAAAGTGCATGACATCGGGGCCCACGCGTCATCCTCAGCACGGCCAGCTAATGACGCCCCGGCTCCCTAGGCGCGCCAACGTCTCGCCTCCCCGCCCGCTCGTACCCCGACGCGTCGACACGAGACCCACAGTGGCACTCCGAAATTTATGCCAGTAGCGCGGGGGCAGGAGCGTCATTTGGTGCTCCCCCCGCCACCGCTTTAAATTGATCCCAAAAGCGGGAGCCGAACAGAGCGAGGCAACCAGACCGCCACGGCCGCAGGCAGAGGAGGCGAGAGAGAGGGAGGCGGAGCGGAGGAAGAAGAAGATGGTGGCGATGGGCGTGGACGAGGACGAAGAGCGGCGGATGGACGAGCGGCCCATGCACCAGGGATGCATGGCGGGGTTCCTCCACCTGTTCGACCGGCCCCAGATCCTCTCCGGTCACCGCCTCCACGGTTCGCAGCGCCGCCTCACGTCCTTCTCCTCCAGTGTACGCACCCGCGCGCCTCCCTTGCCGTTCTTCTGAACCCGCGTGCAGCTCGACGGCGTCTGTAAAGCTTGGTCGTGACCGCTGTGCTGTGTTGTGTGTTGCAGGGCTCGGCGACGCCGTCGGAGCGGTCGATGCCGCTGGAGCGGGCGACGCCGGCGCCGTCGTCGCCGGACATGACGCCGCCGGCCGCCCCGCGCCCGTCGCTGCAGCTCCCGCCGCTGGACCTCAAGGACGGAGCCGCCGGCGGCGGCGTTGGCAGTTTCGGCGCCGCGCCGTCGTGGAGGCTGCCGCGGCTCTCGCTGGACAGCCGCGCCGTGGTCGACGCCAGGGGCAAGCTGCGGCCGCGCGAGATCCGGACGTCTGCTGCCGCCGGCGCGCCGCCGTCCCCGTCCGCCGGGGGAGGGGACGAGCGCCGGTCCCCGAGCGTCGTCGCGCGGCTCATGGGCCTCGACGCGCTCCCGCACGGCCACCAGGCGGCGGGCGGCGAGTGCGGCGGCGGGCAGCACGGCGGAGCGGCGAGTCCGGCCGCGCTCCGGCGGTCCGCGTCCGAGCGCGTGCCGCCTCGGGACCCGGCGCAGTTCCGCTTCGTCGACCCGTCCTTCTTCGAGAGGCCGGCTTCACCTCTTCCGCCGCACCGGCCATCGCCAGCGTCGTCCCCGGCGGCGGCCGAGGAGGCTGCAATGCGGCGGGCGCCGGATCCGGCCGTCCCGCGCGCGTTCCAGCGCCGCAGCCGCTTCGACGCGCACGAGGTGTTCCCGGAACCCGCGAAGCGTGCGGACCCGGCGTCCGGCCTCGGCGGCGCAGCCTCGCACGGCGAGATCGCGCTCTACGGCGAGATCGAGCGGCGCCTCCGCAAGCGCGGCATCGCGGAGCCCGCCAGGGATCTCGAGACGCTCAAGCAGATACTGGAGGCGCTGCAGCTCAAGGGCCTCCTCCACCACCACACCGCTCCGCCGCCGCCTGCGCAGGCGCGTACCCCTCCGCCGCCCATCGTCGTCATGCGCCCGTCCAGTCGCGCGCCTCCGCCGCAGCAGATGTCGCCGCCGGCGCGGCTGACGCCCGCGCGGCGGCTTCGCGTAGACGTCGACCGCGCGCGCCGCCCACGGTCGCCGGACCTGGCGGCGTCCCCTGCGCGCAGCCCGGCCTCCCCCCAGCGGCGCGTCTCGCCGGCGCAGTCCCCGAAACAACAGCAGAGTCCTTTCAGGAAGCCAAGCGGATTCGACTCCGCCGCCGCCCGCTCCCGCATTGCCCGCCGCGCGGCGCACAACGCCGCGGCCCTGTCCCCCGACGACGAGGCCTCCACCACGTTCTCCGACGGCGGCAGCAGCAGCTCCTTGAGCGCCTCCTCCCGCTGGGAATTCGACCCGGTAAGCCTGCGGCACCTGCAACACCACTCCTGATCTCGTAACATTTTTTTTTTCTGAGTACCCGAATGTCTTATCATCTCCGGACCGGGACCGTTGTCTTGCAGCAGCCGGACCCCAGGACGGACCGCGGCCTGCTGGAGCGGTGCGGGAAGCTGCTGAGCAGCATCCAGGCGTTCACCGGCGGCGACGCGGCGGGGACCGACCAGCAGCCGAGCCCCGTGTCCGTGCTCGACGCGGCTGCCTTCCTCGCCGACGAGGACTCGCCGTCATCGTCGTCGGGGTCGAAACGCGCCATCGATTTCCGCACCAGCAACAGCAGCGTCGGGCGCCCAAAGCCGTCCGCCGCGGCCGCCACGGTGTCTGACCCAGAGGAGGATGACGAGTGGGCCCCATCGTCCTGGTGCGTGGACCCGGTGGCGAGCAACGACCCGGACTACGCGTACGTGGCCGAGCTGGTCCGGCTCCTCGGTGGCGCCCGCGGAACGCGGCGGGACGCGGCCGACGCGTACAAGGCCGCGGAGCAGAGGAGGCGCCAGCGTGGAAACGGCGACGGCGAGCCCGACACGTGGCACCACCGGAGGCTGCTGTGCGGCGCGGTCGGCGAGGCCCTGGAGCGGCAGCGCGCGGCGTGCCCCTGGGAGCCCACGGCGTGGCTCCGCGGCGCCGAGCTCGTCGCCCACGTCTGGGCCGAGGTCCGCCGCGCCGGCGAGCCCGTGGCGGACGCGGAGGCCGCGGACCTCAACGACGTCACGTGCAGCGCGATCCGGCGCGACCTGGCCGCGGACGGCAGCGGCCCGTGGGGGTCGGGGTCCCAGGAGAAGCAGCGGCACGGCGCGGAGGTCGCCGACGCGGTGCTGCAGATCGAGCGGCTGGTGTTCAAGGATCTCGTCGCGGACACCATCCGCGAGCTCGCCGACGCCGACCGGCCTCTGCCGCGCCGGAAGCTGGTGTTCTGAACTTCTGATCACGCAGGCTTTGGTGGTGAGACTTGCAGAGCAGAGGAGGAGGATTAGAGGAAGCGATGACGGACGATTAATAATGGAGTTTTTTTTTATTTATTAATTTTTGGTTTGCGTCTCTTCTTGTACTGATGAATTAGCGAGTGATGTAAAATTACGACTGCTAGCTCTACTGTTTTTACCACTTAATCATGTTAATTACCACTGCTAATTGAGTAATTAGTACTTTTAGTTCGTAGTAGTACTAGTAGTGTCTTGTACTCCGTCGATGACGATGATGATATAATTATGGAACCAGTTTTAAGAACTGCAACCCAAGGAAATGAAAAGGAATGGCTGCGCTGGCAGGTCGTTGTCGGTTCTGTTCCGGCGTCATGGGCGTCATGGCTGGCATGTTACTCTACCACCAGCGGTACTGTCTGCTGCCCGCCATTGCTGCTGCTTTGTGAAGATACGGATGATCTGTTTGCTGTTCCGGGCATGTGGCGGCTGTGAAGACCGTATAGTACAGTACCAGCAGGCACCATCGATGGTGAACGTGAAGGTGAAGCAGCCGCTGGCCTCGACTCGGGCGTCGTACAGGCAGCCGCTTGAATGGCGCCATTATTCGTGGCGAAAGAATGGCTGGCAAATGCAATGCCAGCTGATGCCTGCACAGTTTCTCGATTGGGCAGGGGCAGGGCCTGGCTGGAAGGGTAGGCGGAGCCCGATCTGGTGGCCTGCCCCGACTCTGCGTGGGGGTGGTGCGCAGTGCAGTGGTCGCCGTGGAAGTGGCAACAGTGCCCGGATCCGCCATCGTGCTCGTTATTATCACGACGAGGGGTCGTCGACGGCGATGCTCTCTGTCCCTGTCTGGAGCACACTACTTGTTGTCGATGGATGTAGCGGCAGTGGAGTACCAAGCACATCATGAACGAAGTCGTAAGAATCGCTTAATAATAACAGAAGAAGGTAGCATCTACCGACTGGGTGAAAAGTGCGGAATTCTGCAACTCTCTCTGCTGACCCACAGCACACACCGTTCACGAGCCTGAGAGCCGCCGTCGGTCCACACCGCCCACGCGCGCGTCCGCTCCAGGCGCAGCCGTGGGTGCAGCCAGGCGAGCAACGGCAAACAGCGGCCCGGCGTGAGCGTGACTACCACTGACCAAGTGACCAGCGACGGCGGCGTCTCTCGGTCGGCTCCGCGGCATCATATCAATGCGGGCAGCGGGCGCGTCGTCCGTCCCTCCCGTGTCTGTCGTTCGTCCGGAGGAGCAAGGCGACGGCGGCGGTGTGGCCCAGGTTGCCGGACCCCAGGGCCCATGCAGGGGACGAGAGGAGCTGGAGCTGGTGCTGCTGGCTCAGCCCGGCCCACGCCACTGCGCGCCGTGCTCCCCCGCGGTCTTTTTTTATTTTTAATTTTTTAAAAAAAAATTTACAAAAATAATCGGCCGTTTCAAAAAATAACAGAACTAGGCCCCTACAGTGGGCGTTTTTTATGACGTGGCAAACGGCCGGCCGGCGCCGGTGCCGGCGTTTGCGGGCGGCCCCCTGGTGGCCACGTTTTTGCAAAACGTGGGCGTTTTTTCCTGTCCAGGGGGCCGCCTGCAAAACAGGCGAGGCCGGCCGTGCACTTTTGCAGGCGGCCCCCTGGCCGCCAAAAAACGCCCACACAGTGGGCGTTTTTTGGCCGCCAGCTATATATACCCAGCCCCCCCTCAGATTTTCATTATATTCACTAAAATTTTCAAAAAAAAGGAAGAAGAGAGGAGGGAGGAGAGGGAAGTAACGGCGAAGCCCTGCCAGTTTGAGACCTCGGCTTTTAGGTAAGTTTCTTATACATTACAGGTCTGTTGCTATGCATTAGTAAAATATAATGTGCACTAGAGTTGTTTAGTTTTTAGTTGACTCTGGGTAGATCTGTGAGTAGTATGTATATTAGATCTATAAATAATGATGTTTCTTTTATGATTTAAACAATGGATTGCATGATTTGAAATGTGACGAATATCGTATTTTCTCTGAATAGATATG
>CM041633.1:42872946-42924643 GCA_023333625.1 Bothriochloa decipiens | reverse complement strand
CCAGGGGGCCGCCCGCAAACGCCGGCACCGGCGCCGGCCGGCCGTTTGCCACGTCATAAAAAACGCCCAGATAGTGGGCGTTTTTTAAAAAACGCCCACTGTAGGCGACTAGTTCTGTCATTTTTTGAAACGGCCGATTATTTTTGTAAATTTTTTTTAGAAAAATTAAAAATAAAAAAAGTTCCTCCCCCGCCGGGCAGCAGCCCGGGGCCCAACCGCCGGGCTGGACCGCGCGCGGCTCGGCTGGATCGGCGGCGGCATTGGCTCGCGCTGCACGCATCAGTGGTGTGCGCATTCATGCAAAACGGATGGTCCCGGCCGGTCGCGCGGTCCAACGAACGAACGGAGGAGCCGCGACCGGGTGGGGTCCAGAGGCTAGGAGTTGGCGTGCATGCATGTTATGTTGTACAGTGCACTGCTGCTGCATCATCTAGCTATGAACTCCGACGGGCCGGGCATGTCTCTTGTCCCATGCCGCCGGCCGTTTCGTTTGGCCGGCATTGGTCCCCTAGTGTCGTAGCGGCTCTCATCTCGCCGGTGGGCGGTGGCATGCTGACCGTGACCGGCCGGCCGGCTCTTGTAATGATTGGAGCCGCCTACGACTGCAGCCGCAACTGCATCGTGTTCGCGTCGCATGCATGCACGGAATCGAATCCGGTGACGGGGGTGACGACGGCGTGACTCGGCTCTACCTCATCGGCGGTCATGGGTACCGCAACTGCAAAGATATGATATGATGCATGGCAGGACCAGAGCCGCGGGGGATGAGGATTGATCGAGGACCATTGGGTTCCTTGTCCGTGCTGCTTGTCTGTGGCGGCGGCCGGCACCGGTCGATGTCTGATCGACTGATCCGGTGACCACGACGACGACCAGATACCTACATAGCGCACTGTAGTGGGAGACTCGAGATATGAATCCTGATCCAACGGCCTCGTCGACCGCGCGCGCGTGGCTGCTGCTCCTGGGTCCTGTCACGACGAGTCTACGACATGGCTCCTTTTCAAGCCATGAGTGAACATGATCAGAAGTTCGGAACCTAACCAACTATGATATGATGATGCTTAGTTTACATCGAAAATTGTTTAATTCACATAGTTCCACGCGCATAAAAGAACCATCGGGTCCATTTGCAGACTATCAAGTTACCGATTATTTACTAAACATTGTGTGCCTTGCGTAACAATTTGGAAATTGCTCAAAACATGATGATGTATGTATTTTTGATAGAAGATAATTCATTTATTTGTCCATGACACGACAATTGGTATACGTTGTTTTGCATACACGAACAGAACATTAATAGTTTGATCCATAATCAGGCAGAACCTTTTGTTCCTAGAAAAACAACAAGAAGCACAGTTAGGACGTAATACTCCCTCTATTCTAAAAGAGTGATGCATAGTTTCTATGCATGTGAAATTTCTTAAATTTAACTAGGTTTTTATAAACATATTGATGATATTTGTATCTCCAAACAAATTTATTAAAAAATATATTTTAATGGTTAATCTGCTAATACTTATTTTGGCATTACAAAAATTAATAAATTTTTGTGTGTATTTAATCAAATGTAAAATTATTTAGTTTCTTGGAAAGAGCGAATGACGCTCGTCGTAGGACGGAGCGAGTAAATATCTTTATCAAAGTTTTCACTCGTAACAAAATCATGTCATTATCAGCCAATAATTGAGCTCGTGCTCAGCACAATTCTCCGCCAGTCAATGGTAAGCACACCTCGTATACTCATAAGAGAACAAGGAGCTCATCTTTTCAAGTTTGTTGAGTGCTAGGAACTGTTTCATATGGTAGTTCTTTGCTTCCTACAGATTGCGAAACGTATTTAAACTCGATCTTTGTAATAAGTGGCCTAGTTTACTTGTCTGCCGGGGATGAAAGCTAGACCTTAATCTCTTTAATTATCTAAAAACTATAAGTAGGAATTATTTATGTTTTAGCTCCCTTCATATGTGTTTTACTTAAAATTGTTCACCACGCTACTGTCTCACAATTGCGTTCTTTTTGGGAAGGAGTGAGCACATGCTTTTGCATTTTGTTGTCTGAAATATCTACCAAACCGCGGCAGCAGAATCAGGCGCCAAACATTATAAAAAAAAACAGGCGCCAAACCTAACGCTCCTGGTTCAACGGTCAACGGACAAAATTTACCTTTTTTTTTTTTGAGGGAAAGACAAAATTTACCTTTTTTTTAGCTGTTAACCTACTACAGTACTATGGGCCTTGAACCAAACGCGCTTGGGGCCCATTCATCTCCCACAGAGGCGACAAGGCCCCATGGGCTATGGACAGAGACTTCGCGCGGGAGAGCCCATGTTTGGTTTCCACTCAAACGTGTCATGATGACCTTTAGTCCAAAAAAAGAAAAAAAAGAAAGAAGAAGAAGCTTACTCACGGAATTGGTGATTTTTTTTGGCCAACGTCAGCTACTAAAATGAACTACCATGCATTGATTCATTGCCGAATGAAAGGGCTACCAAGTCAAATTTTAACATCCAACCAAATGAATAAGCCCGGTTTTGGATAAATTAAAGTAGTAAAAGTTTGGCTTGACAACCTTTGGCACACTTGGACAAGCAACTAATAATAACTTTTTTTGCATGTCTCATTCTTGGAGTAAATGGTGATAAATGTGAACAATGTCCCTTTAAAAAGTACACTTGTAAAATCATTGTTACTACCTTCATGCCAAAAAATATAACTATAGAATTTGATTCCTGTCTCTACGGCAAATCGTGGGGTATTCATTTAGTTACTATGATAAACATACACGGATGGCAATCTCGTAGAAGAAGAGGAATGGACGCCACTCTGATAAATGATCGGAGGGCTATTAACGCAGTTTTATTGTTTCTTATCCTGACTAGGATTGTCAAATGTCTAGATTATTTAGATTATATATTTTTTTGTACCGAAACTTATTAGACAATCCTAGTTAGATCAGATTCGTTTGTCTTATAAAAGCGGTAACAAACATGGCTTCGAACATGTTGATTCTCCACGTCCATCTACTCATGGTTCCATCTTTAGCTTCCATTTCAAACGATCAATTCTTTGTCGAATTGACATTAGATCGGAGCAAGCAAAAAGACAACGTCGAAACCAACGCCCAAGCAAGGAAGCCAAGCACATCACAGAGGACCAAAATGGTTTTCCCTCCTTCAAACGTCGTTATTACCTATGACGTAGGAGGTCCTCTTGCGCCTAAATTCAAATACGGATTCCAACGAAAAAAAAGGGAAAAAAAGGTGCTAAATGCCCCGCGTGACCTACGGGTACCAGGCCCTCAAGGAATCCCTCGCCGCCGCCATCACCTCCTCCCCGCACGCCGCCGACCCGCGCCGCCCCCACGCGCTCGCCGTCGTCTCCGGCCTCGCCGCCAACGGCTACCTCGCGTCCCTCCTCGTCGCCCGCTACGCCCGCCTCGGCGACCCCGATGCCGCGCGCGGGGTCTTCGACGCCGCCACCTCCCCCTCCTCGTCCTCCCCCTCCGCGGCGCCGCCCAAGCCGCTCCTTTACAACGCCATGCTCCGTGGCTACCTCGCCCTGGGCCTCCCGCGCGAGGCCACCGCGCTCCTCCTCGCCACGCTCGCGTCCGGCTCCTCCTCCTTCGCGCCCGACCGCCACACGTACCAACTCGCCGCCACGGCCTGCGCGCGCGCCCGGGACCTCGACCTCGGCCGCCGCGTCGAGGCCTACGCCGCGGCGTGCGGGCTCGCGGCGTCCGACCTCCTGGTGGCCACCGCGCTCGTCGGGATGCACGCAGAGGCGGGGGACATGGGCGCCGCGCGCAGGGTGTTTGACGGAATGCTGCGCCGGGACGCCGTGGCGTGGAACGCCGTGATTGGCGGGTACATGCGCTCGGGCCGCCTGGCTGAGGCTGTGGAGATGTTTGGCGTGATGAGGGCTGTGGATGGAGTGTGGCCGACTGAGGCGACGCTGGTCAGCTTGGTTTCTGGGTATGCTGGGTTCGGTTGTTGGGAGGGCCATGGTATGATGCATGCTGCTGTGGTTAAGTCTGGCTTCCAGCACAGCCTCTTCGTTTCCAATGCTCTCCTGGAGATGTATGCTGAGTTGGGTTGTTTGGCTGAGGCACTGTTGGTGTTCCGGCAGATGGAGGTGAAGGATTCTGTGACTTGGAGTTCGATGATTGGTGGGCTTGTTCGGAATAGCAAACCGGATTATGCTGTTAAGCTTTTCCACTGGATGCTCTTGAACTCGGGGGTGTTGGTCACACGGTCTATCTTGCTCAATGTGATCATGGCCTGCTCTGAGTTGGGGAACTGGAGAGAAGGAAAATGGATTGAAGAGAACTATATCATGAGTAATGGCAGTGAGTTCAAGAGAGATCCCTCTGTATTAACCACGCTGATATATATGTACGCAAAGTGCGGACAGTTAGGTTCGTCTGAGAGTCTTCTACATGCGTCTGCAGAGGTTAGAGGCGATGTGGTTGCATGGAATGCCCTGATCAAGGGCTGTGGAGAGCTTGGACAAGTGGAAAAGGCAATAGGGTTTGCAATACAAATGCATAGGACAGGCGTTGATCTGGACGCTGTTACATTCTTGGAGATTCTACATATGATCTCATTGATTCCATCACTGAAAAAGGGGATGGAAGTACATGCTCAGATTGTTAAAAAGGGTTTCCAGAATGAACGGGCAATTTCCAATTCACTTATTTGCATGTATGGTCGATGCGGGAGCATTAGTCTTTCAGTTGATGCCTTTACTGGGATCATGGACAAGGACACAATCTCTTGGGCTTCTATGATGCAGGTATATGCCTGGAATGGACTTGCAGCAGAAGTTGTTAAGCTTTTTGAGACGATGAAGAAAACAAAAGTACAACCGAACCACTACACTTTAACTGCTGTGTTGACTGCCTATAAAAACACAGGTCTTGTTCAGGAGGGAATGGGCCTGCTTAAGTGCATGAAAGAGCAGTATGGTCTGGAGCCAGTCATAGAGCATGTTTCATGTGTTGTCGATATGCTCTGTCGTACTGGATGCTTGACTGATGCATATCACCTGATCCAGAGTTCCCACTCTGTACACGCAAGAAACCCTATATTGTGGGGGGCATTACTGAGTGGTTCCCGCTATTGGGGGAATTTGGTGACTGGAGAAGCAGCTGCTAGAAATCTCTTGTCCTTGGATCCAGAAAACAGAGCTAACTATAAGATGCTGGCTGATATTTATGTTTCAATTGGGAGAAGGGACAGAGCCGACGATGTCCTGAGAATGTCGATGTCAAAAGAACTGGACTTGAGACCAGGCTGTAGCTGGACTGAAGGTGGTTAAAGATAATACATGCTAGAAGGTATGGTGTTAGTATGGTTGCATCAATAAGTGTGAATCAACATTTGATACTCAGTTGGAATTTCTTGTACCATATAAACATCACTTGTGTTAATATTAAGCAAAACGTCATCTAGTGCCATTTCAAACTTCAAAATTGTACCTTGTCTCACTTATGATGTGGTCCAAGTGTGATCATGCTATGTGAAAGATTAGGAGAATTTGCAGTGGTTAACTAGTAGCTTCACAGGATTAAGAACACAAACATACATGTACCCTTTTTTGTTGGGTTGGGGGGGGGGGGGGGGTCCCAAATATGCAGGAGAGTTGTGTATCATTTCATTAAGAAGAAGAGTTGTAAAATTAAACACACACCACCCACACACCCTCTAACTTTCAGTTACATTCACGCCTGTCAAAATAAAACAAGATCAACTACTAACAACTAGACTATCATGCTGAACGTAGAGATCCTCTAGAGTGCTA
Organism: Bothriochloa decipiens; assembly: GCA_023333625.1. Classification (NCBI taxonomy): domain Eukaryota; kingdom Viridiplantae; phylum Streptophyta; class Magnoliopsida; order Poales; family Poaceae; genus Bothriochloa; species Bothriochloa decipiens. The sequence continues at coordinate 42,918,838 of CM041633.1, read as the reverse complement.
CCAAATTCAATATTAAGCACTTGTGACTTGTGAGTTAGTTAGAGCTCTTATACTTTCTGAAATAGATGGATTATGAATATCTATGTTGGTAAGGTTTCTATTGTGGTCTCGTTGTACTGCTATTTCTAAGGATCAACACTATGCAATATTGTACCATGTGCCTAAGGAAAATTACTGTTGTATGTTGGTATTGTATTTGACAGTCAATCACCATCCGTTTCAAAAAAAAAAAAAAAATACCGGTCACCATCTCAGTGGAACACGGGGTCAACTCCCTATTCATGCTAGGGGCTTGAATTCTTTGGAACCATCGCAATCGGTGTGTTTTTGATGGAGCGGCTCCAAGTATTGCTGGGGCCTTAGTCATGGCCGGTGACGAACGCCGGCTGTGGACCTTGGCTGGGGCTCAAGGACTATCTCTTTTATCTGTTCACATCCGAGGTGATTAGTTGCTTAGGTCTTATCGGGTCGCTTTGTTAGCCAGCTTAGGAGAGCCATATGTCTGTTGTGATATGCTGTATGTGTGAGTGCGTTGAGTTGGGTTGAGTTTTGTAAGTGTGTTGGGTTCTTGCACCCATTTTCTTCTTAATATAATGATGCGCTGATCTCCTACGTTTTCCAAAAAAATAAAAATCTCAGTGGAACACATTATATGTCTGCACCAATAGCTTGAGATACATGCGAATGCCATAAAGCATATTCTTTTGCTTAGTTTACATTTGTTATTCCATCTGGCCTACTTTTCTTATCTAGGTTACGCCATATAGACACTAACCAGTCAACTTTTTCTTGAACACCATGACGCTGAAATAGAACTGATATATGGGGACTAAAGAAACTTCTGGAGCTAGTCCCATTAAAGGCTATGTTATTAGGGCTCATTGGCATATTTTAAACTTCTTATAATTATTAAAGTATCACAGGGTCAAGTATAAATCAAGATGATTGATATTTTGAGGGTAATGTTGGACCTTATGGTGATTGTTCATTTTATGGGAGTTGTTGATGCAATTACTTCTCCAATGGGATGATTTATAATAAATATATCATAGTCTCTTTTGATTCAGTTAATAAAGCTAAACTATAGATGGTTGGAAAATTTGCTAAATTCCATCACAGGGTGTCCTTTTGTTGGATACTGTTGCAAATGTGAATTGCTAGGGACATTGGAATTTTATGTCATTTCTCTTTCATAACCACTGCGTAGTGCGTGTGTGTGTGTTTAACATAAATCAGCACCCTTTCTTTTTACAAATTCACCAAGAAGATTCGATCAACACCTGTTATGAATTTGTGGCACAATCAAGTGACTTTAACAGCTTCAAACCAAATTACGCAAAAAAGCAGTAGACAAAACACAGTGTCAGTAGTGGTGGTTATCCCTGTCAGGACTTGGTCGCGTTATATGAATTTTTTATGTGGGTGTATGTTGTAAGTGCTCCAGGTTGCATAAAGTGGCATCTTCAGACAGGTAGATCCCATGTATTCTTCTTATGTAATAATGTTAACCTTTGTCTTTTTTGGTCAAGTCCTCATGATTTACTTACCACAGCCTCTAGAATTAATATGTGGAAGACCTCATTCTTTGTCCTAAGGACCATGAACATATTTTCAGGAGATTCCACAATTTAAGAAGGTTCAGAATTTCTTAAATTTTTGTTCTATTTTTTAGCTTATATTTTCGTTCTAAAGTATTATATTGAATTACTTACAGCATGGCCTGTGTCACATACAATTTTACAATATGTCAGAAGATTTTTTTCAGAGTAAATATAAATTAGTTCAGTTAGAACTTTCTGTTCGTGTTACTATTAAGCAATAAGTCCTCTAATGCCATTTCAAATTTGGAAATTCAACTTTTGTCACTGACGATGTGGGTCCAAGCCTGACAAAGGATGTCATGTCAGAGATTAGGAAGTTTGCTGTGGTGAACAAGTAGCATGACAGAATGGAACACAAAGAGACATGTGTCAGGTTTTACTATCAACATGAAATGAGTAGGGAAATGTTAAGATGATCGTTATTATAGCTTAACTGAAAAAACAGAGGGCAGGAAGAAGCAAATTAATTAAGCATCTAGACTATTATACTGAACTTAAGCTCCTCTGAATGCTTTTAATTTCAGTATAAACTATTAAGTGATTGCAACTAAGGAGTTAGTTAGAACTAGAAATCTTATATTTCTCGAATAGATGGAGTATGAATATCTATGTTGGTTAAAAGGTCTCCATCTTGGTCCGTTTACTGTGCTTTTGTCTAAAAATTAACACAATGGAATTTTTTTATTATGTGCATGGAAAACAATTAATGCTGTTATACTATTTAACAGTCACTTAGTGCTTGTCACCATCTCAGTGGAATACATTACGTGGCTCCACCAATAATTTAGGATCCATGCTATAGAACATTTTTTTGTTTTCTTGGTTTACATTTACTAATTCCATCTAACCTACTTTTCTTATCTAGGTTAGGCCAAGTTTAAAAAGCTTTGTATTATTATTGTTGTACTTATTAGGGCAAGTAAACATTAACCAATCCATTACTTCTTGATCCCTATAGTACTCAAAAGGAACTGGAGATAACATGGATATCTGGAGCTAGTCTCATTGGAGGGAAAAGGGGTTTAACAGTATTTCGATTTTGGGTTCTTGGACACTTTGGATTCAGCGAACAAATGTGTTTTTGATGGTGATGGTTCCTCTCCTTCTCAGAGATGTTCAACAATACTTTGTGGGAGAGATGAGGATGTGGAGTATGGCTGGAGCACAAAAGCTCCAAGTGTTGGTCAGTCTTCCTAGTAATCGGTGATGTGTCTTCCGTTTTTCTTTTCTTTTTGTTGCAGCCTGCCCTTGACATCCTCTTGTTTCTAGGAGTGGTTGGTTTATACCCTTGACTTCTTTCTGGGTTAAGGGTGGTGTGTGTTTCTTTTGTTTGGGCTGTTTTTCTCTCTCTATAATATATAAAGATGCGCAGTTCTCCTGCGCGTTCGAGAAAAAAAGTCTCGTTGGAGGATATATTATTAGGGCTCACTGGCATGTTTTAAAATTTTAGTTATTAGAAGTATCATGGAGTCAATAAAAATCAAGAATGTGAAAATTTTGAAGTTAATGCTGGGCCTTATGGCGATTATCACTTCTCCAAGGAGATTCAAGATAGATATATGAATATTTCATAGTCCCTGTTGACTCAGGTAATGTATAAATGGCTGGAAAATAAGCTAAATGCCACTACATAGACTTATAGAGCCCTTTTATTGGATAGCATCTCATTTTTTATCTCCTAAATCACCCTCAGATAACGATTATCTAATGCCTTTTTTATTTTAGAAAAAATCTGACCCATCTTTCAGCAAATTTTTCTAAGAAGATTCAATCAGAACTTGCTATGAATTTGTGCGAAACAATGTGAAGCTAATAGCTTAAAAGCAAATCATGCAAGACGCTCAGTAGGCAAAAGATAGCATTACAGTGCACATTGCACAAGACCTGTGTCGGTAGTGATTGCTATCCTTGCCTTGACTCTGTTGTGCACTATGTTTTTTTTTTTTTTTTGTTTAGATATATGTCATGTCATAAATGCTCTAGGATGTATAAAGTGGCATATTCAGATGGGTAGATCCCACATATTATTCTCCAGTAATAACGTTAAAGTTACAATACTTTTTCTATGTTATTTAGTGAAGTCTATCATGATTTACTTACCACTTTATCTTAAAATCAAAATGTAGAAACACCTGTTCTTTTTCTAGGACCACAATCATCCTTTCTGGGATATAATCCACAACTTGTGAATTTTTTTGCTGAATTCCCTTTCTAACAGAGCACATCGAATTGTTGACATGACAATGTAGGCTGTGAGACATAATTTTTACAATATACCAGAAGATATTCAGAGCTATGAATCTGTCCATACTGTTGCATCTGAAAGTATTTCCTGTTTTGGTGTTTCACGCTATCAAGCAGATGTCCTGTGTGACTGCACAAAACATTGTTTTTTTTCTCGAACGCGACTGCACAAAACATTGTAAGAATCTCTTGATCTGAAGAAAGCATCACAATTTATTAGAGGGGAGTATCAAGTGAAATTCTGACATCACATGGAAATCTGAGGTTTTGTTCCCAGCTGTTGGATCCAGGTCCAAAGAAAATTTTATCCCATCTGTAAGGACTCATACTAAATGTGAGAGTTACAAAACTGTCACTTGTAGGCTTTTAGTTTTCAATTTTGTTGGAGTGATCCGCACAATAACTTGATTCATAACACAGGTGAGAGTTGGTTTAAACCTGACTGATATACAACATGATCCACCTTATTTTTTCCAAACAAGTTTCTTCCATTAACATGAAATTTTCTGGTACAGGTAACTCCATTCTTCACACTTCTTCAATATATCTTTCTTATAACTAATGAAGGATTCACTAAAATGCTGTGATTTTCTGAAGGCATATCTTGTGTTTCCTCTTCAACCCTCTTGATCATCAACCATTTTCCTAACAATTTAATGTATACTAGAATTGCCTTTTGCTATGTTTTCATGTAAAAAGAATCTATGAAGCTGATGCTGCTTACTAAGGGAATAAACATGCATGAAGGCATGGAATTTTGGACTTTTTTACTGATATTAGTCTAATAATTTACATATCCTCCTCCTCTCAAATCAGGTAGAGCAATTCACTTGACGGTTCTGCTTTGCGATGCCTGCATATAGATTAAGTAAAGTGTATGAGAACTTTAAGAGGAAATATGATTAAATCTGTACAGATATCTCAGTGCAGGCTTACATTTTGTCCGGAAGCAGGGCTGCTTCAGTGCTGGATCATCTTCAGGAGGTTGTTGTCCAAAGATCATCTCACAGCTCATGTCCTCAAAATCTAAATAGGTAATATACTAGACATAAGCACATAATATTCCATTACCCCTGAGAAAGGGCTTGTTAGAACAGAACATAATCTGTATCCTCTATTTTTCTGTGGGTGAATCAGATATAGAGATAATTTAGTAAGGCTTAAAACACTGCTTTGCAATATATAAGAATAGAGAAAGTAGTGAAGATAAGCCTGCCGACCATAAGCGGTGCCATTAAGCTAACATTCATTTGTTACCACTTATCGGTGATAGCAACTTGACAGGACAAAAGGAGTGCCTAGCAAACTCCAACACAAACTGGTCTCCAATTTCTAGACTTAACAACAATAACAACAATATAGCCTTTTGTCCCAAACAAGTTAGGATAGGCTAGAGATGAAACCAACAGAGATATGAAAACAAAGAACACATAAAGTGTACAAGAAAAAAGATTACGGTTCAGGTACGTTAATTGCTAGTCTCCAAGCGCTCCTATCCATAGCTAAATCCTTAGGGATATTTCACTTTTTAAGGTCTCTCTTAACCGACTCGTTCCAAGTCAGTTTAGGTCGACCTCTACCGCGCTTTACATTATCGACCCGCTTTAGAACCCTACTACGCACCGGCGCCTTAGGAGGCCTCCGTTGGATATGGTCAAACCATCTCAACTGGTGTTAAATCAATTTCTCCTCAATTGGTGCTACTCCAACCCTATCCCGAATATCGTTGTTCCGGACTCTATCCCTTCTTGTGTGTCCACAACACCATCGTAACATACGCATCTCTGCTACACTCAATTGCTGGATATGTCGCCTTTTTTAGGCCAATATTCAGCACCGTATAATATCGCCGGACGAATCGCTGTCCTATAAAACTTACCTTTTAACTTCTGAAGCACCCTTTTGTCACAGAGGACGCCTGAAGCCTGACGCCATTTTAACCAACCGGTTGAAATTCTATGCCTAACATCTTCATCAATGTCGTCATCCTTTTGTAACATCGATCTTAAATACCGAAAAGTATCCTTCTTGGCCATCTACTTGCCCATCGAGGCTAACGTCTTCCTCCTCATTCCTAGTCGCGCTAAAATCACACCTCATGTACTCGGTCTTGGTCCTACTAAGTCAAAATCCTTTCGACTCTAACGTGTGCCTCCATTGTTCTAACTTCCTATTAACCCCATCCCTAGTCTCATCCACTAGCACCACATCATCAGCAAAGAGCATACACCAAGGGTTATCACCTTGTATGTCCCTTGTGACCTCATCCATCACCAAAGCAAATAAATAAGGGCTCAATGCTGATCCTTGATGTAGTCCTATTTTAATTGGAAAGTCACTGGTGTCGCCATCACATGTTCGGGCACACATCACCACATCCCTGTACATATCCTTGATGAGGGTAATTTACTTAATTGGGACTTTGTGCTTTTTCAAGGCCCACCATATGACATTTCTCGATACTTTATCATATGCCTTCTCGAGGTCAATAAAGACCATGTGCAAGTCCTTCTTCTGCTTCCTATATCTCTTCATCAACTGTCGTAATAAGAAAATCGCCTCCATGGTCGACCTACCATGCATAAACCCAAATTAATTTTTGGTCACACTTATCACTCTTCTTAGACGATGCTCGATAACCCTCTCCCAGAGCTTCATCATATGACTCATCAACTTAATCCCACGGTAATTAGTACAACTTTAAACATCTCCCTTGTTCTTAAAGATCGGTACTAATATACTTCTCCTCCATTCTTCAGGCATCTTGTTTGACTAAAAATGAGGTTAAAAAGTTTAGCTAACCATACTATCGCTCTGGCACCTAAGCATCTCCACACCTTGATGGGGATACCATTAGGGCCCATTGCTTTACCCCCCTTCATACTCTTCAAAGCCTCCCCGATCTCTGCCTCCTGAATTCTCCTCACGAAGCGTCTGTTGGTATCGTCAAATGAGTCATCCAACTCTAAGGTAGGACCCTCATTCTTTGCATTAAACAACTTGTCAAAGTACTCTCTCCATATGTCCTTGATCTCCTTATCCCTCACCAAAAGTTGTTTCGTCCCATCCTTGATGCATTTGATTTGGTTGATGTCCCTCATCTTCCTCTCGCGGATCCTAGCCATCCTATAAATGTCCTTCTCCCCTTCCTTCGTGCCTAGCCGCTGATAAAGGTCATCATACGCCTGACCTTTTGCTACACTCACCACTCGTTTTGCAGCCCTCTTCGCTATTTTATAGCCCTCAATGTTGGCTGCACTCTTGTCATGATGGAGGCGCTTGAACCACTCCTTCTTCTCCCTAATAGCCCTTTGCACCTCGTCATTCTACCACCAGGTGTCTTTCGCTTCCCGTTTGCCTCCCCTACTCACGCCAAACACATCCGAAGCCACCTTCCGAACACATGTGGCCATCTTTAGCCACATGTCCTCTGCATCTTCTCCTTCTTTCCACGACCCCTCATCTAGCATCCTCTCCTTAAATGTTTGTGCTGCTTCCCCTCTAAGCGTCCACCATTTTATTCTCGCAATCTTGGGTCGATTATCCCGGTGGACACGTACCCGAAAGAGAAAATCCGCCACCACAAGCTTGTGTTGAGGGACAACACACTTCCTAGGTAACACCTTACAATCTAAGCAAACACGTCTATCTCCCCTCCTTGTAACGATAAAGTCGATCTGGTTCAGGTGTTGTCCGCTACAAAAGGTCATTAGATTGGATTCCCTCTTTTTAAAGACGGTGTTCACTATCAACAAATCATAGGCCAACACGAAGTTCAAAACATCCCCCCTCTTGATTTCTACTACCATACCCGAAACCCCCATGCACCCGCTCAAAACCTACATTAGTCGCACCCACATGGCCGTTGAGGTCTCCACCTATGAAGAGTTTCTCGCTGATAGGAGCAGTACTAACCCTGCTATCGAGATCTTCCCAAAACTGTCTCTTGGTGCTTTTGCAAAGACCTACCTGTGGGGCATAGACACTGATCACATTCAGAGCCGAATCTCCAACTACCAACCGGACTAGGATAATCCGGTCGTCTTGTCTCCGCACATCAACTACTCCATCCTTAAGGCTCCTATTGATCAAGATGCCTACACCATTCTTACCCGATGTTGTCCCCGTGTACCAAAGTTTGTAGCCAATATCCTCCACCTCCTTCACCTTCTCGCCCTTCCATTTAGTCTTCTGAACGCATAGAATATTTACACGCCTCCTAATTGCTGTATCGACTAACTCTCTTAACTTACCCGTTAGGGACCCTACATTCCAGCTACCTAGACGAATCCTAGTTGGCTCGGCTAACTTCCTTACCCTTCGCACCCGTCGAGGGAAGTGCGAAGACCCTTGCTCATTTTTCACTACACCCGAGTACAGATGTAGCGCGTCACAAAGGTTGAGACGACCCGACCCTTGCTCATTTATCATCGTACCCGGATCACGATACGACGCGCCACTAAGGGGATGACGATCCCGCCCTTGCCCATTTGACACTACACCCAGGTTCCGATGTAGCGCGTTGCTAAGAGGGTTACGCCCCAACGAATCTCTTGTGGGTTTCATATCCATGAGAGTGGCTGGTTTTGAAATGTTGGCTAGCCGAACCTAACACACCCTCCTCCTTTATTCGAGTTTGGGACCAGCTATGTTAAAACGACTCAAGAAAGTCTTCCAATTAACATAGGCGGAGTTTTCCAATTTCTGGACTGATGTCATTAAATGTCAACATCTTTTGACCTTGATGCAATGATTTGTGTGGTTGAAACATTCACCAGGAATGAGTCAACGCTCAAAATAATTGCTTGGAGGTAAGCGAGATTAATCCTCTGATATTGAAACATGTTGGCTCTGTGATGTTTTGGCAGTTGGCTCTTTGATGTTAAGTACTGTACATGGTAATAAGCACTAAATTGTGGAACGGTTTTCCACTAAGAGTTACAAGTAGGAGCTACACCATTTTCTCTGTACAGCTTGATTGCAATTGCTCTACAACCTGCAAACATGTTGGTCCCACTTCAATCTTTTCTGTCCACCAAATGGCACCTTGTAATTCCCATGCCCAAAAAAGGCATATTGTCTCAGGTCAGATGGTGTACGTGGCAGGGTCATGAGATTTAACATATCAAGCTAACTTCTGTATTTTTCATTGTGAGAATCTTGGTACGTTGCTTTCAGAGTTAAGATTCCGTTTCAGAGCTAGTATGATGAGTTGTGTGGCTACAGGCATCTTACATGAAATGACCATATATACAAGGACTTCACTAGCACCATTTAAACTGGAAAGATCATATTATAAGTTCCCTTCCGTTTGGTGGCAAACAGTGTAATGTTGAGCTATAGAATAATTAGGCTTGTGACCAAGGACGTTACAGTTACGGTTTTGGCACAATTTCTGACATTGAGATGATGTTGGCTTCAGTGACAGTCCACTAATTTCCTCCCAACTTTAGTCAGTGGCTGGAGTAGATTATTTTTCTTGGATTCTAAAACTTTGAAGTAATTTACTCATTATATGTTATTCTGTCAGGTAATTGTTCCATGGATAAGATCAAGTGGAACTTACTGGGAGACATGTAGACAGCCGTGCCAAGTGAATCTTGGATGAACTTCTCGCATGGGATTTTGCAAAGGTTCGTGCACATTCCGACACAGTTGGTGCTTTCCAGAAATCTGTCAGAGTAAGATAATGAAGAAAAGGTCAGGAATACTCTTGACCATTTTTTTGGTATGCCTGTACCTTATTATTGGTTTTTCTAGAATTCTTTTTGGGGTAGTTGCACTGCTTGGGTGTTATTGTATATTGCACTGGATGTCCTTTTTTGTTCTTTTTTTCAATTGTATCCCTATTTTTATAGCTAGTCTGTGGAGTATGAGTAGGATTGTGAGATCGCCACAATTACGACATGGGCAGTACATGTTGCATCTCAGCATACCTTTTCCAAGTGGTTTTACTTGAGTAAAGGTTGACGTATTGGAAAAGGTTTATGCTGAGCTAATTTACGGTGCAGATTTGTAACCTGTCAATTCCACAACAGCTAATCATGTTTAGATAGATCTTAAGAGTTTGTATTAGCTACGAAGTGCTTAGACACAGAAATTGTTTGGCCAATATAAATATATGATGACACATCAGACTATATAATTATTTTGTTACAGTTATATTCATACCTGTTAACTTCTATGACTAACCCAGTCTGCATTTTATTTTTTTATTCAATCAAAGGATTTCTGGATGACAGAATTAATACCTGCATTTTGGTATGTAGACCACATTCTTCTCTTTCCTTCCATCAACTTCGGATTCCCTGACCTTGCAATGTTCAGTGACACAATGATTACTCACACAACTTTATGGACACTGCTGGGGCTGCATATACATGTAAGAACGCAAAAAACATATTGCAGCATGTTCCATCCATGACTGCATTTTCCACTACTATATGCTCAGCATTAACCCTTAATAATACTCTGTTCAGGCCATAACACAGTCATTTCTGGAAAGAAACATCACATGGAGGAGACAGATCATTTGAACAAGAAGGCAAAGTATGTGTATGCATATGTATTATACCTCACATGGTCCGACGAGCCAAGGGAAGAATATCGTGGTGAAGGCGGCAAAATACTCCCGAGAAAGTTTGGAGGGTGGCATCATCACCTTTATCTGCATCCGCACCGGTGCAAGTACTGTCAGTTCAAGATGAGGTAAAATACAAACAAAATTCAACTTATATTCAAAGAACCCCCTGCTTTCTAAACCGTCTATAATAGCTACCTTCTGTTTTTCTGTTGCCATTTCGAAAGAGTTTTTATCAGCTTGCAATAGAGTTTTGCGGGGAGCATATATAAAAGTAAATACTTGCCATTGTGAGGATGTAGCTGGGGAAGGCCCGTTCGAGCGCGCTGGCCACAGTCTCCCACTGCTGATCGACCCTGAACAGCGCGGAGATTGCCAGGGCCGCCTCTATCAGGCCTTCATAGCCGTCCTTTCCGTTCTTAATCCCTGCACGAATGCACACATGCATCAGACATGCATGAACCAAATGCTGGTAGGAGTAGCAATCACATGACTGTAGATAAATTTTCTTTTAACATCTTGTCAATGCTTTTCCCGCTGTCAACGCCGTGCTGCGAGAGGATGGGAAAGAAATGAGAGGGCATGGGATCTTGTTAATTTGGTAGGGGCACAGGGCACTGTGGGGAACAGTGGAGGACACCGTGGTGAACACGGTGTTTGCAGCTGATGTTATAGGCTGGCCGTTAAGTTCGTATCCAACGGACGAGGTAAGGCAACTAGTGTTGTACCACATGCGCGCCTAATCTAGACATCTAGTACTACTATACTACCCCCAAAGTCAGAGAATCTTGTACTGACTAGTGGTCTAGTGGGTTCGAAAGAACTCACATTCGTTAAACAGGTAGGTAAACAAGGCTTCTGTGGATACATTAGTACTAAAAATTGCTAATAGCTTTTGTAAAAAAGATATAGCTAATAGCTATTATTTCTTAGTAAAAGACCGTTTGGATCCACGTACTAATAGATAGTTGGATAGTGGGTTGAGGATGTACATACTGCTTATTATTAATGCCGAATCAACTAATGGAACTAATAGTTAGCAATCCACTAGCTATTAGTAGGTCTATTTGCATCTAGTAATTTAGCTTTTAATTATTGTTGTTAATGGATCCCAACAAGCCATTATCGTACATGATTACAGTGGAATGAACGTCCGGCCCGTATAGACAATCAAACAACATCACGACCTTTTCATGTGCACCTCTATATAACTAATTAAACAACCCTTAGTGTCAAGTCTTTACTAACTCTGGTGTCCCTTGCTTATATATGCTCATTTATTGTAAGTTTTGTTCTATTCTACGGAAGGAAGACGTTGACCACCGTTATATTCCCTGCCTGGATATCTTAAGCGCAAAACACGAAAGAAGTTGGCGAACACCCAAAGATTAAGGATGGATTCACAGCCACTACTAGATTCCTAGACATGCGCGCACCTCACACCTGTGCGAATCGCGGCTTTGGACCTCTCTTTGCCGATATGCTGATGCACACTCCCCGTTTAATTTTGTTGCGAGATATAATTGTATTCAACGATGCATATATAAGAAGCTTTTCTTATCTTTTCTTTTGGCTTAATAATAGCACCAAAAAACACATATAAGTCGATACAGAAGTTTATAAGAGAAGAGGTTGAATAAGTAGCCGTCAACACTTTTTTTTTTGTTTTTTCTTTTTTTTTTGGGAAACGATCAACACTAGTAGTTAGTTCCTATAAGTCGAGGAGGATATATCTATGCTTGTTTTGGACAGAAAAAACTTAACGTCACATCGCGTGCAGTCGCTAGCTTACATGGTAGTAATCACCATCGGTCGACACCATTGATGACATGGTACTACTACTCCTATGCGCACAAGCAAGCCAAAACTACTACTGGCACTACTAGCACTTGAGACGAGACGACGACGACAAAGAACGAATCCAAGCCCAAGAGAATTAAAAAGATCGGACGACAGTTTATAACAAGAAAACATGTCTGTATCTGCAGGGGAAACAGGGCGCGAGATCCTACAACGTGCAAACGACAGCAGCTCTTGGAATAGAAGCATGGTATTGTTCGCCCAATCTTTGTCGGCTTGGTGGCTCTATGTCCGGCCGGAAACGAAGCAATCGCAATGATGGAACGAAGAAATAAACGCCGCCATATGGGTAGCTAGCTGGCCGGCTAGGTGTGCAGAAACTTTCGATCGTTCCAAAGGTGGCGAGAATCACGAATGAGTACACGTACCAGAAGCTTCTTGAAGGTTCCGCGACAGGTACCCGATGGCTAGCTTGTCGAACCAGTTGTCGGTGTACGTCGTGGTGGCAGGCGCCGGCGGCGGCGCTGGTGCTGTTCTCTCCCTCGTGGGTGGTGGTGGCGCTGCCGGCCTCGCCGGTGGTGCCGGTGCCACCACCGCCTCCTGCGACCTCGCCATGACGCCTCGCACGGTGGCGAGGCGCTTCCTTCTCGTGTACCTCTGTTTCATCACAAACGGTGGTGGTGAGGATGAAGATGCTGGTAGTGATGGTAGGACGCCAACGCCATGAGCGTGAGCAAGGAGCATGCTGCAATTGGTGGCGACCTCCATGTCTTCCGTTAACTAGCTAGCTCCGTGCGTGCGTCGAGTGAGTGAGTGAGTGAGAGAGAGAGGGAAGGCGCGATAGAGAGTGGGTGCTCGGTAATATAGGAGTAGCTCTCTACGTCTACGGCGTTTGTTGTGGTTTGTTTGTTTAGTTTGACTCGATACATTAAGCGCAAAGAGAGCGAGGTGCGATTTGCAAAGAGAGACCGCGGGGCGAGGAAGAGCCCAAATAGCAGGGATGCGGCATCTTCCGTGTGCTGGGCTCGGAATCAGGGGAGGTTAGCGCTGCAAGGTGCATCATCGGCCATATACATGCCACCACCGGATTTAGGCATACTGTACACAAGCGGCAGCTGCAAGTAAGTTTCTGGCCGGGCTTGAGGTGCACGTGACGTGACACGCGTTGAAACCGCCGAGCACATGAGATTAGTAATAATCCCACAGTCCTGAAAATAATTGCACGTCTAATCTAACATTCGAAATTTAACCCATGACAAGTGTGCTTTCAGGCTTTGGACTAGCCAGCACTAGTATTTCTTCTACTACTTTTTCTCTATTTCTGAACTGCTATAGGTTTTCATAGATATATATGTAATTTTATAATAGCAATTGGTCTCTCGACCACATCCTAGTAGAAAGTGCATTTAAATGGGAACAGAGCAGGGAGTATGTTTCTATGGTCACTTCGGTCGTCATATATCTGATGAGTTATGGGAAAACTCTTCATGAAGCTACACGAGGTTTATTTGGTTCTCGAAATTTGAATGGAAATAACAAGTATCAGTGGCCTTGATTTTAAGAGATTCTCTTATATGAAAGGCACATTTTGGATGCTGACAGATTTTGTACGAGTATAATCCTTATACCTTTTGTAGCGTCTACCAAAAAAAATCCATTGTTGCAAGTTAAGTGATTATTACATAGGTTTTTGTTAATTAACTGCACAACATGATGAATAATTAGTAAGATAACCGCCCAAGCACCAAACCAAGTTTGGCTCGGTAAACTTAGCCTAACAAATGGCTCCATGCATATGATGGGCCGGGATAAAAAGCAGAACTACGTACATTCGGATGTGACTCAGCCGTATATATACAAGCAACAAACACATTTTACCGTAGCTTCTGCAGCTGCTTTTTATACATTTGGTGGCCTCTCCTGCTGTGAGCTGGTATATACTCCGTAGTCCGTACAGTTGTAGCAAGTTACAAACCATGGAGGCATGGACACATGTCTTCGAAACGAAATTGCATTCGGATGTGGCTAAAAATGTCGGCATCATGATTTATTTGAACCCTTGTATGGCTTCACGATGCCACAGGTGGTTCGTGAAGCTACTAGCTTGGTATACTCGGTCGTCATACGTTTATCGCAAGGCACACCGATGGCGAGAATGGATCGGACAAGACGTCTGCTAGGGGAATATTTGGGGACAGCGCCCTGCCATGCGTTTGGAATAACACATAGTATAACCACCAACTCAACTTAAAAAAAACCGATTACTCTAATACAACTACAACTGTAATTGGTCGCAGAACTAGTAGTAGTATAAACAAGGTGGTATTGCAGTGATATGAAGTCAGAAGTTGTAGTGCACATCGATGACACAGCCATTTTTTTTAAAGAAAAAAACGGGTTGAGCTTTTGAACCAACTAAAGTCAAAATATATATAAACCTTTATTGCGCACCTATTTGTCGTGGTCGCAATTTGAGCATTGTATCATTCGATTGTAGTTGGAATATCTAATTCATGATAACTAGTACCTCCCTCCTAGAGAGGATGCAAATTCTAGGTCAATATATAAGAGCCAAATCATTTTTATGACAAAATTTATAGAAAATAATATTAATATTTGACTAAAAATATTACAATATAAAATTATTTTTATGACAAATCTAATATTATGCTAATTACGATTATATGTATAAATTTAGTTAGATTTAAGATACTTTGACTTAGCACCATGCTAGAACTGCATCCCTTATGCTTCAAAACTAGATAGTATTAAAATCAAATACCAAAGACAGGTAGGCTGTACGCACCACAGAGGCCGGCACCGGCACCTCAATTCATCAGTTCATAATGGTTGGGTGTGAAACTGTGAATTCGGCGTAGTACCATGTCTATCTGTATGTATGGTCCTTTGCCTATACACTGATGATGCAACAGCCAGCCCTTGAATCACTCAGCTGTTGCTGCAGACGCAAACCTCATATTATGCTCATTAAAAGTCATACAACGTGACATCACTGCAGTGTACGGACCAATCATTCGGCAGCCCCAGCTTCTGTTGCGTGCTCGCTGACGATATTCTGCCCCCCAACCGACCTGACGCATCAACGGATGAAGCCGTCAAGGGAGGCAGAGTTGACATTTCACAACTTCTCTACAGGGACAGGAGTATAGGTCAGCGGCAACTCACCTTTTTTTTTTTTTACCTTAATGCAATGCTTTATCTCTTATTTACTGTAACCTTTGATTCCACTCATGAAGCTCACTGACTCGAGGCATTTGCACAAAGGTCACCGGGTCAGGTGAAATCTCATATCTGAATATCTGATCTGGTGGCGTGCAAATTTGCGCCGTTTTTCTCTCTCCAATTTTCATATATTCAGACTGGTTGGAATACAGACACAAAGTTTAAGCCGTTTTTCTCTTTAAAAAAACATAAATAAGCATTGCGCACGGTGGCAGGAAGAAACAAACCCATCCCTGCCACCTTCATCAACAAATCCATTCATGAACCACAACCAATGCTACACTGCACGTCAGCTAGCGGTCGCCTTGCCGGCGACCTTCTGCGCGATCCAGCCAAGGCCGTCGTAGAGGCCCTCGCCGGTGATGGCGCACGAGGCCTGGATGTGCCAGTCGTGGTTCTTTATGCTGTGGAGGGAGAGCGCGTCGGTGATCTCTGCGGGGGGCATGGCGTCCTTGAGGTCCTGCTTGTTGGCAAACACCAGGACCACCGCGCCCTCCAGGTCCGCGTGCTGGAGCAGCCGGAACAGCTCATCCTTGATGATGTGGATCCGGGCGCGGTCCGTGCTGTCGATTACCACGATGACGGCATGTGTTCCTCGGTAGTATGTCGCCCACGAAGTGCGCAGGCTTTCTTGCCCTCCTAGATCCCAGACCTGGTTCATTCAAGCAGTATGTTAGCAACAAGCTGTATGTATGGCAGCTCAACTCTTATGATATAGGTTCGGCTCTGGAAAATGCACTGTATACGGTCAGAAACTCAGAATACAGAACATACACAAAATGAGCTTGTTCTCATCAAGTGAAACATGTATGGGCCGTTACCAGATTTATTAATAATGTTAGTCTACAAGTAACACGCCGCTATTGTTGGTAATAAGCAACAAGAAGAAAGATCTTAATCCTGCAGAACTAATAAAGAGCTAAAGAGGGGACTTGACACTACAGAAGTAACATGTCTAATATTGTCACAAAAGTTGACACCACACTTGCAGCAAAAATACTTCTTTCCAGGAGACAAGTGAGCATCACACCATGTCTTGTCTTAAGCATTATCAAATAAACAGATTCTTTGTCATTTTCCTATTAGCAACTCCCTAAAAGAGATGTTTTTTGTTTCCTTCAAAAAAGCATGAAGAAAATAAATGTAGCACTATAATAATTGCAAACTTGAAAGTGGTGCTTTGATGGTACAAGTTGCCGAATGTCTGAGCATCTGTGTTTTTTATTTTTCATTTTGCAACGAAGCTGCCCAAAGAATATATTCTCCAATCAAAGGTATGATTGCAGACACGTAATATTCTTAGCAGTGTTTGCACAGGCCAACAGAGAGTTTTAATGTTTTAATACTCATTTCAGTCAATGGAAATTCAAAAGTTAGGAGATGGAGAGTAACCTAAAGACTCAAATCTTCTAAATCTTTACCTAGTGAATTTGATATAGTTGAACTGATTTATATAGCACAACTATATGAGGGTGAAAAACTCAATATTTCATCAACTAGCAAAAACATGGTAAAGCTAAGGCTGAGCCTGAAGCAGTAGGCCACAACAACAACAATGATTAGATCCACTAGATTAGAACTGGAGGTTGAACTCACTAATGTGTTGTTACCCAAACACATATGCCATGGCAATATTTATTTATTTCACCACCAATTTGACTAAAGTGTTAGCCAAATAAAAATAAAAATTCAAGCTGCTTGTTTGATCTGTAACAGGAATTAGAAAACCAGTTTGGAAAAATCCCCGTGATGAAACAGAGAAAGTATAGTTGTCTGGCCATCACAGCTAGATCAAATGGTTGAGCAAAACACTTCCAAAGGACAGATCATACTCATGGCATCAGAATCCTAAACGTTGCAGCACCCCGCTTCTAATCAACAAGTAAAAACAGGTGAACTAAAAGCAGGGAACCAACTGCCAGTGTTGATGGATTCATGCAGTATACACCACCAGCATCTTATCGATTTTGCAAGCTAGAGGTTCTCAATTTGCCATGAACTCTCAAGCACAACCACAAATACCTAATTACCTACAATGGCCCTGAACACTGCTGGTAGATAGCAGGACATCTCAAATTGACAAAATCTCAATCCTCCTATGAACAAAGCAACACAAAATTCCACCTTTCCCCTCTACGGCTCTCCCCGCACAGCACAGATCTCAGGCCCGACGCGCCTACCGGAGAAATCGGCCTGCCTCCGCCGCAGCGCCCGATCCGGCGGCGACCGCGGCGGGAGAAAAGAGAGAGAGAGAGGAGTGGGGAGGAGGGGGAAGCTGACCTCGAAGCGGAGGTTCTTGAAGACGACCTCCTCGACGTTGCTGCCGATGGTGGGCGCGGCGGTGACGGCCTCGCCGAGGTGGAGCTTGTAGAGCGTGGTGGTCTTGCCGGCGTTGTCGAGCCCCACGACGACGAGCTTGTACTCCCGCGCCGGGAACATGAGGAACCACACGCGCGACATCCACGCGCCCATCCTCGCACGCACGCTCGCACGCTCTCTCCCCCCCTTCACTTACTTGCCGGTGATGGTGAGGGAGAGGGGGCCAAATCTGAATCTTCCGCGCGCGCCGGGCCGCCGGCGGTTGGTGGGGGGTGGGTGGATTGGGGATCGGGCGCTCGGGGCCGGATCGATCTCTTGGCGGAGGAGGTGGAGGAGACCGGAGTCGCCGGTGAAGGAGACAAGGAGGAGGAACCGAGGAAGGAATCGAGTCGTCGTCGCGGGGATGGATGGATGGATATTCGTGCTCCGTTCGTGCCAGGCAGGAAGTTTCTTCCGGCTTTGGGAGAAGGAAGAAAGCGTGTTTTGGGCCGGGCCGGGCCGGTTTACGACCGACGCAAGGGGCCAGGCAGGATTGAAGTCCGTTCAGTACACATTTTCCATATTCTCAAAAAAAAATACACATTTTCCTCTCAAAAAAAGTACACATTTTATTTTTTATATATAAATTGCTACTGATTGATTCTGAAAAATTGCTACGGAGTACTTCTGTACATACGTACAGTAGCTGGGAAGAAACTAGTTGATCCGGGTGACTGACGAGCTCCATCTCCATGAGCCATGGCTTCTGTGGTAGCGGACTAGGTGTTCATTCACAAACAAAACCAAGTGTGACAGTCTACCATGTGTACGTGCAATCTCGTACCATATCATCATTGGTTTCGCGTAAACGAACACTCTAATGTCTTCACCCGTGCTGAAATTAGGAAGGTGTTTGGTTCCACTTTCACCTATGCAAAAACTTATTCTAATTTTCTCTAATGGAGATGAAACTACAGTTTCCTTTTAGAAAAAAAAGTATAGGCTCTTCTGGTAGATGAAAATGGTGAATTGTGTATAAAACACTTCTACATTTTTTTATCCTTTTTCTTTTTTTCTTACTCATTTTACCTTTTCAGATCTTTAATATTTATCTATATCTTCCTTATCTTCACCATCCTCCTCGAGTCATTAGCATCATCTCTCTTCTGAGCCCGCTATCGCTCTCGAATGCTACCCTTCACCTCACCTCTCCGCCTGGGCGTTGCATGTAAAGTATTTAGTAAAGTGCTACCAAACATGTCCTTGGAGGTGCAACTAACTATTAGTTTGGGTTAATAAGATTTGAATAGCATGAAAAGGGAAAACACGGAAGCGCCATTGTATTAGCACATTAGTGATTAAATTTGCCCTAAATAGAAGTATAATATAGGCTATCACACAACACGTAGAGTATCGTTATTGCCGGCGGCGGTGCCGATGGCGCCTGACGTGACGCTACTTATGGGAAGGCATGGTGACGGCAGCGACTCCCCATCCTCTTCATCCGAGCAGTTGTAGAGGTCCTACGAGTCACCGAGGGACACGCGCCCCCAAGGACCGCTAGGACCACCGTCGAGGAACCCCTCCGTCGTCTGCCCATGAGCGGCAGTGCGAGGGAATTGCACTAAAACTTGGGGAGTTTCTTTTCTCGCTTGACATCTTCTTGATGTATCAAAATTAAACCAAGATCTCATCAATCAAAGATGAAACAAATGGGCAAAAATTTAGGATCCTTGATTAGTATCCGGAAGTGCTGAGAAGTCACTAGAGCCTCCTACTGTCCCTTTGTACGTATCTAGTCATCTGTGGACATTCTCGGAACACCTAGAAATGCTAGGGTGTGATGATAATTAATGAATGCTGCAGAGTAAATTGTATTGTAGGTACCTAAACTATTTGGTGTGTAACATATATGTACTCAAACTAAAAAAACGTAATTTCTGAATACTGGAACTATACTTTTTGGTGACCAACGGTACCAATAAATACTGATACCTTGGCGTTTTTGTGAAAAGCCCTCCCTAAATCCTAACTCTTCCCACTCAATCCCTTACAACCCGCTCGTCTTCAACCTCTAGGTTCGCCGGTGCCGCGGCCTAGCGGGCACGCGCGCGGGCAGCACCGCCGTGGCCTCGCCGGCGCTTGCATGAGCGCGCACAGCTTCACCCCTGCCAAAAATTAGGAAGGTGTTTGGTTCCACTTTCACCCATGCAGAAACTTTTTCTAACTTTCGCTGATGGTGCGGTCCGCGGATGAAAAAAGTTTTCTTCTTTTAGAAAAAAAATATAGCCGCTTCTAGTAGATGAAAATGGTGAATTGTGTGCAAGACACTTCTAAATTTTTTTTGTCTTTTTTTCTTTTTTTCCTCATTTTACCTTTCTAGATCTTTCAATATTTATTTATATCTACCTTATCTTCACCATCCTCCTCGAATCATTGGCACCATCTCTCTTCTGAGCCCGCTATCTCGAATGCAACTTACTGTTAGTTTGGATTAAGATTTGAATAGCTAGCATAAAAAGGGAAAACACGCTGCGCCATTGTATTAGCAGTTTAGCACATTAGTGATTAAATTTGCCCTAAATAGAAGTATAATATAGGCTATCACACAACATGTAGAGTATCGTTCTTGCATACTACTGGCAACCCTGTTCACAGGATCAAGGAGAAAAAAAATCAACTGGCCAATAAAAATGGAAAACGTCGGCTCTAAAGCTCTGGGTCCACTATAGTTCAAAAAAAGATGTTATTGCATTTTTTTTTACTTGTTGCTTCAATCATTACTACATAGTCTACATCTGACCATATACTGTGTATGCTTGCGTAACAATGTAATTTTATACTTATACAAATTTGCATACTCAAATAGTCAAATTCTCAAATCTAGACGTGCTTTTATTTGTGGACACATGAACATTTGTTTAGTCTTTTTGTTTGAAATTGAGAGGAGTATTTATTATATTTAGAAAAAATGAATAAAGGGTAGAAATTATTAGGCACCCTGCGTAGCCACTCGCCAAATCCCCGAAGGCCCAAACTCTCCAGACCCCGTCCGCCGTGCCTCGCCGGCGCCGCGCCGCGCCGCGCCGCCGAGCTCCGGAGAGGCGGAGACTTCCACCCCCTGCGTCTCTCATCTACCGCAAGCGCGCAACATCCTCGATCCCACCACTCCTCTTCCCACAAATCCACGAAGCACCAGCTCCGTCCTTGCCTCTATGGCCGGGGGCAACACACGGTAACGGCAACCGCCTCCGGCGGCGGCCCAGCCGGCGTCACCAAACATCGTAGGCGCTTGCGCGTGTTGGGAGTCCGCCAGCAGCAACTGCTCTAGCGCCGCTGGGCGGCCTCTCAACAGAGGGCGAGACAAGCTGCGGAACCTGGAGGCCCCAAATCCCACGCCGCAATGTGGTCAAGTGCCCGCATCTCCTCCGCCGTCTTCACCACCGCCGCTTCCTCCTCGCCGTCGCCGCGTGCTTCCCACCTCGCCCTGGCGGCGGCCACAGAGCGTGTGAGGTCGGGGACGCTCCGCCCGGAGGAGGCACAGCACATGTTCGACGAATTGCTGCGCCAAGCCACCCCCGTCCCTGAGCGCGCGCTGAACGGGTTCCTCGCCGCGCTCGCGCGTGCACCATCCTCCGGCACCTGCAGAGATGGTCCTGCCCTGGCCGTCACTCTCTTCAACAGCTCATCACGAGCTCACGGCCCGCGGGTGCTGTCCCCCACACTCCGCACCTATGGCATCCTCATGGACTGCTGCACCCGCGCGCACCGCCCAGAGCTAACGCTGGCCTTCTTCGGCCAGATCCTCAAGACAGGCTTGGGAGTCAACACCATCATCATCAGCAACCTTCTCAAGGGCCTTTGTGAAGCAAAGCTGACAGACGAGGCTCTGGACATCCTTCTCCACAGAATGCCTCAGTTGGGTTGTGAGCCTGACGTTATCTCATACAACATACTTCTGAAGAGCTTCTGCAACGAAGGAAAGAGTGGCCAGGCAGTTGAATTGCTATGGATCATGGCTGAAAGGGAAGCTGTCTGCTCGCCCAATGTGGTTTCATATAGGACGGTCATCGATGTCTTATTTAAAGAGGGCGATGCTAATAAAGCATGTGATCTATTCAATGAAATGGTGCAGCAGGGCATTTCACCTAATTTAGTGACTTATAACTCCATTGTTCATGCACTGTGTAAGGCAAGAGCAGTGGACAGGGCAGAGGCTATCCTTCAACTAATGGTTAGTAAAGGTGTCCGGCCAGATCGCGTGACGTATAATAACTTGATCTATCGATATTCCTGTATGGGCCAGTGGAAGGAGGCAGTTAGGATAGTTAAAGAAATGACAAGTCAGGGCATCCTGCCTAATGTTGTTACTTTCAACATGTTAATGGATTCACTTTGCAAGCATGGGAAAATCAAGGATGCTAGAGATGTTTTTGATTCAATGGCAATGAAGGGCCAAAAACCTGATATTATATCCTATAAAATTCTGCTTAATGGGTACTCTACTAAAGGATGCCTAGTTGATATGACAGATCTCTTCCATTTGATGCTAGGAGACAGTATTGCACCTGAAATCCATATTTTCAATGTGTTCATCAAGGCTTATGCTAACAGTGGAATGCTACATAGGGCTACGGTTATCATCAATGAAATGTGGGAGCAAGGAGTGAAACCTGATGTTGTAACCTATTCAACAGTGATTGCTGCGCTTTGCCGAATTGGTAAGATGGATGATGCTGTGGAAAAATTTGATCGGATGATTGATCAAGGCATAGCACCGAATATATCTACTTATGGTTGCCTGATTCAAGGTTTTTGTACTCATGGTGGTTGCTGAAAGCAAGGAAATGGTTTCGGAAATGATGAATAAAGGTATGCATCTTGACATTGTTTTCTTTAGTTCGATAATAAACAGCCTTTGCAAAGTGGGAAGGGTAATGGATGCACAAGATATTTTTGACTTCATTGTTAGTATTGGTCTGCATCCTAATGTTATGGTCTATAGTACGCTGATGGATGGGTACTGTCTAGTTGGCAAGATGGAGAAAGCATTAAGAGTATTTGATGCTATGGTGTCAGCTGGCATTGAGCCAAATGATGTAGTGTACGGTACACTCGTTAATGGCTATTGTAAAATTGGAAGGATTGATGAAGGGTTGCGTCTTTTCAATGAAATGTTGCATAAAGGAATAAAGCCGTCAACTGGTTTATACAACACCATACTTCATGGGTTATTTAAGGCTGGGAGAACAGATACTGCAAAGGTGAAATTTCATGAAATGACTAAAAGTGGAATCGGAATGGACAAATATACTTGTAACATAGTTCTTAGTGGATTTTTCAAAAATAGGTGCGCTGATGAAGCAATCTTGCTTTTCAAAGAACTACGTGCAACAAATGTGAAGATTGATATCAGAACTCTTACTATCATGATAGCTGGAATGTTTCAAACTAGGATAGTTGAAGAAGCCAAGGATCTGTTTGCTTCGATCTCAGGAAATGGACTTGTGCCTTGTGTTGTAACTTACACTGTAATGATGACAAATCTTATAAAAGAAGGATTGGTGGAAGAGGCAGACGATATGTTCTTATCCATGGAGAATTCTGGCTGTGATCCTAACTCTCGAATGCTGAATCATGTGGTTAGGGAATTACTACAGAAACGGGAAATAGTCAGGGCTGGAACTTACCTGTCCAAAATTGATGAGAGAAAATTCTCACTTGAACATTCCACCACAACATTGCTGATCGATCTCTTTTCAAGCAAAGGGACTTGTCGGGAACACATAAGATTTCTCCCTGCAAAGTACCATTTTCTTGGCGAGGCCAGCATGTATTGATGGATCTCTCCTCCTCACCTGCTCCCTTGGCCCCCCGTTCGAGGCTGCCGCCACGGACACAATGGGGGAGGACATGCCGGCACAGCCGTGCCACGGCGCCCCAATCATGCTGTGCTGTCCCCAATCGCCCTTGCAGTCCTGCTTGGCGCGTGCGCTGATGGTTGGGCTCGGCGAGGACTGCAGCCAGGGCCCTTGTTGTCACGCTGTGCCCTCACCCTCATGTTGGTGCGTGCGCTGCTCGTGGAAGCTGGAGTGTGCGCCATGATGGCCACCGGCGCTGTGGAGAGGAGCACAGCTTACGACGATAAGGTAGGGTCTGTCCCTTCACTTGCTCTTATTTCTGCAGGAATATGATTGGTTTTGGTAATAGAAAAGTTAGCTAGCAGCAACAACTACTTGCTTTGTTTCTTGGTGTAGATTTTGTGATATGTTAGCAGCAGCAACTGCCTCCAATTGCGATTTTGGGATGAGGTGGATGGTAACTAGCAACTAAATCATTTTATTTGCTGTTAACTTATCCTTTCAGAAGTTAATCACCGGTTCGACAATACTTCTAATCATTTAGATTAGGAATACCAGAAGGGAATATTTCCAAAACAATATAAAAAAAGCTTCTATGTTGAAGTGGATAATGGTAGGTAATAATCCAAGCTACCGTAGTTTTTAGTCCAAACCAATATACTTTGTAGATGATAATCTAATTGACTGCTGCTGCAAGTAGTTGTTCTTTGTAGATAATAATCTAATCGACTGCTGCTGCAAGTAATTGTTTTTTTTGAACTGTGCTGCAAGTAATTGTAGATACAGAAAGGATTTACCCTATCCTTTACATGAGGAGTACGAATCATGACTAGGGTTGGTGTCCTTAGGGCAGTCCCAATGGGTAGTTTCTTGTTTCATATTCCAAGAGAGAAATAAAGCAATTAATGTGCTATAGAAACTATCCTTCCCAATCCATAGTTTCTATATTAATTTGTATACAAGAGATAACTTAAATGCAACACAATAAAGCAATAGATCAATTGTGGCAAGCAACTGTATAACCTGATTGTTTTGTGCCTGATCAGATCAAACATCTTGCAAATCACAACAAAGAACAACCGAACAACATAGTGACATTATTGATAAACATAACAGAGACGCATAAGAAAAGCTAGCTTACTCTCACTTGATCTACCGAGGTTGTAAATTGTAATATCTGAAGCATGAACTAGCATATCGATCAACAATTCTATTAGGATATGTATATATCAGGATCAATTAGAGATTGATTGGATTGATTATAGATTGATTGGCAATCCCCTAGATAGGCTAGCTGCCATGTATAGCCTAGGATTGTTTCTATTTATAGCCTAGGATTGTTTCTATTTATAGCCTAGGATTGTTTCCTTACAGGGAATAGCTTTCCATGTATGTAACTTCCATGTATGCCTATTGGCTATATATATGAAAGGCTCCCCACCCACAATGGGTGTGCGGTGATTCCCTCATTCTACTCCCTTCTACATGGTATCAGACTACTAAGATCCTCATTCTCCCTCTCTCCCACTGTGCCAGTCCTCCCTGCTGCGCTAGCCTCCCCCTCCCAGGTCGCCATGACCGATTCTGCCACCAGCTCCACCACATTCTCCAGCACCTCAAGCAGCATGGGCACCATCTCTGCTCCTGCCGTGTTCGTCGCCCCCTATGCGACGATCAACGTCAAAAACCACATCCCGGTGACCCTTGAACTGATGAAGCCCAACTTCAATCAGTGGGAACCGTTCTTCACCTCTCTATGCGGGAAATTCGGTCTCCTTCCACATGTCGACGGCACGGAGGAGGCCAGCCCCACCGATCCTGCTTGGGCCATTGCCGACGCCTACGTCCGCAGCTGGCTCCTCGGTTCTGTCTGGCCGGACGTCATTGGCCTGGTTGCAGCGCCGAACCAGACTACGCGCGAGCTCTGGGTCGCCATCAGGCGCCTCTTCGAGGCCAACAAGGCTCCGCGTGCCATCTTCCTGGGTCACGAGTTTCACTCCATGACGCAGGGCGATTCCTCCATCAATGACTAGGCGCAGCGGATGAAGGCCACCGCCGACGCGCTCCGCGATGTCGGCCGCACCATCACCGACTCGGAGCTCGTCCTCAACTTCCTCCGCGGCCTCAACCCCTGCTTCGCCAGCACCGCTGACAACATCGCCGACTCGCACCCGCTGCTGGACTTCGGCACTACTCGCGAGAAGCTCGTGCTGAAGGAGCTCTGTCTCGCCAACGAGGGGACTGTTGCGGCCCAGACGGCGTTCCACGCCTCGTGCGGCACAGGCTGCCACACCATCTCCAGCACCACCGGCGGCGGCTCCAACGCCGGTCGTCAGGGCGGCTCCAGCGGCGGCTCCAGCAGCGGTGGCGGTCATGGCGGTGGCGGCGGCCGCTGGAAGAAGAAGGGAAAGGGCGGCAGCGGTTCCAGCAGCGGTGGCGGGCACAGGTCGCCTGCACCAGCGGCCCCTGGTACTGCTACCCTCCCTGGACCGTCGGGGTGCACCAGCAGCCCTGGCGCCCGCCGGTGACGAACCTGGCCTGATGCGGCCCTGGAGTCCTCGGCGCCTTCCTAGGCCAAGGCTCACACTGCGTTCGCCCTCGCCCAGTTCTCCAACACCTCCGCTCCATCCCCGTAGCAACATGGCTGCTGGGATCTGGCCGGCGTCGTCACCGCCCTGGTCCCTCTAGGGGTCTTCTCCCTGGGTCCTCGACACCTGCGCCACTGCTCACATGTCGTCCTCGGATGGTATGCTCCTGTCCCGTTCCCTCCTCCTTCCGGCATCACAGTTGGCAAAGGCACCACCATCCCCATCACCTGCTGTGGTACATCCAGACTTTCTTCCCCCAACTCTGTTTTTTGCCTTAACAATGTTCTGGTTGCCCCCGCTTTAGTGCGCAACCTTCTTTCTGTTTGTCAATTCACCCGTGACAATGCTTGTTCAATTGAATTTGACGCTTGTGGCTTTTCTGTCAAGGACCAACAGATGGGGCGCGTGACTCTTCGCTGCAATAGCGGTGGCGACCTCTACACCTACCCCTCCACATCAGCTCACTCCTGCAGCCTCGCCACCACGTCGTCCCTGTGGCGCCACCGCATCGGTCACCCCGGTCCATCCAGCCTCGCCACTCTACGGAGCATGTCGGTCATCTCCTACAATAAGAGCTCGCCATGCCTCTGCCATGCCTGTCAACTTGGCAAGCATGTGCGACTCCCCTAGTCATTCCACCTCTGTAACCAATGCTTGATTTACTTCACTGTGATGTGTGGACATTTCCTGTGCTTAGCAACTCTGGGTTCAAATATTATCTTGTCTTATTGGATGATTTTTCTCATTACTGCTGGTCCTTTCCGCTTCGCCACAAATCTGAGGTGCACCGA
Source organism: Bothriochloa decipiens (assembly GCA_023333625.1). Classification (NCBI taxonomy): domain Eukaryota; kingdom Viridiplantae; phylum Streptophyta; class Magnoliopsida; order Poales; family Poaceae; genus Bothriochloa; species Bothriochloa decipiens. The sequence continues at coordinate 42,891,832 of CM041633.1, read as the reverse complement.
CACATTGTTGAGTTCATCGTATACGCTCAGACACAGTTTGGCACCACGCCTAAATCCTTCCAAGCTGATAATGGAACCGAGTTTGTTAACCACGCCACCACCTCCTTCCTCACTAGCCATGACATTACACTACGTCTTTCTTGCCCCTATACCTCACCACAAAACGGCAAGGCTGAATGCATGCTCCGCACCACCAACACCATCTGCACCATGCTCCTTCATGCGTCCATGCCACCTCCCTACTGGGCTGAGGCCCTCACAACAGCCACCTTCCTCCTCAACAGGCGCCCATCCTCCTCCATCAACAACCAAATACCTTACCAACTTCTTCACGGCACACTTCCAGATTACTCCTCCCTTTGCGTCTTCGGGTGCCTTTGCTATCCGAACCTTACTGCCACCTCCCCTCACAAACTCGCCCCTCGTTCCGCACCTTGTGTTTTTCTAGGATATCCATCCTCCCACAAGGGCTACCGCTGTCTTGACATGGCCACTCGCCGCATCATCATCTCACATCATGTCATCTTCTACGAGTCCGTGTTTCCATTCTCGGCAACACCATCGGCGACCTCCATGCCGCTGTCACTTGATTTTCTGATGCAGGGCCTCTCCTCCTCGACGACTCCAGCGAGCACTACTCCGCCGCTCGCTGACAGCAGCGAGGATGTGTTCCCGGCGCTCCTATACCTGGCCATACTCTAGCTCGGCCCCCTGGCTACCCCTCCGGGTGGGCCACAACTGGCTGCTCCCCCTGCGGGCGGGCCAACTCCGGCGGCTCCTCCTGCGGGTGGGCCACCGCCGGCTCCTCCTCCTGCGGGTGGGCCACCGTCGGCTGCTCCTCCTGCGGGCGGGCCGCCGTCGGCTGCTCCTCCTGCGGGCGGGCCGCCGTCGGCTGCTCCTCCTGCGGGCGGGCCACAACTCGGCAGCCGGCGCTTTGGCATCGTCTTCAGCCGCCGAGCCTGGACTCCCGCAGCCCCGACCACCGAGGCGGCAGCTCCGGCTGCCTCCGTGGCCCCTGCTGCTCCACCAGCGGAACCGCCGGCTCCACCAGCACCGCCGCCTGCCCCAGCGACCCGGCCAGTGACATGCTCACAGACCGGCTCCCTCCGCCCCGTCCAGCGCTTCGGCTTCTCCGCCTCCGTCGCCTCGCCCACCCCGGCAGACTATCACAGCGCCCTCGCCGATCCCAATTGGCGCGCTACGATGGCAGAGTACAAGGAACGACACTTGGCGCCTTGTACCTCGGCCGCCTGGAGTGAACATTGTCACTGGCAAGTGGCTGTTCAAACACAAGCTCCACTCCAACGACTCCCTCGCCCGGCACAAGGCGCGCTGGGTCGTCTGCGGCTTCTCCCAGGAGGCGGGCGTTGACTACGACGAGACATTCAGCCCGGTCGTGAAGTCGGCCACGATCCGCACTGTCCTCAGCATTGCTGCGTCCCGAGACTGGCCCATACGCCAGCTCGACATGAAGAATGCCTTCCTCCACGACAACCTTGAGGAGACGGTCTACTGCGAGTAGCCAAAAGGCTTCATCGACCCCGCTGCACCTAACTCTATTTGTTTGCTGCAGAAGTCCTTATATGGGCTGAAGCAAGTACCGCGAGCTTGGAACCAGCGCTTCTCCAACTTCATTTGCAGCATCGGCTTCACCACATCCAAATCGGATGCCTCCTTGTTCGTCTACAAAGTTGGCGACAACATGGCATACCTCCTCCTCTACATCGATGATATCATCGTCACTGCGTCGTCACCGGCTCTCTCCAGCACGTCACCTCTTGTCTCTCCTCAGAGTTCGCCATGACAGACCTTGGTGACCTCCACCACTTCCTCGGCATCTCGGTGACGCGGGACAACAGTGGACTGTTCCTCTCTCAGCGACAGTACGCCGTTGATCTCCTCCAGCGCGCTGGCATGTCTGAATGCCACCCGATAGCTACTCGGGTGGACGCCCGGACCAAGCTGTCCGCCTTCGATGGAGCTCCAGTCGCCAACCCCTCGGAGTACAGGAGCCTCGCTGGTGCAACCTCACTCTGACCAGGCCAGACCTGGCATATGCTGTCCAGCAGGTCTGCCTCTTCATGCACGACCTTCGCGAGCCGCATCTTGCGCTATGTCAAGGGCTCTCTATCAGCAGGTCTGCAATTGGGCTCCGACGCTGTTGATCAGCTTACAGCCTACTCCGACGCCGATTGGGCTGGCTGCCCAGACACGCGCCGCTCCGCCTCCGGCTGCTGCGTCTACCTCGGCGACAACCTGGTGTCTTGGTCCTCCAAGCGTCAGACGACCGTGTCCCGCTCCAGTGCCAAAGCGGAGTACCGTGCTGTGGCACATGTTGCTGCTGAGTGCTGTTGGCTGCGACAGCTACTATAGGAGCTCCACATCTCCATCCCGCTTGCGACAGTTGTCTACTGTGACAATGTGAGCGCAGTCTACATGGCTGCCAACCCTGTTCACCACCGCCGCACGAAGCACATCGAGATCGACATCCACTTCGTCCGCGAGAAGGTAGCTCTGGGACAGTTCCGTGTTCTCCACGTCCCGTTTGCGTATCAGTTCGCCGACATCATGACCAAGGGTCTGCCCGTCCAACTCTTCACTTATTTTTGGACCAGCCTATGCGTTTGTGATGCTTCCGCTACGACTGCGGGCGGGTATTAGGATATGTATATATCAGGATCAATTAGAGATTGATTGGATTGATTAGAGATTGATTGGCAATCCTCTAGATAGGCTAGCTGCCATGTGTAGCCTAGGATTGTTTCTATTTATAGCCTAGGATTGTTTCCCTGTACAGGGAATAGCTTCCCATGTATGTAACTTCCATGTATGCCTATTGTCTATATATATGAAAGGCTCCCCACCCACAATGGGTGTGCGGTGATTCCCTTATTCTACTCCCTTCTACAAATTCCAACCAAGCATGAACCGGCATTGCCATCCTCTCTCTCAAAGAATGCATGCCAAATGAGGCTTTCCTTAAAGGTGTACGGAGCAATCTTGAGATGGCGGATTCAGGCCATAGTGCAGCAGCTTCTGCTCTGTGTGACTATCACAACTCCCTCTTCTGCGTTTTGACACGAATAACATAAGCCATGATTCATCGAATGCGAGCCGCGGCATCCCGTAGAAGCGGTGTCCTCTCGAAGCTGAGGAGGAGGCCGTCGCAGGAGCCGTAGATGTAGAAGCAGCTGCTGCTGTCGCCGCACCACTCCTCGTCGGTGAACCGGACCACGGCACGGAAACTGCCACCGGCGCCGAGGTCGAAGGCGTCGCGACGCAGCATTCCACAGGACGAGGCCGCGGCAGAGGGAAGCGGAGGCAGGGCGACGCAGTCGATCCCGGAAGAAACGAGTTGTTTCTTCCCAACGGAGATTTAGTCGCGTCTACGCGCCTCGGGCCAAGGATCGACGTCGTTCCTTGGTGTAGAAACTGTTTCCTTGTTTTACACCTTCTCTCTTCATTGATTCTTGTGCCACATCAGCAAAACATTAAATTGTCAGCCTAATTAATAGGGATAGAAACTACTATAAATTCTCCATTGGGACTGCCCTTAGTGCTTTGTTCTTTGATTCCATCTTGCATCTGACTTTACTCCATCCATTTATCGGGGGCGCCTTACTAAAAATCTTTTTTTTTTCCAAAAATCGGGGGCGTCTAACGTACATGCCTCTTCCCCATGCTCCCGCGCTCGTCCTACGGTAAACAAACTCCTCATTTAGCATGCCGCAATTGATGCGGCGCCTTCTCCCATTGGTTGAAGTACCCCCTCAGTTCCCTCCCGTTAATGCTCGGCCAGTAGAATACGAGTAAGATGCATTGTTGCATGCGCTGGCTAATTAAGGAATCGGCTAATTAAGGTGCAATGCTGCATGCACCGGCTCTCCTTGGTCATTTCGCCGGACCTTAAGTAAACCATGATATTTCAATTATAGTCGCTAATAGTTCATTGTTTTATTGAACACACATTTTCAGGTCTAGATAGTTACTATAGAGAATTGCTTCTGTACCACCGTAGCATCTGGCAGCCAGGGCCGCGGCTGCGTGCCTCCGGTCAGTTCTTTGCGCCCCTTGCCCCAACATCAGGTATCTTATCTCTGGATCTCCTTCAGTTTTTGATGTCCAGTAAATCTCCCCTTTGGACAAAAATGATCCCTTTTTAGTTGAGAGAGATGACAGAGCATGCCGTGTTGAGTCCCTGAATGGATTCTTGCACTAACATGTTCATGTTGGGCACAATATTGGCCACATTGGGCTTTGGCACCTGTTTTTGGGAGGAAACCTGTTTTATGAGATGAGATAGAAGAAGCATGTTTTTTCCAGCTCAAGTTTTGTGAATTATAGAGATAACATGTTTGCAACTCAAGCAGATTTTACGTTGTTAGTTTTAGTACAACTCAAGCAGATTTTACATTATTATTTTTAGTACAACACTCTGTTATGCAACTCAAGCAGGTTTGCTATTATAACATTTTTATTTTTAGAACTGCGCTCTTCTTTGGCTGCTACAAACCAAAATTGTCATGACTTCAAACTTCATGCTGACTGTACAACTGAGCCACTTTTGCTATTTTAGTATTTTTATTACTTTTAGAACAACACTATGTTTTTCTGTTAAGATATATAAACAGGCTTCTGTTTTGGAATGTACAGGCTTGAGATGTGTGCTATTTTACCACCTTTCTGTAAATTGTAAGATTATTGTAATGGGCTTGATCTTACATGAGGTTGGACACGTCCTGACAAACTTTAGATTGGATGCCACAATCATCTTTATTCATCTAACTTGGAGTTTGTATACAGAATAAAGCTCCTCAGTTTGTTTAACTTGTAGGTTCATCCATTACAGTAGGAAAAGCATTATAGTTGTAACTTCTTATAAAACATTTTTTTAGCATATGGTTTCTTTATTCTTATTGTTCACCCATTCCATAAAACATTCAGTTTGTAGACCTTTTCAGACGTGTTTTTGGTTCGTTGTTGTGACCTGGGTTATTTTTTCTGAAATGATTCTTAACTAGAAGCCTGAATAAGCAGAACCTAAATCTGGTTACGGATTTGTAATGGCTGCTTTACAACACTGTATCTTCCTGATGTTTTTCTTGATCGTTTAAAAATTAAGTTGGTAAATGATCGATCATATCACTATCTTCTTTTTTCATAGGCATACCTTTCTCTAAATGTAAGATTATTGTAATGGGTTGGCGATGTGCATGGTTACAGAGCGAATGGATTATTTTTTGTTTTATTTAAAAGACTTTTTGTTTGAAAAAGAAAATTAGTTTATCATTTTCTTATCTCAGGTCTGCTACATCCCATCCTTTTTTTTGTACTTCGGAAACCAATGGTATTAATGATTTTTAACAATTTCTATCTTTGAGTAGTACTCATAGGTTGGATGCCTTATATTCATTACTGCACTCTGTAATTATCTGCAACAGGAACTTACATAACTGTTTCTAGAGGTAACAACAATCCACAATGGGTATTGAGAGGAGGCAATGTTACTGGATTTTTTGAACTGTTTTTCATAAGAGTATTCAGAGCCACTGACTGAACAAACCACAAATCAGCCACTGCATATGGTATGCGCTGTGAGGACACCTGGATGCTATTATTATGTAGAAAATTTTGGGCACCATGACAGCTTACATGTGAATTACCAGTAAGTTCTCGAAAACGAATTACCAATAAGTTACGATGGTCCACTTTTGTTTGTGAATTTTTCCATATGCACACATGTGAATTTCAAGCTCTTTTTAGCACTCTCATGGAGTGTTTGCACATCTGCTCTCAGCCTGATATTCAGATCTAATTCGACAGCATTAGGTTCAAATAGAACTGACTCGCGTGCCCAGCTGGCCAGCTCCCACTCCAGCCCCAGAAGTAATCAACCAAGACTCACTACTGACCGGGCACATTAATACACTATCAAAGAAGAAAAAGTGTGATCTGACTGAATCTCACAAGGATGCATGGGTCTCAAAAAAAAAAAAACGCCTTGGCTTGCTGTTTACACCTGGGAAATTAGCTGCAAGTTAAAAGTCAAATAGATGTGAGATTTTTATCTCGTAGCATTAGGATCTTTATCATGGCTGCTAATACAACTGATGTTGCAGAAAGAATAACTTCTGAATTCTGACACAGGATGTAGCACTTGTGATCACACTGAGTCATGATATAATGAATATTTTTGGAACCCGTCCACCTGCCACTTGTAGGCTAAATGTGATCTTATATCTAAAACAAGTTCACTTAATGTGCATGTTTTCTTGGAAGTCTTCTCGTTTAACATGCTTGATGTTCAAATGTTCATTTACTTTTGATTCAAGAATTCTGTACCGAATGTTCATGAAAATGGCCTGATAAAGGAGCGTATGATGTTTTTGAAAGCATATTCATTCGGCAGAATGGTGCAGTGTTGATGTGTGATTCTCTCCAACCTTGTGCTTTCGGTACACAACTGATGTGTACTCTCTCTTGTAGTGTATGTTTTATCATATCTGTTAACACAACTTATGTTTTTTCTTTGTTGCAGTTACAAAGAATGAGATTGTGACTGCTGGATTTTGATGGAGAATGGACCTGGCAGAGCCACTGAGCTCGTCATGCAATGGCGCTTGGGTTCTCTGTTCGACCATGGCTCAGAAGCAGAACAGAAGCAGATCTCGGACTTGAGTGGGACGGAGGAGCTTGGGGTCTCTGCTCATGACGCAAAACAGGGCACCTGAGGACCAAGCGCAGGCATGGGGAAAGACATTCGAGGAAGCCAAACTTCAAGCCTTTAGATTTTCTGAAGACAAACGACATGCTTTTCTTCTCTGTTTAGACCTCCTGACTTCTCCTAGTTCCCCTCGGCCTCTCTGGAGTGCAGTCTCTCCTGTCCTCTTGCTGGTTGTGTGGCTTAGTTCTCTTAGCCCCTCTTTAATTTGTACAGTTTTTCCTATTTTTGAAAATTAATTAAAATCTCTTTGGGTCAAAAGTAAGCGTCTTGGTGCCAGGCGAGGTGGCTAGCCGCGAGCGTGCTGCCTCAAGTTGCGGATGTGATTTTAGTCAACTCTTAACGAATAATAAAATGAACTAGGATGGCCAAATACAAAATTTAGCACCGGAGCAGATATATGCTGATTTTGCTCAAAATAACTAAAAGTTGAATTTTGTATTCTCTGAAACATACTGTATGGATTAGCAACCCATCTTAGATACGGTGCTATTTTAGAAATGAATTTGAAGGACCAGATATTAAATTTGTGATTTTTTTAATAAAAAAGACGATTGGTTTGAACTTTTGGTAGAGTGACAAATGTTGAAATCATTTAGTCACCACAAACTCCACTTCCTCAGTACCACATAATATGGGCAAATAGGATGCCCGACTAGACACGACACCGCATGGCACGACACAATAGGGCCCCAGGTGCCGCCGTTGACCCCGACCTTCTGCTTGACCAGCGGCCTAGACACAATCTGTCAGGCCGATTTTTGGGACGGGCCGGCCCGATAATCATGGCATATCAATGAGGTCGGGTCAGCAAGGGAAGAGAGGAAGAAGGTAGCGCTCGAGGCTGCAGAGGAGGCAAGGCTGCTGGTCACAGAGGCGGTGGAGAGGCGTGTGGTCAAGAGGGCTGCCGGCGAGCTCATCCATGGGGCACTTCATGCCGGATCCGACGATGGGCGGAGGAGGGTAGGACACGCCGACTTCATAGTTGGCGGATCTGTGACGGTCCGTTGAGGACACGCTAGCATAGAGCCAGAGATGGGGGTGACGAGGGAAATGCTGGAGTGCTAGACCACTCGAGGCCACTCTGCTCGGTTCGACCTCGACGCGCAGCAGTAGCGAATTGGGAAAGAGAGAGAGAGAGTGACGAGGACATGGCCACGTCAAGTACAGGCCAAAGAGAGGAGGATGACCGGCGAGGACGTCTTCTTGGTGGAGGTCTAGTCCGGCTGAAGTTGGAGTCCATCTCGGGCTCCAGGAACAGTCCTGGGTAATCTGGTCGCCCGGGTCTCGTCCGGACTCCGTTTTCGACGATCCATATATGGTTGGAATATAATTAGAAGATAATTTGATAAGCTATCCAATATAATTGGAATCACGTCAAAAGCCCTTCTGAGTCAACGGGAATCTTCGAAATAAGTTTGCGTCCAGAATCTATCAAGGTGCTGCGACACCGTCTTTTTGGTCCATTGGGTCATGTATCGTGTTGAGCCCATTAGGGGGCGCGTCCAGAGGGGGTTACGTCCAAGACTCTTTAAGTAGCTGCCACCGCTACCGTTAGGGTTGGGTTTTGTTTGGTTCTTGATTTCCTCTTGAAAACAAACATTGCTGTTGCATTTGTTAATCGCGTGGATTCACTTGCAATCCAGCCAGGGCCCTGTTCTTGATCTTATTTGCATGTTGGCGTATAACTCATTCCAATAAGACTTGAACTCCTCTTTATATTATTAAGCTTTATATATATTTACAATTTTAAATTGCGTTTACTTGTTCTTGCCGGTGTTCTCGATTCATTTGCAGGAAAGCCTTCTCGGCGAGGTCAATCGCATGCGCGTGGTTGATAACCAACGCAGTGGTGGTGTAACGGTTTGAAGCCTAAGATCGTGAACGTCGAGTCTCCACCAGTTGACTTATCATACCTTTCGGAAGATCGGGCCTCATCTTTATCAAGTGGTACCAGCTCTCTTGGTTGCCCGTTAGGTATAATTTTGTTATCCCTTTTAGATTGATTTGAGTTTGAGTCCAAGCCAAAAATATTTACACCGTCACATATCCCTGTCCTACAACCCTTTGTGCCATTGTAATTTTTTTATTTCAGTTTGCTTTGTTGAAGGACTGTCCCTCGCAGGTCCATGTTCGTCGTGTTCTAGTCTTATCTCTGGTCCAGCGTCTAGTCTTATTTGGGTGTTTGGTTGCTGAGTCCATCTCTTGTTATCATCTATTGTCATCGTGCATAGTAGATCAACTGTGTGATATTAGTATTTTATATTGTCTTACCTACAAGTGATCACGCTTCCATCCAATAGGCCATAATCAGAACGCAAGTATAGACCTTGTGTGTGCTGCAATATCCAGTTTGTCTCCACGGTTGTAGTTGGAGGTTAATTCCTTGCGCAAGTTTCTAAGAAAAGGAAAGTGCTTTATCACGTGAGTGGAGATAAGGATTAGGAAGTTTTTCTTATTTCCTTATATCTATATAAGAGAAATCAAGTCCAATTTGGTTACTTCATTAAGATATACGGTTGGACTTTGCATACCTTGCGTCAGATTAGTTTGATCGGCAGGATTTTTTTTGAAGGTGGTATTGCGGCACTAAAAACAAAAGAGAAAAAAGGCCGAAGGTGCAGAAAAAAAACAAAAGAAGCGAGAAAAAGCCGCATCGAAAGAAAAAAAATTGAAGAAAAAATAGTGAAAAAAACAGAAGTGCTTTGCATCCTTTTGAGTCCTTGTGTGCTAAGTTGTATTGTCGGTTGCTTGAACTAGGTCCAAGACAAGTTTAGGTCAGCGACACAGACTAGCTTGACACTACTTTTCAATCCAGCAATTTCTAAATTAAATTATTGTCAATCCTTGCTACCATATTTTGTCTGTCCAAGCTCCACATTCTTCTAACCAAGTACAGGTTTGCCTCTGCAACTGTTACACTCAAGCTTCAACAGTATCACAGTCACCCACCGATTGTACCACTTGATGTGTTGGTAAGAACACTTGTAAGCGCGTGGTAAGACGCTTGAGAGTTGAGTGCCTCATTTCCTTGTCCACATTCTAGTAGTTGATAGGGATAATACGTTTTATGTTGTCTTCCTTTCTCTGCTAACCATATCATGAGCACCAACAGATTTCAATGATTGTGTGTCTAAGAATGCGCTAACACTCTCGTCGACAGGAAGCTCATCGAGATCCTTGAGCAAATCACCCGTTTGGCTAGGCGAGTTGAAGATGTTGAACACCAACGTCCTGAACCACACCGAGGTGATGATGGCCTCAAACAAGAGGAAGATGATGGAGAAGATGCTAATGCTGAACCGAGGTGATGATGGCCTCAAACAAGAGGAAGATGATGGAGAAGATGCTGATGCTGATGCAGATGCTGAGAGGCGTGCGGAAGAACAACGACAAGAGGATGATCAGCGTAATCATGACCGTCTCAATTTAAACCGCCGTGGAATGGGAGGTAATGATCGAGGTAACAATGATCCTTTCTCTAAAATTAAATTTAAGATACCCGAATTTAATGGTGCTGCAAATCCAGAGGTGTATTTAGATTAGGAGATGGCTGTAGATCAAAAATTTAACTCTCATCAAGTACCCGAAGAACATAGAGTTAGACTAGCTACTACTGAGTTTACTAGTTTTGCTCTTTTCTGGTGGAATGATCTCTGCAATGAAGCTCGTGTTAATCCTGCTAATGTTCAAATACCTACAAACTGGGGTGCGCTTAAGCGTAGAATAAATTCCAGATTTGTTCCCCCTTATTATGAACGAGATCTATAAATAAAATTGCAACGTTTAAACCAAGGTAGAAAAATTGTTGAGGAATATTATCAAGAACTTGCTATTGGTTTACCACGCTGTCACATACGTGAAGGAGAACGACAAAAGTGTGTTAGATTTTTAGGCGGTTTGCGTCGTGAAATATAGAACATACTTGAATATAAACAGTGGAATAGATTCGAAACATTGTATCATTATGCTCTACAAGCTGAAAGAGAAGTACAGGGACGACAACTTTCAACACATTTCACACCTTCATGTCCAAGCGAGGTGAGTAAATTTTCTAATGTGCATCCTTCAGCACCTGTTAAGAAGAGCTCATCTTCCACACCTTCTATGGGAAGATCTGCTACTCCTTCCTCGAGTTGTTCTTCAAATATTATTTGCCACCGCTGCAAGGGCATGGGACATGTTGCGAAGGAATTCCCTAGCAAACGTACATATGTTGCTACTGATGATGGTGGGTATGTTAGTGCTAGTGATGAAGAGACAGATCATGTACTTGCAACTAACCATGATGCAGGAAACCTTGAGGACAAACCTGAGGATGATAATGAGGTAATTGATAGTGTTGCGTACACTGCAAACTACCAATCCATCCTCGTCCAGCGAGTTCTAAGTACTCAACTTGAACAAGTGGACAAGTTGCAACACAATAATTTATTCCAATTGTTTCTCATTGTCAATAATTGTCATGTTCGTGCTAATGGTGGGAGCAACAATAATTTGTAAGTTCTGAGCTTGTGAAGAAACTTGGGTTGACTACACATGCTCTTCAACATCCATATCACGTCCAATGGTTCAACAATAGTGGTAAGGCAAAGGTAACAAAATCTACATGTGTACATTTTTCTATTGGAACATACCATGATTATGCTGATTTTAATGTCATGCCTATGCAAGCTTGCTCTCTTTTGCTAGGCCGTCCTTGGCAATATGATAACGATGTAGTACACCATGGTAGACAAAATAAATATACTTTCATGAATAAAGGAAAGAACATCACTTTGCTTCCTTTAACTCTTGCTGAAATTGTGAAATATGAAAAAGAACTTTCTAAAAAGAAAAAGGATGGGCATGCTAATAATACTCCCAAACCAGCACATGATGAAACTAATTCTAAAATGAATGGAGTTGTTTTATTTGCTTTGAAATCTACTCTTGCTAAAACTGATGATCATAATAAACCACAATATACTTTAGCTGGCAAATCAAATATATGTTCCACTGATTCTGCTCCTAGTTCTATGCCGCATGTTGGGACTAACCTTTTTGCAGGACATCAAGGATGAAGCACCATAAGGGAGGCCACCATGGCCGCCGTATTTGCATGGGATTGGGCATCAAGATGAACAACTACTTCCGGTGCAACCATTGCTGCTATCCATGGGAGAAGGAGATCTACTTCGGTCGAGGATGACTTCAATTCATGAAAGGGAGGATGATGAGGACATGGCCACATCAAGTACAGGCCAAGGAGAGGAGGATGACCGGCGAGGACATCCAACTCATCGTCTTCCTGGTGGAGGCCCAGTCCGGCTGAAGTTGGAGTCCATCTTGGGCTCCAGGAGCAGTCCTGGGTAATCTAGTCGCCTAGACCTCATCCGGACTCCATTTTCAACGATCCACATATGGTTGGAAAGATAATTTGGTAATCTCTCCAATACAATTGGAATCACGTCAAAAGCCCTTCTGAGTCAACAGGAATCATCAAAACAAGTCTGCATCTAGAATCAGCTGGGCTGCTACGACACCGTCTTTTTGGTCCATTGGGTCGTGTATCGTGTTGAGATCATTAGGGGCCGCGTCCAGAGGGGGGTGACGTCCAAGACTCTATAAGTAGCTGCCACCGCTGTCGTTAGGGTTGGGTTTTGTTTAGTTCTTGATTTCCTCATGGAAATAGACATTGCTGTTCACTTGTTAATCACGTAGATTCGCTTGCAATCTAGCCAGGGCCCATGTTCTTGATCTTATTGGCATGTTGGCGCAAGCTCATTCCAATAAGACTTGAACTCCTCTTTATATTATTATGCTTCATATATATTTGCAATTTCAGATTACGTTTACTTGTTCTTGTTGGTGTTCTCGGTTCACTTGCAGGAAAGCCTTCTCGATGAGGTCAATTGCGTGCACGTGGTTGATAACCAACGGAGCGGTGGTGTAACGATTGCAGGGGTCTGAATCAGTCTTGGTTTGAAGCCTAAGATCGTGAATGTCGAGTCTCCACCAGTCGACTTATCATACCTTTCGGAAGATCGGGCCTCATCTTCATCAGAGAGGGGGCGTGAACGCGTCAAGAGAGAGAGAGAGATAGAGAGGAGAGAGAGAGAGGAGCATTGCATCGCTGCCAATGCCTAGTCTAACTCATGAGTAGAAAGTGCGATGCAGGAGATGTGAGAGGATGGAGGGATTGGGAAACCAAGTTAGGGTTAGTGTGCGCAAGAGGTCAGATCGACTCTTAGTAGGCTAGGGTGGTCATCAAGATGCCACCGAGCTTGCTACCAAAATGTGGGCCATACTTGGGTGCGGCCTAGGCACGTGCCGAGCTCGGCCCACACAATATTAGGCTAGGGCATGCTTGGGCCTGCCCACACGCACACTCCCCTACCCACTTGGATAGACAATGGCATCCTCCATCTTCACACCCATCTGCTCAGCCATTCCCCAACTCACTTGCTCCTCTGCCACTATAGTAATGGAGCCAACGCTAGCGAGCAACACCGCAATGAGTGATTCGCACAACCACTGCCGCCTAGATGGGTGGTGGCAGCTTGTGGGGTTGTATACATGGACATGTAGAGTAAGGCGGTGGAGCAGGAGTAGTGATCCTTGAAACTCGCGCACCCGCTCCAAGTGCCCCGCTCGCCAAGGCAAACGTGCCTGTGTCCCCTCCCGCACCCATGGAGGACACGTAGCATTGGGTGCACGTGGTTCAAGGAGATACTATGGGTGCTGCGGGAGGAGCGCGAACATGTACAACACATACTACTATGTCATCAACCTAGAGGAGATTCCAAAGAACAAGTTGATCTGGGTGATTGCGCTCCATCTCCATAGGCCATGACTTTCACAAACAAAATCGGGAGTGGCAATCTACCATGTGTCCAATATCATGCCATATCACCGACTTCACGTAAACGAACACTCAAATGTCCTCGTCCATGCCAAAATTAAGACGCATTTGGTTTCACCCGTTAGAGCAGCTTTTTCTAACTTGTTGATAGTAGTTTCACAAGTGAAACTTTTGCTAGAATAAAAATATTTGGTAAATAGCTTCTTATGATAGATGAAACGGCGAATTGTCTACAAACCTCTTTTTTCTTGTTATTTTCTCCTTTTTCTTGATTATTTTACCTTTTATCTCTTCCAATAACACCTTCTTAAATCTTCAAAGTCCTCCTTAAGTCATCAGTATCATCTCTCTTCTAAGTTGTTGCCCTCTGATATGGCCCTCCACCTCACCACCCGGCCTAGGCTTGGACTCATCACCCCACCTAGGCTCAAACGCTGTCCCCTATCTCCCATCCTTGCCTTTCCTCGCTTAGGCTCTAATGAGGCCCTTTGCCTCGCCGACCTCCCCGTGTATGCTCTGATCCAACGATTGGGCTTGTCTAGGCCTAACATTATACTCTGTCTCAACACTGACAGATGGCGGCGCTCCTCCGGCTCAACAGCGTGCTCACGCCAGCCTCAATATTTCCTTCACTCTACCCGTCCCTCCATTTGCGAGGATGGATAGGAGAGAAGCCACAATTTTTAGCTTTGCATCCCACCTACAAATTTTGGGGTCTTCGGACATGAAGTCGGAGCGCCCCATGGGTTTGGTTGGCGAAGAGGTGGACTTGCATGTGAAGTCTTTAGTGAAGCGCTAACAAATATGTCTTTAGAATTTGTAGCTTATCTTCAGTTTAGGTCAAGATTTGAATAATTGGAAAAGAAAATACGTGAACAAGAGTGTAAGTTGGTTGCTGGACAACCTTATCTGCAAACAAACAAATGCGATTTTTATACATTTACATTTTCTATCCCAAAATATTAGCATTCATGATCACATTTATTAGCAGTCCAATTCACGGGACCAAGGAGATGAAAAGTTGAAAATTCAACTTGTCTATAAAAAAGAAGAAACAAACATCGAAGGCTCCAGAAGCTCCGGGCCCATAGTTTGGAGAAATTCACTATCGATTTCTTTTTTTTTTCTTCAATACATGCTTCAACCATTACTACATGTGATTGTAAAGATGTCATAGTGTAATTTTTACTCCAAGTAATATTTTTTTTGAACCTGACGTGCTTTTGTTTGGGACAGACGAGTATTTACTTTTTTTTCCAAACAGAGAGGACTATTTAATTTAGTTATTAAACAAAAATGAATAAAGGGTAGAAATTATTAGGCACCCTTGGTGAAGGATCTAACGGCCTGGATCCATCTTCGGTAAGCCTACTTCCCAATCTCCCGAAGGCCCAAACTCTCCCCGTGACCCCGTCCGCCGTGCCTCGCCGCCGACGAGCCGCCGAGCTCCCGAAGCTTCCACCACCGGCGCCTCTCATCTACCGCGAGCGCGCAACACCCTAGATCCACGACTCCTCTTCCACAATCCACGAAGCGCCAGCTCTATGACCTCAGCTGCAACCCACGGTGATGGGAACCGCCGGCGGCGGCAGGCCAGCCGGCGTCTCCAAACATCGTAGGGGCTTGCGACTGTTGTGGTCTGCCAGCGACTGCTCTAGCACCGCTGGGCGGCCTCTCAACGGAGGGCGAGACAAAGCCGCGGAACCAGGACGCCCAAAATCCCACGCCGCAATGTCGTCTCGTGCCCGCGTCTCCTCCGCCGTCTTCACCACCGCCGCTTGCTCCTCGCCGTCGCCGTGCGCTCCCCACCCCTCCCTCGCCGCTGCCACGGCTCGTGTGCGGGAAGGGACGTTGCGCCCTGAGGAGGCACATGACCTGTTCGACGAATTGCTGCGTCAGGCCACCCCCGTGACAGGGAGCCAGCTGAACGGATTCCTCGCCGCGGTCGCGCGGGCACCGGCCTCCGCCGCCTGCAGAGATGGCCCTGCCCTGGCTGTCGCACTCTTCAACCGTTTGTCTCGAGCTCATGGCCCGCGGGTGCTGTCCCCCACACTCCACACCTATGGCATCCTCATGGACTGCACCCACGCGCACCGCCCGGAGCTAACGCTGGCCTTCTTCGGCCAGCTCCTCAAGACAGGCTGGGGAGTCAATACCATCATCATCAGCAACCTTCTCAAGGGCCTTTGTGAAGCAAAGCGGACAGACGAGGCTTTGGACATCCTTCTCCACAGAATGCCTGAGTTGGGCAGTGAGCCTGATGTTATCTCGTACTCTATACTTCTGAAGAGCCTCTGCAATGAAGGAAAGAGTGGCCAGGCAGTTGAGTTGCTACGGATCATGGCTGAAACAGGAGCTGTCTGCTCGCCCGACGTGGTTGTGTATACTACGATCATCGATGGCTTCTTTATGGAGGGCGATGCTAATAAAGCATGTGATCTATTCAATGAAATGGTGCAGCGGGGCATTTCACCTAATTTGGTGACTTATAACTCCATTGTTGATGCACTGTGTAAGGCAAGACAAATGAGCAGGGCAGAGGCTTTCCTTCGACAAATGGTTGATAAAGGTATCTGTCCAGATCGCAAGACATATAATAACTTGATCTATGGATATTCCTCTATGGGCCAGTGGAAGCAAGCAGTTAGGGCATTTAAAGGAATGACAAGTCGGGGCATCCTACCTGATGTTGTTACTTTGAACTCGTTAATGGCTTCCCTTTGCAAGCATGGAAAAATCAAGGATTCTAGAGATGTTTTTGATTCAATGGCAATGAGCGGCCAAAAACCTGATATTTTCTCCTACCAAATTCTACTTAATGGGTACGCTACTAACGGAAGCCTAGCTGATATATCAGATCTCTTCAATTTCATGCTAGGAGACAGTATTGCACCTAACTGCCATGTTTTCAGTGTGCTGATCAAAGCATATGCTAACAATGGAATGCTAGATAGGGCTACAACTATCTTCAATGAAATGGAGGAGCAAGGAGTGAAACCTGATGTGGTAACCTATTTGACATTGATTTCTGCGCTTTCCAGAATTGGTAAGATGGATGATGCTGTGGAAAAATTTAATCAGATGATTGATCAAGAAGTAGCACCCAATATGTCTACTTACTGTTGCCTGATTCAAGATTTTTGTATTCATGGTGATTTGATGAAAGCCAAGGAATTGGTTTTGGAAATGATGAATAAAGGTATTCGTCCTGACATTGTGTTCTCCAGTTCAATAATAAACAACCTTTGCAAAGTGGGAAGGGTAATGGACGCACAAGATATTTTTGACTTAACTGTAAGTATTGGTCTACATCCTACTGTTATGGTGTATAGTGCCCTGATGGATGGGTACTGTCTAGTTGGCAAGATGGAGAAAGCATTAAGAGTATTTGATGCTATGGTGTCAGCTGGTATTGAACCAAATGATGTAGTGTACGGTACACTCGTTAATGGCTACTGTAATATTGGAAGGATCGATGATGGGTTGCATCTTTTCAGTGAAATGTTGCATAAGGGAATAAAGCCGTCAACTGGTTTATACAACACCATACTTCATGGGTTATTTAAGGCTGGGAGAACAAATACTGCAAAGGTGAAATTTCATGAAATGGCTGAAAGTGGAATCAGAATGGACAATTATACTTGTAGCATAGTTCTTAGTGGACTTTTTAAAAATAGGTGCTCTGATGAAGCAATCTTGCTTTTCAAAGAACTACGTGCAACGAATGTGAAGATTGATATCAGAACTCTTACTATCATGATAGCTGGACTGTTTCAAACTAGGAGAGTTGAAGAAGCCAAGGATCTGTTTGCTTCGATCTCAGGAAATGGACTGGTGCCTTGTGTTGTGACTTACACTGTAATGATGACAAATCTTATAAAAGAAGGATTGGTGGAAGAGGCAGACGATATGTTTTCATCCATGGAGAATGCTGGCTGTGAGGCCGATTCTCGATTGCTGAATCGTGTGGTTAGAGAATTACTAGAGAAAAATGAAATAGTCAGGGCTGGAACTTATCTGTCCAAAATTGATGAGAGAAATTTCTCACTTGAACATCGAACCACAACGTTGGTGATCGATCTCTTCTCAAGAAAAGGGATTTGTCGGGAACACATAAGATTTCTCCCTGCAAAGTATCATTTTCTTGGAGAGGCCAGCTTGTATTGATTGTTAGTAAATCTTACAACGAAGCATAGATCTCCAAAAAACAAAAATCTTGACTTGCTGTGTGCACCTGGCAGCTACAAGTTAAAAGTAGATGTGAGAGTTTCTCTTGTAGCATTAGCATCTTTATCATGGGCTCATGGCTACTAATACAACTGATGTTGCACTTATGAAGAATGACTTCTGAATTCTGACAGAAATTGTAGCACTTGTGATCACACGAGGCATGATATAATGTATATGTTTTTGAATCAGTTCACCTGCCACTGATAGGCTAAATGTGATCTTATCTAAAACAGTTAGTTCACTTAATGTGCATGTTTTCTTGGAGGATTTCTTCTCATTTGGACCTGCTTGATATTCAGATGTTCATTTAGTTTTGAGTCAACAATTCTGTAGCAAATGCTCAGATAAATGGCCTGATGAAGGAGCGTTGATGTTTTTGGAAGCATATTCGCTTGGCAGATGGTGCAGCAGTGTTGATGTTTTACTCTCCAAACTGTGTGCTTTCCGTACACAACTGCTGTGTGATTCTCTCTTTTAGCATGTTTTATCATGGCTGTTAACACAACTGATGTTGTAGTTATGAAGAATGAGATCGTGACTGCTGAATTCTGATGGAGAATGGGGCATGCGTTGGTGAGCTCTTTTGGCGACCTGGCAGAGCCGCCGAGCTTGGCATGTCATGGCGCTTGGGTTCTCTACTCCATCATGGTGCAGAACAGAGAGCAGTTCCCCCACAGGCGCGTTCTGGGGAAGGCATCTTTTTTTTAGCCATCAATGCTGGTACATCGAGATTTCTGCTCAATAAGTGGGTATTGTGTACATTTATATTGGTATTGTAGAAAACAGTTCATGTACAGGTAGTACATAAAGTTGGTTCCAGGTTCCTCTCTAGCTCTCTCTCCCCGCTTTGCCTATCTATAAGACGCCAATAAGGAGCGCACCGCCGCTGCCCACTGCCCTGCTGCAGCCAGGTAGGGTCTCGCTGGAGCTCTGGTTGTAGGTAGATCCACTCCAGTTGCATCTGGGAGATTCGTATAACTCATGGCTAGCTCAGATTTGTGTCCCACTCATTTCTTTTTTTGAAAAAAAATTGCAGTGCTAATCTTCAGATCCCCACTTCTCCCTAGCCTGGCCATGGACTGGAGCTAGTT
>CM041633.1:42845052-42872936 GCA_023333625.1 Bothriochloa decipiens | reverse complement strand
AGCCTGGCCATGGACTGGAGCTAGTTTTCTCACCAAATCAGCCGTGGACAGAAGCTCAATCCTTCCATCAATGGTGGTACACTGGTACTGTTCTGAACTTTCGTTATTACTTCTAGCTGCTATCCTTTCATGGTGACTTAACTTTCAAACATGTAATCCACATGTGTGTATGCTTAGTTTCCATCGAAGGAGCACCAATTTGTGTTAGTAGCAGTTACTGATATTTTTTTTACTGGAGTAGTTCTTGCAACCATGCCCTTCGTAGATCTGCTCATGCAAGCAAGCACTGGACGTCTGGACTGGTGCTTCATGAAGGCATCAAATCGGAAATTTGATCTCCTTTAGGTTCCATGTACTGATTTTTTTATACATTCAGCAAGTTTTGCACCTGGATCTGTGCATGAAATTTCTGATTGCTTTGTTGTACAAATGATGGACATGCACATATGTTTGAACAGGATATTTTCCTGCAATGAATAGTAAGTGTAAGTGCCAAGTTATATGCGAAATGACACATGTTTACTCACAAAAAGAAAAAAAGACCATATGTATGACTTGTGCTATGTCTCGGACTTTTAAATGTAACTTCTTCCTATGAGCTATATGAGCCTGTGAGGAATTCTCGTTTCAACAAATTATCTGATGGTGAGGTACTCACCGCACTGATAGTTTCAGAATATTGTACTAGTTGCATATTTGTGGCAGTGAATAAGCTATCCACTATCATAGTTTCAGAATAGTTTCAAAATATTGTACTAGTTGCATATTTGTGGCAGTGAATAAGCTATCAACTATCGAGTCATGATGAGAAGCTTAATTCAGCTAGAGTCCATAACTATGTGAGCATTTCCTTATCTCTAGCTCTTCTGGTTTGTTTCATTTCCATGGTCCAATTAGAACATGGGAATATAGAACTTCTTGAGAGCTCTCAGTTTGTTTTCCAGATATTTGCACTTATTACTCAGATTATTTGAATCAGTCTACTGATGACATTACATGTACTAGTTGAACATTGCACTAAAACATTGTACCAAAACCAAAATCTCATTAATTAAAGATAAAACAAATGGGCAAAAATTTGGGATCCTTGATTAGTATCTGGAAGTGTGTTAAGTTATTGGAGCCTACTGTCCCTTTGCATTTTTCTGTTAGTTAAATAATAAAAGGCCACTGCTAGCTAAATCTCTATACCTGTATATAGTATAATTTATTCATTTGAATTCTAAGTTTGAGCTACAGGAACTTATGATGACTGTTCTTGCAGGATCCTCGGAAGAAGATTATATTTGCCTAGTAAAGGTGGAGGGATTACATGTATCCGGTTATTTGTGGGCATTCTTGTAACGCATATAAGTCCACGTGGTCCACGACAGTGATTTGTGGGTATTCTTGTAACGCATGTTCTGTCTGTGTATCGTTGAGCATATTCAACCAAAATTTGTATATCATTTGATTTGATTTAAAACTTGTTTAAATATTTGAATGGAAGGACCTAATATTCAGAAAATAGTGTTGATTTTTTTTGAATTTTATGAAACATGTCTGAACAAGTGAACATACAAAGTTCGGATACTACAAAAGTCATTTTTAACCGATAACAAAATGAACTAGGATGGCCAAATACAAAATTTAGCACCGGAAATATATGCTAATTCTGGTCAAAATAACTTAAAATTTAGCATTGTATTCTCTTGAATATATTGTATAAGTTAGGGCAAGATGTTAAATTTCTGAACTATAGGCATTGCTTCAGCGTGTGCGTGTAGGATTTGCAAGTTTGTTGCGCACACCTCTTCATAATACTTTTTTGGTCCTAGAACACATACATACATACGTACCCACTTCTTCCCGACTCTGGCACCCTCGTTGCTGCCACTTGTGGTAAGCTAGAGTTACGTCGGCTGACCAACCTGTCTGTTCCAGGAGACCACTCTGTAACCCTCTGGAGTTGAAGACGATGAGAGAAGTACTTGCCGAAACACTAGTAAGTAGATTTCAAAGGAGAGAGAAGGCCTGTTAGGCACATAGGGCGTGCTTGGTTTGTATCCAAAAGTTGCCCTACCAATTTTAGGGTAAGCCAAAATTAGAGCATGCCAATTTTTGGTATCAAAATCTTGGCAATAATTTTGGCATACCAATTGGTTGGTTGTCAAAACTATGGCAAAAGTTTTAGCATACCACTTGGTTGGGTGCCAAATTAGAACACCCAAAATTAATTATATAACACATACAATTATCTAATAATGATCTAATAATAGCAGTGTGCATAACAGATCAAGTCCCAGATAGCACTATATTATATATATTACATACACATGTAAATATACACATCCATCTTCATCTAACAAGACCACACGGCATAATATATATCCATTGTGCTAAAACAGAACCACGAGGTAATTAACTCCTAACCATTTAAACAACTACTATGCTGACGACATGAAGCATGTCCAAAATGCCCAAAATAGCACCTGTTTAGTCGGTGCATCCATATGCTTTCCACCTGAAGCATGGCCAAAATACCACAAGTCTCAGCACCCATATTTACATACAACTACCATATTCACAGCACACCTGCTACTACTAAAAGTTTGATCATCCATATTCACATGGATCTACCATACTCACCATCACCCACAGCATCAACACGGTACTTCGCACCTAGGTAATCAGTGACCCAAGTTCCAAATGACTAATTTGATGCAATGTTTAAGTAGTTCCGCAAATGAACCTGCTCTGGCTTTGAAAGGTAGGTCACAATGTCAATCTTGTCTCTCGGTGGGAAAGGCATATCCTCAATACGCTTCCAAAGATCAGCATACGGATCCGTACTTGCAGGGCAACTTGATGCGATGGATTTGGCAAGCATGGCTATACTTGCAGCTATTTCATCATCCACTGCTGCTCTAGCACGTTTTGCTTTATTCTTTTCATGCTTCTTCCCAGGCGACTTCTTATTCTTTCGTTTAATGCTAAAACTAGAGCCTACAAGTTGTGGGCATCTAGGAGCAATAGTGTCTGAATCATTCTCAGCATGTTCAGGAGTATATGCTTCATACTCTTTGGTTCATTATTATCATCTTCAGTATCCACAGTGCACTGGTCAATAGCCAAGGATCCATTAGCTTTGGCAGATTCTCCAAATAGCTCTTCCATAAGATGAAAAAATTTAATATTGAATTTTGCAGGCTGCAATAATTATTAACAAGTGAGCCCAATAAGCTTGAAGTCTACACATATTATATGGAATAGTAACGTACATGGATTCAGTACACACTTACCCCAAGCTTGGAAGGTGATTTCTCTGAGTAGTGAATATTGAACTTGCATGATCCTACATCAAAACCGTAGCCACTCTTGTCCATAGCTAGTTTTATCCAATTCCACTTCTCCTTCAAAGCCCTGAAATGACGATCAACTTGTGGTGTGGTAGCTCCAATTCCAAATTCGGCATTCAAAGCTTCTGCACACATATGGTGATGGTGTTGCTTCCATGTAGATGTAGCAGGTTTTTCCTTTAGGTAGTCAATATACCATTGCAGCATGAACTCTGTGCTGTCATCAGTCCATGTTTTGTACTTCTGACGAGATCCAGCATTCCGCATTCCCATCTTTCTTTTCCTTACCCATGTTATGGAATAAATTTTCAATGTAAGTAACTAAACATATAATAAATGATGTTTTCGTTTCACAGAAACAAAGGTAATCCATTAAGCACAACAGTAATATTATTTACAAGCGTACAAGCAGCAGGACAATCTAAAGGTGATTATATACTGACCAAACTACACAAAACCAATGGACACCAGCAAGTACTAACTAATTGTCCATGGTAACATTGTCATTACATCTATCATCCCACATCTGCTGGGCAATTGAATCACGCTTCGCAGCCCACTCGCGTACGTTAGCCTGTGGATCAGAGACACGATTTTTACTCCTTGGTAGGTGATTGTACCAAGTTGCCTCGTCATATATGAACTCATCAGGTCCATCATCTAGTATCCAATTATGAAGGGCACAACAAGCAATGACCACCTTGGCCTGTGACTTCAAGGGTATGAATGTCTTGTTACTAAGAATCTTGAAGCGATTCTTGAGAGCACCAAATGCTCGTTCCACTGTTGTCCTAAGTTGGGAATGCCGGTGGTTGAAAAGTTCTTTTGGACATTTTGGGTCTTGGGCTCCGTGAAACTCTTTAAGGTGATAGCGAACTCCACGGTACGGCGATAATATGCCTGGCCTAGTGGCATATCCAGCATTGGCCAAATAGAACTTTCCTACAACCAAAGTTAACATGATGCCTAATGTGATGACTTAGCAGTGAGACTATGTAAGAATTTTCAAAATCCATGAAAATCCATGAATACCTTTAGGAATTTTCAGTCCATTTGGATGAGAAAGGGCATCTTGCAGCACGAGGGAATCATGAGCGGATCCCTCCCACCCTGCTAGGACATAAGTAAAGTGTAGGTCGAAGTCGACAACTGCTAGGACATTTTGTGTGGGGTATGACTTGCGGCCCCTAAACCTATCCGCAGATTTAGCAGGCACACGTGCCTTGATGTGAGTGCCATCTAGTGCCCCTATACAACCCTATGCACAGAGACAAACATGTGTCAAAGCACTTATATGTAAAATTGCATGTAAAAAATATATATCACTTACAGTATTGAGAGTTACCTCAAAATATGGATAGAATTTGTTAGGACTCATAGTGATCTTTGGGTGTGTGGACGTAGATCTCACATAAATTAGCTCAGGAGCTAACTTGACAATGGCACCCAGGACGGTATTAAAGTACGTACTCACTGTCCATCCAGATCTCCACATTGCAAAAGCTACAGAGGAATGTGTGTGGTACCGCTCAACAATCTTCAAAAACATTGCCAGCTGTTCCTCTACTGAAACATGAAGTGTGTCAACTAATAGCCCCCTGTCCCTAAGACGAGCACAAAGCCTGTAGAATACCGGCTGAGACATCCTTAGCTCACGCTTACATATTCTGTCCGAGGTGTCTATCAACCTAATTAGCTCATTAGTACGCCATATATCCCTCGGCGCAATTGGGGCATATTTTACGCGTTTGGCTGTACTCCTCTTGAGATTTTTGTTCCTCCACCAAAAGGCAAACAGTAGAACAAGAAAAGCTAGGGCCTTTTGCCTCGACATTCAGCAGCAAAGGTTTTTTTTGCTGAATATTGACAATCAAGGTTGGGCAATGTGCACAAGAAAAGAAAAAGAGAAATAAAAAGGAAAGCATATATCAGCTGCCAGTAAAATAACTAACGCAAGTAAAGTAAAGTTGAACTAACGCACACTATCGTGGAGCATCAAACAATTTTTAGTTATATCCAGATTTGTTTTAATAGGCAAAATATAGTGTTTGACAACCATCATAAATAATGCTGAAATCTTAACAGAGGGATATGCAATGGGCTTATGCAGTTGAGAATCTGAGGAACAACAACTGCAATCGTAAGAACTTGATGAAAGCAGAGAGGGATCAGATGAGGTCAATTTGAAAGAGTGTACCTTCAGGAATGGACCAACGGATCTAACTGAGCCGATTGCGCTTTGGTTTGTTCTCCTCTGCACTTTGTTATAGCAGATCTGGAAACAGATTGTACATTAGAAACTCGTATCTACAAAATAGATGTATGATTGAAGGAAGAAAACAAACTCTAGTAGAAATAGATGCATTAATCGGATATGAGAGACCAACAGATGAGGCAAGATGCTCCTTGCTTCCCAACGGATTAAGGGATCTGCTATGAAGTTAGGGATGGAAGGATATACCTTGAATTTGTGACAGCAATAAGTGATGAACTGGTGTAGCTTCAGGACTGTCACATGCGACAGAGGTGATAAGGGGCGGCGGCGGTGGCCGTGGAAAGTGACGACGGAGAAGGGAAGTGAAGGGAAGTGGTGGCTGCTGTCTCCAGGGTGAGACCGTGAGAGGATGAGGGTGATAATACAAAATAATATTGGTGACGGCAGTTAAAGTATTGGCGATGGTTGTGTCGTGTACGCCGTAGATTTGGCTAGAAGGTTCGACACGCTAACCTACTGGCTTCAAACCAATCGAGCGCCAAAGTTTTGAGAGTGTTCGTTGATTTGGCTGGGCAAGTTTTGGACGCCATCAAGCAGGCCTATAGTCCATCTGCCATGGCCATGCGCGGCCACGGGTCGTCGATGTGTGAGAGGTGCACGGGTGCGTGGGCAACGGCCTCGTGTTGTTTTAGCATCTCTGTATACTCGTTTTTCTTTAAAAAAAAAAGAGATGGTTGTTTTGAACTTTTGGTTTTTTAGGAACTTTTGAATTTTTAGTAGGGTGATGACAATTGACCGATGCTGGAACCATCCATCCGGTCACGCCAAAGCCCCCCAACCCGTCGTAAGCAATTCGTGGTCCAAAAGCCCCCTCCTTCACCTTTCCAACAGACACGTGGGACGTCGCGACACGCACCACACTCTCCTCCACCTGCTCAGCGCCACGTCAGCAGAGACCGGGCCCACACCCCGCGTCCTTTTCCCCTCCACCACACTCTTCTTGTCTTCTTCCTCCCTCGACCTCCACACCCCCCCGTCGCACACTCCCCGACGACGACGATGGCGGCCCCCAACGCCGCATCCGCGTCCGTCTCGTCGGCCGCGCCGCGCCTGCTCCTGCTCCGGCGCCGCGGGGGCGCCAGCGCCACCGCGCAGCACCGCAATGCGCGCTTCCGCGTGGCGGCGGCCGCCACCGCCACCTCGGCGGGCGGTGGCAGCGGCGGGGGCTCGTACCTGGACATGTGGAAGAAGGCGGTGGAGCGGGAGCGGCGGTCGGCGGAGCTCGCGCGCCGGCTCCAGGAGGCGCCGCCCCCCGCCGCCGAGTCCGAGGCGGACGCCGCGGCACCTCCCGCGGAGGACGTGCGGCGGCGGTCGGCGCGGTTCGAGGAGATGCTGCAGGTTCCCCGGGAGGAGCGCGACCGCGTGCAGCGCCGCCAGGTCATCGACCGCGCCGCGGCCGCCCTTGCCGCCGCGCGAGCCGTGCTCAAGGAGCCGCCGCCGTCCCCGCCCGCGACGCCGCCGCAGGTGGCCGAGACGGCGGCCAAGGTGGGAGTGGAATCGGCTGCGGGCGGCGCGGCTGCTAGGCGGTCGGATCGGAACGCCCGGCCGGCGGCGCGGGCGCAGATGTCGTCGCCCTCGGCGCAAGGTACTGGTTTTCCACTGGGTGCACGTGAGGTTGTTTAAAGATCACGCGGCACGGCTTTTACTCAATCCTGATCCTTTTTGCAATAGCTTTTAGCCATAATTAGCCTAACTATTAGGCAGAAATGGGCTTCGGTTCTAATCAGAAATGTGTGAGTTAATACACAATAAAGACATCATGAATTGCTTGGGGGGTGGTGGTGGGTGGGGGGGGGGGGGGGGGAGCAATATTGAGTTATGCGTTGGGGTAACATTAACAAAGAATCAAGCCATGAATCCTTCAAAAGAAATTTTGGAAATTGGAATGCGCAAAATGTATTGGATAACCGAAGGATCTTGACGATTGTCGGTTTGCCATGTGTATGAATGAACTGAAATTCTTTGGTTCAGTTATATCTAAGCACAGCAACTTTTTTGGAGACACGGATACTATTTATTTTGTCACAGCTAAGTGAGACAATTTCGGCATCAAATGGGATTTTTGTTCAGTGAAATGCTTAGTTCTTATTTGTCTCATCATCTGTGGCCTGCTGCCATGGAAACATGGTCAGAAATAGTGCCAACTAACCAGACCAGGATAGTTTTTCTTTTTCTTTTTTGAAACAAAACCTGACCAGGACAGTCCTTGGTAGTCCTCTATATATAGAAATCGAGATCATTAAAGATAATTTTTGTATCGGATATGAATTTCTTAGTGCAAGGCTGAGTGCCTGAGTTCTTAATTTTGTCAAACCACATGGTAGTCCTCTATATGCTAGAAGTACCACTAACTGCTAGTTAACCAACACAGCTTTGGTAGTCTTCATGTGGGGTAGTCCTCTATATACTGAAAATTTGTTGCTCTATCTTCCTACCTCCGGTATGAGAGATTATAGTAAACAAATTTCCCATACTAGCTTCTTTTCTCTGAGGGGCGATTTGGATGATGAAACAATTATACTACTGATATACTGCTTTTTTGGAATTTCTGATCACAAGTTTCATGCACTTAGAAGGCATTTCTAGTTGCAAGTACCATCACAATCTACCAGTTTGGTTTACATGAAGAATATTTTTAGTCTTATGCAGTACATTAGCCAAAGCATTTTACTTACCGCAATGGCATCCAGCTCCCTGTAAACTTAAGCTTCCACTCTGACGTCAGCAATCTGTGATTCATTCAATGCCAGACTCTGGGGGCTCATCTCCTTCAAAGCAGTCAAGTTCCAAGCTTGGTACTCCAGGTCCAGATTTCTGGTCATGGTTACCTCCACTACAAGATAACAATAAACAAAAGGAAAACAGTAATGGTTTAAAGCCATCCAAGAAAATGGATGCCTTTTCTAGTCAGCCTGATCTGTTGATGGAAAAGGAACGATCAGCAGATTCTTTATCACTCCCTTTTGAGACAGCTTTCTTCAAAAAGAAGGAAGATCGGTCTCTTCCTCCATTCCAATCATTTGCTGAGCCTGAGAATGTGGATTCCAAGGCTGATCTGACTGCTGACAAAAAGGACACGTTTGAAGAACAGTTCTCAAACAATGCAGCTGAGGTGGTTCGAGCACTTAGCGACAGCACTGAGAAATCATCACATGGAGTACATGTAGATGGTTCAATGTGGTGGAAGGAAACAGGTGTCGAACAAAGGCCTGATGGTGTAGTTTGCAAGTGGACCGTAATCAGGGGAGTTAGTGCTGATGGTGCTGTTGAATTTGAAGACAAATATTGGGAAGCCTCAGACCGGTTTGATCATAAAGAATTAGGTTCAGAGAAGTCTGGGAGAGATGCTGCAGGCAATGTTTGGCGGGAATACTGGAAGGAGTCAATGTGGCAGGTAAATTTCTGGTTTATTGGGTAGCAACATATTTTCAAGCATTGCCGATTAGGACTACCTGTCTTGAGACGTCTAGATCCATATTTAGACATGTGACTCTGCAGCTTCTGTATTTCAATCTTCTTCCTTTGTGGTTACATTTGCTAAGTTAATGTGTCTGCAGAGTACAAACTCAGTATTGCATTTGTTGCAGGATTACACATGTGGGGTTATGCATATGGAGAAGACTGCAGACAAGTGGGGACAGAACGGTAAAGGAGAGCAGTGGCAAGAGCAATGGTTTGAGCACTATGACTCGACCGGTAAAACTGAAAAATGGGCTGATAAATGGTGCAGCTTGGATCCAAACACTCCGCTGGATGTCGGTCATGCCCATGTTTGGCATGAAAGGTAAGAGCTTCTGCTATCTATCATGAACTGAATCACTTTGATCAATGAACATTCCTCTATCAAAGCATTATGCTCATATGCAATGAGTTGCATGCTCAAATCAAATCCATTCAACCATCTGTCTTCACTGTAGGTGGGGTGAGAAGTATGATGGCTATGGCGGCAGCACAAAGTACACCGACAAGTGGGCCGAGCGGTCGGAGGGCGATGGATGGTCTAAATGGGGCGACAAGTGGGACGAGCACTTCGACCCAAATGGCCATGGCATCAAGCAGGGGGAGACCTGGTGGGCGGGCAAGTATGGGGACCGGTGGAACCGCACCTGGGGTGAGCAGCACAACGGGTCTGGGTGGGTGCACAAGTACGGGCGCAGCAGCAGCGGCGAGCACTGGGACACGCACGTCCCGCAGGACACGTGGTACGAGCGGTTTCCACACTTTGGGTTCTACCACTGCTTCGAGAACTCGGCGCAGCTCCGGTCCGTGAAGAGGCAGGGTCCCCCGCGGAAATGAAATCTGAAGAGATCGTGCTATAGTATATAGTAGTAGATGTTCAGAGACGCTTAGGGTGATGGGCATAATTAAATTTTCTACAATAACATGGCTGGTCTCAGCATGTGCTGTTATGACAGTGAATTAGAATCCTTATGCCTGAACTGTGTGTTCAGAGTAGAGAAATTTATAGAAGTTTTACCGTATATTCTGGAACATTTACCTTTTCTTTGTCCTGGAAAGATTATACTGTTATTTTTTTTCCCGAAGTAATGCAGGCGATTAGTTCGAGTGCTTCTATGATGTTACTTTTTGTGTCGTTACCTCCTGATCTCCCAAGCAGATAAGCACCGCATCAACATCTCTGACTTCTGACGAGGCCATGCACTGCTGGGAACGTATTAGGCTAGTCATGAAACTGAGATGCTTCCAGAACTTGTGTGCTACAGTGCTATTCTACAAATACAAGCAAACCAATGAAACCAACTTCTATTGCGTGTACCAAGCCTGCAAAGCAAGAGCCTGGCTCACTGATACGAGCCAGCCAGCGCATGCGCTAGACAGGAAACCAATCACGCCCTTATAATCTGATCGGAATACGTTTGGTCAGTCATGAATGGTCGAAATGGTCTAGTGGCAAGTTGATGCAGGATGCAGTTCACCGAACATACTGTATCAATTTCATACTGTATGTGCAAATTCCAGGTGACAAGGCGATGCCTAGCCGCAACCGAGCGGCTGAATTAGGATGCTGAACCATCTTTTGAATTAGGACGACGCTGAACCCATCTTTTGCTCTCACGGCCTTCAATGTTTAAAACATGCAAGAGGTCTTGCGCATTGTAATAATTCAGTAGGTGTGAACTGAAAAAAATAACATTAGCACTATTACATCATAACTGGCTATACGCAATCATGGGCGCTTTTAGTTGGTCCTATAATCTATCTACGCTGCTGGTCATCTTCACTATTTCCACCATAACACATCTGTCTCTGTTCTGTACAACCCTGTATCTACGCTACTGGCTACACAAGTATTTTCACATATGCTACTATTTACCATCTATTGTTTCATGTTATATTCACAACATCTTCCGACACAACCAGATTGGTAATTACAAACGATTCACGAATTCCTCTGGCCAGATGCACCAAACGGACACACCTACTTGAAAGGACTGAGTAAAAGATTCACTGGTTAGTTAGAGCTTAGATCACTAATCGCCTCTCCTTACGTTGGCTCCTGGAAGTAAGGATGATTTAGTGCTTCATCGACACTTAGCCGATCCTCCTGCAATATAGGATAAGCATTTACAATCATTTGCAACTTGGTGGAAAGGAACACATCAAGGAAAAGAGTGAAAAAGAACTGTAAAAATAAAACTGAGAACCATGTCAGGATGCCACCGTTCTCTTTTTCTGTAGCTACTTATTCTCCTCTTTTAACCACAGGACCTTTGATAGGGTTAAAATGTCAATTACTTAAGGAATTATATGGGGCAGGGTTCAAGAACTTACAGGATGCCACACAAGTAACTGCCGGGCGAGTTGCAGTGCCCATAAATTAGGGAAGCTGAAAAACATTGACAATGCCAAGGATGAAACTATAAAATATGAAAATGGTGGTGGTCCAAGTATTCCGGGGCAAAGAAAATGTGGACAAGAAAAGAAACACCAACCCAATCTTAAGAGGATCTCTGATCTTCACTTGATGTGCAAATGATTCTTCTGAGCATTTCCAAGAAGCTAACCCAAACTGACCCTTAAACAAAGTAAAAGAAAGCCATTAGTTGTCACATAGCCTTGAAAGTTCAGCCATATACTATGGCAGATATGCAACGAGGGTTTCTGGGTTCATCATTCAGTCTCAAGGAGCATAAAACAAAATTGACAAGAAAATATATCCTTTTCACACCATATGAACTTAAATGCAGAAATGGAAATACACAACAATGTGCCAATTTGTCTGATATTTAATTTTTTTAGAATACGAGAAACATTGATGGTGCACAAGAAAATACAGCAGAATTATGTTATAGTAATAAGCACATAATGGAGTTGCTGACCTGTTCGGGGCCACCACTGCCATGATGTGAGGAAATCCCTGGGACTAAAATGCACAACTCCATGTATGATCTCAACCTAACATCAGAACAGGAAATGAAGGAATATTACGGCAGTCAATTTTTTTCTCTAGAATATTCTAGACATTCATACTGCAGACCTATTTGGAACACCTCACTTCCTAATTTCATTTAATATAGCCATTTAATTTCATTTAATATTATGCCAGTATGTCATATCAAAGAGCGAACATCAATATGTTAGGTTGCCTTTATATAATACGAGCACCAAATTTTTAAAGTGTTCTGATAGGCCTAAAAATGAAGACAGTAGACTTTATGATTTTCTCATCAGTACTGATAATTTGGGATACCCCAAGAACCAAAGGGGAAATATGCAGTTCATAATACTTCATAAAAAGTTTGAAACTGAAATTTCTGTAATATTCTCAAGTTTTTGCTAAGAGAACAAGAACTGCAAACTGTATCAGCTTCGGTAATAAATCAAGATTTCAGAGAGATAGAGAGAGAGAGGGAGAGGGAGAGAGAAATAGATTTAAACATTGTCTCACTTGTATGCAAGCTCCTTCGTTTGTTCACTCCACCCTTCGAGACGCTGATCCATTAAAATACGTGTACGGTCACTTATCTGAAAAACATGGGGAGAACCCACCATCAACTCTAGCATGACAACTCCAACGCTCCAGATATCATACCTGTACATAGTTA
This sequence comes from Bothriochloa decipiens, assembly GCA_023333625.1. Lineage (NCBI taxonomy): Eukaryota > Viridiplantae > Streptophyta > Magnoliopsida > Poales > Poaceae > Bothriochloa > Bothriochloa decipiens. Next base: position 42,860,256 of record CM041633.1, on the reverse strand, counting down.
AACGTGAACTTCAGTGAATCACAGTGCACCTGTATGTCAAATATACTGGCACATACCAGAATTCGTAAAAGTAAAAGAAATGGGTAAAAGAGACATACTTAAGCCTTGCACTTTTTGATCCTTGAAACCAGTTTGACTTAAGGAGTGCCTCCGGAGGAGTGTACTCAAATGTCTGTTCAGATCTGGAATTGCACTATAATTGAGTTAGAACTGTAGAATGGATCAAAACAAGTCAAAGTAGTGCCATGCAACCCATGTCTAATGTTACGTTCAAGAACAAGCACATTGGAAAATGTAGCAAGGAACACATTCATCTATACGCTGCCACATGTTAGATGACAAAATATTAGATAAATAGTGTTCAGTTATTTGAGCTGGGCTTAAAATCCTCATTCATGTCAATTACTTCAGTTAAATGGATAGGACAAAAAATTGACTTGGGAAAATCTAAACAATGAATCCTTGGACTTATTAAGAAAATCCTAAATTACTCCCAATCGTAAATTGCATGATTCTTCAACTCAAATCAAGATCATCCTAATTTCAGGCTGCAGCTAGATACTGAAGGAAAAGGAAGGGAAGGGATATGATCACACACCGAGTAGGCCCTGAACCATATAGATTCTTCAACGTGTAATCATCAATGGCACTGCCAAAGTCAATCAGACGCCTGCATACAGGAAGTTGTGCTTTATTAATACAAGAAGAATGCAACACGCTTCTTACATTTTAAGACAGCAGTTTCAGAAAAATGATATCTCAAATTAGAATCACAATTCACAAAAAAAGAAAAAGTAAGTGTGAGAGGGCACATGCAATCTAAGTGCTCTAACTTCTATACTTAATGAAATTGAGATAATATAGAAAAAACATTACTCAGTTGAATAATTGAGAGACTGGATAACAAGAAAAAACTAAATCCAAAAATCAAATAAAAAAAACTGTGATTTGCAATTGATCTTATGTTTGTGTTGAGGCCTAAGTTGATCTAACATGAAGTTATAAATTTCACAGATAGGAGTAATTTGCTAATGTAATTTGAAATAGATCAATTAACGATGTGAACTGATAGGGTATGGCCTGGCTTGAGGACCAGGAAAAGGGTGAAGCTGCTCTCATCAAGGTAAGGTTCGTTCATGTGTCCTGGTCGTCAGTAGATTTTGATCATGCCTAAACTTGGACTATTCCATGTTTCTTTAAGAACAGACCCCTTTCCATAAAGGGTGGCATGAGCAGTCTGATCAAGACTAAATGGGGACAAAGGAATCAACTACTACAGTTTCTGCCATTGTTTCCTCAGCTCTCCATGGCTCTACAAAATTCTGTGGGGGGCAATCGGCTCAGCAGCTGGAGAAGTGCCTATGCAAATAAAGTCAGCTACCCAATAATACATGACCAATACTCAACAGCTAACTACCAATAATCATGAAACTCCTATGTAAAATTTAAACTTTTGCAAATTGTAAAAAGGACATGAGTGTAGGAACTTCTTGAACCCTACATGTTCAGATTATTTTGCTTTACTTCAGGTGGAACCTCTCTTAGACACTTTCCAGTCTCCATGTCCTCAAAGCAAATGATCATGTTCTCTTCCATAGCATAAAAAAAAGCAACGTTAACATGACTAGTTAATAGAAATTTTCTGTAGAAAAGGATTCAAGAAGTACAGAAAACAAAGAAAGAATAGGCAACAATATCATTTCTACCAGGTTTGATATCCCGGTGAGTGATATTACGATCATGACAAGCCTTCAGTCCCATCAACTAGGAAATGGAAAAAAAAATAAAAAAGTTAATATACTAAACCACCAATAAGAAGCAATTTGCAGAACAAGTGTTGCTCTTTTTATTTTTAGACTGTTGATAGCACCTTACATCTAGAAGAAACTAAAATTCCTCCAAGCATTCGGTTCATAGGAGAACCAGAGTCAGCATAAACATACCAGCTGCCATAAGAGGTTTTGCATTTGCTTTTGCCCGGCTTTTGTAGTCCTTAACCAATGCCACCACTTTGATGGGTGCAGAACTTGAATATGTCTGACCCTCTCATTATTGTTGCCAGTGACTAATTTGGTTTCTTCAGCAGTATATATCAGTTTTGATAATGACCGGCCTTCATTGTGATACACCAGCCAAATTTCCCTTGATTCTGATTCAAAAGATTCTATAAACCTAGCCACATGATTGAGTGGTTCCTCAGTAACCGACAAGTTCCTTTCTAAATGGATATCAGGATTGTATTGCATGTCCAATGAGATAGTCGATGATTCCATCCTCATCAAACCTTCAAGAGTTCTGGAAGCATTTGAAAATAATTCCCCAAAGTATTTCTCCCGCAATCCACTCAAGTAAGCTGCATTTCCCCTCTCCACCTGCAGTTTTCAATCAAGTCTAAGATGGGACAATGGGGCTCTTCTAGCATCAGTATTATTTCAGGGCAATCCAAATTTCATATGTTTGCATTTTTTAGCAAATGCTTTCTTTGTGAATAATAGAATAGTTCAAAATATAACAGATGTTCCAGTATACCACAATCCAATGAGTCAAATAAATTGGAATCCAACACAATTTCACTTACTGCTCACCTGACTAAGCATAAATCACCTGGACACAGTGAAATCACAAATAACCTGAATAAATCCTAAGAATAGTAGGACAAAAAATACACAAACACCTAAAACTTTATGCTTGGACCGTAATAATTATATATATGTTTTCTTCAGCACTTTCGCAGCATCAGAAAGAGGCTAAAATAAATTGACGGGCTAGTTTCTGAACTGAACTGCACCATTCAATACCCTTTTGCACAGAACAGATGTACTTACTTCACATGTGATTTGTTTTTTCATTTAAATTTCTTTTTACAAGTCAAGTGGCAACTCTTTTTTGAGCGGAGAAATGATGCCTAGAGCTTATATGTCATCACCACAACCATATTTGAAAAGTTTGTAGGATGCGATAATTTTAAAGTTTTAAGGGCCAGACGAAAGGTAATAAGCAGGTGCAGCTTTCCCTAGAACTGGTGAATGCTTCTCCTTACTGTATGCATGAGGAGGCTCTGAACAGCTAGATGTGGAGGTATTTTTCAAGTTTATTACTGCTTAATGCACAAGTGTTAAGTTCTCTCCTTTTTAAATCTCAAAAATAAAAGTTCTCATTGAACATATGTACTCTAATGCAGATGTGGGGCTTATGTAGGGAACCCCATATGGAAAAAAGCAATAAATACAGGTGTTCAACTGATTTCATTTACCATTATGCGCTTCAGTATGAATAAATCACCATCTACTGTGCCTGAAACATGATCTTCATCAGATGACATTGTGTCTGAACTTGTGCAATTATACATCTCCGATTTAGATACCGTGGTGAAGTGTGGAGGCTCTTTATCTTCAGAGCAATTCCAGTGATATGCCAACCAGACTTCACCGTATGACCCACGATCAAATCTTCTCTTAAGCTTGTACCTGGACATGGTTAAAAAAGGAAATATTCTTTTAGTGGATACAAGACTTGAATTATTATCATGACAGTGACACTGCGCATTATGACAAGCAATGTAGTTGAATAATGTAATGCACATGCACTATCAAATACATAGAACATCAAGCATGCTTCAGTTAAGTGGCAAAGGACCAAATCATTATCCCACAGCTCACATCAACTATATGTCTAGATCCTATCCTTACAACTCATCAGGCCAATAAAGCTCACAAGAAGTAGCCCTTGCAATAACTCTTCCACTTCACTCAAGGATAGTCATCATTTCATAAATGTTAGTATGTGACACTGAGAATAACATTTTTTCTGCCTTTCAGTTTACCCCCTAAACATGCTCCTCCATTTGGATATGTAGCTACTGTTTTGCATCTCATCTGACAAGAAGCTATTGCTATGTTTAGAGAAAGAAAATTGCAACTACAAAAATGTCAAAATGGGTCAAGGTTTCTTGACATGGAACCAAAGTTTTACATTCATTTAACATCAATTTAAGCAAGTGAAAAAAGTCCAATGAAAAGAAAGCAACTAAAATGATCTGAATTTCAACATAAATAGGTAACATCTAGGTATGCTAAGTAGAAATCATTTTTTTTTTCTCGAGCACACAGGAGAGCTGCGTATCATTATATTAAGAAGAGAAAAATAGTGGGTTTAGAACCCGTTACAACCACACACGCACACACTTTTACAGCCACACACGCACACACTTTTACATCTGATGGTATATCTCACACACTTTTAAACTTGACCCAATAGAAAACAAAGCAACCAACCAGGAAGTTTCACTCAAAATATGTATTCAGAATGTTCCTTAAGAAATGGAAAGGCACCTGAAATCTATCATGTTGCCAAAGGAGCGAGGACCATTTGATTTGCTTCCATTATGCGGAAGGGAGTCAAGTAGACCAAAAAAACTTGCAAAAGCTTCAGGACCACTGCACTGTCCCATTTCGCCATCTTGATGACCAAGGTACAGGCAGAAGTGTCTGTCCTTGTATTTTTCAAGATTACCTGTATAAAAATGTAGAAGAGAACAACCAAAGTCATGAATAAGATAAAGACACTATCAAACAAGTCAAGCATCACATCAGAACTGCACAGCCCTCCCATGCACTAAATTCAGTAACTGTTTCTTAAAGGTGCCAAGAAGTGCTGAACCTAATATAGGTATATAGTGTGGTTTGTGTCTTCAAAGATGATTATTCTAACAGTAAAGATTGGATTATAAGACACTCAGACAGGAAGGCTACAGATTGTAACACAATGCACCGCCCCACCCCCCCCCCCCCCCCCCACACACACACACACACACAAAAACCACAAGGATTTATTGCTGAAAAGACCCACCCATTAGTATCTAAAAACAGACAACTAACCATCAGAATATAAGGCAGTTTCAGGTGGTATGTGATTGAAGTCATGAACTTCATCACGCTGATATGCTGCTGGTACCCTAAATATGTAATCCATATCCTCATCCAGACTTTCGGATAAGTAGAAACAACCAAGCTTCTTAGGTTTTGCTTCAACCTAATTTCAGAGTAAGCAAAGGAACTCAATTAGCATCATAAACTCATCACAAAAACATAAACTGAACAAGAAATTATTAATTATATGCTAAATGAAACAGATAATAACAACAAAGATAAACTCACATGGCATAAAATTGTATAATGCATAAGTATCGATTGACAAATCTAACTCGGAAGACAAAAAATAGCTATATCCCTCACTTACCAAGAACCTCTGGAACTTCATTGATGAACGCTTGAAATATTCCATGTCAATAACAGCTGAACTAGTGCCATCATCTGCTAGCCATACGAAAATACACGTAAGTAAAACCAAGTATAAGGAGTTTAGAGGTGTGTGTGTGACTTGTTATGGGTTCCTGTCCCATATTTTTATCTTAATATAATGATGCGCAACTCTCCTGCATTTTCGAGAAAAAAAAAGGAGTTTATGAACAACAGAATAACTCCTTGCCAATAACAGATGAACAGATTCCATCATCTAGCCGCAAGTTCGGTAAAAAAAATCATCTAGACACAAAATAAAATAAAATGTGTGTAAATAACTTCAGAGGAGAGCTTGACCTCAATTTAAGGTGTACTATTTATAGTGGACATAATTGAATGGATAGACTAAGGAGTAAGGATTTACAGATATGGAAAGAAAATAGAAAAAATAGAGCAGCATGGCAGCAACATAAGAGCGAAGAGGGTATGAATGCTCTCCTGTAAAGATTTGACATTCCTATAATTATTGCCCCTATATTGTTAACAACAGGGAATTGAGTCAACTGACTACAATGTAAACATTGGATGTCAGAAAAAGCAATCAACAATTTTAGCAAATTGTTAGGCCCATTTGCATCTAGTAAAACCTAAATTATTAAAAAATTCAATCAATACATAATATGGAAACACACAAATTTCTGGAGTCGTTACAAATACAATTAATGAAATACAGTCAATGATCAGTGAGTCTACCAGGCTTCAGTTGATATGGAATATTCAACACTGGAGAAATAGATGTCTTGAGATCTTCTTCAAACTGGGACCAATCTTTTAATGTAGTACCAGTCCTACCAGGTGATCCCAATGGAACAATCACAGCAGCCACATTGTCTGTTGTGCCTTTCTGTAAAGCAACATGAACTACATAATCTGCCAAATTATGTTGTGAGACAGCAGCAGATCCAAAATCATGAACACGAAATTTTGCATGCAGCATCAGGTCGCAAACATCTTGCATAGTCATTTTCTCAAAGATCCCATCAGATGACGCTATAAGAAAACTGTCATTTTCTGACAGAATTTGCCACCCTGTCAATTCAGGTGTTGATATTACACCATACCTGCAAGAACAATTAAAAGGATCACTTCAGCCCGTCCATGCAAGATGCAACTCTACTGAATGGAGAAATTGCATATTATATCAACATTTTCAGAAACTCCATCTTAGCATGGACTAGCAGGGGCGACTTATATTTGTTTTCAATCAATACCACATTATATAATGGCTAACATGCCGATGCTCCTCGCACTAGCTAGGCATTTAAATAGGTTCCATTTCGGCTGTCTTGGAATTTAGAACTATAGCTATTATAGTCTTAATATCTATTCCATCCTCCATGCAAGTTATTACTGAACAGTTTCATTGTAGTACTCTTGAGGAAGGATGGCTGCTTTAGACCCATGCAATTTTATTATATAAAGATTTTTCAACAAGCAAACTGTAATACATGAATCAAAACTGGGGAAGCAGCCAACTGAGATAGAGATGGAGACAAGCTCAATAGATTTCATGCTAACCTTTTGTAAGGAATGTCACCAATAGCTCTTGATAGCGCTAGCTCTCCATTAACACGGTACACACCAGCCCACTCAAGAACATAACCACCAGCAGCCTCCACACGGTTTCTCTCATCTTCTCTATCAGGATGATGGTCCTTGGTCAACTCCCTTGCATGATACAACGGCCCATCATAATTTGCCAAAGCAAATTCCTCATGATCGATTAAGTTTCTCTTTCTTCTCCGTTTTCCTGATACAATGCAAGCCTTAATATTATTAATCACCCAAAAGTGCTAGAACACAGGTTATAAGGAAAAAGAAATATGCAAAGCAAAATGCGTAACATGTATGTGATCATAAATATATGGCTTGGGATCATTATTCATTTCTCCTCCCCTAAAACTAAAAAATAATGAAAAAATATTGAGCATACTGCTATATCCAATTCATGCTAACCCAGTATTGGTTCCTGGTGATTGCAGCTTAATCCCTCCATTTGAAATTACCAGGAACAATTTGTTTGCTTCGTTACAAGACCTTGACCGACAATCTCTATCAATATGTCATTTATGTGATACCGAATAATAATTGTAAGTATTTCTTGAGTACAGATATAATAACATCAGCTTTGTATTAAAAAACTCATATATTAAAAAATATATCGTTGGCCAAAAGGCTTGTCCTAGTGAAAGAAAATGTGCCTGGTAAATTCAAACAGAGGGAGTACAAATTATTATCCATCGACCAAGCTGAAATTATACCACCATAAAGCATCTAAGGCAAGAACGAATTAGGTATCCAATAATGACAGCTAAGCAGTGTCACCCCAAGGACCGTCTCACCGTAAATCGGTGTAAGCCCAGAAGATAACATAAAAGGCTGTGATGTTTAGGCCTTATGGTGATAGAATATGTAGTGTTGGAGAGAATATTGCACAGGAATAAGGTCATACTAACAAAAAAAAAATGCAGACAACATCACAGTGCCCAGAAATAGCCTACACAATGACTTGGATATGCACAGTTACCAGAATTAAGTAAATAATAGTGTGATTTATCTATGGCTTGTGATGGTTGACTTTACATCAAAGCTCTTGTGCACCTTTTTCCCATGTTGCTAGAGTACAGTGGCATCATGAACAAGGATGTCAAATCCTAATCACGGGGAATCTTTTTCCACAACAGGCGTACCTGAATTTTATTACCTAAGAAATGATTATAGAGTACTTTTTTATCAATCTCATATCTACTTACCACCTACTAACCATGAGAAGCTAACCGGACCACAACACAAAGGGCTCTCAGATAAAGAGGCAATGTGGATCCACCCATGACAATCATATCTTATGGGATTATGATGTAAATCAGTACAACTAAAACATGAGTCTACGCCTCTACGGATGTCAAGCCACAGAAAGAATGGGCTGATATTTACAATGCAGGTAAGAAACAACAGTACCCTGTTAACCTATTGTTGAAAGGAATATGACATCAAGAGATGAAGGGGAAGAAAGGGAAGGAATGGCATCCACAAAAAAAAAAGAACTATCTAGTAGAGGTGAATCAATACTCAACTGGGCTGGTACATTTGAAATTTAAAAAACTAAGAATGACACTTAACTATTTCGATGGTGCGAATCATATCCTTGTGAGCACAGAAAAGCTTTTGAATCTCCGACATTGGCTGCTATAATTTGTCCATCAGCTATCAAGACCACAGTTGCTGTCGAACCAGACTCAAAATCGTTCTGTAAAGCTTCCTGCATTATACACGAAGAAGAATCCTCTGACATATGAAGCTATGTAACAAAATTTAACTATACAGATGAAACATGAGACCTTCCTTGGAGAATGTTAAGTCAATATCATGAACTGCCCTTGTTAGTGCTTCCTTCAGAATTTCCATGTGAAATGACCGGTCTAGAATAGCTGGCGATGTCCAACATGACCTGCAATTTTTCAACAGTGGGAAAGTTTGGTTACCCTACCCTGAATCATTTGAACAATTATGCTACATCTGACTGAAAAATGGCGTATGAAAAGGACAACATACCTCTCTCCATGGTTAAGAATAGTAATTTCCCTATATATCAGTTTTCCAGTAGATTTTCTGAACAGCATAGAATATATGCCATCGAGAAGAAAATAAACATGGAGCAGGAAGTAATCCAGAAGAAGCTTAGAAGCCATCTCACTAGCCTCAGCTCCATTATGACCATCAAATATTGCCACCACTCCCACATCAACTTCCTTAATCCTCATCTGCTCTGTAATATGTTAGTGAGTTAGCTAAGATAAAATAAAACAAATAGAGAGCATGAGTAAAGCATTGAACCAGAGTAACTTAAATGTTTTGAGATATAACATTCTATTGAACTATCAATTGAGCGTGCAACAGCCATATGTAGCATGGCCAGGGCCTGTGGTGTGTCTCACCTAGCTGCCCTTGCGCCAATTGGAGGCTATTCCTTGGAGGCTGGTGTCTCTAGGTCGAGGTAATGTGTTGTTTGTTTCCAAAGGGGTGTGTGTGCAGATTCTAAACTCCTTTCTTTCTTCTTAATATAATGACGTACTTATGTAGCTCTCTTGCGTATTTGAGCAAAAAACAACAGCAGCCATATGTCATCCCAAAGGGATGACTGCACGAGGGACTCATCAGTCGTTACCATTGCAAACTATAAGTATGTAAGTATGTAACCTATTTGGTAGACTGGTAGGCATAAGATGTTTCAACGAATTCAGAAATCAAAATAGTGAAATAAGATCTATGGTGCATTTCTCTACAATACCTCCAGCAAATTTAGTGTTACCATTTGATACCCAACTACCGTGTGTGTCTTTGGACAGTAAACCTCCAGAGCGTTTTTGGTGTTACTTTCTGGAAATCAGCACCCAATTTGGACTTCAGTGCTTTCCATCTTATCAACCCCTTCGAATAAGATGTCAAGCAACATAAGGCAAATATAAGCGCACCGAACTACAGCCTAAACTAGAGCTCTAGAAGATCATTTCGGCCTACATCTCTAGCTTGGTGCTAATGGCAAATAACCGTGTGCTGCTGCAGTATACTACTAGGCTAAAGCAACGAGCCAACGACCCAAAAATCTGATTCGATTCAATTCGCAGAATCCATCCAAGGCACTGGCTGATTTGAGCACTACGAACCGAAGCATCCAGTTCACGTTTGTGTAACTTGGGAGTACCTACGAAGGGGATGCGGATGCCGAGGGCACAGACGGCGCGGTCCTCCTGGGACCGGCGGCGGCCGCGGTCGGCCGCCACGTGGCACCCCATCGGGGAGCTCCTTCCCCCGCCATCCCCCTGCTGGCCGTCGTGCGCGGGGAGGGTCCAGCGCGGGCAGTGCGCGGACTGGAACACCGCGGGGGCGCCCCCCTCCCGGTAAACGGCGAGGCACGTCGCCGACTCGGCCGCGCACCGCGGGAGCCGCGCCGGGAGCACGTGGAGGACGAGGAGGAGGAGGAGCGGTGGGATGGGGAGGCCCCGGCGGTCGGAGACGAGCAAGGGCATCGGCGACGGCGAGTCGCCGGGAGGCGGAGAAATGGTGGGGCCGAGCCCAGAACGGTGTTTTGCTTTGAGTTTTCTTTATTGCGTTTTTTTCTTTTTTGAAAAGAAGTAGGATGGGGAGCCCAGAACGGGCAAGAGCTCGCGCTCGTAGAAGTTAGCTTGCACTCTTGCTTCGGTTTTTTTTTTTTTTTTGCGCGCCCCAGGCCGCACGTGATATGTACGTTTATGAAGCTCAAGTATTTCTCGTTCTCTACGTTTTCGTGACTTCTACTACTAGGCGAGATTCTTATGCGTCCCGTTTAATTTTAGGTAGATCTTGAATTGTTGAATTAAGAGCATCTTTGCTAGATCTCTTTTCTGTTAAAATCTAGTAACAACCAAATAAGATTTTTATGCTTATCTTGATAACTTTGTTTTCTTTGAAATCCAATACGAGGTTTGTCTGTAGAAGCTAGATCAAATACAAAATGTGGTGTTTGGGTTTGGCTCATGAATACATGAGAGCTAGTGGTGATCACACATGCACCATAAAATAGCCATATATATAGTCGGCCACTTTATTACAAACCCTAGAGCACATAGAAAATTTATAATTTATTATCAATCGAAGGTACATGAGCTCACAAATGTGTAAATAATGCACCATGTAGGCTTTTCTCTGACTTCGTTGATTCAAACATACAACCGCATAGATGTATCAGTCTCCAAAATCACCTTCTCCATGGCCAGTTGAGGCTATGATCAACTAAACATTCATCCCATGTTCTTGCTTTAGACCATAAGATTTGAAATTCTTGTTAGCAGAGAACCACATCTTGGAGTTGTAGACTTTTTAGTACTTCCTCTTGGGATCTTGGGATCAACCCAAAATTAACTTTGGATCAAATCCTCTATATAATACTTTGATTTAGGAGATCAATACCATGGATTATGCTCCTCCAATTATAGGAGATTCCATTTCGATCCTTACAATGTAGAATATCCAAGTTTGGAAAATGTCTTGCTTTAAAATCTTTCCACACACTTTTAGGAGAACACCAGAGCTTCCGACATCATATACCGCTTGCGTATGTTACACTAACAACTCTCCTTTATGATGGATTAACACGCACTAAACCTCACCAATTTATTGCTTCTCATCCCTCCCTCCATAGTCATCACACTATTTATCAATGTGCCCCAACAAATGCGCAAGTATAACAAAAAATTAGGAGGAACTCATATTTGACAGGGTGCCAAAAGCTTCCACCTCATCCTCACCTTCCATCATCACACCTCGCAGCAAAGGTTTTTGCACATTCAATCTAAGACCTTGACCCTAAGGTACTTCTCAATTGTGGAACTATAGTCCTTCGCATCCACCTCGAGAGTCTGACCCACCTTGTCCCATGTAACAACCCAAAAATTCGAACTACAAAATTTTTTTTCGACAAAACCTCGAGTGATGTGGTGCGGCATGTCATCATCTACCCCTTACATATGCATCAACCCTAGCATGTCATGCATGGCATTCACATGTTGCAAATTAATTAATATCTCATAACAATGCTCTATGTTCGCTTGTTACATTTTAATGTTTTATTTGTTTAATCATCATGTTGCATTAAAAGAGTGAGTTGGATTTTTATTTGGTTTATGAGTTGGATAATAAAAATGAAAATAAATATTTATTTTGACAAATAAATATTAAGGGAATAATACCCTAGAAGTATTTGGGCCATGTATGCTCACTATTCTGTAACACAAAATAAGCACACTGCATATATATATAAGTATATATATAAATATATTTAAAAAAGAAAAAGAAAAAGAAAAGAAGGAGACCGGCCCGAGCAGCCCCGTTGACCCGGCCTGCATGCGCTCGACCCTCCGCTCGACCCTGCTCGCCGCTCGACCCTGCTCGCCGCTCGACCCTGCTCGCCGCTCGACCCTCCGCTCGCCGCTCGACCCCTGCACGCCGCTCGACCCCCTGCTCGCCGCTCGACCCCGCGCTGCGAGGCCCAACCAGGCCGACGGCCCAGCAAGAGCTGCGCGCGTCAGCGCGCCGCACCGAGCCTCCGTTGCCGAGGAGTCGCTGACGATGGGGCCTCGAAGTGGAACCCACGTGTCATCGCGCCCGCTGAGGTCACCCAACCGGCCGTGCGTGCTCGCGTCAGCACTGTTCCCCGGCGTCGCTCCTAAGCAACCTCCCTCGACCGCTCGATCCAGTGACGCCCTGCATCGACGCGCGTCCGCAAGCCACCTGGACCGACCAGCCCGCGTAAAGTTCCCACGGCCGCAGGCAACATTCTCCGCGCACGCGCGCACCTGCACTGTCGCCGCAGTGGAACGCTGCCGCCATAAAGAACTTCGACACCCAGTGTTCCCTAGGCCTCTCTCGCTGTTCTCTGGACCCAATTCGAGCCCCAGCTGCTGACTTGGACATCCCTTGACCGCTCGATCAAGCAAAGCTGTGATCGGCCGTCCGTCTGCTACCTACCACCGCGACCGCCCTATAAAGCAAGCACCTCGGCACCCTAGGGTTCCCAGATCGCCGCCGCCGGAGCTGGGGAGGGAGACCGTTGACTCGGAGCCGCTGCTGCTGCGTCGAGGGCAGGAAGGAGGAGCAGTACCGCGAGCCGGAGCCGCTTGGACTTGTACCGCACCTCCATCCTCTTCGACCGTCGGTGAGCACCGCCATCGCCGCCCTCTCGAACCCTCCGCCGTGCTGTTGGCCATGGCGCTCCGCCGTGAGCGCGTAGGCCCAGGTCACTACCAACCTCACTGGACACACCCGCACACACACACGAGACTAGCCGAGCCCCTCGGACCACGGCATCGGGAGGATGCCGGAACAGAAGCCGCCCAGTTCATCGCCGCGCGCCAAGCTCCGCCGTGGCGAGATCACCCAGCCGCCTTTCCGTTGAGCCTCGACCTCCGTTGTTTCCGGATCCGCGCTCGCCTTGATGAGACGGACCCCGTGCACACCCTAGCTCTGCGTTTGCCTCACCAGAGCATCGACCCGAACCACCTTGTCATCGACGTGTCAGTACGTTGCCGCTCCAGAACGCTGTCGTTCACCGTCGTTCCTGCCACCGTCGATCACCCTCGAGGAGCAGGAAGAAGCCGGGAAGCTCCGCCGTGACGAGCTGCATCGAGTGGGCAAGATGGAGACCGTGGACCCTCTCGGAGTGCCGTTGCCGTGCACCGAGGACCTGTCGAAGCTCCGCCGTGGGAGTTGCTGCCCGCGCGGACTCCGCCGTGTGTTTTGGTCACCGCCGACACCTCGAGCAGGCGTTGCGTGACTCCAACCGTCCGTCGACGCCACCAATTGGAGCTGTGGTGACTCGGTGTGAAGTGTTCATCGGGCACCGTCGCCATCGAGCCACCGTCTGCCGTCGAGCTCGACACAGAAGTGAAGCTGTCGCCCTGAAGCCCATCGACGTGACCGTCGTGAAGTCCCGAAGCCGATGGGCGGGTTAATGGCACCGGAGATCCTTTGTGGCACCAGGAATCGAGGGTTCTTCCGCCGTCGATCGCCGAGGAGGAACTCCGCGTTCGAGCCGATCTCGTCCGAGACGGATCACGCGCTCGAGCTGAAACCTCGAGTTCGACCCTTCGACAAACCAACCGACCCTCGAGTTTGACCCTTCGACAAACCAACCCTCGAGTCGACGCTTCGACAAACCAACCCTCGAGTTCTACACCTCAAGCACCGTCACCCTCGAGCCGAACCCCGTCGTAACCAGCCGAGCCCCGCTGTCGAAGCAGAGCAGTTTTCCGTCTTCGAGCTTGCCCTCGAAAGCAGTACCCTCGAGACCGCATCCTCGCGATCGTGTCCTCGAGACCGTACCCCTCGAGACCGTGTCCTCGAGACTGTATACCTCGAGACCGTGCCCCTCGAGCGCGTAACCCTCGAGAGTGAGCACCGTTGTGGGAGCAGAGCAGTTTCTCCGCCTTCGAGAGTACCCTCGAGAGCATGATCCTCGAGAGCATAACCTCGAAACCGTAACTCGAGACCGTACACCTCGAGACAGTGTCCTCGAGACAGTACCCCTCGAGACTGTAAACCTGAGACCGTGCCCTCGAGACCGTAACCCCCTCGAGTTCTAACCCTCGAGACAGTACCCTCGAGAGCATACCCCTCGAGAGCGTAACCTTGAGACAGTAACCCCTCGAGCCCTTTCTCTTTTCAGAATATGGTTAAATCTTTGAAAATTCATAACTAATTCATACGAGCTCAGAAAATTATGATCCACATATCCAAATTTTCTATAAATCGAGCCCTATCTATCTAAGCTATGTTTGAGTGTATTTGGATCTTCTATTTTGCATTCGTTCTTTGTGCTAATCTATAGGGGTCGCTTCCGCGACCGTTAAATCTCGTTACAGGCTCGAGCGAGGACAAGCTTGACGACAGTGACTACCAGGAGAAGTCCGACAGCTACGTCAGTGAAGGTGCCACACACCACCCAACCTCGTAGATCCCATTACGCATGACAATTATAGTATGGCTAGTGCTTTACATTCATGTTGCTATAATGCTATGCCTATGCTAGGACTGCATGATAGAGTATTTATTTGATGAGCCCTACCTTGTTGTAAACTATCACCTGCTTACCCGCTGTTATGATAGCCACCTGCTTATCTGCTATGCTTATAATTTCTATACTTCACTCGCTTACATTTTGATGCGACGTGATGAACCCGGGGAAGGCCTGGAGGGTGCCAGGCTGGATGTGTGAGTTGATGCTTCAGATGAGCATGTGAGCTGATGATGTTGTATCCGGGTTTGGGGTGGAACTTACGGCAGGGAGTAGGGTGAGGGTTGAGTCGATCGAGCCGGGATCTACGACGAGCTTTTGGAGCAAGTCTTGCCAGGGAATGGTTCTGGACATTCC
>CM041633.1:42829387-42845042 GCA_023333625.1 Bothriochloa decipiens | reverse complement strand
GGGGGGAGACGGCCGAACCGCTGGATAGGTCGATGCCACTACTGCTAGGCGAGAAGTGATAGGAAGGTATATGCATGGGATGGAGCTAACACCCTACCGAGACGATCATGGCACCCCCTTCGGGAGTGGGTACATGGCATGGCATCCTCTTCGGGAGCGGATACATGCTCTCTTCACAGTTCCAGTGATCCAGTGCTGGATGGTAGAGTGGCATCGCCTATGGCAGTAGGCGCCCGGAATCTGCCTAGGTGCGCGCGTGCATCGATGATGGTTATCTGGTGGATTAGTGAAACCTCTGCAGAGTGTATGGTTGATCGATCGATACATATGCCGAATCTTCGGCTATGGACCTTTCCTATGTTTCGTATGCACCGGACTAGTGAGTGGAGTGTTCTACCTTCCTCTGAGTGTGTTTCCCGGTCGTGAGCCAGTTTGAGGGCTGCGGGCCGCTGAGGCAAGCCAAGAGGGAGTTGGCTTGTCGACCAGAGTCTGAGAGGGTGTTGGAGATGAGATGAGATGAGATGAGATGATGCTACAGTTATGGATAGAGATAGATGAAGGGAATGGGTTTGTGTTTAAAACTTGTTTATTATACTTTTGTTTTATATACTTGAACTTGCATAGGAAAACCCAGCCTTTATAGGTTCCTTTTGAGATACCCTTATTTTGCACCCACTTCCACAAAGCAATGCATAGGGTGGGAGTGTGGCCAGTACAAATCGTACTGAAAATTTGGTTTCAGGTTCAAGGAGTGAGTACTCATCTGGGGAGTACAGCGATTGAGGGTTTCGTGCCTACGCTCAAGTTGGAGAGATGAAGATAGCTTCCGCACCTCAAGCTTTATTTGTTATGCTGCATGAACTCTGATTCCGCCCTGTGGCGATGTAATAAGTTATTGTAACTCCCTCTATTTGCACTCTTTTGTTCGATGTATGGATTATGGATTCAACTGTTATCGGGTAATGTGATTTAAATGGTCATATTACACTCCGACACTGTGGATTTCCCTTCGCGGAAATCAAGGTCGTTTCATCCCATGTCCTCCTTCTTGTTAGCTCATTCATCATTCCCAAAGAAAGATTAAAACCTCGGATCTAGACTAGCATGACCTCCAAGTACTTATTAAAAAAGGTATTTTCCCATCAAAATCAACCACAATGAGAAGGGCCCCTCTGAATTCCCATGCCTTTTCTAAAAATTGCTCTTATTTTGCCACCTAGTTACTAGAAAAAAAAAGACTTGTCACCAAGTTCCTTGAATCAAATCCAATTTAAAAAGCACCAATTTTTCCCTAAAGACTGTGCTATCCCATCTGTGTATATGTAGCTTAGCTTCCCTAAGAAGAGTTTCCCAAGAGCATGTGCCATCCTACTTCTTCCCCAACCACTGACCATGCCAAGATCCTCTCACCCGACTCATCTCCTCCTCTGCGCTTAAGGTCGTTTATGAGTCCCTCAAGCCCCACCACCACCTTCTTAGGTCTTCCTCATTAGAAGACCTTCCACTACATTCCAAGAAACTTTAGAGAAGAAGCTAGAATAGCTAATTGATGAGGAACAAAACTGGTTGATTTGGCTAGCAAAGTAGTGCATTGGACAGTGAATGTTTTTTTTCCTTCAATCCCCTTTTGTTGTTGGTTATAGACAGAGGAGATTCCATTTGTTCAATCTAGTGGAGATACTCTTAGAACTAGGTTTGACTCAATTGTTGTAATTTAGATGTATTGCATATTGAAATCGGTATTGGGTATAATACAATCTTAGATTTGAGACAAGCTAAGAGAGCCTAGCTGCAACAAAGACTAGTACCCACTTTTAGCTCTGATTTGGGCGGAACTGAGTTGTGTCGTCCTTATCTTAACTCCCAATTTACAATGAAGTTTGGGAGTCATAATTTACAAATCTATTGTGCTTCATCAAAATTTACAAATCTATTGTTGAAAATTTTAAAGAAAACTTTTTGAATGAAACATGCCTACACCGCGTGTTCTATTGATAAAGAAAGACCAAGATCATAATAGTGTAAGAAACCTATAGTAAGATACATAGCATAGAGAACATTGTTCGGAGCCTTGGAAAACTGAGTTGTTTGCCTCTTATTTCCCCCCTCACATGCACTCTCTGTTCCTGTTGCCCCCTTACTTTGGACTACCCGATTTTTTCCCTTTGTTATCTCTTCCGTACCACGACCTCACGTCTAGTTCCTCGCCCCACCAGCATCCTTGACCTCCCCGGTGTGATGTCTTCTCGGTATCCGTCCCCGGTGTAGTGGCTTCCCCGTGCGGCACCTCGGCGGGTGCGACGGCTTCCCCACGAGGCACCCAATACTAGTGCGTGGCTTCCTTGTGATGCTCCCCCGCCAGCGTGGTGGCTTCCTTGTGAGGCACCCCAGCGGGCATTTGGCGGGGGCACGACGGCTTCCCTACTACAAGTCTCGCGGCTAGCCAGTGTTGGGCTGGTACACAAACACTTGCAGTGCGTGTTCTTTGTTAGCCTTGAGTGGACACGTACATGCTCACGTACTTCACGTACGATACGACAACGGCACAGCGCTGCTGCTGCCTGATTCCCCTGGTCTGTACTTGTGCATGCGCACCCCTGTCGCTCTCACCTTCTCTCCCTGCAAACGCAAACGGATGGCCGCGCGTCACGGGCAAGTTACAACTGGTGGGAACAAGTTATTACTATGGCAAAAGCTCCAATTTGAATACTGGAAAAAACAACGTTTTGTGACCTGCATGCTATTCCATTCCTAAACAAATACCAAATTAAGGCCTGCGTTGGGTGCTCCGTGCTGCCATGGTATACCGGCCTAAGTCTGTCTCCAACAAGCCACCGATTCGGGAACCCATAACCAAAATCGGACGCCTCCAACACACCACACAAACACGGAAGCTATTTTAGCTCCGAGGAGAGAGGAAACCCAAATATCGGTCTTCTCTCTTTCCTCGAGGCAAATCGCTGGTGGGGCACCGAGCGTGCAGGAGCAAGCCACGCGTGCTCGTGGCCTCGTCGTCCTCGCCTCCGGGCGCCGCCGCGCGGTGGGGCCGGAGGACAAGATCGCCGTGGGGGTTGGATGAGTGCTGGGGGCGCCGCCGTCGGGGCAGACGCAAGCCGCCGGGGCGAGCGCGAGCCACCGGGATGAGCGCGAACCACCGGGGCCTTGTCATTCGTCGACGTCTCCACCACCTCCGGCCCCGGCGACCTGTGCCGTGCGGGTGGCCTCCGCCCCTGGCCTCATCGTGCGCCGTCGTGTCAGCCCCGGTGAGATGGGGAACGCCTCGAGCTCTCGCCGGCTCGCGCAGAGACGCCCGTTGGCGGCTCTCACGGAGAGGACGGGCGGTGCGACGAGGAGCGAGGAGAGAGGACCAGTCGGCGCTCCGCTCCGGCGAGCACCTCCGGCAAGCACATCGTGTGAACACATGATTTTCCATATCATGGTGTAGCATCTTTTGTTTGTATGATGAGTGATTATCAACATATCCAACACTTTGGTTGGTGGTCGGTCTTGATGGTTTTACTGATCCCTGGCACAGGGTTATGTGTCAAAACGTGTCTCTTGGCTTATGATGCGCAGGTGGAGTCCGGAGGCGGTGGCAGTGGTCGGGTGAAGGTCAAGTAGGGTGTGCCGTGCTGACGGACTGGGTACGGTGAAGGGCGGATGCGAGGCTTGGACCGAGGGACCAGACGACCAGGTGGCCAGCCGTGGTGGCTAGCATTTGGCACATCAGCGAGCGCAAGTGTACACAGTGGGGGATGCGTACGGGCTACGCTACTCGCAAGGAGGTTTGGTGGTTTGTCCTCAAAACCATTGGTGGGGGATGCGTACGAGGTACGATACTCACGAACGGTTTGGTTGTTTGCCCTCAAAACCATTGGTGGCGGGTTTCGCGAGTTTGCGCCTCAAAACCCAGGTGGTCCCGGTGCGGACGGACGGCACGTGGCGGCATCGGGGAGATTGTGTCGAGGCAAGACTACCAGTGAGAAGGCACGGTGGCCGTCGGATCAGGAAATTCTGAGTTGGACCACAGTGCCCTTGGCTAGGTGGTTCGCTCTAATAATACCTAGGGGCAGAAGTGGTATTGTGCAAGGCATATAAATAGGAGTGGACAGCCACCAGGAAACCTACCTCTTTTCCCTTCTCCACTCGGCCGCCGCCGCCGCTGCTTGCTCTGTCTGTATCGTTTTTCCCTTTTTGTTCATGTTCTTGTAGAGGTCCAAGAACAAGAATTTTTACCCTTGTATTTGTGAGATATTTTATGTGGGAATGGAGGTCCGAATCCTCCTCGTGCCCTCTGAGCTTTTTCGATTCGATCTGTGAACTCTGCGTGTTCTCTGTGCTGCGTTGTCTTTCTGTGATGTGCTGGATGAACTTTGATTCGTTGATTTTTGATAGATTTTGTTCAATCTTTTTGCGTTGATTGATGATTTGTCGAGTGATGAGCTAGATCCTCAAGGAAATTGAACCAATTCCACTCGTGCATCAAGAAACCGAGCAGTTTATGTTTTGGGGAGAAACTGCGTGGTCGGTCCTAGATCTGCAATTCTCGGCTGCTGTCTTCGAATTGGGGCTCGATTTCTTGGGGATAGCTTTCCTTCCCCCTTGTGATTGCCTGTGTAAAATCTTGTATGGATCTGTGTTAATCAGTTCTGGCTTTGTTTGATTTCTCCTCCAGTTTTCTTGTTGATTCGGAGCATGTGTTCTATTTGAGTCCGTTTGACTCTCTGGTTTTCGACTAAGTGGAGACTCAGCAGCAATGCTACTAGCTTTGTGTGCTCAGGCACTGAGAGAGCTCGTTTGAGCAGCACCTGTCCTCAACTCCAGATGCCCGAATCTCTCGTCAGCGATTTGTTTTGCCAACCACCGTGAGCCGTGTGGTCCCGATCAGTCTTTCCGACTAGTTTTTACCGACTAGCTTCTGCTTTATTGCCGACCACTGTGGTCAATGTGGTCCCGACCAGGCTTTTGGACCAGTTCCTATTTTGGTTCCCAACCACTTAGACCAACATGGTCCGAACCAGACTCTCCGATAGTGTACATCATGTTGTCGACCACCATGGTTGATGTGGTCTAAACCAGTTGCTGACCAGGTCTCTTTCTGTTGCTGACCAGCTCCCGACTAGCTGCTTTTTGTTCTCTGTTTCTATGCTCTTCTCTTGCATTGGTTCAGTGGTGCTCGGCAGTTTTTCTATCTGGTTGGGATTTTGAAGAAAAGTTTTTGGCTCCCATTCACCCCCCTCTAGTCGCCGTTTTTGGTCCTTCAATTGGTATTAGAGCCGGTTAAGGATCACTCCACCTTAACCGGTCCATGATCCACTAAGGCAACATGGCTTTGAATCACCGATCGGGTAAACTGCCCCAATTCAATAGGGAGAACTACTCGTACTTCAAAGCAGATCGACCAACATAATGCCAACAACATTGCTCGTGTAGAGCTTTACGCTGCTTTATCGATTTCTAAGTTTGATCGTGTTTCCGATTATGTGACTGCTCGGGAGATCTAGAGGAGGCTTCAAAGCTTCCATGAGGGTACAAACCATGTCAAAACTAGACTCTATGAGACATATAAGAGGGAATACAAGAATTTTATCCAAGTTAATAGAGAGACAGTTGACTCGATGTTTTCTTGATTTACCACCATTGTGAACACCATGCGAGCTAACAATGCAGCGATGCCTTATGATGATCATCAAAGAGCACTCAAGCTTTTACATGTTCTAGATCGGAAGGTTTGGGAGGTCAAGGTGCAGGCGATCATCGGATCGGCCAACTACGAGACTCTCACCGTCGATGAACTATTCAGCAAGCTCAAGTCCACCGAGATCGACCTCCAGACGCAGGCGAGGATCAGGAATCCGTCTACCCTACCATGGCTTTGGTGTCAGGTACCTCAAGTTCAAATTCTTCTTTGACTAACCCATCACAGTTGTCTCTTGCCTTATCTACTCTTGTGTCTGCAACAGAGGAGCAGATGGAGGCT
Organism: Bothriochloa decipiens; assembly: GCA_023333625.1. Lineage (NCBI taxonomy): Eukaryota > Viridiplantae > Streptophyta > Magnoliopsida > Poales > Poaceae > Bothriochloa > Bothriochloa decipiens. The sequence continues at coordinate 42,839,062 of CM041633.1, read as the reverse complement.
TTTGGGGATGATGAGCTAACACTTGTCATCAGCAAGTTCTCGCGGTTTCACAACAACCGTTTGAACCGACGACATGGTGGCAACAAGCAAGGCTACTTTGGATGTGGAGAGCCCGACCACTACATCACCAGCTGCCCCAACAAGCACAAGAGCCACTCCGATAAGCCCGACCACCCCAAGCACAAGGACAAGCACAAGTCCAAGAAGAACTTCGACCCCAAGCGTATGGAGAAGAAGTTTTTCAACCACCTGAAGCAGCAAGCCCTCGTCATGTCCTACAACGACATCGACTCTGAGGACAACTCTTCTCAGAGTGATGGTGAGCCCGAGAAGAAGGTCGAGAACAAGTTCAATGGCTTGAGCTTCTACGCCAACAAGCGTCGAGGAGGTTTCTGCACCATGGCATTTAACGATGCTATGACCGACCACAACGATGAGGATGACTCTGAGCCTGAGGTAGAACATACAATTGAATCTCTTCTCTCTGACCTTGAATCTGCTTATGACACTATGCTTACACAAGATGCTTCACTTGTTCGTGTTGCGAAACAACGCAATAGCTTTGAGGCTAAGTATCTCAGGGCTTTATATGAACTTGAGAGTGTCAAGAAGGAGAGAGTTATTCTGTCTAATGAGATTGAGTGCGATGAATGCAATGTACACATGTCCAGTCTTGTTTCCTTGTAGTCCAAGTACTCTGCTTTGGTCGAGGAGTTGGATAGGGCTAGATCTGATCCTGTTGTGTCAGGTGCCTGTAATTCTTGTGCTGAGCTGTGCTTTGAGCTGTCTGAGAAGGATGCTAGAATCTCTTTACTTGAGAAGTCTAGTGTGGGTGGTACTAGTGCTCAGTGCCCTTGTTGTGAGGCTTTGGAGCTAGAGCTTGTCAACTGTAGGCATGACAAGAAAAGGACCGAAGAGGAAAACACATTCCTTCGGCACATATTGAGTTGGCTTTCCTGCAGTGAGCCACAGTTGGGCATGATGATGAGTCAGTACAAGAGGGGTACTGACACCATGGGTTTAGGCTTTGCTACAGGTGGGAAGGGTAGCAATATTTTTTGGGAAGGTTGGTGAACATAGTGGTTTGAGCATGAGTAGGAAACCCACCAGTCCTCCTAAGCTCACAAAAATTAACCCACCTAAGCCTTCTGAGCCGACCATGCCCATTGTAAAGAATGGAGTGCTTGAAGAGTCTCCCAAGCCTCCACCTCAGAAACAAGTGTGGACCCCAAAACCTAACCACCTCAGGAACCCACTTGACACTCTACCAAACATCTCTGATAAGCCCCTTCCTAAGCCAAACCACCACCAAGAGTGAACCATGGCCACAACAGAGTTAGTCATCCACCACCCAAGAGAGAGGTGTATCACTGTGACTATTGTAAGAGGGATGGTCACTTGTTTGAGTTTTGCTTTAGGAGGAAGAGAGATGAAAGGCGTGAGCTTGAGCTTTACCAGCAGAACGTGCATTGTCCTTTTCCTGGGATGCACGGTTCACCTGCTCAGAGGCGTACCACTAGACCGAGAGGTGCAAGACTACTAGGCCTCAGTTTGTGAGACCACAAGATGGTCATGCCTGGCATGGACCAAGTCATCCTCAATACGACTCCAAGTCCCGTGGCAGTGGCTTTCAGTCCTACACTTCTAGCGGACCATGTTTTCTTCCTCGTGGTGATCGCTTCTCTCCCATGGGACATGGCATGTATGGTGTTTTTCCTAACCCTTTTTTAGGGCAGATGACCCAGCACTGGTATTCTCCTCAGTTTACTAACCCTAGTGTTGGATCATTTGCTCATCCCATGTCTTTCTATTGATGCAGCATGGAGGCTTGGAGAACATATGGCTTGTTGATTCCGGGTGTTCGCGCCACATGACCAGAAATTGAAATTGGTTCTCCAACCTCAGCCCCATGACCTCCAAGGAGTACATCACATTTGAGGACAATGATAAGGGTAAGGTGCTTTCTCGTGGGTCGGTAAGGCTCAATGAGAATTTTATGCTCAAGGATGTTTCTTTAGTCTCGAGCTTGCATTTCAATCTTCTTTTGGTTTCGCAACTCCTTTGAGATGGTTTTGAAGTGCGCTTTAAGCTAGGCCTTTCTCGCATTTTGGATTCTCATGGCGATCTTATTTGCTTGATTGTGCCTTTTGGACAAGTCTTTCATGTCGATTTTTCTCGCTCTTTCGGCTTTTCTCGGTGTTTGGTCACAGGCACTGCTTCTGAGCTTTAGAAGTGGCATAGGAGACTTGGTCATTTGAGCTTTGACTTGCTTGCAAGGTTGAGTTCTATTGATCTAATCCGAGGATTGCCTAAGCTATAGTTTGAGAAGGACTTGGTTTGTCACCCGTGTCATCACGGGAAGATGGTTGTCGCTTCTCATTCCACTGTGAACCAAGTGATGAGCAAACAACCCAGCGAGCTTCTTTACATGGACACTGTAGGTCCAGCTCGAGTTCGGTCGAATGGTGGAAAGTGGTATGTTCTTGTGATCATAGACAACTTTTCTCGCTATTCTTGGGTCTTTTTCATGGAATCCAAGGATGAGGCATTTTTTCCATGTGTGGGAGTTGATTCTTAGGTTACAAAATGAGTTTCTCAAGAATGCCATGAAAGCTATACACAGTGAAAATGGCATCGAATTCAAGAACTCTAATTTTGAAGTCTTCTGCAAATCTTTGGGTCTTGAGCATCAGTTTTCCTCACCTTATGTGCCTCAGCAGAATGGGGTTGTTGAACGCAAGAATTGGACCCTTGTTGAGATGGCCAGGACGATGCTCAATGAGCATTGGACTCCTAGGCGTTACTGGGACGAAGTGATCAACACAGCTTGTCACATTTCGAACCGCATCTTTCTTCGAGCTTTTACAAAGAAGACTTCTTATGAGTTGCGGTTTGGGCGTCCTCCCAAGGTGAGCTATTTTAGAGTTTTTGGGTGTAGGTGTTTCATTCTTAAGCAAGGTAACATGGACAAGTTTGAGTCTCGTTCTTTTGATGGCATTTTTCTCGGTTATGCTACTCACTCACGTGCATATAGAGTACTTATCTTGAGACTAACCGTGTCATGGAGACTTGTGAAGTTACCTTCGACAAAACCACACCTTGTTCTTCTCCTATTTTTGAGTGTGCAGGTGATCAGGAGATGGGTGAAAGCATCTTTGTGGAGGAGGAGCAGGACGATGTCAATTGGGGTGCTCTCGAGCCGACTCCACCGGTTGTCCCCGTCAGCCCTGCGATGACTACATCTGCTCGTGGCCCCGATCCTTCTTCTTCAACTACATGGGGCCGAACGACTATTTTCCCTCTCTTGCACCTGAGGAAGCTCCAGCTGCGGTTGAGGGGGAGGCTACTTCATCAAGAATGGTGTCGGTACACATTCAGCATCATCATCCTCCAGAGACCATGATCGGTAACCTCAACCAGCGTGTCACTCAACACAGGTCATATGAAATCTCTCATTTTTCACACTCTACTTTTGTTGCCAATTTTGAGCCCAAAGATATTAGACACGCTTTATCTGATGCTGATTAGGTCAATGCCATGCATGAGGAGCTTGAGAACTTTAAGAGAAACCAAGTTTGGGTCCTAGTCCCTCCACCTCCACAGTGTCATCCCATAGGTACCAAGTGGATGTTTAAAATCAAGCATAGTGAGGATGGAGTGATAGTCAGAAATAAGGCTAGGTTGGTTGCTAAGGAGTTTTGCCAGAGAGAGGGGATAGACTTTGAGGAAACCTTTGCTCCTGTTACCCGTTTAGAAGCCATTAGGATCCTTTTAGTCTTTGTAGCTTCAAAAGGGTTCAAGCTGTATCAGATGGATGTCAAGAGTGTTTTTCTCAATGGGTACATAGAGAGGCAACCCCCTAGTTTTGAGAATCCTAAGCACCTAGACCGTGTTTACAAACTCCACAAAGCCTTGTATGGTCTCAAACAAGCCCTCAGAGCCTGGTATGCTAGGTTGAAGTCCTTTTTGCTTGGGAAGGGTTTTTCTATGGGCTCTGTTGATAAAACTTTGTTTCTCCTCAAGCATGGCAAAGACATTTTAATCGTGCAGATTTACGTGGATGATATAATCTTTGGTGGCTCTTCACATACCCTTGTGGCAAGGTTTTCTGATTTGATGAGCAGGGTGTTCGAGATGAGCATGATGGGTGAGTTGACTTTCTTTCTCGGGTTGCAAATCAAGCAAACTCGGGAAGGGACGTTTGTGCATCAAGGTAAGTACATGAAGGACCTGCTGAAGAAGTTTGACATGGGCGAGGCCAAGCCTCTTTTAATGCCCATGGAGACTACCTCTGCCTTGGATGCTGATGTTGAGGGAGAAGCCGTGGACCAGAAGGAGTACCGCAGCATGATCGGGTCGCTGCTGTACCTGACGGCGACAAGACCGGACCTTCAGTTCACAGTATGTCTTTGTGCGCACTTTAAGTCTTTGTCGCGCATGTCTCACCGTCAAGCCGTCAAGCGGATCATGAGGTATCTCCGTTTCACTCCTGAGTTCGGTCTTTGGTATTCGACCGCTTCCACCTTCTCACTTTCTGGTTATTCCGATGATGATTATGCTGGCTGTCGTGTTGAGAGGAAGTCAAATTTTGGTACTTGTCAGTTTCTTGGTTCGTCTCTTATTTCTTGGTCCTCTCGCAAGCAGTCTTCTATAGCCCAATCCACCTGTGAGGCTGAGTATGTTGCTGCTGCTACTTGTTGTTCTCAGCTGCTTTGGATAGTTGCTACTTTGAGAGACTTTGGCTTAGACTTCACCCGAGTGCCACTTTACTGTGACAGCACCAGTGCTATAAGTGTAGCCAAAAACCCAGTGCTCCATGCTAAAACTAAGCACATTGAGGTGAGGTACCATTTTCTGAGAGACAACCAAGAGAAGTACTGAGCGTTAGCTAGCTGACATTTTCACCAAACCTCTCGACCAAGCCCAGTTTGAGGGGAGTTGGGTATTTGCTTCCCATTTTAGATGTGAGATGCTTTGTATTTTGTATAGTAGTTTTTATCTCATTTTATTTTTGTTCTTGCTTTTGTATCATATTACATTGCATCTCATCATGTATCATATATCATGTGCTTAGCTTCACTTGTATAGCTTTCTGTTTTAGGTTATGCTTTAGATGATATGTTTTATGAATACATGATGGCAATGACAGCTTAGGCTCTTTTTGATTATCTTGATACATGTTATGAGCTGAGCTTGTTTTATAAATGTGAACTTGCTTAACAAATGATGAAATCTGAAAATGTTCACCTTTGAGATGGCAACTAGCATGTGTAGGATGTGTTGAGATCCATGCTACTTTTACATGTATGCTTTAGTTGCTACGTCTCATGTTTCTTGAATCATATACTTGCTCGGATCTTTTGATACCTTTGTGCTAAAACTTGATATCTAAGCTAAGTAATGATGAAAATGCTTTGGAGTTGGATCTTTACTGTCCTACGGCAATGTCACGAGACTGCTTCTCATTCATTCGAGTGAGATAAACTTGGGCATTGTAGTGATAGTCCACAACCACTCGTGACGAGACGGCTTCCTATTTGCACAAGGGATGAACTCGGCGTGGTTGAAAAATATAAAAATAACAAAATCTCTTGGCGGACAGTTTGATACTCTCACGTACACATGTCTAAAAATAACCTTGTACTCCGCTGTAAAACTCTGATCAATGTTGAAGCTACAAGTGTTAAATGCTTCCTTGAGACATGATGTACGATTGTTATATGGGGTAGTTCATTTTTGTATACATGTGTTAGCACTAGTTTGATCTTCTGCTTATATTTGTTATGTGCTACTCTCTTTGGTGAACCCCTTTTATGAGATGTGCTTAAAACTGGTCAAAATGCTTATAATTCATATTCCGTTTTATTTGATCAGTTTGAGCATTGGCCTTGTCTTGTGCCTATTGTAATTCATATGCCGTACCACCTTGAGCATGATTTTATTCAACTTGCTTAACTCCTGAAGCTTTGTATGTTCGCATTGTAATCTTGTGCATTTCATAGCATTCTTTTTAGGGGGAGAATGTTTTCTACATAGGAGCTTCCCTTTTTGCCCACTTGATAAGTGCTTTTGTCAACAAGGGGAGAATGATCCACAAATCTAGAGTGTGCATTCATGTGCATTTGTGAGGTTGATGCACTTGTCAAGGGGGAGTTGCACTTTTGCTTTACTAGACGTGTTGAGCTGTTTGCCTCTGTCTAGAGGGTCTAGCCATTTTTAGGTGTTTTTGAGCTTGTTGTTGTTGCTCTTTGCTTTGCTCATGGCAAGTGACTGTTTTGAGCTTTTCTTTGGCTTTTGGTTATTTGAGTGAGCTTTCTCTGGCTTTGTGTTGGTGTTGATAATGCACTCATCAAGGGAGAGATTGCGGACACATGATTTTCTATATCATGGTGTAACATCTTTTATTTGTGTGATGAGTGATTGTCAACATATCCAACACTTTGGTTGGTGGTCGGTCTTGGTGGTTTTACTGATCCCCTGGCACAGGGTTATGTGTCAAAACGTGTCTCTTGGCTTGTGATGTGCAGGTGTGGAGTCCGGAGGCGGTAGCAGCGGTTAGGTGAAGGTCAAGTAGGGCGCGCCGTGCTGACGGACCGGGTGCAGTGAAGGGTGGAGTGAGGCTTGGACTGAGGGACTAGACGACCGGGTGGCCAGCCGTGGTGGCTAGCATTTGGCACATCGATGAGCGCAAGTGTACACGACGAGGGATGCGTACGGGATACGTTACTCACAAGGAGGTTTGGTGGTTTATCCTCAAAACCATCGGCGGGGGATTCGTACGAGGTACGATACTCGCGAACAGTTTGGTGGTTTGCCCTCAAAACCATCGGTGGTGGGTTTCGCGGGTTTGCGCCTCAAAACCCAGGTGGTCCCAGTGCGGACGGACGGCACGTGGTGGCATTAGAGAGATTGCGTCGAGGCAAGGCTACCAGTGAGAAGGCGCGGTGGCCGTCGGATTAGGAAATCCTGAGTTGGACCACAGTGCCCTTGGCTAGGTGGTTTGCTCTAATAATACCTAGGGGTAGAAGTGGTATTGTGCAAGGCATATAAATAGGAGTGGACAGCCACCGGAAACCTACCTCTTTTCCCTTCTCCACTCGGCCGCCGCCGCCGCCGCCGCTTGCTCTATCTGTATCGTTTTTCCCTTTTTGTTCATGTTCTTGTAGAGGTCCAAGAACAAGAATTTTTACCCTTGTATTTGTGAGATATTTTGTATGGGAATGGAGGCCCGAATCCTCCTTGTGCCCTCTAGGCTTTTTCGATTCGATCTATGAACTCTGCGTGTTCTCTGTGCTTGCGTTGTCTTTCTGTGATGTGCTGGACAAACTTTGATTCGTCGATTTTTGATAGATTTTGTTCAATCTTTTTGTGTTGATTGATGATTTGTCGAGTGCTGAACTAGATCCTCAAGGGAATTGAACCAATTCCACTCGTGCATCAAGAAACCGAGCATTTTGTGTTTTGGAGAGAAACTGCGTGGTCGGTCCCAGATCTGCAATTTCCGACTGCTATATTCGAACTGGGGCTCGATTTCTTGGGGATAGCTTTCCTTCCCCCTTGTGATTGCCTGTGCAAAATCTTGTATGGATCTGTGCTGATCAGTTTTGGCTTTGTTTGATTTCTCCTCTAGTTTTCTTGCTGATTCGGAGCAGGTGTTCTATCTGAGTCCGTTCGACTCTCTGGTTTTCAACTAAGTGGAGACTCAGTAGCAGTGCTACCAGCTTTGTGTGCTCAAGCACCTAGAGAACTCGTTTGAGCAGCACCTGTCCTCAACTCCAGATGCCCGAATCTCTCATCGGCGATTGGTTTTGCCGACCACCGTGAGCCGTGTGGTCCCGACCAGTCTTTTCGACTAGTTTTTACCGACCAGCTTCTGCTTTGTTGCCGACCACTGTGGTCAACGTGGTCCCGACCAGGTTTTCAAACCAGTTCCTGTTTTGGTTCCTGACCACTTAGAACAACGTGGTCTGGACCAGACTCTCCGACCAGTGTACATAATGTTGCCGACCACCATGGTTGATGTGGTCTGAGCCAGTTGCTGATCAGGTCTCTTTCTGTTGCTGACCAGCCCACGACCAGCTGCTTTTTGTTCTCTGTTTCTATACTCTTCTCTTGCATTGGTTTAGTGGTGCTCGGCAGTTTTTATATCTCGTCTGTATTTTGAAGAAAAGTTTTTGGCTCCCATTCACCCCCTCTGGTTGCCGTTTTTGGTCCTTCAATTGGTATCAGAGCCGGTTAAGGATCACTCCACCTTAATCGGTCCGTGATCCACTGAGGCGACATGGCTTTGAATCACCGATCGGGTAAACCATCCTAATTTAATGGGGAGAACTACTCGTACTGGAAGATTCAGATGCAAGCGCATCTACAAGGGATCGACTGGCGTGTTTAGGAGATCATTGAAAATGCTGACTACCATGTGCTCGGTGCACGGGTAAATCAAGAGCAGATCGACCAACACAATGCCAACAACATTGCTCGTATAGAGCTTTACGCTGCTTCGTCGATTTCTGAGTTTGATCGTGTTTCTGATTGTGTGACTGCTCGGGAGATCTGGACGAGGCTTTAAAGCTTCCATGAGGGTACAGCCCATGTCAAAAACAGACTCTACGAGACATACAAGAGGGAATACGAGAATTTTACCCAAGCTAACGGAGACAGTTGACTCGATGTTTTCTGGATTTACCACCTTGCAGTCGCATTTGCAGCTCACATGTGTCACAAAGCGACGGGTCGATCGGACCGCATGCCGACTGAGAGAGCGAGTAGGCGAGCGGATACCGATGCGTGCGTCAAGTCTTTCTTGTTTCCGGGGCTGCCACGGCCGCAGCATACTACTGGTACGCCTGCTACGATCCCACGCAGTCGCCCTATCAGCCGGGTGTGTATGCATGGACAGCTGAAAGAAATTAGCAACCGAAAGAAATAGCAACGAGAGCAGGTGAGAAAGAAAGCAACATGCGTTATGTCCAATCGCCATGCTTTCATGGGGGCCCGCGGCTGTACCCTGCACCTGTATGGAGAGAGTTGCCATATTAGGAGAGGCGATAGGCGGGTGAAGGTGTGAGGCGCGCGGCCGGCCGCGTCCCTGTGAGTCGTGATCGTCATGATTGTATAGCAGTTGCCTACTACACTCTAGCTAGCTTGGAAAACATACAACAACCAAGTCTACTACACTTACTCTAGCTTGGAAAACATACAACAACTAAGTATTCTCATTACATTCTGTATGAAATGAAACAACCATAGCAGCCAGAGAAGCGAATTCTCTTTGGTGCCGCAAAAAAAAAAAAAAAAAAATTTACATGTGACCCTGTTGGTACCTGGCGACTGGCGTGCAACGTAATTCGTGCCAGCGGCCGGCCGCGGCTTGGTGCTGGACGGACGGATTGCGGACCACAGCTGAGTGGAGCACTGTCTGTAGCAACCAGCTCTCTGTCCATCTCGTCGGTATGGCAGCATACGTAGGGAAAAAAGCAGGCATCACATCGCCCTTTTGTCACGCAGTAGCGAGGCGGGTCCTGCTGCCAAATACAGGTGCCATTTTAGGAAGCTGGTGATAATGGGTCAAGCCGTGAAGCGTGAAGCCTCCTCCTCACTCCTCTCCCACTGTGTTCGAACTTCGAACCCGTGACAACAGCAAACTCATGTGAATATTAATCAAACGAAATGTGA
>CM041633.1:42811716-42829377 GCA_023333625.1 Bothriochloa decipiens | reverse complement strand
CCGTGACAACAGCAAACTCATGTGAATATTAATCAAACGAAATGTGATCGTTATTCTGTATGAAATCAAAAAATGATTGATGAAATAATGACAAAAAGAATAAATGAAAACAAAATAGAGCAAAAAATAAGGTCCCACCAAGATTTAAACTCGGGTTACTGGATTCAGAGTCCAATGTCCTAACCGCTAGACCATGGGACCATTCTATGCTCCTTGATTTTGTATTGTCCTATATATATACGTCTATCGAGGGGCTTATAATTAGTAGTAATTCAGCGATCTGCGTACGTATCCTCCCATCGTTAATGCTGCCCACGCAACGTGGCTGCCACAAGCCGTGCGTACGAACCAGCCGGCACACCACTCTCTCTGCCTTCTTCAGCGTGGCATTTGATTTGGCACACGCCCACTCTCATTCAGCGTGGCCGGCATTCACGAATCACCATACAACGCCACAACGCTGCACGCCTAGGCTGCGCTCACCTTTTCGGCGTCCATCTCCCATAAAGAAAAACGCGCAGACACACTTCAAACAGACAACAGAGCTGCAATAGCTGCTCCTTCGTCGTCCCCTCCGATAGCACGTACTCGATCTAGCAGCAGCAGCAGCAGCGTGACGCTACCGTGCCACCACCGCCACTGGCCGGCACGAGCTAGCACGCTGCGCCCGCTCGGCGAGGGTTTCCGAGCCTCGCGCCATGGACTCGTTCGCCGACCGCGGCTAGCTGCTGGTATACTCAAATAGATCATATTTGGCAGCAAATTTAACTTGTCCGTGCTTTCTCTCTGTCGCATTCATGCACCTGAGGTGCCAATTTTGTAGATCCACCACCATGTGATCCAATCCAGCCCCTGATTTGAGTGCGTTCGCCGATTCATCAGGTAATTTGCTGTCATATGCTTCGAAGCTTGGTGAATTCAGCTGGCAGTAGTCGAATTCAGGCCTTGTGTTGCTTCTTCGAGTGTAGATCTGACGGTAACACACCACCAGACACGCGGCGAGGTCATCTCTCCGGCAAGAAAGCCCTCCTGTGTCACTGTGTGTGTGCCACCACGGCACCAGCGCTCGGCGAGGCTTCGACGTACACTGCTCTGCCCTCCGCCCGGGATCTAGCCCTCTGCCTACCAGTCTACCACCTGCCTGGTGCCTCGTCGCTTCCGGAACGGAGTCGCCGCCAGCCCGCCACCACGAGGGTACCGCTACCGCCGTCCCGGTGAGTGATCTCTCGTCGCCGTTTTCATCAGCTGTTAAGTTGGGGCTGGGATTCTTGGGTTCTAGTTCTTGCACTGTGGAATCAGGTGGGGTAGCTTGGTAAGAAATTAGGGTTCTTTGCTGTGCTAAAGGGTAAAGCCCTGGTAGTTTAGAGCGGGTTTTTAGGATAATCCTTTGGTGGATTATTGGTTTGGTCTGGATTCTCCGGTGTGCTGCATTTGATCGATTCGGGAGGCCCGCCATGATCATTCGCCGCTCTTGGAGCTGGTGGTGGTACGCCGACGACGGCATGAAGCGCTCGGCCACGCTGCGCTCCAGCTTGTGCGCGTTCTGGTGCCCGACCAGCGCCTGCGAGCTAAAGAACTTGCGCACGCAGAAGTTGCACGGGATCGAACACCTTGTGCGGCGCGGCAGCAGGAGGCCGGAGCAGGAGACTACGCGGGCTTGCCCGGCGGCTCGCCGTACGTCTGAGCCGCTGGTAGTTTAGAGCGGGTTTTTAGGATAATCCTTGGGTGGATTCTTGGGGTTTGGTCTGGGATTCTCCGGTGTGCTGCATATTTGGTTGATTCGGGACGCCCGCATGACCTCCGGTGGGCGCGCGCGTGGAGGTGGTGGTGGTACGCCGTCGACGGCGTGGAGCGCTTGGCCGCGCTGCGCTCCCGCTTGTGCACGTTGTGGCGCTGGCGCCAGCCCAGCGCCTGCGAGCGTATCTGAGCCACCGGGAACTCGTTGCGAGAGGCGTTCACGGCCAGCGTGAGGTCCAGCCGTCCAGCCACCGTGGGCTGCCGCTACGTGCTCTGCTTGTTCACCGACGGCGCCTCGTCAATTTGCTCCAAGCCCAATAAATCTTGCGTTCCGAGCAGAGGCCGGTCCAGCCGGCTTGTGGGCCGTATTATTAGGCTTGCTATAATGAACCCTTTTTTTGTGTTTTGCTTGCTATAATGGACCCAGGCCGTGGGCCTTTATCGATCCTGTGTGCATCGTCTCTTTTCTCCCTCCCGTAGCAATTCCCCTGTTTCCCATCCCTGATAACCCTACCCTGATGTCTCGTCGGTCGAAGCGAGAGATGGTGCCGGCGCCACTGCCCCTCCCAATTTCCTCTCCGAGTCTCCGTCCGTCCATGAAGGCCTCGCCGGGCTCGACGGCTCCTGGCCCTGCTAGGTGGTACGGGACGCCGGCGCCGCAGCAAGCTGGGCCGTGTCTGCGGCCAACAGTGCTACTGGCAAGTATCACCAACACACATCTTCGGCAAGCAGGCAGAGTGGCATACTGCCGCCGGTGTTGTGTTGATTCAATTCAATACTAGGCTCAGTTTTTGAACCTAAACTGAATCTGTTCGTTGATCCGTCTCTCTCAGATTCATGTGTAAACAACTTGATTGCCTTTAATAACAATCGTTCATGGTATATATATCTAACATTTTTGTTTAAGGATCAAGGGTAAAATATTAATGTTTTAAAAGACATCGTCAGCCCTCTCAAAGCTTGTTAACACATTGTAATGTTTGTGCATAATTCTTTTGTCGCCCCTGCAGAGTTAACATATATGAAATTAGTTGAATTTTACTGTTAGTATTCACAGTCACAACACATTTTTTGGCATCACGTCACATGCACTGCGTGAGCCACTGATTTGATTTCAGGTGTTTACAGATTCAGGTGCCGCCATCAGCTTGGAATTTAGGCGCACCAAGGTTCACGCGGACCTGTCATTGGCTTCAAGCTTGCTGTTTACTGCTCTAGGAGACTGCGACCGCCCTCTCATAGGGCAAAAAAAAAAGAAGGTATATACTAGTTTACAATTCATCTGTTATTTTTAAATGCATTTTGATAGTGAAAGCTTTTTGTCTATTAACAGGGGAGAAAAAGAAGAACAAAGATGTGAAGCTCAAGCTTACCCTCTCATAGGCCACGCAAAGTATACTAGTTTATACACTTTATCTATTAATTTTCGGATGCATTTCATAGCGAATGCCTTTTGTATGTTATTATAGGAGAAAAGAATCACACAGATATGAAGCTCAGGCTTGCTTTATTATGCATATGCACATAGTACGTGATAAGTCGGTTGCTGAGCCGACCTTATGCTTAGCTTTACAGTTTTGACCGCCTTTATTGGCTAACAACACTCACTCTATCAACAGTGGAATATCCTCCTATGATAAGCGCAAGTCACACTAAGTTTGATTAGATTTATAAAAAATAAAATTGACATTTTTATCTTCAAATATGTAGTAAATGTTGCCATAGCAGACATGTTGTCCATCTTTAAGTTAATGCTGGCAGTTCCCTTCCTTGTGGCGTTGCCTAGCAATCGTGCTTACTACTTGGCTTGGCTGTTGTCCTGGCAACACACTTTCTTCATATGAAGATATATCAACATCTGTTGCTTCGTCAATAGCCATCTAATTAAGTAGCACCAATGAAGAATAGAACACAAAAGGTGCTTTTGCGTGTGTTGATGTCATCACAAGGTCAACATCCATGTAGCCAACCAATTTGTTTTCTCTAAGACATACATTAGATTAGTCTGTAGTAAATGTTGCCGCTGATGTAGCACTTCACTATGTGGTGCTTCATGAAGTTGTGATGTAGGCTATTGTAGATTTAAGATTAGGCCGCGTGTACCATAGACTCAAATGATCTGTTGTCATGCTCAATTTGAGCTCCTCTATGGGTGTGGGTGAGGAATTGCATTTCCTCATCCCGGTGATGCTGAGGATGTGCACTGAGTAGCTCTCCTACCTGGTGCACCTTGATTCCTTGATAGAAGGGGAGGAGTCCAAGTTTTGTCATGAGGAATAGAGCTTTCATCTTGTCTTTGAATCAAGTAATTTCCACAGGATATTGGATCCGGTAATTAACAGATCATTTTACATAGATGCCAATGAGTAGATGCGCATCACGATGGCCACATGTGTAGATGATGTTGTGATGGGTGCTTTGCACAAATTTGAGTTCCTTCATTGTGGCCGCAGCCATAGGCACGTGGGGCTTGACATAGCGCAATACCTTGCCTTCGTGTTCCTTGATGACGGACTTTGGTGGCTACGCCACAAAGACAGCTCCTCCTGTAGCACTTCACTTCGAAACATGGACTTCACTTCCATGTGATTGATGAGTCACTCTTCGTGAATGAAGAGTGCAAAGAGTGTTGGCAAGGTAACACACACAGGTGGACAACTTTGGACTGCTAGAGGGCAACTTGGCCTTGGCTGCTTATTGCATTATATAGGCAAAAGAAAACTTGGGACACAAGAAGGTCTCAACCACTACAACATATTCTAACTGCATAAACCAGATCCTACTTGATGTGCTAACGACACCTAAAAGCAACTAGACAGTGAATAATAAATAGCTTAAGTAAACTAGATACACTGAGAGATTAGCACTAGGCTTAACCCTTTTCTCTCCCTAAGCTTTGTGTCCTGCTCTGGAGGTGATATGCTTCATACCGATCATGTTCCTCATCTCCAGAGACTTGGCCTTGCCCAATGACTTGGTTAGAATGTAAGCTAGCTGATCAATAGTTGAGATATGGTTGGCCTTGATGCTTTCATCTTATAGACAAGTTTGAATTAAGTGATACATGATCATGATGTGTGTTGGTCCTGTTGGTGTCTAGAAACCGGGGGTATAGACGAGCGACTAGTGAGTTTCTTCAAGTCGTGTGCTATAATGGTATGCATGACAGACTCGGGGGTTTTATACTGGTTCGGGAAGGATCCCTACGTCCAGTCTGAGAGAGAGGTCGTGTTGCTATACATCAGAGAACTTGTAGTAGGGGAATACAAGTTGATCGAGAGAGGGAGAGGGCTCCCAGGTCTTTGTGTTCGTGCGTCATGCTTGTGCCCTAAGTCTCGTTGACCAGGAATCAAGGCTTGAGAAGGAAGGGTACCTACCTCCCCTTTTATAGACCAAGGGATGATAGGGTTACAATCTTAGAGGGGAAGGAAGTGCCTATGCGTAAAAGAAGAAAACAGAAAATGAAAGAAAGAGAAAAACAAAAGGAGAGGTGTAGGCCCTCGTTTGTCCTTATTTCCTTCTCCTTCTTCAGGTGGGCGGTGAAGCCGATGACATCGTGCGGCATGGCAGTCTAAATCCTGGCCTTACCTCGCACTGGTGCTCCGTAGATGGCCATGCTTTGACTTCTGTTCCATGGTCCCAGAGGGATGGGCTTGGCTCTGTGCCACGCTCCCTGCTGAGAGAGGGTAGAGTGGTTGGCACAGTCAATTGTACTGTAGCATAGTAGTGGCGAATGGCCGTGGCCATGCGACCAGGGGCCATGCCCTATGTACGACGACACGTCCCATCCTGTCCGGTGGTAGGAGCAAGATGGGCCATGCTTTGGTGTGCCCAAGCCGGACTGCTCGGTCGAGGCGTAGAGATACCGCTCGGGCGATTTTCTCTTTTTGCCACACAAGGGATGACATCATCATGTTCGGGCGAGGGGACTCTTTCGAGCGGGCTGGTGTCTTAAGGTCCCACTGGCGTGGCTGGACGAGGTGAAAACCATTCTGCCTGTGCCCAAGCTCCGCGTAGTAGGCTTGAACGAGGAGTTCGCCTCCTTAAATAGGGCTGTACCTAGGCTCCCTAAACACATTGGTTAAGCGTATTTGGACTTTTTTGCTTCTCTGTCCTTTGCGCATCACGATGACCACCCCGAGCCAGATCAACACACAAGTAAGCCCTCTCCATTTGAGCACAATGGCAACCATGGATGGCAAATCCTCCTGGGCTTCATAGGCGAGCGACGGGAGGTGGGTAGCGCATGAGGCATCGAGTCCTCCCCCGCCATGGCCGTCGTCTGGCCATGGGTGCCATCTCCACCGCCAGACCCTCATGTGAGTTCGCACTGAGGAATCTTGTCTTTGTGCCATTGGAGCAAACCAAGGAGATGCTCGTCGCCACAGAGGAGGTGTTGAAGTTGCAGGAGAATGAGGCCATTCTCCTGCGCTCCCTCCTCCGCTAATCAGACCAGCTGGTCATGGGTAGGTCCCCTTCCTTTGCTTCATTTCTTGCTTTCTTCCCCTGGTTCTAACACTTTCCATTCATGCAGAATTGATGCGGGAGCTAGAGGCCCTCCGCTTGGCCGTTGACGGCCTCGTGGAGTTCGTCGGCGCCCTGCGCTATGCGACCTCGGAGGAGTGCTTCTTTTTTTATGCCGCCACACCGTGGCATTCGTCAAGGCGCGGACGTGGCGCTGAAGATGGCCATGGCGTCAGGGGCCGAGTTCTTGGGTTTGGATGACTTTCCCACAGGGGAGGAGCTCGAGGACTACGAGCACCTCGTCTTTTTTCCCGTAATGGACGCCGTCTTCAACCTGGTGTCATCCTAGGAGATCGTCCACTCAGCTCCATAGGTGGTGCCCCTCCCATCGCATTCTTTCCTGCATTAGTGTGGAGAAGTTATCATGTAGCTCTCTCCTGTGTGTGGTCTGGGAGTCCTTTTTGTAAGAGAACTAGTCTCTATTATTATGTTCAATCTGGGAGATGCAAGTACATATATAGGTAGCCTGAAGGCCTCCTGACCAACCATGTCAGGTCTACTCCATGCTTATAAATACTCACATTCTAACAACACCAAGACTGGGTGCTCACACACTAAACATAGGTAGTCTAACACACCCCCACAGTCGAATCGTCAGCCACTCTGCATGTTTAGACTGGACCTAAACTCCATGAATACTGAGGTAGGCAGTCCCTTGGTGAAGATGTCTGCATATTGCGAGGAGGTAGGAACATGCAAAACACAAAGATCACCAATGGCGACTTGCTCCCGGACAAAGTGAAGATTGATCTCAATGTGCTTGGTACACTGTAGGACGGGCCGGATGGGGCACAAGATTCCAGGTGTGGTTCTGTAGGGGAGCACTGTGTTCTTCTTCCACAGCCACTCGCCAATTGGGGTCGGCAAGAGCGCTATGAAAGGTCTTCGGCACCGGAGAGAGAGGCACAACATGGTAAACAGCAGGCATCCGAAAGCCGCTCTTTGAACGTGTGCCCATGGGGTGCTGGTTGGTCGCCGGAGGGGCAGGTACCACACCCTTAGGCAGCGGGGCGGCTGCTACAGGCACCAGTTCTAGGGCGGCTGGTGCAGGAACGTCTGGCGGTGGTCGCAGCTGTCGCAAGTAGTAGTACGTGAAGTCACTAGCCGGTCGAAGAGGTGGAAACTCAGGCAAAGGTCCGCGGGGCGCCTGAGGAGGCACTGGGGAGCTCGCGGACGGTGTAGAGGATGTCGAGCCGGTGTGTAGTGCGCTCGGGAGGGACGCGCCTCTAGGTGCGCTAGTCGGTGTCGTGGCCGCGGGTGGCGCGGTAGGAGTCCCCGACGCACGCAGTGCAGGAGGGCATCGGAGAATCATCAGCATCCTCTAGAGGCTCCAAGGGCGCCCCAGGCACGGTCGCAGAGGGACCAGCAGGGGCGCTAGTGGCGTCAGAGGCACTGGGTGGAGTTCCTGTAGGCAAACACTTGTGCAACGGTCCAATAGGATCAGACACAACATTAGTAGTGTCATCATCAAGGAACCCGAGGTCCACCGGAGTACTAGGACCATAATGCTCAGCAAAAGGAAGGCCGTTTCATCAAAGATGACATGTCATGAGATAATGACTCTATTGGATGATAGGTCAAGGTAGCGGTACCCTTTGTGATGAGCGGAATATCCTAGGAAGACGCATTGGACAGACCGAGGGGTGAGTTTATGAGGGGTAGTGGTGGACATGTTGTGATAGCATTTGCAACCAAAGATTCGTAGATGATCATATGTGGGTGGCTTGCCGAACAGGGCAAGGTGAGGAGTGGAGAACTCTAGAGTCTTGGTGGGCAATATGTTAAGGAGAACAATCACCGTGGAGAGGGCCTCCACCCAGTATGAGGGAGGCATGGACACTTGAAAGAGCAGTGAACGAACAACATTATTGATAGAGTGAATAATGCGTTCAGCTTTACCGTTTTAAGGTGAGGTGTAAGGGTAGTACATGCGAAGGTGAATGCCCTGGGTGAGGAAGAAGTGTCAGGTGCTGGAGTTGTCGAACTCTTTCCCGTTGTCACACTGTACATCTTTGACGCGGGCGCCAAATTTAGTGGAGGCGTGGGCGATGAAGTGAGCAAGCATGCTGAAAGTGTCAGATTTAAGTCGTAGAGGAAAGGTCCACAAATAATGAGTGCAATGATCAAGTATGACTAAGTAGTATTTATAACCAGAGATGCTGACAATTGGAGAGGTCCATAAATCACAATGAATAAGATCAAACTTGCTAGATGCATGAGAGGTGGACACATGAAAGGGAAAACGGACATGACGCATGAAAGGGCAAACGGACATGACGCCCTAGTTGACAAGCATGACATAAATTTGAACAATCCGAAATAGGAAAGGAAACACTAGACGCGAGCTTCAACAAGGCCTCGCGACTGGGGTGCCCAAGACGCCGATGCCATAGTGGAGAGCAGCCCTGAGCAGCA
The DNA here is from genome assembly GCA_023333625.1 of Bothriochloa decipiens. Lineage (NCBI taxonomy): Eukaryota > Viridiplantae > Streptophyta > Magnoliopsida > Poales > Poaceae > Bothriochloa > Bothriochloa decipiens. The sequence continues at coordinate 42,820,701 of CM041633.1, read as the reverse complement.
AAGGAGAGTGCTGGTGGAAGGCAGAGTGGGTATAGCGGCCTAGAGCTGTCACACCTGACGATCTCTTACCGAGATGGAAGAACCTTCACAGAACAACCAACAGGGTCAAACTCAACAGAGCAATTATTGTCGATAGTAAATTGGCGGACAGAGATAAGATTCTTAATAATTTGTGGCGACACAAGGACATTATTAAGACGTAAATTGGGTGATAACTCTGTGGAGCCAGTGGCAGTAGTAGGAATAATGGAGCCATTACCGACAACAATAGATGAAGGGTTAGGGTACCATGGCAATAAAGTATGTGAAAGTGAGGAGGACTGATATGTCATATGTTAAGTAGCACCTGAGTCAAAGTACCATTCATTGGTTGATGGTGGAGTCAGCGACGTGGTGCTGAAGGCGGCGGCGAGGTCCGAGGGGTTCCATGAAGGAAGGCCATTCACCGGGTTGTAGTGGCCCGGCGCAACCCATTGACTGTTGCTGTCCACAGAAGCAGGTGCGGCAGCTGGCTACTGCTGGGCGAGGAGAGCCTAATGTTGCTGCTGCTGTTGCACGAGGAATGCATGCTGCTGCTGTGTGAGGAGGGCCTGCTGCTGTGGGTGCAGCAGGATAGGCGCCATCGGAGGGCGAGGACCTCCCGGCCACATCTGGATCGACCCCATCCATGGATTGTACGGGGTGGGCCAGTTCCGGGAGCCAGGTTGCTGCTGCTGGGTAGGAGCAGCTTGCTGCTGTTGCCACTATGTACCAGTACAAGGGCGTGCACCTTGTCCGCCGGAGGTGCCACTGCCATTGTTGTTCCTGCCGACACCGCCGTGCTTGCTGCAGCGATTGTTGTGGGTATTAGAGCCCCCACCAATGCCCCCAGCGCCCGTGCTGGAGGATGCAGAAGCAGGGCTAGGCACAGTGGACGCAGCGAGGGCAGTAGCAGGGGCGTCCTTCTTGTTCTCCAGGCTGAGTTCCTCAAGGATCAGGTCGTCGTGGGCCTCCAGGAAGTTGGGGAAGTGCTTGACATGACGAAGAAGAGCGCCGACATGGCTGTAGCGCTTGTTGAGGCCACGGATGACGTTGAGGATGAGGGTGCGATCAGTGACGACCTCGCCCAAGGACGTGAGATCATTGGCCATCTTCTTCAGGCAACGGCAGTAGTCGATGACGGAGAGGTCACCTTGGACGAAGCTGCGGAACCGCGTCTCAAGGTGGATCGCACATGTCTCCTTGTTGCCAAGAAACTGCGACTCGACGGCGAGCCAGGCGTGGTGAGCGGTGGAGCCCTGGGTGGAGATGATGTCATTGAGGTCATCGGTGAGCATGGAGATGATCCAGGACTTGAGGATGCAGTCCATCCGAGTCCAGTCTGGGGAGACAGGATTTGGAGGCACCTGGCAGACGTTGTCATGTAGGAAGAATTTGCGGAGGACAAGCAAAAACTGATCGCGCCAAAGGTTGAAGTTCCCGGAGTCGATGTCGAGGAAGATGGTGACGTGATTTCAGATGTTGCTGATGGCGACGGCCTGGGAGGACAACAGCCTCGTGCATAAGCATGGTAGTGGAGAGGTTGGGCGGAGAAGTACCTCCAGTCATGGTGCCGGAGGAGTCTGGAGTAATGACGACGGTAGCAGCAGCCGCGCGTTCTGTGGTCGTGCGGGCCAGGGCAGTGCTGGCATGCGGGGCAACATCATCCCGTTCCTTGGAAGCACGGGCGGCCTCCTCCTCTGCCTCGAGGGCGTGCGCTAGGGTGGCATCGCGGGCCTCCTGCCGTTCGCAATCGGCCTCGTGGCTTGCTCCTGGGCGTGATGTTCCTCGTTGGTCTGGGTGCCATGGGCAGGAGTGCCTGGAGGTGTGGTGTGCATGATGGCACGAAGAAGCAGAGGAAGCACCAGTGCGCGAGGAAGCAGAGGCACGATCCAGAACCGCGTCGCGTGGAGGATTCCTTGTGATCCGATGAGGAGGGCGTCGAAGGAATCCCGCCCGTCCACGCGTGATCCGGGTCTGCCCGTCTGCGCGTGTAGGAGTGGCGGATCGTGGTCCACGCGTGAAGTCCCGTGACCCGACTGAGTTGCCCGTCCGCGCGTGGAGGCCGCGCGGGTTCGCGCGTGATGTCGGCGCACGTGGAGACCACGACGAGGGCAGATGTGAGAGGATACACTGCGCGGCGAGGGCCGGCGCACGCGAGGAGGCGCTGCGCGGCGGTGGCCGGCGCGGAAGGGAAGGCAGCGAAGATGAGGATCGTTAGTCTGATACCATGTAAGAGAACTAGTCTCTGTTATTATGTTCAGTCTGGGAGACGCAAGTATATATAGGTAGCTTGAAGGCCTCCTGACCAACCATGTCAGGTCTCCTCCATGCCTACAAATACTCACACTCTAACAACACCAAGACCGGGTGCTCACACACTAAACATAGGTAGTCTAACAGATTATTTAAAACTGAAATAGAGATCGAGTTCGTTCGATGCATCCGGTTCTATTTCCTTTCATATTTTTCTTTGTTTTTTCGTCTATTTGATCCCCACTAATCAACGCCGGTGGATGAGATGGGTTTCAAAGAAAAAAGATGAAAGGTTAGGAGCAGATGAGAGAGAGAGCGACCTGATGATGCGTTGGTGTGACGGGGCATCAGACCACGTCCCTTGCTCGGAGATGAGGGCGCATGCCTATCCATGGGGAGGGGACGTGGAACGTGGTGTTTGGTCATTCCCTTCTTCGGCAAACGAGGCGGGCCCAGTCGAAAGGAGTTAACGAGGCTGATGCATGTCCGGGTTGCCTTTCCATTCGCTTACGAGCTGGGCCCATTGTCACGCCTCCCTCCTCACCTCAAGGAGGGTGGCACGATGTTCTTGGGCGTCCCTGTCCGTCTTCTCCTTCACAAGAGGTCCCATGGTTGGCCAGACCGTGAGACCTAGTTTCCTATCTTTAGGGAAGGCATTTAGGTTGGGCTCTCATTCCCTTGGGAGGCAGGTCATGGCCCCCATTCCGGGAGGGACAATGGTGCCTATATTTTGAGTTGCTAATGGGCAGGTTCACCCTGGTCCCGTTCCTTGGGGACTAACCGGGATACGCTAGTGACCGACTCCCGTTACTTGGGCCCAGGGTTCCTGGGAACTTTCCGAAGGTTTCCGAGGGCATGAGGCCTTCTGCGAATAAACCCTTGCATCCTTTTGCTTGGACCCAAACATGGCAAAGGCGGGCTGGCTTACACTCTAAAAATGCGTTTATGCCAACTGCCTTTTCTATCCCTTACTCAGAGTGACCAACACACTTTCCAATCATGTTTCCATGGGCCTCTCCTCTTCTTCTCTTGAGGGCCCACATGCACCTAGACGCGTGGAGCGGGCCTCTTCCTCCAATCTTCATGGGCGGGCCCGCATGCTTTTGATCACGTTAAGCGGGTTGTCCCTTGGTCAGGACGCCAGAGCTGGTGTGCTCAGCGGGACGCGTTTAGTTTTCACCCCACGACGTCTGAGTTGCAACCATCCTGTCCTCTCCTTAGGTGGCGGGTTTCAGACAAACGATGCTTTTGGTTTCGGTCCTACTCGCCACTTTCGTAAAACTGTCATTTGTTAGTGGTCAGTTAGTCAGTCGGTATCAGCATAAATTACTTTGATTTCGTCTCTACTCGTAATTTAAGACGAAGGATGAACGAGTGGTGCTCCAATTTGTAGAAAGGGAAGAACCGTCAAGACAACGGAAGTTGAGAAGAATGCTCAGGACCGCACGAGATGACTGGAAACCGACCAACATTAATGCAGCAAAAGAGAACCTGAAAAGGAAAAGAGTCGAATGAGGAATGGAAAAAGAGAGGGGGGACAAGGCGTCCCCCACCGTAGACGTTGGGGCATGCAGCCGTTGGCCACGTAGCGGTCGTCAAACCAAATGCCCTCGTCATCTCTGAGGAGGTCGCTGGCGACAAGGAACTGGTGCGCGGACTCCGGAGTGGCCAAACTGGTGCTCTCGTCCTAGCTGTCCTCCTCGTCATCGATAGTGCTGGTGCAGGGGCCATCGTGGTGGCGGCGAGGAGCTCTGAAAAGCCCCGCAAGTGGTGCTCTGAAAGATCTAGGGGTGCAGCCCCGACAATTGTGCCTGTTGAACTCGCATGGCGTTGTCTACGGGACCGGGCTGTCCCCGCACGGGCGCGGCCGCTAGAGCCTGGGCTCTGCGAGGGCCATCCTTCGGTGTCGTCCAGCCAGAGGCTGGCCATCGAGTTGCTGGCGTAGTCGACGTCAAGCGTCGGGTCATATGCGTTGTCGTCGGAGGGGATGACGTACTCGGCCCTCGTGCCCTGAGGGTCATAATGCCGTATCTGCACCGTGGATCCTCAAGGCAACGTTGGGTCCATGGGCATAGACAACGACAGAAGGCCCATCACATACTCCGGCCCAAAGACGAGGAAGTCGAGGCCCCCAAAGTAGCATGGGAGGCCTGGGTGAGAAGGCCCACCACAAAGGGTATCGCTGCCATGACCTATCTTCTTCCAATAGAGTCATCATCTCCCGGCACATCATGTTTGATGAAACAACCTTCCCTTTTGCTGAGCACCATGGTCCTAGTGCTCCGGTGGACCATGAGCTCCTTAATGATGATATTACTAATGCTGTGCCCGCTTCTATTGGACCGTTGCACTAGTGTTTGAATGTAGGAACTCCACTCAGCACCCCTGAAGCCACTAGCGCCCCTGCCAATCCCTCTGCGGTCAAGCTTGGGACGCCCTTGTTGCCTTCGGAGGATGCTGATGATCTTTCGATGCCAGTGCTCTACATCCCGCCTGCACTGCGAGTGTTGGGGACCTCTACTGTGCCACGCTCGTCCACCAAGACTACCTCTCCCATGCCACGCGCAACACTAGAGTCCAGTATGCCTGGAGGTACATCTCCCCGTCTACATCCCACACACACTACGCGCTGGCTCCATGTCTTCAGCGCTATCCGCGGGTTCCCTAGCGCCTCCTCAGGCGCCCCGCGCCCCTCGTTCCTGCCTCTTTGTCTGGCTTGTGACTTCACGTACCACTACACGCGTCGGCCTCGACCACCACCTGCTACTCCTGCATTGGCCGCTCCGGCTGCCTGCCGCCCCGACTGCTCCTACGCTGGAGCCTACACCAGCCGCCCCATTGCCCAAGGGCGCAGTTGCTGTTCCTCCAGTGGTCAAGCAGCACACCACGGGTACGCATTCGAAGAGTGGCTATCGGATGCCCGTTGCCTACCATGCCGCACATCTCTCTTCGGTGCCGAAGACCTTTCATAGTGAGCTGACCCCAATTGGCGAGCGTCTATGGAAGAAGAACACAATGCTCTACTTCAGAACCACACTTGGGATCTTATGCCCCGTCTGCCTCGGGCCAACGTCGTCACTGAAAAGTGGATCTTCAAGCACAAGCTTCAATCTAATGGCTCCCTCGAGTGGTACAAGACACGCTGGGTTCTCCGAGTCTTTAAGCAGCGGCCTAGTGTGGATTTTGATGAGACTTTCAGTCTTGTGGTGAATCCTGCTACTATTCGCATGGTGCTCTTTCTGGCGCTCTCTCACCACTGGCCCATTCACCAGCTGGATGTGAAGAATGCCTTTCTTCATTGCAATCTGACTAAAACAGTGTATTGCCAATAGCCATCCGGGTTCGAAGATCCAGCTCATCCGGATTTTGTCTGCCTCTTGAAAAATTCACTATATGGCCTCAAGGAGGCTCCTCGTGCTTGGTACAGCCGGATGGCCACTTTCTTGCTATCTATTGGGTTTGTTGAAGCCAAGTCAGACACCTCACTCTTCGTCTACCAGCATGGATCAGACACAACCTATCTGTTGCTATGTGTTGATGAAATTGTCCTCACAGCTTCTTCGCTCGATCTCCTTCGGTGGATCATCTCAGTGCTTCAGCGAGAGTTCGCTATGAAAGATCTTGGTGAACTACATCACTTCCTCGGTATGCATGTTCAGCGAAGTGGTGATGGGCTCTTGCTTTCATAGCGACAGTATATGCTGGACATTTTAGATCACGCCAGGATGGCAAAGTGCAAACCATGCTCTACTCCAATTGACACCAATCCTAAGGTTGTTGCAATGTGTCTGCAGATTTCTGCAGCCTTGTTGGAGCTCCTCAGTACTTGACGTTCACCTGCTAGACATTGCATATGCCGTTTAGCAAGTCTGCCTTCACATGCACGACCCTACGAGCCTCACCTTGCTGCCCTGAAGCGGATTCTTCGCTATGTTTGGGTCACTCTCCAACTTGGTCTCCTGCTGCAACCATCTACTTTGACTGATCTTGTTGTCCGAATACTTGCAAGTCCACCTTGGGCTATGCTATGTTCCTTGGCAACAACCTTGTTTTCTGGTCCTCCAAGCGCCAGAACACGGTGTCCAGATCAAGTGTTGAAGCCGAGTATTGCGCGGTGGGCAACGAAATTGCAGAGGCCACTTGGCTGCGTCAGCTTCTCTTTGAGCTGCATGCCTCTCTTTGGCGCACCACACTGGTGACCTCCAACCCGGTTCAATATCAGCGAACCAAGCATAATGAGATCGATCTTCACTTCGTCCGGGAGCGAGTTGTCATTGGTGATCTTCGTGTTCTGCATGTTCCCACCTCTTCACAATATGCAGATATCTTCACCAAGGGCTGGCTGACGATTCGACTACGGGGGCATGTTAGAATAGGCACCCTAATGGGCTGGCCTTGGGCCTGGTATTAAGCCTGTACGACTGGTAGCTTAGGGTTTAAGATAGATGATATTGATAAGGCAAGGATCATCGTTGATTGGATGTTTCTATAGACCCTCCTGATCCTTGTACCCTGTACTCTTGTCAATCTATCTATCAATTCCTAAGCTCTCAGTTAGGAGGGCAACATGGTGGGCAGCTTGGACCACTACCTATCAAAGCTGCCGCCATGGATCACTCTGAAACAGGGATACCCAATGTTAGTACTTCAGCAGGTAGAGATGATAAATCTGTTGCTGAACTGACCTTAGCCACAGTACAATTTGATTGCCTTTACTAGCTGTCAGTACTACTCCTTAGCTAAGGAAAAAAAAGGAACCAACTACATAACTATTGCCACGGTTCTCAGAGTATTCAAAACTCAAGTTGATCTAATGATCTCTTTCCCGATAGCCTGCAGTCTACCTTACTAGCTACGAAAGGAGAATTGGCCTTACATGTTGGGCAGGCTCTAAGGGCAGTGTGAGAGGTATGACTGTCTAGGGACTACAACCATGCCAAGGAGTCCAAGACCTCATATATTCAGTGTTATGCATATGTGTTCCGCACTAAAGTGAGGCCAACATATATAGCAAACATCCAGGCTCCGGGCAACCACAAAGGTGAAAGGTTACATTGAATGGCAGATGGACCAAGTGGATTCATTGACGACCCTTTTCTATGGTTAGAAGCAATCCATAATTGCATATCATCAAGTGCCACGACAAATAAATTGTGCTTGTCACTTTGTCAGAAACAAATCACTCATCATCTCACCTTCGGTTTGTGACTCCATTTGTTAACTCGTCGCTCAAGAGCTTGTCAGTGTCCATACGTGGCTGTGCTTTTTCTCCATACTCTTCCACTTCTGGATTCTGATCATTTACGCAATCCCTCCGGGGAGAATACAATTATAATGTACTGTCGAGTTAAACCATTCTGAGGTTGGTCATATATTGTGTTGACATTTTCTGCTATAATCTTGGTTAAACTTTACAAAGATTGATTAAGGCTGGAGCTAGAATGCATCCTTTCGAATGGAGGTAGTCTTTTGTATGTTAACTAGTCCATATTCAAGTTCTTATTTTGTTATTAGGACGTTTGCATGTTAGAATGTTAGGATTTTTTGAACTTTTACCTGTAGTATTGACACCACAAAAGACATAATTGCATATGGACAACATTGATCAAATGACTAAACCAATATTGTTATTAGAGTCAGAGCATGTTTCTTATTTGGGGTAACTATACTAGTTTCATTTTGTTGTTCTCTTAGTCTGTTTGTTGTGGTATCAATGTTGCTTTTAAAGAACCAACACTACCGGAAATGCCACCTTTGTCGAGAGTAAAATAGTTTGCTGGGTGCTTTTTATTGGGCACCCAGCAAACTATTTTACACCTAGCAAATAAATTCTTTGCAGAGTGCTAGGCCCGGATGCACCCGATAAAGAAAGGCCTCCGGCAAATAGGCCTTTGCCGGGTGCCGGGCACTCGACAAATTTCAGCCGTCGGAAAAAATTTTTGTTTGCCGGGTGTCGGCACTCGGCAAAATACGGCCGCCGGCAAAGGTGGCCGGCGTGGTGGCGGCCACCTGCCGTCAGCCTTTGCCGGGTGCCACGCCGTCAGGCACCCGACCAAGAAATTTTTTATTTTTTTAAAAAATATTCTTTGCGGGGTGCCTCCTGTGTTGGCACCCGACAAAGGCTTCTTTGCCGGGTGCTATTTTTGGCACCCGGCAAATTAAATTTTATTTTAGCCCTATTTTTTTCTGAGGCCTTGCTACAGTAATTAAAACTCCATATCAAAATTTGGAATAATTTTGAGTTTTTATCCTGAATTTCTTTAATTATTTTCTTTCACTTAAATTTTTTCGACTAATCCAAATTTGAACTGCAGGTACATAAAATAATGGAATTTGGTCATTCAAAAAATGATATTCATGATATTTGGAGTATGTTGAGGCCATATCCGGAACCTCGCATTAAATTACGACCATCATGTTGTCGTGACCTGACGAGTTAATCACGGGAAAAGTGTATTTAAATTATATAAAATCCCAACGAAGTTCGAAAATCATGAAACTTGACGATGTATGTTGTTATCACATGTGGAGGCCCTGATAAAAAAATGATAAAGTTTCGAGCAAGTTGCGACGTCGGATGCCTAAACCCCACCCCATCCTCACTCTCTCCCTCCCTCCCACCCGCCCGCGTGCCGCCGCTCGCCCCGTCCCCGCCCGCCGGCCGCCCGCGCACCGGTGCCCGCCCCCGCGCCGTCCCCGCCCGGCCGCCCG
>CM041633.1:42742544-42811316 GCA_023333625.1 Bothriochloa decipiens | reverse complement strand
TGACCGCCCCATCCCCACCGCCGCCCGCTCGTGCGCTGTCGCCCGCCCCTGCCCCGTCCCCGCCCGCCCGCCACCGCCCGCCCCATCCCCGCCCGCCCTGTCCCCGGCCGCCGCCTGGCCGTGCGCCGGCACCCGCCCCCGCGCCGTCCCCACCCGTCCCCACTCCGGCAGCGGCCATGACCGGCCGAGCCTCCCCGCCGCCCGCCTCAGCCCGCGCCACCCCGGCCCCGAGTTCCCCCGCCGGCCAGCAGAGGGAGAAGAAGAGGAGCAAGAGGAAGAAATAGAAGGGGGAGAAGGAAGAGGAAGAAAGAGAAGGGGGAGGAGGAAGAGGAAAAAGAGAAGGAGGAGGAGGAAGAAGAAGAAGAAGGAGAAGGGGAAGGAGGAAGAATACGAAGGTGCCGACCCGACCGGCCGTTGATCCTCGTGCTGCTACGATCATCCCCGCCGTAGTGTTAGTAGTAGTTAGTTGTAGTGTTAGTAGTAGTAGTTAGTACTTTTAGTTGTAGTGTTAGTTGTAGTAGTTAGTAGTGTTAGTTGTAGGGTTAGTAAATAGTAGTAGTTAGTAAGTAGAAGTGGTTAGTAGTAGTTGTTGTTAATAGTTTAGTAGTTGTTAGTATTAGTAGTGTTAGTAGTTATGTAGTTTTTAGTAGTAGTTGTAAGGTTAGTAGTAATTGTTGTTGTACTACTTCAATACTTTCATGTGCATGGAAAGAGAACTAAATTACACGACTCCTATTGATATATTGGTGGTTGTTGGCCTTCATGCCCATGTTTGATATATATGTCATTGTTGGCCTTCGTGCCATGTTTGGTATATATGTGGTTATTGGCCTTTGTGCCATGTTTTTTTCAGGTTTTGGGAACCTCCCCGTGCAGGGGAGGTGCTGCCAAAATTTTGAGTCGACACTAACCATTTTTGCCCTTTTTATGCAGGAGGAGGACCTGTTGGACCTCACCGGCACCCTAGGTATAACCCCTCTATCTGTATGTAGTCTTTGGTCGCGTAACCTAGTTAGGTGTCTCCCGTTTGAAAGAGATACAGTCGGAGATATGCGGACCTTTATATATCTGTGACCGTATCTATTTTGGATTATCCACGTTTTTTGGACAGCCCCCGGATGCGTAGTTGAGGTTAGCTTTCATGCTCCGCTCCTATCCAAGACAGTGTTTCGGCATCACCTCCCTGTTGTTCTCCTGATACACACTCTCCCTTGCAGGACATGTATCGGGAGAACAGCGGGGAGGTGCTGCTAAAATTCTGTCTCAGATAGGAGCGGAGCATGGAAACTAACCTCATCTATGGATCCGCGGGTGGGATTAGGACCTATCCTCACCTATTAGAGAGTAGGGACACCACGTAGATGCAATTGATGGTCACTTGTGGAGATGTTATATATGCTATAGGATGGCAGACCGTCGGTGGATGTACACGGGCCAGACTAGTCAGGGTGATGTCAGCTATGAATGGATGCAAAAGACCGATCTTTTTTGAATCGTGCATTTGGCAAGGCCGCAAAATTCCCGAAAATGGCTTTGTGTCCCTGCCGCAAGTGTGGTAACATGAGAATGCTAGACAAGGAACTCATGGGTACACATCTGCACAAGAATGGGTTTACGCCAAAATACACCCGATGGGTCCACCATGGTGAAGCCAATCGTATGAGAGAGGAGGTGGTGAGACAACGTGTCGAGGCTTTCGATGCTAACGCTGGGGTAGCAGACATGGTAGATGATGTTCACCAAGAACAGTTTGCTGAAGGACGTGAGGAGGCGGAGATGCAGGCAGCCGTAGATGCGTTCTAGTACATGATGGACTTGGCACAGAAACCCCTTCACGCTCATTCTGAGGTCTCCCAGCTGGATGCCATAAGTCGCTTGATGGGGTTGAAGTCCAATTTAAACACATCGCATTCATTTCACACTTTTTGACATAGTGAATTCATACATTGTGTCTGTCTACAAACTTATTTTAGGTGTGAAGAGGGACAGGAGGAGAGGGCGGAGAAGAACTTGGTGAAAAGTGCCAGGAAACGCATCAGTGACATGCACTACGAGGAGCGTCTCACTTGCATCATCAAGTACTATGCCACGCGACTTGGTCAGAAAGTCAGCAAGACACAGGCAAGACAGATGCCTCTGACCCGGGAACAGTTCCTTGAGGTAAATGAAAAAGAATAATACTGATTCATTTTGAGATTAAGTAGCTTTCATTTGGTCATCTTACATTTCAAATTCTTTATGACATGTAGATGATTCCATGGTGGTGCGAGTCCTTTGCCGACTGCTAGGAGATGATTGTGGACAGGTGGTTCACAGAGGGCTATATGCAGGAGCATGAAGCCCACCAGGAGTGGGCTTTGTAGGCGATAGGCCCCACGCACCATCAAGGGAGCCGCAGCCTCGGTGCGTACAAGAAACTGTGGGTACGTGAATTCATTTTTAGTATTCTGACGCTCCATTCTGCATGTTTCTTCTAATCATCTTGTTGTCTTTCTTGCAGTCGGCATCGCATGGTGGCCAGCCTTTGTCCATGTTCATGGCATATGGACTGGCCCGCAAGGGAAAGGCGACTTCTGCTATGCGTCGGAGGCAACCCGAGCGTACAGCAACCCGAGTCGTACAGCAACCCGAGCGTCCATACTCGCATCAATTCCTATGCGTCAGAGGCAAGGTCGGTCCATGGGCCAGACTAGGATTCGAGCACCGACGACATAGATGGGATGATGGTCATGAGGCTCAGACAAGGCAAGAAGCATGGGTGGTGCTGGCTTGGCGATGGCACCCTCGAGTCCAGCTCTATTCCCACCCTCTCCCAGGTCCGAGCACAGACCCCGAGCGACGGGCTGGCCATACGCCAACGGTCGTCCCCTTCACAGCAGCGGGTCGATGCACTCCAGGTTTGTCCCATTTAACTCTTCATTGATCTTTACATAACTTAGTTGCCTTTGCATCACTAAAACACTCGATTCAAATGTTGCAGGCCGAGAACAAGAGGCTGGCTCAGGAGCTGCGGAGCTAGCGACGAGGCATTCGAAGGCCGAGCGGGAGCGGGAGAGACAGGCCAAGCAGCTGGTGGAGATTACGATGTACTTGCAGAACTTTGGGCCAGTGAACGGTGTACCTGTGCCACAGTTCGCTCCACCGCCTTTGCCAGTTTTAGCTAGTCCAGTGAGTTCCATATTGCTTTGACTAGTGCTTTCATTAGAACCCACTCTAACAGATGCAATTTCATATCCTTTATGTAGCCTCCGTCGGTGGGTTCGAATAACCCAACTCAGGGGCAACCAGGCGACGGCGGTGCTTTTTCTTCACCAAGCACTCAATTTCCTCCCTACCTGTAGTTTGTTTCTTGTTTTCACTGCTTGATGGACATGTGTTGCACCGTGAACGACTATCGACTTGTTACGATGCATATTGGACCTATTATGTTTGCGATGTCGTGTATGTGAGATATTGTGTGCTCGTGATGTTATATATATGTGGTTTTGAGTTTGTGATGAGATGAATGTGACATACATGTGCTATATTGTGTTTGTGATATCATAGATGTGATATATATCTTTTATATGCAGTGTTTTAGAAAAAAATTAATTTTAGAGGCTTTGCCGGGTGCCCTGGCCCTGGCACTCAGCAAAGCTAGGAATTCCTCATGCTCAAAATTCCCAGCTTTGCCGGGTGCCCGGGCCCTAGCACCCGGCAAAGATTTTTTTCAAAAAAATTCTTTGCCGGGTGTCTCCTTGACAGGGCACCTGACAAAGAAATTATGAAAAAAAAATAAAAACTTCTTTGTCAGGTGCCTACTTGACAGGACACCCGGCAAATAAATTACAAAAAAATAAAAACTTCTTTGCCGGGTGCCTGCTTGACGGGGCACCCGACAAAGAAATTACAAAAAAACTTCTTTGCCGGGTGCCTACTTGACAGGGCACCCGGCAAAGAAATTACAAAAAAATATAAAAACTCTTTGCCGGGTGCCTCTAATATGGCACCCGGCAAAGCAAGGGCTAACGGACCGGCGCCATCTCGGTGACTTTTCTTTGCCGGGTGTGAAGTTTACACCCGGCAAAGTCTTTGCCGGGTGCCTGATAAAAAGCACCCAGCAAAGAAATCTTTGCCGGCTAATTTTTTACCGGAGGCTCTTTGCCGAAGGCTGCACCTGACAAAACCTTTGCCGAGTGTAAAGTAGCCTTTGCCGGGTGCATTCAGCACCCGGCATGCACCCGGTAAAGCCTTTGCCGGGTGCAAAGTAGCCTTTGCGGGGTGCATTCGGCACCCGACATGCACCTGGCAAAGCGCCTGAATCCAGTAGTGCAAATACATCTTCTTGTTGTCTGCTTTATCATGTTAAAATTTTAAAAAAATCGAAAGGTCCACAGTACTTATTCGTCCAAGGGCCTCGAAACTATAGAGCCGGCCTGTTTACATGGCGGTCGCTAGGCTAAATTAAAGAGCAATTAACCAATACTTGTACTAGCTAGATAAGCATAAGGATCATATCTGTCATGCATTGTCCTGCTGTACATGATCAATTTTTATTGTTGATACTCACAATCACAACCTATTTTGCAGCGCATTTGCCTTTGCGTGGTGCTGGTATTTTGTACTCGTGAACATCATAGAGTGCTGCGTGCGAGCATGTGATTTAATTTGAGGGTTTTTCGTCGATTCAGGTACTGCCATCTGTACACTAATTTATTTTAAGTGTGCTCGCCCTTTATGTCAGCTCTAAATTTTACTCACTGTCGTTGTTGAATTTGGAACTTATGTTGTTTTTCTGATGTGTATAGACTAGGAAGTAGCTCTACCACAAACCCCAGAACTACATCAGAGCAATGGAGCACACACTGTTGAGTTTGGGCATGTCTGTGCTGAGTGCAGCGCTTGCCTACGCGAAGTCTGCCATTGCTAAGGAGGTGGCTTTGCAGCTTGGAATCGAGAAAGACCACACATTTATTGCAGATGAGCTTGAAATGATGCTGTCCTTTATCATGGAAGCACATAAGGAAGGAGATAGCAGCGAAGTGGAGGACAGTTTACAAGAGTTCGCAGTTCATCTGGAGAGACCAGCTTGGTGGCGATTCCCTTGCACATTGGTTGCGCGGCACCGTGTGGCCAAGCAGATGAAGAAGCTAAGGGCCGAGGACGTTAGCCAACGGAATATCCGCTACCGTCTTATCAAGGGCTCAGGCTCCAAGGCCGCTGCTGCCGAGCAGTCTTCAAGTAATGCTGCCACAATGTTCGGCATTGACGATGCAAGGCGTGCCGCGAAGCAGGACAACTAGAGAGTGGATCTTGTCCAACTGCTCAACGAGGAGAATGAGAAACTTAAAGTGATTGCGGTGTGGGGCACATGTGGTGACGTAGGCCAAACATCCATCATCAGGGTGGCCTATGAGAACCCGGGCATCCATAGCAAGTTCCTAGTTAGAGCATGGGTAAAAGTGATGCATCCTTTCAGTCCAAAAGATTTTATTCAGAGCTTGGTGAATCAGTTTCAAGCAACTGAAGGGGTTGAAGCCTTGTTTGAGGCAGAAAAGTTAGACCAAGATTTAATTCAGGAGTTCAAAGGCTATGTGAAGGAAAATATGTTTTTTATTGTGCTTTGTGACCTCTCAAGCATTGAAGAGTGGGACTTGATTAAAAAATGTTTCCAAAACAACAAGAAGGGAAGCCGGATCGTGGTATCAACAACACAAGTTGAGGTTGCAAGCTTGTGTGCCGGGCAAGAAAGTCAAGTTTCAGTGCTAAAGAAATTGTCTGCTGATCAAACCCTTTATGCATTCTATGACAAGGTAATATTTCCTGCTAAAGATTGTGTCATTAGTATTTTATATCTTGGTTCCTTCTGATTCGGCTACCAATATTTTCAAACATTAGCCAGAAATATGTATACAAGGATTTAGATTTGTTAAAAGAAGCACATCTGTACCATGAAATGTCTTTAAAAAAAAAAGCAATGGTCATATACAGGTTTACAGGAGAACTGTGGTACCTGCTAAAGATTGTGTCGTTAGTATTGTACCTCTTGGTTTTCTTCTAATTCAACTACCCAAATTTTCAAACATTAGCCATATTTATGTATACAAGGATTTAGATTTGTTAAATGAAATACATCTGTAACATGAAATGTCTATTAGAAAAAAAAAGCAATGGTCATATTCAGGTTTACAAGAGACTTCTTAAATACAAAGATGCGTAAATCTTTTGCGTATTCGATTCGAGAAAAAGCTTACAAGAGAACTGTGGTAATTAAGGGGCGAGTAAAATGTTCTGTTTTTCTTATCTACTATTGCAATTCCTGACATCCCTTCAGTGTCGTTGGTTTTAAATTCTAGTACTTTCTACATGCCAAGGTTTATTAACAGTCACTTCTAACGAAAGTAATAAAGTTAATTGTATAGGGATATGCCATAAGAAAATGTGTTAGATAGAGACGGAGGTACGAGATAGATTGGTAGATTGACCCACTGAATTTACGTATAATGTAGTAGAGTGGAAGGTTTCTTTGTACAGTCTATAACCTAATTGCTGTTTCCTTTCTTTCAGGGTTCTCAAACTGTAATTGATTTAATGAAGCCAATTTGCAGCCGAGAAGATGAAATAATAGAAGAAGCTACAGATACTGATGAAATAGTAGAAGTTGAATCGACGGACACTGAGGGAAAGAAGAGTGTTGGTGCTTTGGAATCCCAGCTTATTGGGCTAGATAAACAGAAGACTGATTTTATACACCTAATACTAAATGAGGACAGCCAAGATTGTCAGGTGCTATCTGTGTGGGGAATGGGTGGTATAGGTAAAACGACACTAGTTGGCTGTATCTATGAAAGCGCAGAGGTGGTTGACAGATTTGAAATTGTTGTTTTATCACCATCAAACGTCCTTTTAATGTTGTAGAGTTCCTTAGGAGTTTGGTTTGGCGACTATGTCAAGAACCTTATACCAAGGAACAACTGATCGAAAACAGTAAGAGCCCAATAGCATCAATGGGAATTGAAGAATTGAATGAGCAACTGAGAGCACTTTTAGAAAATAAGAGCTGTATGATTGTTCTCGATGATTTATTATCTACTGAAGAATGTGATGTTATACAGCCTATATTCCTTTGGATGAAAAAGAGAAGTAGAATCATTGTGATTACAAGGGAGCAAAGCATTGCCTTCCATTGCTCAGGGAAGGATGGAATTGTGTACAACCTCCACATTCTTGAACCTGACGATGCACTATACCTCTTCAGCGAGAAGGTATCAATGTGCTCCATTTTACTGGGTTTGTAGTAGGAATATTTAATTTCATATCATAGGTGAAGTAGCATTATTACTGCAATACTAGTTACCCTAGTGTTCTAGAGGTTTTAGGGATGGTTATGACCTGATATGTTTGGGATTGGGCTCATGTAGACTTTTTTTTCTCGAACACGCAAGAGAGCTGCACATGTTTGTATTATAGGGAAAGAGAGTGGTCCATACAAGAACCCCTCTTACTAGGACCAATGTAAGAGGGGGTAAAACAAAAAAAATTAGAAATAACTTAAATTATTATTAGTCAACCCGAGTATGCAATTGCACCGGACCTATAATCCAAGCCACTTGAGTTCTAGGTTCCGGAGGTTTCTTGCCGCCGCCAGAACCCAGAGATGAGCCACCAGCTGCAAGTTTCTCACAGAGGTTGAGACACTTGGCGAATCTCTGTCAAACACATAGGCGTTTGGTCCGAGCCCCTAAAATGATGAGAGAGTTCAAACATTTCTTGTATTGTTTACCAACTCTTTGATTTTCCTGCACCAAGTGGCAAAGCTGTGTTCCCTTCTATTGGGTACCAGCTGCTGCAAATTAAGTAGAGAGAGAACAGTGTGCCAAAATTGTCTTCCAAGCACACATGTTGTAAGAATATGTTGGACAGTTTCTTCTTCTTGGTCACAGAGTATACATTTATTGGTTGGGGAAGTTCCCTCTTTGTTAGCTGATCAGTTGTCCAACGTTTATTCTTTATGGCAAGCCAAAGGAACATCTTACATTTTGCTGGTGCCCAATATTTCCAGAGACGGCGCCATGGTTCAAACTGAATAGACCCATAAAAGAATCCCTTGTATGCCGTCTTGGATGAGAAAGAACCTCATATGTCATGCTTCCAAATATGCTGATCATCATCAACTGTGAGGGTAAAATTCAGAAGAGCATCCCCAAGTTTGAGGAACTCTATCAGACCATTAAGAGAAAGACCCCCATGTATATCCTGTACCCACACCCGGTTGCCCAACAGCTCCTCAACCTTCCGAGTTTTTAGGATCTTTGATGGCACACAAGCAGTATCCTCGGAGGCCATGTCTACTAGGGAGCAGCCATGTAACCAATGGTCCATCCAAAATAAGGTATTTCGTCCGTTGTCCACATTTGTTATCACCGAGATTGCAAATACTCCTCGGGCATGCGGATGGGATGGGATTTCCAAACCTGATCATGCTCTATCTGCTGAAGTTCTTTGCCACCACAACCACTACATTTGTAGAGTCCACCCCATAATTTCCAAGTTTTGAATACCCAAGCCACCGAGTTCCAAAGGCCTTTGCACTTTCTCCCATCCTACCAAGCAGCAGCCCCCATTCCCCTCTTTGCAACTTCGCCAAAGAAAACCTTGTCTTATCTTGTCTATAGCCTTTATCAGCCATTTTGGCACATTTATCGCAATTAGTAAATAAACAGGGATGGCTGATAGAACAAACCGTACCAAGGCCGCTCGACCAGCTTTGCTCAGGAGTGAGGCTTTCCAACTAGGTAGCCTCTCTGGTACTTTGTCAATCCAAGGCATAAGATCTCTCTTGTGCACCTTCTTGTTAAATACTGGTAAACCCAAGTAAATACAGTAAAATCCTTTGTTGGACATTGCATGGTGTCTTGGACAATCTGAATTGCAGTATGCTCAGAATGAATAGGCACCACACAGCTTTTGATCACATTCGTATGCAAACTGGAGGCTGCACCTAAACACTCCAGTGGTCCTCTAGTAATTCTCAATTCCTCTTCCACAGGCCTAATGAAGAGGGCCGCATCATCCACATATAAAGAAATACGTTGTCCTCCTGCACATCAAGATAAAGGCTGCAGCAGACCTTCCTTTCCTGCCTGTGGAACGTCCATAACAATGATGAAAAACATTGGTGAGAGGGGGTCTCCCTGACGGAGTCCCCGCTGGTGGATTATAGATTCCCCTGGTGAACCATTAACTAGAATTTGTGTTGAGGCGGTGAGAGAAGACTTGAGACAAGGTTGTGCTACCGCTGCCCAAAGCCAAGGTGAGAGAGCACCTCCATTAAAAATGACCAAGAAACCGAATTGAAAGCTTTGGAGATATCCAATTTTAGGAAAAGACTTGAGACTTTCTGACGCTGAAGCAACTTGATAGTTTGTTGCACTAGAATGAAGTTATCATGAATGTAGTGTCCTCTCACAAAAGCAGTTTGATTAGTAAAAGTCATAGAATTCACTTTAGGCGCCAGTCTGTTAGACATGACCTTAGTGATCAATTTAGAAAAACTATGCACTACACTGATGGGTCTGAAATTTGATGGCAAAATAGCATCTGGTTTTTTGGGAGTTAAAACTCATGTATGCTGAATTCAACTGACCCAAATTGATTGCATTCCCTTGCTGCGGTACTAAATGCTGCTAAGAAATCCCCTTAGATGATCTGCCAACAGGCCTTGTAAAACCTTCCAGTAACGCCGTCCGGACCTGGACCCCGATCTGCTTGGAGCATTTTAATAGTAGCCCGAACCTTCTCCCCAGTTACTGGAAGCTCCAAATCAGCGAGATCATAGCCGAATTGATGGACGAAGTCCAGATCAATGGTCAAGTCTCGGGGCGGTGCTGTACCAATAAGACTTTCATAGAAGTCTGTCAGAACTTCTTGTTTTTCAGTTTGTGCTGTGAAGACCTGATCACCAACTTGAAGTTTTGTAATGAAAATTTTCTTCTTGCGATAACCTGCCTGGAGGGTGAGAAAAGGACGTGTTAGCGTCCCCATCTTTCAAGTACCTGATCTGGAATGCAGCCGGGCAATGGTTCTCTCTAAGGATGCCAAAACAAGACAGTGACGTTTTAATTAGCTCTCCTCTCAACCAATTCACAACTTTGTTTAAAAAAATGTTTCAACCAATTCACAACTGACTCTAGGGGTCTGCTGTCCTCGGCGATCTCTAAACAGTGCAAAATTTTATGACCGAGTGCCAATTGAGTTTTAATATGCCCCACTTCCTTTTTACTCCATGAATGTAAATCTCTTGTGAGCCTCTTCAGTTTCAGCGAAATTCTCTGGAAAGGACATGTAGTGGAAAATGGTTTGGCCCACGAATCAGCTACCACATCATGGAATCCAGGAAGTTTGGTCCATATACTCTCAAAATGGAACCACTTCTTTGCTTGGACCACATCAGTGAGCTCCAACACCAAGGGACAATGATCAGAAATCTCTGCCTGACTTTGTAGGATGCAGTCAGGGTATCTCCCAATCTGTTGTACAAACTACAAAGAACTCAGTCCAACTTGACTAAGGTTGGTGAGTCTCATTCATTTGACCAAGTGTATCTTCTACCCAAGAGGGGTGTCTCCTTGAGCTCCATCTCATTAATAAAACGTCTGAAGTGACCCATCATTGCCCTATTGATGTTCACATTATTTTTTGTCCTCTGATGTTCACATTATTTTTTGTCCTCTGAAGAATAGATTAGATTGAAAACACCTGCCTCACACCAAGGACCTTCCACACTGGAATTGCAAACTATTTAATATTATTTTAATCATCTGATTAATCCACAAGGATGACCAATACTGTCTTATTTGGCACACTGTGCATATTTATTCAGATATAGTCTGTGATTCACAGCACAGACACAAGCACACAGAAATAGTGCTACACTATATCCAGAAATAGCACTACACTAGACCAGGAAATCGCAACCATGTAGGAATACTGTCCAAGCTCAGAACTTAGGAGCACTCCATAATTTGGTTATTGCAAGGCCTTTGTTTTGTACTCCTGTTGAAAACTACAAAGAGAATCTGAGTAATTTAATGATTTGCATTGGATGGATGTTAGATGTTACATTTTTTTTATGAAGCAACCATCATTCCATACTTTATTTGTAATATAAAAGAAATATAATTCTGATAGTAAGCTACAGTAATCATTCTTTAGTTTGTAGTACTGAGAATCTTAAATTGTTGTAATATCAGGTATTTGGGGAGGCTCGATATTTGGCTCAGCAGAAGAATTCTGAGTTGGTTAAAGAAGCAGAAAAAAATTTGAAGAAGTGTGGTGGGCTTCCGCTTGCAATTGTTGTCATTGGTGGTTTCTTGGCAAACCATCCAAAGGATCCAGAAGCGTGGAAAAGATTGAATAATAATATCAGTGCAGAGTTGGAGATGAATCCGGAGCTCGGAATGATAAAAACTGTCCTTCACAAAAGCTATGATGCTTTGCCCTTTGCCCTGAAGTCTTGTTTCTTGCATCTTTCTATATATCCTGAAGATCATGTCCTTGGTCGGAGGAGTTTGGTTCGTCGTTGGGCAATAGAAGGCTACTCAACTGAGAGGCTTGGGAAGACAGCATTTGAAATGGCTGACAATTGCTTCATGGAGTTAATTAACAGGAGCATGATATTACCATGTAAGACATCAGCTTTCAGTAGAAAATCAATAGACTCATGCAAAGTCCACGATCTACTGCGTGAAATTGCAATCACAAAGTCTTCGGAAGGAGATAATATTTTCACACTAGAGGAGGGCTGCAACTTAAAATCTACAGCTCGTCATCTTGCTATAAGTAGTGATTGGAAAGGCGATCAGGGTCAGTTTGAGAGCAGTGTTGACCTGCCACAGCTAAGATCGCTTACGGTGTTTGGCAAGTTAGGTCATTTTTCATTTCTAAGAAGATGCGGGTTCTTAGAGTGCTGGATTTAGAAAACACCTATGGTTTAGGCTTTCATGACCTTGATCGTATCGGGAAGCTTCTTCACCACACATATCTTTCTCTACGAGGATGTGAAGGTATCTTTCAACTACCTGATTCGATGGGACAACTGAGGAAGATGCTTACTCTAGATATAAGAGATACTTACATTATTAATCTTCCAAAAACAATCGTCAAACTTCGGAACTTGCAATACATGCATGCTGGTAACACAACACATGTTGAATCATATGAGAGAAGTTTGTTGGAGAGGGGTCGGCACATTTTGTTGGTGGGCTCGATGTTGTGTGCAGCATGTTTTGTACCCACCCATATGGGAATCGAAGGTTTTAAGAGGTGTGATGCTTGCTGCATGCCGGTACGAACTTTCATAGAGGACATTCCTGAAAATCAGGGTGTTTGGGTGCCACGAGGAATCAGACAAATGAGAGGGCTGCTTACACTGAGGGCTGTGAAAGTTGGAAGGGGGAACGCTGTTATTCAAGACATAAGATGTCTGACAGGATTGCAGAATCTAGGAATAGCTGGTATCAACAAGAGGAATGGTCTAGCTTTTTGCTTAGCTATTGCCAAACTGAAGAAACTGGAATCGCTATCTGTGATTGCAGCTTCAGGGGAATCAGGGCTGCAGGGTTGTTTGGATGCAATATCCACGCCGCCAGAAAACCTTGAGAGTCTAAAACTATACGGCAGTTTGGAAATACTGCCAGAGTGGGTCAGAATGCTTCAACAATTAGTAAAGCTGAAACTATTGGGCAGTGGGCTGCTAGATCCAGATGGTGCTACAAAGTTAATAGGAAGGTTGCCCAAACTACAGATTCTAAGTTTCTATGGTCTATCAGTTCAATGTGAACAAATTTCTTTTCGTTCTGAGCAGACAGAAGTTTCTTTCAGAAGCATTAAGTTGCTTAGTTTTGAAGAAACAAACATAAAATCTGTGAAATTTGAAGCAGGAACAATGCCCAAACTTGAGCAACTTAAGGTCATGGGCGAAATAAGTGATGAGTTTTGCATTTCTGGGCTAGAATGTCTCCCAAGCCTTAATGAAGTCCAGTTTGCCGCTCGCTTTCCATGGAATTATGGAAGACTTCGTGATTGTTGTGATTCTGATAGATTGGACATGCTGATTGAGGATGAAGAACAGAGAGAAAAGTGCAAGACAGATGAGTTGAAAATGGAAATCCGGGAACAACTTTCTTTGAATGAAAACAAGCCCATTTTAGTTTGGAAGCATGGAAACTTTGATGCAAGAGATGTGCTCATGTATTTGATCTACTACCTGTACCATAGTCAGTTCTAATATTATACCATTGAATTGCAATTTCAGTCTGAATGAATCATAACTAGTTTAACTACAGATTTGGTGAATCATTACTGTGGTTTAGTATTGAATAGATGTTTTCACAAACCCATGGATAAGAGAACCTTTCATGAGAATAACAGCAACCATCTGAACAGTCCATTCGGTGACACCATGACAGTATAGCACCTAAGATAATGCTTATCGCTGACCTGTTGCACCTACCTCTTTCACTGTCTTCTCTTGTTCTTGTTTTGGCTCTGTTGATCCATGGAATGGTTAACCGTGGTGACAAACAATGTCTCCATCTGTTTTCTATCCTATAATTGGATCTCCAATTGGGTGTGTAGTTCAAATGATGTATATAAGAGCTGAGTAAACCTTGAAAATTATTGTCTATAGCCGTGCTTTTGAACCATATCGTTTGCTGTCATCTTTTCTCAATTGCTTCAAGACACTTATTCTAGGAAAATTCTACTATCTGTGATGTTTTCTGAAACACTAATGTTGCATTGGTCCACATTGGATCAAAGTTGTCCTTTTTTGTGCACATATATCTTGGATTTCAATATTTTTTCCCACACTTTCTACTAAGCATATCTTTGTGTTTGAACTTGGCATTGGTCCACATTGGATCGAAGCTGTCCTCTCTTTTTTGCACATATCTTTGTATTTCAACATTTTCCACACGTTCAACCAATCATATCTTCGTGTTTGGACTTAGCATTGGTCCACATTGGATTGAAGTTGTCACTGATTGCTGCATCACAGTAATAGAATTCCTCAGATGAGACAGACTTGGCCTAGATTAGCGTACACCACACAGAAACATGCAGGGAGGAAAACCAATTAATTCACAAAGATCACATATATGTTCCTGTAATTGCATAATTAGTATATGTTCCTGAATTTGTGTAAAGCCATAAGAATGTGTTGTTTTCTGCCACTGTACTGAGGCAAACAATGATTTTTTTGACGAAGGCAAACAATGAATATAGTCCTGAAGCCACTCGTGCTCCTGTGACCTCCCACAAACAATGTCTTAGTGTTTTATTTCATATATGGATCTATCTTCAAATTCCAACTACTAAATGATGTTGAAATAACTAGTAAGATAATTAGGCGAGGCTGATTGAAACTTTCCTCCTCCCAATGGGGATAATGTAGTGACATATATATTCCTTATGGGAAATAAAAACCCAACAGTTTAAGGTCCCAGGGCTCAGCAGAGCTTGGCAAAATCACTTCTTCTGTTACGGTTCTACAATGTATGGATAATTGAACATAAAACTCGACAGGGGCGGTTAAGACTGCCGCCGCAGCTTTCAATTAAGAAGAAAGTGCATTCTTACCCGGCGAGAAAACCCCCGAACCCCCGCACCCACCCATACACGGTGCCTTTCTGTCGCCCAAGTGGAATTGGGTCGGGGGCCCCCAGTTCTTTGGCATAAGGACAAGCTAGGAAATTTTTTTAACCCAGCCTCAAATTCGCTCCCACTGGGATTCGAACTTAAGACCTAGGAGGTGCCACCGGAGTGTCTAGACCAACTGATCTAGCATCCTTTGGCGGATAATTGAACGTAGATGTTCTCAAATTTTATGTAGGATTTTTTTTTTGAATTCATGCTTTTTAAAGGTTCCTTTTATATGAAGATAATCTGTTTTACTTTCACTAGAACATATGTCTTTAAGTCATTTGAAGCCTTGAAGGAAACTGGACAAAAGCATTCACATTATCAGTACTCTAGTTTTCAGATCTGATCTTCTTGATAACTTGTGAAATTGAAATTTTCCTGAATAGATCATTTGCATATATCACTAGAATAGTATGAGTAATCAGACAAATTTCGTAGTCACTAGAATAATATGCGACTTCTTTCAGTTTTGTTGTAGATTGCTATACATTACAAGTGATGTGATAATCATTTATAAGATTTGGAGCAATAGTTTACCTGTTTTCTCATGGATTGCAACAAGACATGAATGCTTATTGTTCGAATAATGAGTCACTTGATTCCAGAACTTAATCCGCGTAAAAAGATTTATTGTCTCATTCTGTATAGTATATCTATTCATGGTACTAATTTTGTATATCTATTTACTGGTGTCAATTATACCATGCAGCTATATTTGGGCAGATAGAGGAAGCATAGTGAGAGAAGCAAGGAAGCACCGGTACATAAAAGTCATGTAGGCATGTAGCCCGATGACAACAATGGCCACGGTGGACTAGCCCACTAAAAGTTTCAGCAGTCACAGTGCCACGAGAAGAGAGGAAACATCAACGGATGGTACAATACTCTATCCAAATTAGTACTACTATATATATGGAATGTAATAAGTTGGACACCAATATCCATATTGACTTCTTAGCCAAGATGGCCGCAGCCTAAGGGCTGGGTAGTTGGCGCAGTAGAGGTTTGTGTTCCCAATGACTGACTCCTCTATCTGCCATCTATCCGCCAAGACTCTGAAGTCAGGTTCAGTTGGGCCCTGCGTGTGGCCGTCTGGGTGCTTTCAAGCCCATGTATCTTAGAGAACTTGTTTCATCGTTGCCTGCTGGCCTCTAGGCTTCGGCACTAGATTTGCAGCGACTATGGCTGAGTTGTGGAGGAGACTTCTTAGGACTGCTGGATTTCTTGCTTTCGGCCATTCCCGTTCTGCACTTGAGACATGCTATGTTCGTTATCAGGCTTTGAAAGTCATTAGTAGCACAAAAGCATTGCTCAATTCTGTGTTGGAATGTTTTTATTTGAAAGACGGCAACTAGTTATTGCCGGATTTTTATTAGACAACGAAAATTTAAAAACAAAACGGAACTACAGATTTCAAAAACGTGCCTATGCTCGACACCACTTCGGCATGCAGGCCGAGCACTCTACTCTGCACACAAACGAGAGAAACCTGTGTCGGAATGTTAGAGGACAAAATGATGCATGAGGCCAAAAGAGCGAGCGTGAGAAACCCTATTAGTTCTTCTCTGGAGATAGTATGTCCGAGGAGACAAACATTGAGAGCTGGAATCAAACTATTCTCATCGAGACGCTAGGTCTCCTCCTCCTGGTTTGTTAGCTAACAGCTACGCTGCTGCCCTACCCTACCCGCGGTGGGGGTGGCAGGAGGAATCTTGTTGGCTGTGTCGGAACGCTTCTTCAAGTTTACTAGATTGCTTTCTTGCAAGAAATTTCTGACCTGAGACAACACATGGAGGTTCGGTGGCCGATTATTGGGGATTTTTAACTTGATCTACCGGGTTAGAGGACACAAGAAACCAATGTGTAAATTTTCAAATGCTAAATAGGTTCAAAAATACCATTGATAATTTGCAACTGGCGCCGCGTTTACACGGTGTACTGAACAACAAGATCCGAGACAATGAGGAAGATCGATCATTTCCTTGCATCCGTGGAATGGCTAGAAGTGTTCCCAGGATCTGTCTGTGGTTTTTCATTGTAATCCCATAGCAGACTGATAAGAGCAATACTTTCTAAAAGTAGAACTAGACAACCCTAGTCATCTACGTTCTAAGCGTCTCATCCTTGATTGTGCTCAGGGATTAAGCATAGATCAAGATCCCTCCTTCCGTTCCTTAAGGTTCGATATTTAAAAACTGGGTCATCCTGGTGAAGTGCTACATCGGTATATTATCTGTGCGCTTGCGGATAACTTCTATATTTTTATTGCACTTAATAAATACCAACAACGAACTTCCAGTGTCGTTGCTTGGTGAGATTGCGGGCTGCGTCACCAAGACCGCAGAGCATCCGATGCACGACCTCGCCGCCCTGCGTGCGTCGTGCAAGATGATGAAAGCGGTGTGCGGCGAGGCCGTCGTGAGACGAAGCATGGCACTGGATCGGGTGGTGTCGCGGGGGTGTCCGTCGGCGCCATACTAGTACTCACGCGAGTATCACATGAACCTCATCATTAGGCTCGTTGTCTGTTCTCAATGCCGTAGCAATCCGTCTGCTTGCAAACCGATAGCAATGAATCAATCGCCTTCCTTCTGCCTCTAGACTTGCAATGATCAGCCACAGGTTTTGAAATGCGATTGCAGACGTAAGAAAGTCTGGCCCGTGCAATTTTGATCGCATCTAACAGTATCCTCTATGGCAGTTTCCTTAAAGAGGCCAAAAGCAGCTGCATATGATGAGGCCAATTTGCAGCGAAACAAGGAGAGGATAGAGACGGTGAAGAAACACGCACAGACGGTTCGCGACACCGACAGTGATGGCTACGAGCATCACTGCTAGTAACTACTGACGACTACGCTTTTGGTCAATCTGTAGTAGTGGCACAATAGAGTTTAACCGACCTAATACAAAGTTGAACAACAGATAAAATAGTACAACAAAACAATTGTCTCTAGTGAACAATGAAAACATCACACCTATTTCACAAACAGAGAACAAGGGCATATCTCCAATTCCAAAGATACTAAACGTTCACACAATCTGACCATTTGTTGCAAAGAACTGCACCAACACAGACTTTGGAGAGAAATTGCTCAAAAGCACTAAGGCACTGTAACATTAAATCACAAATGTTCGCTTAGCCAAGTCCCTAGGAGTTGAAGACTGAGAGTTGTGCTTGATACGCATGACATACTCGTGGAGCTTTTGACCTCCTCCCGTTTCTCTCTGTAGTTATTCTAAAGCTCTAGTACCTTTTTTTTAGACTCATCAGTTCTGGAATCAAATTGTTCTATCATGCTTAGCAATTCATTCGCTTTGTCAGAATATTTCTGTTCAGCTGCAAGCAGTTCACAAAGCAGTCTCTCCTGTGAAATTCAAGCAGTAAACATCAGCTTGTAGACAGTGGAAGAGGACTGCAATTTAAAATTCAAGAGATTATGCAGAGGACCCTGGAAACAAGGTATCGGATGGAATATTGAATAAGTGGTGCTTGTTCTAGGGTGCTGGCTGCTGCGTCCGTCCTATTGTTGGGGGCCTCCTCTATTTCGTCAGTGTTCTATATCCCTGTGTTTCCTAAGTAATGAGATTACTGAAGCAGAAAATAATCCAATAAAGATCCATCAGTGAAGTCCACAACTCATCCAAAATACAAATTTAACAACAATTAAATTTTCCATGGTACGAGCTTATCCAAATTTAAAGTAGCAGCACATAGATATGTATAACTAAAACTAGAATAGCAGTCAATGTAGCTGTAGCCATTACAAATTTGGCTAAATGAAGTCCAGCCATCACACTTACAATACCATTACAAATTCAGCTAAATCAACTCCAACCATCATGTTAACAATTAGTACACGAGGCTAGCTTAAGATGAGTTGAAGGCAGCGGCTGCAAATTCATAGGAGTTGTACTTTCTATAAGAAGAACCAGGGATCGAGTGCTAGTGCCTTAGTTTTACAAGTGCGAGTGGTAGTGAGCATCATTGGCATCAGCAGTATTGAGTGCAGCTTAAATATTAGTGGCACTAATTTGCTGCCTCCTAACAAATCCAACATCCATGAGCTACAGGGACTACTAGAATCATTACTGTCATGCATGTATCTAAAATTAAGGGATATGGAGGTATGCATAAAAGGTGTTCAATCTAAGCGAAATCCCCAAGTCCTTTAGTAAATCCATGCCGAGGCAAAACCCAACTGAAGAAACAAACAGTGAAAGGGGAGAAAGGAGACCTGTGGATCAGATCTGACGCCTCTGCCGTGGCACACAAGTGACATGGACACCAATGACGCCGCGCCCCACCGGGAAAGCCCTGCCACCTACCTCCAAATGGACGCCGGAGCCACCACAACACACCGGGGATCCTCCGCCGCCACCTCTAGCTTCGCAGCCCAGACAGCACAAGTCTAATGGGTAGATATTTTTCTATTTCCAAGGGATATATATCTAATATATAGGTCATCATGTGATAATAGGCCATCCCCGCTCCCACCTTGCAGCGAGGATCCATCAATGATGATTCACTCGTGACGAGTACTATTTTTGTCACAGAATAAGATCATTATATGACAAAATTTTCAGTTTTGTCATTAGTCATAAGTGATGGAGCTTTGACACGAAGAATAATGATGAAAACAAAAGTATCATCATCAAATAACAAAACTAAATCGTTAATGAATGTTTGTCTCTTGCACCACCTCGAGGACATGGCACCGTGGTCCCACCAGTGGGTCCCACATTGAGGACGTGGCGATGCGGACCCACGTTCAGGTCATGTGCCTTTTTTTTCAAAAAAATTGCTCATACAGCGAGCTTCGAACCCGCAACTTGCCGCTACATAGAGAAGGGCGTTACCACTGGAACACTCTGCCTTTTGTGATAATGGCATGCATATTTCGTTATTTGTAAACATACAACATGGTAATTGAAACTTAGATGAGGACGTGGTGTCTTGGTCCCACTAGTGGGTCTCACACATCGAGGATGTGGCAAAGCAGTCCCACCATCCGGTCCCATGGACCAGCACCACTAGCAGCCTGCCCCTCCCTTTTAATTTTTGCAAAAATATTCCTCCCACATGGGGGATCGAACCCGAGACCTGCCGATAGACAGGGAGGAGTGTTACCACTAGAACTCTCGACCTTTTGTGTTTATTGCACACATGTTTTTTTATTTGTAAACTAAAAACATGAGAATTGCATCTTAGCTCCCTAAATTGAATCGATCACAGTTGATGGGCCCTGATCCCAAGATCACGTGGACCGTGGACATCGGCGCAGGCACTTAACCCTCACGCGGCTGAACCATCGGTGAGGTGGGTGATTGGCGCCGTCAGAGTAGCGGTAGGCAGAGCAGAGTAGCGCCGGGCATCGGCAGCGCCGACGATCGTGTGCTGCTCCGGCATTCAGCATTCTCAATTCCGTGATCGCAGAGAGCAGCGGCAAATGCAGTGGCAACGCAGTCCCGCCGTCCTTTAACTTGAAGGCCTGACTTCTTGCCATCCCTGCAGTAAGTGTTTTGAGTTCATTAATATTCAGTTGTAGGGCCTGGCAGTGTTTGTTTCAATATTCTCTTGGACCTTGCAATCCAATCCATATAGTATAGGCATCGAGCAATTGAAGCCAATATAGTTGATACATTAGTTTGATTGTCTAATTCATCAAGCCACATGGACATGTTGTAGGCTACAAATAATTATTTTCTAAATTAAAGTTTTTCCATATTACTGTGATGGACTGATATAGTTTTGATTTTCTGAATTTCTAATTAAATATATTTTTAACATGTTATATGTTGCCTAGAAAATATTTAACTGATGCATACAAAAGAAAAAACAAAGAAAACAAGAACATTAGCTCATAAAATCACCAAGGTTTGCAATATAATAGTTATCCAAATATTATGTTGCAAGTTAACTCTTGTTAATAGTAAGAGGTTTGATTTGTTTTTCATTTTTTACATATATGCATGTCTTTGATGTGTTTTTGAATTTTGTTGAATTTATTACTGGAATTTAAGGACTGAGTACAAGGTTTTATTGTTTTGTCAAACATGATGGATAGAAGATGGATTTTTGGGACACCGTTCACGCCTGCTTATGTGAAAGGAGTTTAAGAGTTCATGAAATTTGTCGGTGAAAGATACCCCAAAGACAACCACATACTTTGTCCGTGCAGTAAATGTCTTAATCAAACTTTGCAGTCTCAGGGTGATGTAAGTGACCGTATACACATTTATGGAATGTCAGCTAGATACACCAGGTGGATTCATCATGGGGAGTTGGCGGATGCTGCAGTAGTTGAGAATTTGGAGCAGGAGGTCCAAGGAATTGATCCTGACTTTGGCATACATGTGGATGTGGCCGAAGATGATGAAGATGAGGATCACGGAGTACTAGAGATGATAGGAGAGTTGTATGCTGCGACAGAGGCTGCGGGAGGAGAAGTAAGGTTTGCAAGAGTCCTTGAAGATGCAAAGAAGTCACTTAGCCCGAGATCTAGCCATTCAAAATTCTCTTTTCTTATGAGGATGCTGTATATCAAGTCTCGCTATCGAATTGGCAATACAACATTTTTCCTGATAATGAAGTTGTTGTCAGAAGGATACCCTCAGAGTGAGCTACCAAAATCATATGATGAGGCCAAGAATTATCTTAGAGAGTTGGGCCTTGGATTTGAAAACATTGATGTGTGCAAGAACAATTGTGTGTTATTTCGGAAGAGGTATCTCAAAGCGAATGTGTGCCCGGTATGCAAGGAATCTAGATTTCAAGATGGAACTGGGAACAAGCGTGTTCCACACAAGGTATTGAGGCATTTTCCACTTATACCAAGGCTAAAAAGAATTTTTGCTTCAACGGAAACTTCTCAAGAAACAAGATGGCACAAGGAAGTGTGGACGCCAGTCGACAATGTAATGAGCCATCCAACTGATGGGGAAGCATGGAAGGATTTCGACAGGAGGGAAAAAACCTTTTCAACTGATCCGAGGAACCTGAGGCTTGCCTTAGCTACCGATGGATCCAATCCATTTGGCAACTTAAGTACCCAGTACAGTATGTGGCCTGTGCTTCTGACACCGCTGAATCTCCCACCATGGGAATGCGTGAATTCAGCAAACTACTTTATGGCGTTACTCATACCAGGTCCAAAATCTCCAGGAAAGGATTTTGATTTGTTCCTTGAGCCCCTAATTGAAGAACTGCTCGATCTATGGAAGGGTGAGAGCACCTACGATGCAGTATGAAGTTTGACCTTCGTGCTGCGGTGCTGTGGTGTATACATGATTATCCAGCGTTGAGCACATTATCAGGGCGAACAAAAAAGGGTATTATGCATGTATTCATTGCGACAAGGATCCGTTGTCTCGGGCAATAAGGAATAAGTTATGTTACATTGGACATCATCGTTACCTTGTAAAGACAAATGCATTTTGGAGAAGCTTGGTTTCTGATGGTAAGCATGAAAACAGAGATGCACCAGGGAAGTTCAGTTTGGAGGAGGTCGAAGAGGAGCTAGAGAAGGTGAAAGATGTCAGGCCAGGGAAGCATCATGACATTACTGGAAATAAAAGGAAGCACAATGAGGGTCCAAAGATTTATAGCCGCAAATCTGGGTTGTGGAAATTGCCATACTAGAAACATTTGAAGATCTATTGACACCATTTTTTAGCACGTATCAATAAGGATCGGAAAACTAAACTGAATCGGCAAAGGGGTGGTTGCTCTTCAGCATTGCTTCTGACCTACTGATAGATGGTTGCCGATGAAGAGCATGTTGATCTGGATTATTGCCGATGGTGCTGAAAAGCTGATAGAGGATCATTGCCGATGAAACAGAAAAAGCTATTGCCGATGAGATAGGCAGGAAGGCTAGAAGGTTGTTGCCGATGTCAGGGATGTGCCGATGAGGAGATGACCTCATCATGACGGAAGCGGACAGAGGATCGGCGACACGAAGCTTATGATTTTTCGTATTGTAGTTTAAGTCCAACTCCTATACAAGTTTTATTTCTTTTTCAAGAAATAGAGTTCGTATAAGGAATTAGTTTATTTCTTCTATATTTTGAGCTTTACGTATTAAATTAGGACTCTTTTTATTAGCAGAGTATAAATATATGCCGAAGGGCATTGTAATAGATATCCAAGCATCAATAAACCAATCTACTTTTTATTTACCTTTACCAGTACTTTACTTTTCGGTGACTTCGCCAAGTACCTTTTCTTTTTCAATGAGTTCTTTCAAGAATCGACGGGCTGCATCAACTTGATCTCTGATGACCTTGCAGGTTCTGCGTCTACCGAGCACGATTCAGGCTTTGACATCCGGGCGTATCACTGTCGTCTCGTCTAATCTGTTCAACAGTTATCGAATGCTTTCTGAGCTTTGACGTCCGGGCGTATCGTTGTCGTCTCGTTCAGATCTTATTCAAATTTATCATCCTTGTCGATTAACAGGTCAAATCGACTGGCAACTTCGGATATCGATTGTGGGTATTAGCCCGGTGTGTTTGCAGATATAATTTTGCATCAACACATCTTTTGGCACGCCCGGTGGGACCCAGTCAACTGATCTATCATGAAGAATCCTGCTGATATCAATCCAGAAAACATCATCGAGATATTAGAGTCAGATCTCAAGGAGGATCAGAAGCTAGCCATGGAAAAAGCTATGGAGGATTACAGGCAGCTCTGCTTGAAGTCTTTTAGCATGAATAGGGGCGGAGAAGTCATCCAGAAGCAAGATCTGCCGTTGCCTCGGCAGGTAACCTTTGACTCCAACCCTGATAAATTACAGGAGATGGTTAATTCTGCACTAAATCAAGCTTTGATCAACCACTCCACCGTGCTGTCTAATACTGTCTACAATGCTGTTATGCAAACATTAAGAGAAGGACAAGCACCAGGTTATGTCGGGCCGGCATATCATCAGCCGGGATCGGCATCTATCAGTACTCCATCGGCAACTCCAGCCGTTGAGAGTATGGAAGCGCCTACTCCTCCAGTTATATCAGGACCATCTATCATTGAAGCCACGCCGATAGGATTAGATCTAACATCTTAGGAGAGGCCTAGTACTCAGTTGAGCATAGATCTATCGGCATCGGCAATATCAGGTCCTTTAGGTCAACACAGTCAAACTGCTGCTAATTGGTGGGGATACGGTATGCCTCCAGGTCCATCTACTACCAACTCTGGACTGCCTCAAGTGCATGATGTAGCAGGGAAGGGTCCAATGACATCGACCACTCCAATTCGGCCGATGTCTCAAGTGTTACATTATTCTACTGCACCTCCTGCTATACAGCCATTGTCAATGGGATTATACGCGCCTCCGCAACAGATATCTTATGCGAATCCATTGACTAATCCTTCATCAGTTCAACAGAGAGTTTCCACTGTAGGACAGCCCGTAGCGCCATTCATATCTCAATCTGGGTTATCTGCAATTCAGGGCAATTATGCTGGTTATCATCTACCTATACAAGAGCATCAATTGTCCGCAAGCTGTCAGCCATCGGCAAATCAGGTGCCGATGAGTTATAATCTCAATTGGTCAGGGCAAACGCTAGTTCAGCAATCTGCTATTCAGCCAAGTTACCAAGCAATGGGGACTCAGCAGTATTGTCCACAGGTAACTGTCCAAGATCAGACATCGGCAAAACAGCTGATGAACTTTACTCCATAGATTGGTGTCGTGACTATGCCGATTACTCCAAGCTAAATGCCACAGGGGTATGTAGAAGCATATCAGCCAACGCCTCCAGTGGGGATTCAGCCAGTGCATCGGCAAGATCAGGATGCACTCTTAACCGATAAGATTGCAGAAGTGATGAAAGAGCAATTTGGGATTCAGCCCAAGATTAATACTTACTCTTATCGAACTCTGTATCCTTCAGCTTATGACTCGATTCCTTTCCCAAATCAGTATAAGGTGCTAGATTTCACCAAGTTTTCTGGGCAAGATGATACGTCAACGATGGAGCACATCAACCGATTCATCATCCAGTGTGGGGAAGCAGCAAACAGGGATGAGCTGAGGATCCGTTTATTCTCGTCCTCTTTGTCTGGATCAGCATTCGTGTGGTTTATATCATTGCCACCGAATTCTATTCTTACTTGGACCAATCCAGAAAGACAATTCCATAAGTACTTCTTTGCTGGTGTCCATGAAAAGAAGCTTACCGATTTGATGAAGTTGAAACAGCGAAGCGACGAATCGGTAGAAGGTTTTGTGCAAAGGGTACGGGACATGAAAAATAGGTGCTACAGCCTAGTGCTTGATGACCGCCAGTTAGCTGGTTTGGCTTTCCAGGGTTTGTTGCCGCATCTCAGGGACAAATACGATTCTCAGGAGTTTGAAAGCTTAAGCCATATTATGCAGAGGATCTCTGATCAAGGTGCTCAAGCTCCAGAACATAGGAAGAGCTGGAACACGAAGGTGTCCTTTGTAGAAGAGGCAGAGGAATCAGACTCAGATGAAGAACCAACTATCGGCCTGGCTGAGTGGGTAAAGGGTAAGAAGCCTATGCCTTGTCCCTTTGGTCAGAAAGAGCCAGAGAAATTCACGTTTGACATCACGAAGGCCGATAAAATATTTGATCTGCTACTTCAAGAAGGCCAAATCAAGCTGTCACCTAATCATGTGATTCCATCGGTAGAAGACCTGAAGAGGATAAGGTACTGCAAGTTTCATAATGCAACTCACACAGTACCAATGATTGCAAGGTGTTCAGACAGCAGTTGCAATCAGTAATTGAATCTGGGAGGATCAAGTTCGATAACTCTAAAGCTCAGAGGCCGATGAAGATTGATCAACATCCTTTCCCAGCAAACATAGTGGACGCCGTAAACAAGACCAAAGTGTTAACATCGGTAAGCGCTAAGAGGAGAGCATCGGTGGATCCTAGAAATCAAGCAACTGCCGATGACTTGAGGGGGAAAGAGATAATTGAAGAAAACAGTAGTTCTAGAAGACCTCCTAGACCTGCTCCATATAGAATTGTAGGTGACCGCTATCTACATCGGCAAGAGGAGTTGCGTCGGGAAGCGTGGCATCGGCACAAAGATCATTGGAGATGCCCCTTCTTCATCTACTGTTGGGAAGAAGGCATTAAATTGCCTACTGCTGATAACTGCCCCGAGTGCAATGGTTATGATCAAGCCAATTGGGCAGAAAGAAGACCGCGCTATGGTGATCGAAGCCGATACATCGGTAAGCCGATCAGAGAGAGGGCGTCGGTACATGATCGGCTGGGGGGCAGAACCAGTGTGCATGAAAGGCTGGGCAGGCATGATGATTGTTTGCCGATGAACCGAGAGGAGCTCGAGGAGATGGCTAATGCAAGAGTTTCTGATGAAGCAATTCTTTGTAGAGACTCCAATATAAATTGCCCAGGTTCAAGTACAAAACTATATCAGCCCGTCTGGAAGATGAAGCTTCCTCAGTGGTGCCCTGTAGGTCTAACGAAGACTCAGAAGAGGAAATTGCAGCGCGAGCATAAAGAGGAAAACTCCCGTGGGGAAAAAACTTAAGTATGGCAGCCAAAGTGTAAAAATGAAGGCCCATCGGCAGACATCAACATGGTTTTCATATTGCCGATGAAATTCTTAACACTTGCCAATGAAGAAGAAAACAGATAGTGTTTGTTCAAAAAGAGTGTATCGGCACTACGTTAATGTGAAGTTTTACAAATTGCCGATGCATTACATTGCCGATGAGGAAGAAGGTTTACAAGTTCAACAATGAACGGATGGTTGATATCGCACGTAGGCAAATTTGGTCGGCTTCCTCCAGTGTCTTTGCGTCTTCATCGGCATTGCCTTCAACTAGCTTGATCTTCTTCTTAAGCGCCAGCGTCTTGAGGACTTGGTTGTCCCTTTCTTGCTGAAGAGTCTTGATAGCTTCGGGCATTTGGGCCTTCTCCTGATTTGCTGCGTCCAAGGCTCCTTCAATCTGTCTCAGCTCCGCTAGCAGGGCTTCTCTTCTTGTCGATAGTTGAGCAATCTTGTCTTCCAGATCTGCACGGGAGGCTTCTAGTTTGCTGATGTCTTTGTGCTTCTCATCGGCAAATTGCTTGTGCTTCATCATGTCCTCCTGGAGTTTTGACCGAGTGGCTCTATTGGCAATCCCCTGGGCAGCCCTCTGATACTGCAACTGCCGACTCTCCAGATGTGCAGCTTGGAAGAGTGCTTCCTCGACATCGGCAGGAATATGACCTCGAATTCCTTTAAAAGTTGCTCTTGCAGAATCAGAATTCTGGATCAGCAAAGAGGTCCCCTGTTGCAGCAAGGATAATAGCGTCTCCAGCTTTGACTTGGTTTCAGATGATAGAGCTTCAAGGGCTGGAGCAGAGCTTTCTTTAGGCTCTTCATCATCGGGAACAATCCCACTGATAGAAAAGGAAAATAGACTGTCGGGGGAATCTTGCTCCTAAAAAGGAAAAGGTGACATCAGCAGAAGAACCCAAGTGTTAAAGGTTATCTAAGGAAGTTAACTTAATTGTTTCAAGGCAATCTCTCGCCTTTGGCTTGAAGAAGCAACCTCAGGTACAATTGTCGATGGCGTTTCTTGTGTTGGTACCTCGATCGGTTGTTGCTGCGATACCAGTGCCGATGAAGATCCTTGTACGGGTACAATGGCCGATGGAAGAGCAGTTGCCGATGGAGAAGTCTGCACGGGTACGTCAGGCGATATCGGGCGAGGCGGGGATGCCGATGGTGAAATTGGAGATGGTGTAAGTCTTGCCCGCTTTGATTGTGATTCTTTGCCCAATGAAGCCTTATATTTGTGCTGTAAAATATCGGCATCGGATGGCTGGGGGGCATCGGCAATGGATGGCTGAGGAATCGGTACACTTGGGACGGTTGCCGACGCAATTACTTGGTGCTGCAAGAGAAACAGGTGAGTAAAAGTGCCGATCCAATGATGAAGGTTTAAATAGAGAATACCTTTGGAGAATCATCAAAGACGACAAGGCGTGGAGACGAAGGTGCTGCAAGTGGAGACGAAGGGCTGGTTACCGATGAAGATTCCATTGGTGTAGAACTCGCGCCCTGAAATGTGAAATCGGTAAATCACAGCAATCGGCATCTGCAAAAGAAAGTGAGGTGATTACCTGAGATGTCTGTGCTGAGGATGTGATCGATTTGGTGCTCTTCTTGGAATGACCACGGCCCATCAAAGTGTCTAGCGAAGGAGCTTTATAGCCGATGATGGATACTAGGGAGATAGGCTGCAGCCGTATGACCTTGCCGCTCTTACTTAGTGTTGGAACTGGGTCATCGACCTGTTAAAAAGGGGTTAGTTGCCGATGGACTAAAGAGAAGTTAAAAGAAGTGCAGAGGGTCAGAATTACCGCATCGGCAGGGATGGCGTGATCGGGATCAATGAGATTCCAATAAAGATGAGGAGATGCAAAGAATAGCTGCTCTTTCCATTCTTGCCACCATAATTTGAAGGACTCGGTGACGAAGGAAGCCGGTACCCAATCGGGTAGATCGACATTAGAGGTATCGGCATCAGGAAGGAGAGTAACAATCTTGTGCCAATCCACGCGGTTCGCAATAATCTCTCTCGGTTTAATCACATCGGCAAAACAGAGGTTAATGGGCAGTTGTCCAAAGGCTAATTGTCTTGCTGCTGTCGATGGATAATAGAACTCATATGTGGGGTTGATGTTCTTCCCACTACCAAATATGTTGACCGGGATGGCGCGAGGAGTGATTATTGCACTAAGAATGTCGGCATCTTTGTTCAAAGCCTCATCGGTAAGGTTCAAGGAAAGAGAGAATCTTGCTTCTTCATCAACATACGGGACCCAGGCTCGAAGCTCAGAAGGGATGCCGATGTAGAATCTATGGAAGAGATTGCCAATTTTAACTTTGTTTGCCTCCGCCCTTGGTAATACTGCCAATGCTTCTCCAAAGTTGATAGGGGGGTGTGTTGCCGATTCTTCTTCCCCGAGTTGATAATCTTCAGGAAGACTTTGAGGGAATCATTGGGCAAACAGATCAATGTGGAAATACTTGTGCATATGGGTGTT
This sequence comes from Bothriochloa decipiens, assembly GCA_023333625.1. NCBI lineage: Eukaryota > Viridiplantae > Streptophyta > Magnoliopsida > Poales > Poaceae > Bothriochloa > Bothriochloa decipiens. Next base: position 42,782,588 of record CM041633.1, on the reverse strand, counting down.
CAGCCACATATTAATAAACCACCAAGGGCCTCCCAGATTGCCGATGGATTTGCCTTGTAGCAGCCTTTGTGACACTTGGTGAAGGAGATGGTAAATTGAGCCAAGGAGATATCGGCCTAGTGGGAGTCTGACACCGCTAGCCAACATCTCTGCTGCAGGAAGGTGCATGTTGGTCAGTCCAACTATTCTGCCACAGAAGATAAATTTCTCAAGCCACATGTTCAAAAAAGCTGAATGCTCCCTGTGACTGACTGAACCGGATTTCTTATACTCGCTGATATAACCGATCCAGCCGCCAATGTTCCTGGTAGTCAGCCGATGCTTAGGTTTTCTCTAGAACAGTGCGTTGTCATTGGCAGATGAGATGTCCAAGCCAGTGAGCATATACACATCGGCAAGGGTTGGAGAAGTTGGTCCATGTTTGAAGATGAAGGCATTCAGAGTATCAGACCAGAAATAGGAGGCGGCGATTAACAGTGACTCATTCCTCTCCATATCAGCAATAGATAGTCTGATGCACTATTTTAATTTACGTTCCGCCCAATACAGCTCCATTGGCCTTGTGACCCTCAAATACCAGTCTTTTCATCCTTTAGTGGTTTTCGGCCAGGATCGAAAGGTATCAGTCCAGAATCCCAAATCAAAATTCTGAGCTCTAAAGGGGATTCGATTGGTTTCTACGTTTATAATGTTGATTGGGTCTGGATTTCCCATTGGGCCTAGGCAGATAAATTGATTTTGATGCATTGGGATAAGAAGGTTATTGCAAAGTTCCTGAGATTAAAGATTAAAATGGGGAGGAGTCATGAACTGCGCAGAAACGGAGAAAAGAAATATCAAAGGACGGGTAAAAGAAGAAGATTAACCTTGGGGACATCAAAGCGAATAGCCATGGCCACGATGAAGATGGAGAAGACAAAGAATGCTAATGGAGGCTAAGAATCACCGTCAAGAGTGCCGCCGATCGAGTTCGTCGAAGGATCGCCTGTTGATGTCGCCGCTGGAGAGAGAAAAGCTAGGGTTTGAATCACAGATGAAAAAATGGGCCGCGGCGGAGGAAGCATTATATGGGCCTGTTGGTACAGGATTTCCACTACCGCGCGTGCAAATCTCGAGGAGAAGTTCAAGCGGTTTGGGTAATCATGACCTGAAGGAAATTTCGACGCATAAAGTATTTTATACTCCAAAATTGGGGGCATGTGTTGACACCGTTTTTCAGCACGTGTCAATAAGGATCAGAAAACTAAACTGAATCGGCAAAGGGGTGGTTGCTCTTCAGCATTGCTTCTGACCTGCCGATAGATGGTTGCCGATGAAGAGCATGTTGATCTGGATTATTGCCGACAGTGCTAAAAAGCTGATAGAGGATCATTGCCGATGAAACAGAAAAAGCTATTGCCGATGAGATAGGCAGGAAGGCTAGAAGGTTGTTGCCGATGCCAGAGATGTGTCGATGAGGAGATGGCCTCATCGTGACGGAAGCGGACAGAGGATCGGTGACACGAAGCTTATGATTTTTCGTATTGTAGTTTAAGTCCAACTCCTATACAAGTTTTATTTCTTTTTCAAGAAATAGAGTTCGTATAAGGAATTAGTTTATTTCTTCTATATTTTGACCTTTACGTATTAAATTAGGACTACAGAGTATAAATATATGCCGAAGGGCATTGTAATAGATATCCAAGCATCAATAAACCAATCTACTTTTTATTTACCTTTACCAGTACTTTACTTTTCGGCGACTTCGCCAAGTACCTTTTCTTTTTCAACAAGTTCTTTCAAGAATCAACGGGCTACATCAACTTGATCTCCGGCGATCTTGCAGGTTCCGCATCTACCGAGCACGATTTAGGCTTTGACGTCCGGGCGTATCACTGTCGTCTCGTCTGATCTGTTCAACAGTTATCGAATACTTTCTGAGCTTTGAGGTCCAGGCATATCGCTGTCGTCTCATTCAGATCTTATTCAAATTTATCATCCTTGTCGATTAATAGGTCAAATCGACTGGCACACTTCGGATATCGATTGTGGGTATTAGCCCGGTGTGTTTGCAGATATAATTTTGCATCAACAAGATCCCACATAATCTCGATGTGATGCACATAGAGAAAAACATATGTGAAAACATTCTTGGCACATAATATTCTAGGAAAGACCAAGGACACAGCCAATGCTAGGCTAGATTTGTATGACATGGGCATAAGACCTGAATTGCACTTGCAGCAGCATGGCAACTCAGTCATTGCTCCACCTGCTCTGTATGTCTAGGGGAAGGATCAAAAAATCGCGTTCTGCAAGTTTCTCAAAGGTATCAAGTTTCCTGATGGATACGTGGCCAATCTAGTAAGATACATAAATGAAGATGGTTCGAAGCTACAGGGAAAGCTGAAAACACATTCTTGACACATACTCCTGCAAAGAGTCATACCAGCTGGCCTAAGAGGACTGGTGAGGAAGGATGTATATGAAGCAATTGTGGAGCTCGGGACCTTCTTCAGGGAACTATGTAGTAAAAATCTATGAATTGATGTTGTGAAATGGATGAAAGAAGAAATTCCATTGATCCTATGCAAGCTTGTGAAAATCTTTCCCCCTACCTTCTTTGATGTCATGGTGCACTTGGCCGTCCATCTCCTGGATGAGGCACTACTTAGAGGACCTATTCAGTACGGATGGATGTACCCAATAGAAAGGTGGCTAGGAACTTTGAAGAATTTTGTAAGCAATAGGGGTAGGCCAGAAGGATCAATTGCTAACACATATATGGCAAGTGACACCTTGACCTTTTGTTCTAGGTATAGGGAGGATATTGACACTAGATTTAATCGTGATGATGGTAGTGATGGAGAGATGCCATTGCCTGATGACATCTCTGTTTTTAAGCATGGTGTTACTCTTGTTGGATCTGATAGAAGGTAGTACATTGATGATGATGTCCTCAATAAGTTAGTTTGGTATGTGCTAAATAATTGTGATGAAGATGAGGAATATGTGGAGTAAGTATCGTTTAGATGTTCGAGTTTTAGTTTTTGTTTTTTTAAAAACATTATTCTTACGACTGAACTTTATTGCCATGCAGCTTGTACAGGGCCGATCTATTGGAGAAATGTGTACGTGATGTTGATAGAATGGTTGAAAAAGGATTTGCAAAGTGGTTTAAGTGCCATGTAAGTCACTACACATTGTGTTTGTAGGTTCAGTATATTTATTAATATCCTTATGTAACTGGTGAACTGATTGCTTTTGTTGCAACAGATTGCGAAGAAATGCAAGGAGAATCTAGAATCTGTTAAAGAAGGACTGTGGGCACTATCATGTGGCCCAGATTTGTGAGTTAGGACTTGTGCAGCTTGCAAGGTCAATGGAGTGCGGTATGGCACTGTGGATCGTGAGAAGTTCCTTCTGACACAAAATAGCAGTGTAGTGACTGTAGGTTCACATAATGGGAAAGACGTAGACTTTATGGAGTCCTTAAAGAGGTAATTGAGTTGGAATATAACTCGAATCTACATGTCTCACCCTCATTTGACACACCACCAAGGAGCAACACTCATACCATTCTTCAGGATGTAGTAGTAGTACTAGTTATAGTTGGGAGTTAGGGAGAGAGTGCATGTTCCGAAAGAGCCCTTGGAGTTTCAGCAATCCTTGCCTCGGTCCTCTGTAAGGCTTGAGTACTTTTAATATATTTATCTTCTCTAATTTACTAAATTGTCTACATGGTTATCTACTCATGCCTTAGTTCTTTAGCTGAGCTTAGTTGATGTTTAGGTTTTGTACCTTGGCATGGGTTCTCCGATCAATCGATTGCTCTCGTTATAAATTGTGACTAGAGTAGTAATCGCTAGTGCAGACGTGGTGTTTGGGCTAGCGAGTTACCTAAGAATGCGCCTAGCCAAATGGATATTTGTGGTAGCCTCGGGGGTGACAGACCCGACAAGTCCTTTGTATTCCACCATGTTCGGGTTGATGTTTTCATAGGGCTTTTGGCTGCCTGACCCCGTGTCACACTCTATTTTAAAGGATAAAAATAAAATGTATAAATAGCCTTATATGCACCCTAGGAACAGTCACACATACAAGATGACAAATTACAAAGAGTATCATCACTCTGTTTATTACATAACGAACCAATATTTGTCACAGAGTCTTACACATAAACAAATAGATAACTATTATAACTTTATTGCGGAAGCTCCACACAGGGACACGCCAACTGGTGAACACCAAGCCTAGTACTCATCACGATAGCTCTCATTCCAACCTTCATCTGTTACCCATCCGTTATTTTCCAAAATTTGAAAGTAAAGCAAGCGTAAGTACACAACCGTACTCAACAAGCATAACATGGGTTAATGAGGCTCAATTAAACTAACACTGTTTGACTGTATTTGGCTTTTATAAGTTAATCATATTGAGGCATAGCATCAAGGTAGTGAAAATTCCCATATACTCATGATCGGAATAACTGAGGCTCAATTAAACTGATACTGTTTGACTATATTTGGCTTTTATAAGTTAATCATATTGAGGCATAGCATCAAGGTAGCGAAAATTTCCATATACTCATGATCGGAATAACATTAATAAATGTGTAGCAATAACGATATTAAAATGAACATCTTAACAATTTAAGAACCATTATCCTTAATGTAAATGTGTCAAGGCCGCCCTAACCATAGGGCACGGACAATATATTGATTTAAACTCTGCGCAGAGGTGTACACTTTCACTGTGAGTCATGTTCTATAGCAGAGTGAGTTAATTACTCCCAAGTCACCACAAAACATATAAAGCCCCCTATAGATTCTTCTAACCAATCAGGGACACGAAAACATTGAGTGTAGGAACCTCCCTTCCAATATGGCACAATTCTTCCCGGCTGTACTCATAAGGACAGGGGCCGTCCTATACCCAACTCGCAGACCACATAGCCCTCGCAGTTGTACGGAATATCCATGATAAATCACTTACAGACAAGGTCTCATGTTTGTTAAGAGTCATCGTTATCGTTGGTAGCATAAACACACATCATGTTATGAGATCATGACCGATAGAGCACTAGCATCACTACTACCCAATGCAACCCGAGGTTTTCAAGGAATCAGGATATCAAAGCTAGTTATAATCTCTAGGTTATCAAAGAAAACACATGCATATGAGTTGTCATTTATAGTGAATAGGTAACAAGGAAGATCCATGCTATACTTGCCTTGATTCACAAAGTCTTGCTGGTCCTGCTGATCCTCAAAGTAGCCTTGCTCAACAAAACCCTCACCGTTTGAACTCGACATTAACAACCAGCACCAAGCAATCCAATCGAGCATACATACATGAAGCAAATAAAGAGTTATTAGAAAAATAGTACACAAAACCCAACAAAACAGAATAAAAAGTTTACAAAACTATTCTACACGCTTCTATGATCACACAGACGTCTAGCTCACCAAAAACAGAGTTATAACGGCGAAGATATGAATTTTTAAAGATTTCCAATAGATAAATAAATGCATTAAACATGAACTCAAAATATAAAGTCTACAAAATATACCATCAGTGGCATCACTGCATAGATTACGAAATTATGAATCTAACGGAATTTGAACGGACCAAAATGGAGTTAAAACAGAGAAGTTATGAGCGTTTGAAGATAGTGGCAAAACTATAAATAGATAAAAATGTATTTTGAAACTAAAAAAGCAAAAATACGTCTTCCAGAGGATAAAACGTATTCTAGGATCCGTTAAACGAAAAATACATCTTCCAGTGGACAAAGCGTATTTGGAATTTGCTAAGAAGAAAATACGCTTTCCAGTGAGCAAAGCGTAATCGGTGAAAACCACCAAGGGCTCTTAATAGAATAGACAGAAAGGCAGGGGGTTTTCTATAAAGTTTTCGGCCAAAGGGTTACGGGACGATCTGATCCATTGGATTCTGAATGGACGGCTCGGATTTGATCGGGGGGCAGGTGGTGGCGTGCTGCCGGACTGGAGGCCAACCGCGGCGGCGGCCATGAACGGCAGCGAGAAAGCTCACCGGTGTAACTCCATCCAGCGTTCCCGACCACCATTTGGCATGGGACCGGTACCAAATCAAAGAGGGGCTCGTGCCGCGCTCACCGATAAGGAAGATGGTGGCCGAGACGAAGCGAGGACGGCGGGTGGCTCGACGTGGTGGACGGCGGCGAGCTGCGTACGGTCACAACACAAGAGGAGCGAAATTAGGCCAAAAGAAAGAGACCAACTTGCTCGCGAGGTCAAGGCAGAGCTCTGGATGCATCTTACTATGGCGAAGAAGCAACGACGATGGTAAAATTTCAAGCTCTGACGGATGGTGGCAATGGCGGCTAGGGTTTCGGCGGCCGCTGCCGTGCGAGGCAAAGGCGGCGCTTGCTAGGGTTCGAGGAGGAGTTGCGAACGCGGACTCAATGCTTATATAGCCCGAGGCAAGGAGGTCGAGTGACCGGGCGTGCGTGGAGGCAGCACGGGTCGGAGTCGGAGCTTCCGCATTGGTTCTGGGTTAGAGGAGGAAGGAGACGGTGTGGGCCCCGCTTGTCAGAGACAGAGAGGGAGGCGACGCGCGGTGCGGCGGCTTGCTGGGCCTCGGCCTAGCGGCCCAAGAAGGAGTTGGCGCGCGCGGCTTCTGTGGCTAGGCCAAGAGGCGAGTCGTGCCGAGCGTGGGGAAAGGAGCAGGCCGTCGAGCCGGTTGCGGGAAAACGCAAGCCGCCGGTTGGGTTGCTCGGGCCAAAAGGCAGGAGGGAGAGAAGGAGGGAAAGAATTATTTTTTCTTTTTCTTTTATTCAAACTATTTTTGAAACCTATTTTCAAAAGGAATTTGACATCCAAATCAAACCCAACCAAAACCAAACATCACAAAATAAAATATGCACCAACATGAATGCACAAACAAGCTTCTTGACCTAGGATTGATTTTAATTTTATAAAAATAATTATTTTGCCTAGGTTAAATGCCCACAAAAAAAGCTAAATTAAATCAAATTGACTATTTGAAATTCATAAAAAAAATTTAAGGTGTTACACCCTGGTTACCCCTTTCCAGTCTTTTCGAGAACCGAAAAGGAACAACTGTCTCGAAATGCCTTCTAGCTTAGCTAGTCTGCTCCCGATGACCTGCTAGCTTAGCTAGTCTATCTTTTATTTAGAGTTCTCCTGTATGTATCATTTATTAAAACTCTTATCATATCTTTTACCCCAACATCAGTCTAGCTGGCATACTAGCTAGCAGAAGCATGATAGATACATATCACCTTCTTTACACATTGCTTCCCTGTGGATAAATATGATACCCTAGAATTCTCCTGGGTGAAAGATAGAACATTATCCGTGTGCTTGCGGATTTCTCTGTGTGCGTTAACTTATACCAATTGGCTTTCAGGTGCAGTTGCTAGGGATGGACTTAAAACCTCCTTACTTAGCAATTGCGATAAGAAATGCCAACAAGCTTTCTGGCGCCATTGCCGAGGAAGCAATGAGCATTAATGTTTTGATATTTATCTTGATATCTGCTAACATAGTTGCCACTAGCTTTTGTAGGTATATTTATATAAAAATATTATTATCATGAGCCCAGGGTGCATGTCTTTCATGAACAATCAACTCTACCACCCTGCCATTGCATAGATACGCATATACATGTGTACACACTAACTCTATGCAGATGGAGAAAAGTCACCGTCAAGACAAAATCATCCCATCACATGTGATATAACAACAACATTGCATCACTCACAATTCATTCACAAATTGTGAGTGATGAGTCGATCAAGGTATGTGAGAACCAACCTAGAACATTTTATACATTCCAAATTTACTTTTCACCACTGTATGTTTCTTTTTCATCATATATCTAGTGATTTCTTTGGGTGGCTCCAAGCCTTTGAGCTGTATTCGGGCGCCATGCCTAGTCTAAGTAGATGGCATTTTTATTGTTGTCTATCTATTTGATGCTCTTAGTCTAGCCTTGTAGTAGACGGATGTTAAACGGGACCATCTTGGCTTCATATTTTGGCTTCGCCAATGATGTGATGATACTGTTAGATGGTCCGCGCTACGAGAATCAACTAAAGCCTAGATTTGCATGCATATCACTTGCTTAAATTTCCTTCAAAACCATGGCATATTTGTTTCAAATGCATTCATTCACCCTGTTTGCATTACCTTGCATAAAAAAACAAAATGGTTCTCTAGTTCATCATTCAATGTTCGTACATCCGTTTGAAACAATCTCATGTTCATCATTTTCATGCTTCCTTCTTCTGCACTGGCAAGCTTGGTTTGGGAGTTTTGGTCAATTGCAATGATCATGCTTCCATAGGATTTTTAAAGTAAGCATGGTGCTTAGGTTAAATAGCCTGCCTAAATCAAATTAGACATGGAGTCTAGTTTGATTTTTGAATTGAGTTTACTAGTATAGACTTTGGCTGTATGCTTGGACTAACCCCTGCAGGAATTTCATAAATCCATAAGGGTAAGTCTTTGAGATAAATTCATAATGGAAGAAAATCAAAAGTTCATTTGGTGAACTTTGAATGAAACCTTGATCAAAATAAAAAATATCTATTTTATAAAATATAATCGTAAAGCCGCAAAACCAAACGAGGATCCCCAATGGCATGGCAACAACAAGAAGTGCAATCATCCTCATCCATCTCCAGGATGCAATAATGCAAATTCAAGCTTGAACATCATGGAGAAGTCTATGCTCAATGGACTTAAAACGATGAGTCCTTGCCGAAGGTAAATCGGTATTTATCTCATATTTGGTTTTCAAACAAGTTTTGCTTTGTAATTTTGCAGGTTTATCTTTCCACAAAAATATTCTTTGCATAAAATAAAACTTACTAAAAAAATTGCATGTAAAAAAAGGAGTTCTGCTTTATCATTGTTTCCAATAATTGCAAAATTATTGGCAAAAATGAGTGTTAAAAAATTAGTTAAAAAAGAGAGAAAAAAGAAAGAAGAAAATTAAAAAGAAGAAGAAGAAGAGAGGTCCTCCTTTACACCTTTTCTATCAATTAGGCCCAAGATCCATACACACTAGTGTGCATAACTTGGCCTTGTGGTTCACCTGAGTTGAAGCCTGTACGACAACGCCACCGACACAACATCTTCAAAGCTAAATCCACACATGTTGCCGGTAAAAAGACTCAGGTATGCACAAGGTAATAAATGTTCACCAACCCCTCTGCTCATTTTTATTTCCATAGGATCATTAAAATTTATGCTTCCCTTGTTTCTGTCATATGCTCTGGTTTGGGTATGCTTGTATAAGGTACATATACAAGTTTACCTATAGACCTTTTAAATTAAGCATGGTGCTTAGGTTAATATGGCCTTCTTTAATCAATCTTTTGATATGGTGTTAAATTTTTGGTTAAGGAGCTTGAGTATTTTGTTGTCACAAGCAATGGGAGTAATCTGAATGGAGATAAATCTTGGCTATATTTACATTGCACCTTTTATTCTAGCCTTGCTTGAGCTCTAATAAAAGTTGGTTGAACATGTTTTTAACAAAAAAATATATATTAATAATAAGTAATAAATATCTGGATAATAAACTTTTGGTTCCTTGATCATCTAGTCAGTAGGACCCTTGTCTATTTTTAGTTCCTCTTGTTTTCTCTTCTTTGTTAAAAAAGGAAAGGTATAAAAAATTAAGTGTGGGAGAGATCTATCAAGAAATGTAAGAACATTTGAGTTTTCCCCTAAGCTCCCGGGTTCGAACCCTGTGGTAGCCATGTTTTTTCGTTTTGCCAATATTTATTTTCTAAGGTGGTCTCGTACCTTTATCTACAACCAAACTGTAACAACCCTAGAAATCCGGATACTAAAAATACGGGCTTTCAAAAATTTTTCTAAAGTTTACCAGTGTATGGTGGATGTCATGTAGGAAACCCGCCAATAGTTGCACAAATAGCACTCAACGTTAGCCCAAGCATTGCATTTAATTACCAGAGTTTGATTCGCCTCTTATTCGATTTTATGTGATGTTAATAAAAATCGAATAACCTTTTAATACATGTATATATATAGGCCTGCTACCGACCCTCGCTCTGGCCCAGCCAGCGGCCTAGCCCCGTCACGCGCTCAACCGCCGGCGCACACGCGCTCGCTCGCGCGCTCGCCCGACCGCCCGCCCGAGCTCGAGGCCCAGCTCGGCCTGCTGCGCTGCTGCCTGCCCGAGCTCGAGGCCCAGCTCGGCCTGCGCCCGCGCGCTGCCGCGTTTCGCTAGCGCGCGCTCGACCGTCTGCCGACCACCGGCCCAACAAGGCGGCCCACCAAGGGCCTGCCGCCGGATGCGCCCGCGCCCCTCCCCTTTCTCTCGCTGACGCGTGGGACCGTGCTGTCAGCTTCCACCTTTTACCACTTCTGGTCGACCGCACGTCGCGTCCGTCGCACCATTTTTGTGCACCGCGCGCCTCCGCCGTCCGCCCGAGTACGGCCGCGTCCCGCGCCGTCCATCTAACCGCCTGCTTGCACCGCGCTTCACCGAACCCTAACCCTAATCGTGGCCGCGCACAGCCGCCCGATGGGCATCTTCTGCCTCCGCCGTCCATGGCTGGCCGCCGTGCCTATTTAAAGAGGAGCACCCTGGCCTCTAGGGTTTCCCCATCGCCCCGCCGTCTTTGTGGAGACCCGCCGCCAGATCAGTCGAGCGAGGGAGAGAGAGAAGAAGGGAGGAGCAGGAAGGAGGCGGAGCTAGAGCGCTGCTGCCGCAGCCGCCGTCCGCGCGCTGAGGAGGACCTGGGAGCGCCGCATAACCGCCTCGACGCCCCGGCTTCGCATTCCCTGCACCGAGCCGCCACCAAGCCCGCGTCACCTGCCTCGACCGTCGCTACGCGAGTAAGCATCCCCGTCCTCGCCCTACTCAGCCATGGCCACCACAAGTACATCGTCGATGTTCTTGCTCCCCTTACCCTGTTTCTTTCCTTACCGCGACCGATAGCTTCGCCGTAGTCTAGGGCACGTTTTTTGGCAACCTCTAGGAGCCGGCACGGGCCACAGTTGGAGCCACGCACTTTTGCAGCTCTGGCCTCCCCGGACTCTGGCCGCCGGAGCGTCCGCCGTGGCCGCCGAGCCGCGCACGCCCCGCCGTGCCTCGACTAGCCCCAGTAGCTAGCTCATGGAGATCCCAGCTTCTCCAATCGAAGGGCAAGAAGGAAGATGGAGACCAACGCCCGGCTTCACCGGCAAATTTGGCCTCACCGTCGCCAGACGCCGCTGCCGCGCCTCGCTGACCGCCACCGGCTCGAGGGTCGATTTCCCTGAGTTAGAGCACCTAGCCGACCAGCCACGTAGCCCAGCTAATGCTCCGACATTCGTCGAGGGTCCGACTGACGAAGTTGAGGGTCCGCCCGACATTCGTCGAGGGTCCACCCGAGAAGTCGAGGGTCCGCCCGACATTCGTCGAGGGTCCGCCCGACGAAGTCGAGGGTTCACCCGACGAGTCGAGGGTCCGACTGACGGAGTCGAGGGTCCGACCGACGGAGTCGAGGACCTGGCTCTAATCGAGGTCCTGCCCGAGTCGAGGACCCAGCTCGAGACCAGAGGTCAAGTCTCGAGGGGCGCACTGTTCTCGAGGGCTGCCCCTTTCATGCGAACAAGTCCGTCTTCGAGGGCATGCCCGTTCGCCGGGCGAGGCTTCGTTCTCAAGGCCAGTCCGTTCGCCCGAGCGAAGTTCCGTCCTCGAGGGGTCGCCCGATCGCACCCTCGAGTGTACGGCGGCCGACCGCCCCCTCGAGTGTACGGTGCCGACCCAACCCGACCGCACCTTTCCCAGATCCAGGCCCTTCAAGGCCCAGTCGAGAACTGTCGACATCGACCGTTGACCTGGCCCCACCTGTCAGTGACCAGAACCGTGGTCCCCACCTATCAGCCACTAAATGGACCCGTCGACACTGATGTCAGCATAACGTCAGCATGACGTCAGCACATCCCCAGCTGCACTATTCCTGCGCGCCACGTGGCCCAATCAGGAGCTGCCACGTGTCAGCTCCAGGTTAATCTGCCCTTTTTCTTTTTCTGAAAATACAATAAACTTCGGAAATTCATAACTTCTTCATACGAACTTCGAAAAATATGAACCAAGTGTCCAAATTTTCATAAAAATAAGCTCTACGTCATAGGCTTGTGTATGAGTGCATTTGGAGTTATTGAATTTTATTGCTTCTTTGTGTTGACTCTATAGGAGCCGCTAACGCGGCTATTATGTCTCGTTTCAGAGGAGGATCAGCTTGAGGAGGACGACTACGAGTACGAGGAGGAGCTCGGTGACGACTTCACAGGTGCCACACCCCACCCAACCTCGTAGATCCTATTACGCATGGCATAATATCTATTATGAATATCACCTGATGATAGGTTGCATGGTAGAACTGCCTGATGAGCCTTTACCTTGTCGCAACCTTACTCCTGCACACCTGCTGATAGGCTAGACGCTTGCTTATTTCTCTTATGATGCTTTACTTCTACTACGCTTATATCTGTGTGATGATGATGCGTGGTGGAGAGTATGGTCATATGGTTAAGGCACGTGGTGCCACTTTACTCGGGGAGAGTGCTGCGTGCGTCTTGGGTGTGTGGTGAGGGTTGAGTTGATTGGACAGGATTCTACAACGAGCCATGTGGGCGAGTCTTGCCGGGGAATGTGTTCTGGGCATTCCCGTGTGAGGTGCTTGTGGCGGGCACATTGTGATGCATAAGGAGATCCCGGGGGTGAGAACCTTCGTGGAGCGAAGCCCCGGGAAGGAGGTGCTGTTGTAGCACGGACTGTTGTAGTCCCAAAAGAGAAGATAATCCTGTCTGATCCCCCCTAGGACCTGATATCTCTTGAGGACCGGAACCTTGGGACTTACGTGCTCACCACTCGCTCTTGAATGGGCGGGAGACGGATGTCTGACTAGCTAGGACGATGCCACTACTACTAGGTTGTTAGCAGAAAGTGTCGGGAGGTACGGGCGTGGAGACCCACACCCTCCTTAGACAGCATAGTGACCACGGGGGCCCGGTACTATGTCTCACAGTCTCAGTGTGCCGGTGGTACCTATCCGGGATGTCCCAGTACTGAGTGGTAGGGTGGCATCACACCGGTTAGAAAGCAGCCGGAATCAGCTTAGGCGGGGCACCGCCGATGATAGTGATCTTGTGGTTACGAGAGTACACACTCTGCAGAGTTTATGAATCTATATATAGTCCGTGGGCCACTGGTATGGCTCTTTCCTAAGACCCACGCTTCTCGGGAGTAGTGAGATGAGTCCTTCTATTTCTCCCCCTGGTGTTACCCTTCCGGCTGTGAGCCGCTGAGACAGGCTCCGAGAGGGAGTTGGACCTGTCGACTGAGTGCGAGAGGGTGAGATGTGTGTGATGGTGATGGAATGGGTTGGATGTGTGGATGAGATGGATTAAATTTGATGAATTATATTATATAATATTGGTCACTGTTTGCATAGGAAACTACAGCCACATAATAGGTCGATTTGATTATATCCTTTGCATCCCACCAAATACTACATAGCAAAAGCAAAGCATAGGGTGGGAGATGTGGCCAGTACAAACCGTACTGAAAATTATTTGGCAGGTGAGCCCGACTACGACTATGACAATGAGGAGGAGTAGACATCTCGTTCCTACGCTCAGGCTTCTTTTTGGAGATTTTATTGTACTTCCGCCTTCCGCAGCTGCCCCCAGAAGCTGCTGCTACTCTGATGATTCTGCCAGTGTGGCGATGAATTATTTATGTAATTCCCCCTAATTGTAATCTTTTGTACTATGTATGGATCCTGTATCGACTACTGCGGGATAACGAGATGGTTTGATGCTTCAAACTATTATATTATCCGCCATTCTGTGTATTTTCCCTTCGTGGAAAATTGAGGATGTTTCACAAACATACTTGAATAGCGCAACGGTAAGGCTCTTTGAGATTCACCCTGAGCTTCCAGGTTCAAATCATGTTGGAGCCAATTTTTTTGTTTTATTTGCCAACAATTTTTTGTTTAATTTTTTCTCTATGGTCCAATTTTTCTTAGATGTTTAATTAGTATAATATTGCTTCTACTTACAACAAAGTTTGAAATGATTTTGAGAAAAATGGGCATGCACTAATATTGCTTCTCACATATATCATTGGCACCAGTGAGCCATGTTCATGCTTGTACAACGTTGGCGGTCCATATTGCATACTTTTTACCGCCGACATGATATGAAAACAATCATCAAAACTTAGTTATTGGGTTTTTCGCTAATCATTTCCATGAGTTTTAGTGTTTTACTTGTTTTGCAGGATGTTATATTAAAATACATATAAAATGGGTCAATAGAAAAGAAAAGAATAAAGAAATAATTTTGGGCCCATGACAAAACAAAGAAGAAAATAGAAGAAGCCCACTTCGGACCAAATTGGGCTGAATGCACCACATGGGCCAACTCAGGACACCGAGAGGAACACGTCCACCAAAATTGGGCTAGTTTGGCTCCGGACCCCTGTCCGCGTGACAGGGGCCTAGCGCGCGCCTGAGTGCTGGCACCAAACAAGCCCAGCTTTGGTCAGTCGGTTCACGATGACGTGTGGAGGTCAACCATTGGCTGCACTCGTACAAGGAAGGTGTGAAACCGATGTGGGGAGGTCGGTTTGGAACTTTCCATGTGGGGAGGAGCATTTTCCAAAGAGCCCCATCCACTCCATCTATAAAAGGAGGCTCTCTCCTCCTCATTTGACACACCACCAAGGAGGAACACTCATACCATTCTTCAAGATGTAGTAGTAGTACTAGTTATAGTTGGGAGTTAGGGAGAGAGTGCAAGTTCCGAAAGAGCCCTTGGAGTTACGGCAATCCTTGCCTCGGTCCTCTGTAAGGCTCGAGTACTTTTAATATATTTATCTTCTCTAATTTACTGAATTTTTTACATGGTTATCTACTCATGCCTTAGTTCTTTAGCTGAGCTTAGTTGATGTTTAGGTTTTATACCTTGGCATGGGTTCTCCAGTCGACCGATTGCTCTCGTTAGAAATTGTGACTAGATTAGTAATCGCTAGCGCAGACATGGTGTTTGGGCTAGCGAGTTACCTGAGAATGCGCCCAGCCCCATGGATTGTTAACCCCGGGGTGACAGACCCGACAAGGCCATTGTATTCCACCACGTTCCGGTTGGTGTTTTCGTAGGGCTTTTGGCTGCCTGACCTTGGTTACATCTTTCCTAGTCTTTTCGAGAACCAGAAAGGAACAGCTGTCCCGAAATGCCTTGGTGTAATCTCTATGTCTGTTCTTTGCTTAGTTAATCCTTTGGTGTGAGCTAGAATAGAACCACAGTATGGGAGGAGAAAATAGGAATCTTGACCTCTCACAATGACCTCCTAGCTTAGCTAGTCTGCTCTGCTATTTTTTATTTAGAGTTCTCCTATGTGTGTCATTTATCAAAACTCTTATCATATCTTTTACCCCAACATTAGTCTAGCCGGCATACTAGCTAGCAGATGCATGATAGATACATATCAGCTTCTTTACACATTGCTTCCCTGTGGACAAATACGATAACCTAGAATTCTCCTGGGTGAAAGCTAGAACGGTATCCGTGCGCTTGCGGATTTCTCTGTGTGCATTAACTTATACCAATTAGCTTTCTGGTGCAGTCGCTAAGGATGGACTTGAAACCTCCTTACTTAGCGATTGCGCTAAGAAATGCCAACATACAAGATGTATACTACCACCTTGTCAAAATTAATTAAACTTTTTATGGAATGTTTATGGTGCCGAACTATGATGTTATGTGCATCTATGCAATTTTCTGACCAAGTTTGCCTATTACTGTAATTATTTGTCGGATTAGTGAAGCATAATTCTTAAAATACCTTAAACTAGCTAAAAAATTCTATAAACTTGCATGGACACCTAAATTTTGGTGTATAATGTTGACAAAAAAGTTTCAAATAATTTTGAGAAAGTGGTTATGCACATCCTCTTAAGGGGATACATGTCTGACATATGGCCTTGTCACTAAGTGAGCCATGTTCATGCTTGTACAAGATGTATACACCTTGTCGAAATCATTTGAAATTTTTATGGGATGTTCATGGAGCCAAACTATGATGTTGTGTGCATCTATGTAATTTTCTGACCAAGTTTGCCTATTATTATAATTATTTGTTGGATTAGTGAAGCATAATTTTTAAAATACATTAAACTAGCTAAAAAATTCTACAAACTTCCATGGACACCTAAATTTGGTGTATGATGTTGACGAAAAAATTTCAAATAATTTTGAGAAAGTGGTCATGCACATCCTCGCAAAGGCATACATGCAAGTTTTTAGAATCTTCTACCTAACTTAAGGTATTTTAGCTTTTTTGTTATTCAACAAATAACTAAGATAATAGATAAAACATGTAATAACAAGTTTCAAAATAAATAGATAAATCAGTACTCAATATTATACTAATTATAAATCTAGCAAAAAATATAAATGTAGACAAATAAATAATAAAAAACATAAATAATTAAAGCAAAAGAAAAAAATTGGGTAGCGGAGGGTTTTGAAACCCAGGAGCCCAGGCCGCGGCAAAATAAGAACAATTAGCGCCAATTACTATTCTGCGTGGTTGAAATTTTCATGAGAACGTGAATTTTGTTTTACACAATGCAGAATAGTAATTAGCGCCACGGGAGGGAAAAATCCCGCCAAAAAAAATGCCGCCTAAAACTGATTACCGAGCTAATTACCCCCACTCCCTCGGCCACTCGTCTCTCTCCCGCACACCCCTCACATTTCTGCCTTTCTCCAACCCTAGCCGCCACCGCAGGAACACAACTGCCATCACCAAGGTGCTTCCTCGTCCGCGAGCTGCACCGTCTCCGCCATCAATCGCGGCATCCACCTCTCTCTCATCGCCCCCATGAACCTATCTCGCCCCATCCACCTCTTTCTCGCCCCAACCTAATCCTACCCCCGCCGGATTTTGGGTCTTCGTCGTGGACAGGGGTTTCCCGCAGCAGGTCTGCCCCCACCAGTTCCGCTTCCCTGTTGACGACCACTGCCGACGAGCACCAGGTCCGCTCGCACCAGATCCGCTTCCCCGTTGACGACCGCTGCCGACGAGCACCAGGTCCGCCCGCACCAGGTCTGCTTCCCCGTTGACGACCACCACTCGCGAGCACCTGGTATACATCCGCAATGGTGGCAACCAGGGGTCAAGTTAGGAAGAGGCCTGCAGAACAAGAACAAGGTAAGAGAGTCCTCTGTATGTGTATTCTATCTATTTCTGAATGTTTTTCTGAATGTTACTGCTTTGTTCGCATGTCTGTTACTGCTTTAGTTCAGTACAAGATAAAATGTTTGTGCCAGGACTAGGGTCTTGGCTAGCCAAACTAGCCGATCTGTGGTAGACCAATGCAGTACCTGTTCATATTGCTAAACTTGAACTAAGTTCTTGGAATTGTGCAGTATACACTGTAACTGTATGCACCTTTTTATGTGTGTCGTGTCTGTCTGATTCTCTCTATATATTATGTCGTTTGGGGGAAAGGAAATTTAAGTTATGATATATGATGGATACACTCTTAATGTGTTCTTACATCGTCAAACTGAAATGATCCTTACTTTGTTACTGCAAGTGCAAAACATCTTGTTGACTGCCATGGTCTAGTGTTCTTCCTACACATAATGGTGCATATGTGGTTGCCTGTGCAAGTAGAAATGCGTAGAATTTTCTCCCTTGGATATCTGGTTGTCAGTATACACAGATTGGTGGGGTATTTTACCAGTGGTGTATAAATATATAGTTGTCTGGTGTGGTTGTGGACCACTGAATATTTACGCCGAACTTCTCCCCAGCTTGGGAGTTATTTGTTTGGTAGCCTATCTGTGGACTGCTATGGTTTACAAAATTGTGATATAGTATTCTTCCTACAAATTGAGGTGCAATATGTGGTTGCCTGTGCAATTGTGTATGTAAAGTAGAAATGTGTAGAATTTTCTCCCCTGGAATATCAGGTAGTCTAGTCTGGGATGGAGTATATTGCTCTAAATCAATCAAATTGTTTCCATAGTGACTAATCCAAATTGTTTCCAAACAGGCCTCCATGGCAACACCTTTCTAGTTGAACGTCTTTCGCATTTGTGTTTATCTATTATGGAGACTGCTATATTAACAACACAACATTTTTCTAGCCATATGCCTATACTGAATGTTTAGCTCTCAACTAAGTGAAATATTGCTAAACTTGAACTAAGTGCTGTTTCAGTTCACTATGGTAGCACTGAATTTTTTCTAGCCATATGCCTATACTGAATGTTTCATATTTTAGTTCCTGATCATTATCATTTATCAGCTTTTAGCACGTGTCACCTCTTATCCCTTAGCTAATAGACACAATTTGCTTGTTCTTTGAAGAACCTCAAAAAACTGAATATATGAGAGAAGCCCGGATGAACAAGTGGCGGCGAATGACAAGGTGTTTGAAGCGCTCAGAATCCTAAAAATATCTAGTGAACTTAGTAATTCTTTACCTCAATCTACTACAAAGAAGGGGAAAACCTCAGCAAACAAAAAAACAAGTAGTGAAGATTCGGATACATCGGAATATCTCCTTGAAAATGATGATCAAGGAGATAGTGATGATGATGAAATTGAATATGATGCGCAACCACAACCCACTAAGGTTTTTAGATATATGCCCTTGCTTTTTATATACATGTTCTTTCTTTCATACCAGTTCATTAATATATGCTCTTGCTTACTAATGCACATGACTTACTTGATTTTTTTCCACAGTATCCTCCGTGGTTTAGTCGGAAAGTCCTTGCTTTGAAGAAGAAGAAGAAGACAGGTCCCAACATGCTGCCAGGAGGTAGGGCTTGTAAGAGAGTGAGGGCACCTGAAGGTTCATAGTTGGAACCTCCTAGGGCCCAATTGAGATCATCTAAAAGGCTTCAACTGTCAGCGAGAGATGGGCAGACTGCAGAGGAAGGCAATGGAGTTGGTGCACAGCAAGGCAATGGAGCTGGTGCATAGCAAGGCAATGGAGCTGGTGGTTAGGACATTGCAGCTGCAGAGAATGACAGTGGAGCTGGTGCTTAAGACATGACTCATGCTGATGAAGACAACGTAGCTGGTGAGGAAGTCACTGAAGGCAAGTTATAGTTTCTTTGTCATTCAAATATGTCATCTCTGTTGCTGATTTGCATGAAACTAAAGCATTTAAATGCAATTTCTATTTTGTAGCTCCTGCACAGCAAGCCCTAAGGGACCATAAGCACCCACCAAGGGAGCACAGCTGGATAGGATGACAAAAGTTATGGGAAGGAGACTGCCCATAGCTGTTGCTGAAGGCAAAAGAAGGCCTCATGAACTTGTTCAAGCAGCCAAGTTTGCATCTGAGTCTGGTGTCATCATTTGGGATAATGTTCCTATCCTACCTCATTGCAAAGATTACAAGAATGACAAGAAATACTACGAGGGGTTTGTGGGAAAGCTCTTTGTAAGTGCCTCCTTTCTTATCTCCCTACTGTAATCTGCTGATAGCTTATATGTTGCAAATAGGCAGCCCAACATCGGTTGCAAACTCCCTGGTTGGCCTGTACAAGCGCACTGAATTTTGTAATCACTGAAGTACAACCCTTCCATTGAAGTAGTAGAACACTGAAATTTAAAAACAATCACTGAATTTTGTTTTGGGCTGCTGCATTTTTCACTCATTTGTTGAACTGACATGACTAGGGGCGCTTGGTCATTAACGATAAAGACAAGGCAACAGAGGAAGCTTGCACCGATGTGCTGTGCTCTGGGGTGCGGCAAAGGCGTTATCGGCTCAAGAAGAAATACTTCGATGGTGTACCTACAAATGAGATTCCGACAACTTCTCCAATTTCTTGCATGGAAGATGATGAGTGGAATGCACTTGCAAAGTGGAAAGAATCAAAGAACATGGTATGTGTATCCTTTCATATTCTCTTTCTCATTCAGTTTGCAAAGGTTCTTCTCATTTTAAACCTATGATCCCAGCTGACACTCCTCTTCTCTTTTTTGTAGAAAACGTGTGAAAAGAACAAGCGGAATCGCAGTAAAGTCAAGTATCATCAGAAGACGGGTTCTCGCAGCTATGTGGCACTTGCATGCATATGTAAGTAAACAATACCTCATACATATTTTCACTCAACAACTTATTCTACATTTGATCTGACAAATCTTTGTTGTAATTGATTCTCTATGAAATAGAAGCAGAACAGTAACAATGTAGAACCAAGCATTGAACAAAATGAAGAACTTGATGTGGTAGAGGCCTTCAAGACATGCCATACCAGCTCCAAAAATGGTCTTGATGAAGCAGCAAGAGAGGCAATTGTAAGTCCCCACATCTGTAACTATAGTGACTACTCATAGTGCTACTTAGTGGTCAATCTGAACTGATCAACTCATACCTTGCTATTTGGTGATTGGCATCATGGGTTACTCTGATTTGTTTTGGCAATGACCCTGCATACCTTGATGTCGAGTAAGTTGATGTTCAGCGATTGGTCTAGTGAGTGACAGCTGGTGTGGGTGACTCCTTGTTTATGTCATAACCTAGACTATGCCTTAAAAAAATTATTACCCTTGTTCTTTACTGGGATCTGTTCCTGCTTGAGATGAACCGGTTCACACTTTTTCAGTACATGAGATGATAGATTATCGAATTTCCTAGCTTCTTGAGATATACTTTATACTTGTAGTTGCAGCACTGTTCCTGATTGTTTCCTTGCACACTAGCTATGGCTGTGCTTTATGTCAGTAAGAACTAAACTACAGTTTACAAAATGTTCCACATAACAAATCATTTAAATTGTATTATAGTCTGTCCATTTTGCTAGCTTTCTTCTACCTATAGATGTGCCTATGATTGTGGGTTAGGAACCATCATGCTTGTCTGATTCTGTTGACTGACATTCTAGATTCTCAAGGAACCAAAGCAACCTTCTATTCTGATATACTTAAACCACTTGATTAGGAGGAATAGTGCTGGACTGCTCCACAACTTTCTTCCCAGCAGCCAACTTACAATGAATATTGTTTGTGTAGTATCCAATAAAGCATATATTCTCCTGTTGAGCATCCTGGAGTAGGGCTAACTGTCTTTGTTCTAACAGTACCTAACTGCAGCCAAGTCTCTAATCCCATGCTTTTAGTATTCTCATGTGCTTTAGTTTGTGTATTATCTGCTATACTAACTGAAGGCCATTCTTTTAATTGAGAACAATCTGAACTTATTGTTTTCACATGCTAGGTGATTCCAGATTGCTTCATTGTACACTAGCTGTGCTTTATGTCAGTAAGAACCAAACTACAGATTACATAATGTTCCACATGACAAATCATTTAAATTGTACAACAATTTGTTCATTTTGCTAGGTTTACTTCTACCTCTCTCTAGCACACATCTTGCTGTTTATATCTTTTAAAATACATCTTTTGTGATATTTGCACCTCACTTTAATGCAATAAATATGAACTAATTATGGGTCATTGATGTTTTAGTCAAATATGGAAGTTTTGAGGGCAGAACCTGTTGCTGCAGGTGAGACGGGAGTATCTAGTGTGCAGATTGTGTCCCAGGTGCTCTCCAAGAACAGCTCAAACATTTTTCAGAAGAATGTTGGCATCAAACAAGTGCCATCATCCAACTCATCAGCATGAAATGAAGGTGAGCTTCGGGAACAACTAGCAGCTGAAGCTAAGGCTGCTGTACAAGGTGAACTCGAGGAGCTCAAGAAGAGAAGTGAAGAAGCTGAGGAAAAGCTGGAGAGGACATAAAGGGAGATGGAGGAAATGAAGAAGCTGGCAGAGATAAACCAAAAGGCAATGGAGGAGAACAATGCGCTGCTCAAGCGTATCTTGTCCCTCAACAATGCGTCTTCAACATGAGCGCTGCTCGAAGCTACTGGTAGTAAGTTGGCATCCTGGTGATTTTGTTTATGCAATGACTTGTAGCTTCTATTGCTGGTGGTTGGCATGCTGCTGGTTGACATGAGGGCTGGTGTTTGCCAATTTTTTATTAGCTGAACCAAGTGGTTGGCATGCTGCTGGTTGACATGAGGGCTGGTGGTTGGCATGCTGCTGGTTGGCATGCTACTGGTTGACATGAGGGCTGGTGTTTGCCAACTTTTACTTATGTTGCTAGTGATGTCAAGTGAGTTATGTGAACTGAGTTTAGTAGTGTTGATTCAGTTGTTTGGTCATTGGAATATTAGATCTGTTATTTTATGGAAGCTTATGGTCACTCCTATGTTATTTGCATTTTCTAATGAAATTAGCATGAGCACCTGGACATTCTCTGATGAAAATTTTGAGCTTTGTGATAATTTTGTAATCAGATCTGTGACGAAAATGAGAACCAATAATAGCAAGACACGTGGATTAATCACATCTTGCCATGTGGCCCACAAAAAAGTAAAATGTGTACCCTCCATGTCAGCGGACACGTGGCAAGCCATGGCAGCAGCAACGTGTCGCGACACATCAGCAGCCACATCAGCAACCACGTGTCAAGACAAGCCACCAGCCACGTGTCAAGCCACGTCATCAGCAATGTGTCAAGCCACGTCAGCTGCCAGTGTGGCAAATGCTGTTTGGCAGCCTGACGGAACGACATACTATGACAAAAACTAGTGTACTTCAATGACAAAAATAGTTCATCACAAAATGAATTCCATTCCGTGACGATGACTGTTTCGTCATAGAATGCATGCACATCTGTGACAAAAATTCAAGTTTCATCAAGTAGTCAATCAATGATGCTCATTCCATGACGAAACAAATTTCATCACAAATTCGTCACAGAATATATGTTGTGATGATTTTGGAGTTTTCTATGATGAAAGCATAGCGTCATTGATGAGCACATCCCTAGTAGTGGCAGAACGAAGGAGACATTGATGTTCAAATGTAGTGCGCACATAAGAAAGTCCGACCTGTACATTTGGCCGCGTCTGGCAGTACCTTCTATAGTTTATCCTCCTTTTAGTGTGATGCTTGTTACTATGTCCTTTTAAGTGACTACTAACTTCATATGATAGAGTATCGACATCTATGACATAAAACGCAAGGGAATACACGATCATCGATACGTCAAGTTCATACAAACGAAACTAATAATTAAAAACAAGTCATTACAATAAACAAGAATGACTTCCCTTTTTTTACAAGCTACTTTCCTCATCTGGTACACAAAAGAGATACGGCTAGAATTTCTCATGGTACACAGAAAAGAAATGGCCGGACTATCCCATGTCTGAAGTCTTGGCTCCTGATAGTTCATATCTGCTAATGTAAGAAAGTCCGACCGCTACATAATTGAACACGTAGTATAAAAAAATTTAGGATATCTCCAGTTATGTATGTTTTAGTATGCCGCTTATTTTCTATCATTAGAAAAAGTTCAGTCAGCTTGCTATCATTAGAAATAGTTCACTCAGCTTGCGGGCTCTTTTTGGATATCATTACTATTTTTTTTAAACGGGGGTACCCATTTCCGTTGATAGAGCAACGAAAATACACAGCAAGCTATAGAATTCACAGATAAGCGGCCAGAGATAACAGAACTTTTAGGAGAAGAAATACCAACACCTCAACAACTGCTCATAACAGTTATCAGCGACACCTTACTACGCTCTCCACCCAAAATAAAGAAGTCTAACAAGATTAGCTAGGACTTTTAGCACAATAGCCAAGTTCAAACAAAGGACATCAAACTGGCTTATTACATGCTCCCAGAAAAGAGTGGTGCATGCAAAAAACCCCAGTTTCTCACATCACTTCCAGCTTGTCATGGTTCACATTCTCAACACATTTTCTTTATTCTTCATCCTTGATTCTGGTCGTCTTCCATAAGCTCCTTAGCAAGATGTAACATCACATATATATCCACTATACGTGGTCCACACGAGGTGGATGACTGTCCCTTACCAGCGGGGATGGCCCAATTATCACTTGGCCCATTTAAGGACTACCCATGGTACACAGAAGGGATAGCGTCGGACTTTCCCATGGTACATGAAAGAGAAATTGCTGGACTATCCTAAGTCCCAAGTGTTGGCTCCTGGCAGTTCATATATGCTAACGTAGAAAGTTTGACCGCTACATAATTGACCTCGTAGGACAAATAATAATGGGTTTATCAGTTTTGATTGTCGTATCAATCAGTATGCAGCGATACAAAACATCATTCGCCTACCTGCTGGCTCCCACATTGCAGCAAAGAGCAAATCTCGCCGCATCATTATGCAGAACGGATCGAGGAACCATGGTGTTGAAATGCTATTGCACACGTATATCGAGGAAAAGGAGCTTTAACAGCCATTAACATTTTCCATGATACGAGCTCACCAAAATTTAGAATAACAGCACATAGATATATATAACAAAAACTAGGATAGTAGTTAATGGAACTATAACCATTACAATTTTGGGTTAGTCAAGTCTAACCATCACACTTACAATACCATTACAAATTCAGCTAAATCAAGTCTAACAATCACACTAACAGTCAGTGCACGAGCTCAGCTTCTTCTATTTGTTACAAACATAGATAACCATGACGACTATTACAATAATTTTGAAGGAGAAAGAGGGTGGAGCAGGTATGGGTTTTGATGACAAATGTCATTATCAACAGCCAAGGTAGGATTTGAGTTGTTTGCTCTTGAGTTGAAGGAAACAACTGCATCTTCATAGGAGTTGTACTTTTTATATGAGGCACCAGAGAACCCATGAACTTGGTCCTAGCAGTCCGCCCAGCTGCGAAAAACCCCTCACCTACGGTGGTGGAACACAGCATAGCAGGCTTTCATCTCAAATCTACAGTATGCGTAGCAACAAGTGCAGCTCAAAGATTAGTGGCACTGATTTGCTGCCTCCTAACAAATCCAATAGCCAGGTGCTACAGGGACTACCAGAACCATTCCCTGTCCCGCATTTATCTAAAATTAAGGGATATAGAGGTATGCATCAAAGGTGATATATCTAAGCAATGTCCCCAAGTACTGTAGTAGATCCATGTTGAGGAAAAATAGAAATGAAGAAAGGAATAGTAAAAAGGGGAGAAAGAAGAACTGCGAATTGGATCTGACACCTCTGCCGCGGCACACAAGCAATGCAGATTGGATCTGATGCCTATGCCGCAGCACACAAGTGATGCGGACGCCAATGCCGCCATGCTCCACTGGCAAAGCCCCGCCGCCTGCCTCCAAATGGATGTTGGAGCCACCACAACACACCAGGGATCCTCCGCTACCGCCTCCGACTCTACCGCAAGTTAAATGAGCAGATACTTTTCCACTTTTAGGGGATATAATACATCCCATATATATAGATATAAGATATAAGATAACATAAAATGTACTTAAATTATATAAAGGCTCCAAGGGGACGAGAACATACACAGGCGCTTAGTGTAGTGGCAGAGACATTCACGTCTTAGTGCCAGGTCCCGGGTTCGAATCCTAGAAAGCCCAATGTTTTTCACGAATTCAACGTCGATCGGAGAATGGTGGTCCCACATGTCTGTCAGAGAAGGGTGGTCGCATGTGAATAGAGAAGGATCCCCAGTTGCGATTCCCAGGTAACTGACGCTCTGGTCCCATGTGTCGGGTGGTGAAGGGTGCCACACGGGCCCACAGGTCGGTCGAAGAAGGGTGGCCCCACGTGAACAGGGATGGTGCCCTGTGGCAGGTCCCTTGCAACTGATGCTCTGGTCCCACACATCCGATGGGAACGGTCCCGGACGGGTCCCACATGTCAGCCAACAAAGGTTGACCCCACATGAACAGAGATGGGCCCCTCATGGCAGGTCCCACTCTGATCCCACACGTCGGATGGAGAACGGTCCCGTACAGGTCCCACATGTCAGTTGACGAAGGATGACCCCACATGAACGGAGATGGGTCTCCCGTGGTAGGTCCCATCTAACTGACACACTGATCCTACACGTTGGATGGAGAACGGTCCCAGACGGGTCCCACATGTCAGTCGTCGATGGGTGGTGGGCTTGGTTCCATGTGGTGGGTCCCATCTAATTGACACGCTGATCTCACACGTCGAATGAAAAACAGTCTCAGATGGATCCCACATGTCAGTCGTCGAAGAGTGGTGGCCTCAAGGTTCCCCTGGCAGGTAGGTCCCATAGGTCAGTCTGTGAACTGTGGTCTAACTGACACGGTTGTCCTGCATGCCAGATGGAGAACGGCGCCCATTCGAAATGGATGAGTAACAGCGGTTCCCATAACGTTGGATGGAGAAGTGTCCGGCTGCCCACGATGAACAGCGGATGGGGGGTACTAGTGATGCGTGGTAACAGCGGATGGAAGTATGAGTGAAGACGACTCTCCCATAGCCAAACAGCTCCGGCCCCATAGCCAAATAGAGTGGCATGGGTTTCAGTGATGAAGTGTGTTGGTCACAGGTCGAGGATATCCATGAAATCGTCACAATCTAGCAATGAACAGTGCCGTGAACGTCTCTGTGACAATTTTGTTAGGTTTTCCATGACGATTCTCGTGACCCTTTTAAAATATGTCATGAAAAACAAAATCATCACGTAGTTCAATGACCAAAGCGACCAAAACATCATGGAAACCACTCTTTGGTGACCATAACCAAATCATCATAAGGATTTTCAACATGGTAGGTCATATCTCTACTAGTGGTACGTGGTAGTAAGGTAACTTAATAGCTCATTGAAGCTACTGTCTGACCAACCATGCAGGGCCTTCATCATTAGCATGTGGAGGTTGAAATGGAGCATCGTCAACCCATCCGGACATTTCTCGCTATCCTGATACAGAGGATCAATTGATGCCTGCTTCATCTCTCTGAAGTTCTCCAACCACTTTAGGCTACCAAACATGATGTTGTCCTCATTGATGTGGTTCGCCAGGTTCACAAACTGTTGCACATCCTCTGGTTCCCTCAATGTAGCCTCCTGACCATTGTCACCACCATCGGCGCCATCTTGCATGTTCTAGAGTAGTTCGTCCACCATGATGTAATCACGAGCATCGTCGGCGGTGGCTGGCGTAGCTGCCGTCAAAGTTGGCACGTATGGTCGAATAGGATATTGGTTCACCATCACCGTCGAAGAGCTCACTCCAGATGCACCGCCACTCACATTGAGCCTTTCGCCGTGGGAAGTCCAAACCGTGTAACCCTCCATGAAACTGTGCACAATCAAATGTGATTGCACGGTACCATCTGGGTAGCTTACCCGTAATCACGAGCATCATCGGCGGCGGCTGGCGTAGCTGCTGTCAAAGGTGGCACATATGGTCGAATAGGATATTGGTTCACCGTCACCATCGAAGAGCTCACTCCAGATGCACCGCCACTCACATTGAGCCTTTCACCGTGGGAAGTCCAAACCGTGTAACCCTCCATGAAACTGTGCACAGTCAAATGTGATTGCACGGTACCATCTGGGTAGCTTACCCGGTTCTCGCACTTCTCACATAGACATGTGGTTGTCGACCACTTCCGACTCTCACGGTGAGCTTTCTCAACGGCGATGAACTTCCTCAATTCATCAAGGTACCGAGGATCAAGCACTCTGTCGATCTTGTACATCCATTCAGACCTGTCCATCCTAGCTGTACATGACACAAGCGGCAAAATGGAGAAGAATTAGAAAAAAATGATCTACCTCCAAAATCAAGAAAAAGAGATAGCATTGGCCAAAAGGCACTAAAAAGTGAAGAAATAGAGAAAAAGAGGGGTGAAAGAGAGCTTTCATGCATCCATGGTGAATGTAAATGCAAGAAACACAAACTTTATCTCTCTACACAATGGATAGATCTAGATATAGACAAAAGCCACTAAAAAGTGAGAAAATAGAGAAAAAGGGTGGGAGAGAGCTTTTATGTATCCATGGTGAATCTAGATGGAAAAAATAAGCTTCATCTCTCCAATCCATGTGGATCTAGGTCTAGAACTAGACAAAAGCCACTAAAAGTGAAGAAATAGAGAAAAAAGGGTGGGAGAGAGCTTTTATGCATCCATAGTGAATCTAGATAGAAAAAACAAGCTTCATCTTTCTAATCCATGAGGATCTAGATCTAGAATTAGACAAAAGCCACTAAAAAGTGAAAAAATAAAGAAAAAAGGGTGGGAGAGAGCTTTATACATCCATGGTGAATCTAGATGGAAAAATAACAAGTTTCATCTCTGTCCTCCATGGATGAAGATCTAGACAAAAAGATGCACCAAAAAAGTGAGGGAGAGGGAGAAAGGGGGTGAGAGAGCAATTATGTACCTCTAGTAGTGTCCTCCTCTCCCAAATCAAAGATCCAAAGTTCAATTTAATGGTGTGGTTTAAAATTAGGGTAAAATCTCCCCCCCCCCACGAGTTAAAAGAGGAGCAGCCATGGGGAAGAAGGGGATGGCGGCGGCGGCTTTCATCATGGAGCTAGAGTTGCGGTAAAGGGGTTAACCGCAACAGGTGCCGAGGCGCCCGGCCGGCCGTGGGCGGCCACCGAACTACCGCAACGGGCAGCCTGCATCCGTGTTGATTTATTTACTTACATTAGTAAAAATTCTAACTGTACAGGAGCACGGGTTGATGGACTAGTTGAGACTAGCCTAAGTGAGCTACTGCAGCTTCCCATGCGTGAGGTCGGCAAGTTGTTTCTCTAGCAGCCATGAGAACTATAGCTCTAGTGGCCAGCACGGCGGTGGCACGGATTGCATCAGCGGTGGGGATGGTACAGCGCGATGCGCAGCGTTGATTTAGCTTTGGAGCACAAGCCGATGCTGTCGTGCGATGAGATGACGAGCAAGCCCCGTCTCTAGCTCATCAGGGACTTCTTTTTACAAAAAGTACATCATGCAGACGGGTTAATTCGCTGCTCTGTACTTGCCATAATTAGCAGCTTGTTGTTTTATATGTTCGCAATGTTGGAGTCTGTGTTTATTTGGTTTCTGATTAGGACCACACCGGGATATCAGTTAGTGATCGGACTTGGCATATTGATTGCTGGTATGGATCGGAGCTGCCCCTTTTTTAATATACTTTTAAGATATTATTAGTAAGGTTCTTTTAAAAATATTATTTATAAAGGATATAGATACAAAATCAAGCTCTATTTTTTATTTGGGTAACCCAACGCGGTGGACTTATTATATCTTGTTACATAGGCCAAACTGTCTGTGCAAAATTGATGTTACAACAACGGATAACTTATGCTCAAAATTGCCCGAGAAAAAAAACTCAAGCATACAATGAAGAAGACCAAAACTTATAGGGTGGGTACAGATTACCTTGTGAGCCAACGAAACATGACTCCAAATCTGGCCATCAGACTGTGATCCAATGTATGAAGATTTGTTTGTTTGACCCTCAGTGTTAGAATAATAGACAATTTTCATGTTATTTTAATTCTATAAATTAACATTATAATGATGACATATAAAAGATTATTAATTATAGAGATCATGACATCAACCATATCCATGACAAAACTACATACTAAAACATATATCGTGTGAAACATGTGAATACAAAAAGCATGAAAGCATGATACATGTAGCATAACAGTAAAGCAAGACATATATCTTATAACAGCAAAAACCACATGACAACAGATAAAATAACGTGGTAGAACTACTGAAACATATAGATAACAACATATGCAACAACATAACTGAACCAGAGAAACATGTAGACATGGCATATAACTTATAGCAGAAAGAAAGACAAGATAACTTATGAAATGACATGACTAAACATATGAAACAGACTCATGACAGCATATGAAGCAACATGGATGAACTACCGAAACATGTAGAAACTGCAGAACAAAAAATAGAGAGGAGATGAACCAATCATACCCTCCCATCTGCGCATCCGAGGTTCCAGAACCTTGTCCAACTTCCTTCGTCATGCCGTAGGCGTTGAAGATGATTTTTCCGCCTGGAAGAAGAAGAAGACGTTCAAGTCGAGGGAGACAACGTCGGCGGCTCCTCGGGGAAGAAGAAGAAGATTAATGGTGGTGGCTCTTCGGGTAGTCGCGTAGACGCTCCCCAAAAACCTAATTGCCAATCCCTCGTGCAAGGTCCCGAACGGCAAGGGCTTCGGGGGCAACTGTCCTCTCACTCCTCTGTGCGCGGAGTTACGAGATGGGGAAAACCTTCTAGCAACTGAATCGAGTTCTAGATTATTTGTTTGGGTAGCCAATGGAGATGGAAAACAGGAGGAGTATATCTTCACATAGGGAAAGCCAAAGGCCACGGTGGCACGTGCAGGGAAGACGGAGAGGCCACAGGGACATCAGGAGTCAAACCGGCTAAGAGTAGAAACTCCCATGGTTAGTGGGTGCTAAAAATTTAACACACCATGCTTGCTCGCTGCCTGCCTCGCGTTGCCACGCAACGCCCATAGCCCGGCCGGCCGACGGCGGCGCGCACGCGCAGGTGGCACACCTTTGTTCATTTCTCAGCTTCTCAATATATATGGAATAATTCCAATCATTTAAGTTGAGTCAATGTCCTTTTAACTTCCAATCTGGTACAGATAATAATACCCACAATTACATACAATAGATTTTATTGATTTATTGAATATATAAATGGGCTTAGCCCATAATAAATCCAACAATCCCCATCAAACTCTAGGGTTTGTAACTTTGTAGTTCTAGAATCACAATTCTTTGATATACCAGTGTTCTGATGGAGATTGTTAAGTTGACATCCACCTAGAACAAGAGTTTCACTCAATCACAACTGAACAATGGACTATGCCTTGAATTGACAGTTTTGTATGTGTTGAGATTCACTCAAGTCCTTTGTTGATACTATGTCGCAACAAGCATCCCCTCTATTTGAAGCATATAAGTCACACTTCAGTGCCTTTTATGAGTATTTAGGAATTACCCATATCCCATAGACTGACCAGCAGTCTAACTCATATAGGTGTATGTTGACATTTCTTAGTGCAATCATCAAAAATAGACAAGAAGCCTATCCCCGGCAACGGCGCCAGAAATGCTTGTTGGTGTTTTTTAGCAAAAGCAGCAAAGTCCGCATGGGCACGGAAATACCATTGTAGCACTTCACCCGGTGATCCATAGGGTATCATAATTTTCACGAGGAAACAGTATAGTGTAGAAGGTTACTAAGCTAGTTACCCAAAAGTGAGAGGTAGATAACTTGGGTAGTGAGGTTTCCTAATGGTCAATTCCATAAAAAGGATATCCAAGTCACGAATATCTTACTTCGGGCACCGGGGCGCACCTGGTCTGCCAGGTGATATTGGCCTGTAGCTCTACGCCAAACCCGAACATGGGGGATTACAAAGGATGGACATGACTAGGTCACTCCCTATAGCCTACCCCTCAACCGTGGGGAACGAGGCAAACGAAGGTAACTCTTAGCTTAGACACCACGTCTACGCTATTCGTTACAACTCTAGCGTTGGCCAGGAACTTTCATCTTTATCAGGAGTCCTCTACTAGAGTTTTCACCGAAAGGATGGATGACGAACCCGTAAGATAGAAACGGACAAGAATAACCTTGCTGAAAGAAATATAACCAAAATTACTTCAAGTAGCAAGGCGCCCGTTGAGGTACAAGCGGGGAGGGAGCCGACAACTCTAGCACTCCTCACCAGGAAGACGATGCTCCTAGGAACCTCCGAAGGAAGCTCCACTAGCTTGATCTCACTCACTCCCTACTTGGACTAGCTAGAAGCTAGGTAGTCACTATGCTCTTCCTCTTGTATACTATGCTACAGTGTGTGAAGAGGAAGAAGAATGGAGTGTGGTAGATGTGTGTATGGTTGATTTGATATGGAATGGAGTTGGAGAGCCAATCCTTAAATAGTGAGTGAGCAAGTCAGTTTGGGGCCCAAATGACAAAAACACCCCCGCACCGCCAGTCCCCCAGCATTGAATGCACTGCCTCACCGAAGATCAGGCCAGGACGCTCAGTCGGTGCGCCGGCCGGCGCACCCAGAGTGGCTCTAGTGCCCATCTTTAATCGGTTGGCTCTGGGCTGCATCTGGACCTGGCCTTCAGTGTTGTTTTGGGCTGACACCTCCTGGTTTGGCCTTTCTCTACTATTTCTCCTTGTTTTTCCTTAGGCCAAAAAAATGAGATATGTGAATTGTTGTTATTTTCCTTCATTGTTGGCCTAATATTGTGTATTTTCATGTATGCCCTACAAAACATGTGTGTACACCAAAACTATGGAATTTGTTAGCTTAAAACTCCTATCTACATTATTTTTGGTGTATTCTATACTAATGTTGGTGGGGTTAGAATTGATTTAAGGACCGTCAACAGTGTACTCCTCAAAAGATGTTCTGTAGGACAACATCTCATCTTCACTTAAGACTTCTTGGAATACAATAAGGTAAATACTATCCTTTGCATCAGACATGAGTCAAGAAAGGGATCTTTCCTCTCAATCTACTCCTAGCTTGTTTCACCACTCTACTTCACAGGATCTCCGATCACATAGAGCAGGTTACCACTATAGTAGATTTCACATGGGTCTCATACCCATCTCTCTCGATGCACTTTCTATCACATTGCGTGATAGACCCTTGGTGAATTGATCTGCCAGATTATTCGACGTGTGGACATAATCCACCATTATAACTCTGTTGGTATTCAACTTTCTAATAGAATTTAATCTTCTCTTAACATGCCTTATAGAATTCATGTTATTCCTAGAACTATTGACCTTTGTAATCACAATATGGTTGTCATAGTTCATGGAAATAGCCGATATCAATTTTTCAACTACCGGTAAATCCAATAGGAAATCACAAAGCCACTCGGCCTCAGTCCTAGCAGTGTCTAATGCTGTGAGTTCTGCTTCCATTTTAGACTTCATTAAGATAGTCTGCTTGCAAGACTTCTAGGAAACAGTGCCACCTCCAAGCAAGAACACATATCCACTCGTGCATAAAGCTCATCACCATCAGAAATCCAATTGGCGTCACAAT
Source organism: Bothriochloa decipiens (assembly GCA_023333625.1). Taxonomy (NCBI): domain Eukaryota; kingdom Viridiplantae; phylum Streptophyta; class Magnoliopsida; order Poales; family Poaceae; genus Bothriochloa; species Bothriochloa decipiens. Next base: position 42,749,608 of record CM041633.1, on the reverse strand, counting down.
AGCCTTCCAGCACTCTTGGGTTCCTAGTATAATGACTGTATGTCATGGTACCTTTCAGATAATGCAATAGTCTCTCAGGAGCACGCTAGTGATCATCTCCCAGGTTTGACACAAACCAGCTCAATTAGCTCACGACATATGAGATGTAAGTCCTTGTTGCACTCTCAAGGTACATGAGTGAGCCAATGATCTTGGAGTATATCAATTGATCCCTTCCTATTTTTTGATTTTTCCTCAATAGCACGCTAGGGTCATAAGGTGTAGGAGCAGGATCACAGTCACTAAAACCAAAGCAACTCAATACCTTTTCCACATAATGGGATTGTAACAAAGTTACCCCACCATCACCTTCTCTAATAAGCTTGATGTTTAGAATGACATCAGCTTCTCCCAAATCTTTCATTTCAAAATTGCTCAATAGAAGTTTCTTTACTTCCTCAATCACATTGAGATTGGATCCAAAGATCAAGATGTCATCAAGATAAAAGCATAGCATATCAGCCTCACCCCCACCATACTAATAATACACACACATGTCAGCTTCACTTATAGCAAAGCCAACAACTGTAAGAGTATTAAGAGTATTATCAAACTTTTTATGCCATTGCTTAGGTGCTTCTTTTAGGCCATACAATGATTTGAGCAACCTGCACACCTTGTTCTCTTGACCATCCATAATGAACCCTTCTGGCTGATCCATATAGATCTCCTCATCCAACTCTCCATTTAGGAAAGTTGTCTTAACATCCATCTGATAATGATAAGACCATAAGAGTCTGCCATAACAATCAATGTGTGAATTGTAGTCAATCGAGAAACTGGTGAATAGGTGTCAAAGAAATCTTCACCCTCTTTCTGGGTATATCCTTTGGACACAAGCCTTGCCTTGTACCTCTCAATTGTACCATCAGGCCTAAGCTTTTTCTTGAAGATCCATTTGCAGCCTATAGGTTGACAACCATAAGGATGGTCAATGACCTCCGAAGTTCCATTAGACATAATAGAATCCATCTCAATCCTTACTGCTTTCTTCCATAGGTCAGCATCAGGAGAGGAATATGCCTCTCTAATGGTAGTTGGTGTATCTTCCATAAGGTACACTATAAAGTCATCACCAAAGGATTTTGCAACCTTCCTCTTGCTCTTTCGAGTGACTATAGTGTCATCCTCCTCAGGGATGTGTACATGAGAATCCTCAACATGATCTATAGGAGTAGACAGTTCATGCTCATAGGGAATAATAGTCTCATGGCTTGTTTCACTAGGTGTATTCTTCATCAGAAATTCATTCTCAAAGAATGTAGTATCTCTTGATTCCATGATAGTATCAATATACATATCAGACACTTCAAGTTTTATAATTAAGAACATATATCCAATGCTGTGAAAGGAATAGCCAAGAAATACACAATCAACAGTTTTAGATCCAAGTTTACGCTTCTTGTTGATTGGCACATCTACTTAGCCGAGCAACCCCAAGTGCGCAAATATGAGAGATTTAATCTCTTCTTTTCCCATTCCTCAAATGGTGTGATTTCTTTATTCTTCATAGGAACCCTGTTCAGGACATGACATGCTATCAATAACGCCTCACCCCACCATTCCTTGGATAATCCCGCAGTGCTTAACATGACATTCACCAACTATGTTAATGTGTGGTTTTTTTTGTTCAGCAATCCCATTGGATTGTGGTGAGAATGGCGGTGTCCTCTCATGAACAATACCATGTTCCACACAGAAGTTATCAAAATCATTAGAGATAAATGGATGCCAGTAGACCATAATATTGGAACGTGTAGTAACTAGTAGCATGTTGTACGTTTAGTAACTAGCATGTTGGCCTAAGGCTAGTCTCAATGCATGTTTTATGGGAGTGTCATGCACATTAAATAGGGTGCCACATCAGCAAAATTGTTGACTTTGCAGGGTCATTAAATGAGGGAGTTTCATCAGATGAGAGAGGAGTTTCATCCCCATGAAACTCATCTGGCTTGGTTACCTAGTTTACAGTCTTGGTAACTATGCCATGAAAGTATACATTGAGACTGGCCTAATGGCTGCTTCACTTGGAACTCGTATTTCGAGATTTTGATTTTTATTTAGCTCATTTAATCTAAGTGCATCCAACGGCCATCCTATTAATTGACTCAGATAAAGGGTGTCATACTATTAACAATAATTGTTTTGAAATGATACTATTAACAATAATATACGATTACTAAAGACTTTATTTAGTTCAAAACATTTTGTTCATGTGCTTTCTTTTCCTGTATTCCAAACAATAAACTTTCTTTATTCCTTTGTTTTTGATTACTGTGTTTTTTTCACTTTCCCAATTCCTGTGTTTTCTACATTTCTACATTTTTCCTATTCCTGCGTTTTTTATTCCTTCATTCCAAATAGGTCCTCAGAATGGATAAGTTCTGAAGGTGCCAAATTCCTTGCCTCAGCAGCCTTATGAGGCTTGCAAGTTGTTTTGATTCAATGCATACATGGCACTTAGACTTATTGACCAAGTTAAATTTAGGAATTGAATTTAGATTCGCTAGCTGCATAATTTAATACAGCCAAAACTTGCATGACAAAAACGTGAATGCCATAAATCTAACTCATCAAAAATATTAACAGAATTCACCATTTTATTACACACATCATGCAGTGATAAGTGGAACAAGCCTCCGCAATCATATCCTTTACCAACAAAAGAACCATGTTTTAACACAACACATTTATTTGACTCTAGAACAACTTTATAGCCATCTCGACATAGCATAGATTCACTAATAAGATTCTTCTTGATGGAGGGCACATGTTGCACTCTCTTCAATGGAACCATCTTCCCTAAAGTAAACTTCAGAATGACTGTACCAACACCAAGAACATGAGCACGCGACCCATTTCCCATCAATAAGGCACCAGACCTCCCAACCTGGTAGGAAGAAAATAGGGAAACATCAGCACACACATGAATATTTCACAACTATCCATCCACCACTCAGGTGAATTACAAACTGAAAGAACAAATGGTAAAGAATTACCATACCAAGATGTTCCATCTCCAGTCTCAGTAGTCGCAACATTTGCTAATTTCTTTTCCCGTTTGAGCTTGCGATGAGGGCACTCACTTGACTAGTGCTATTCACTGCCACACACAAAGCAGTCTCCATTCTTCTTCTTCTTCCTCCTCCTCCTCTTCTTCTTCTTTTTAAATTATGATGTTTGAACAGGCTTAGCTGTATTCTCTTGCTTGTTCTGGTTTATCTTCTTGTTAAACTTGCGGAATCTAGAGTTTCTCTTCTGCACCACATTAGCAGTAGAGGTCTCAACACTATTTCCTTTGTCCTTTGCTCTTGCCCTCTCATCAACATCAAGAGTACCAATAAGCTCTTCCACATTGAACTCATATCTCTTATGTTTGAGGGAGGTGGCAAAGTCCTTCCAAGAAGGTGGTAACTTGGCGATTATACCACTAGCCACAAACTTTTCAGGTAGACAAGGAAAAAGCTCAAGTTCCTTAGCTAGTGCCTAAAACTCATGAGCCTCTTCCACTATAGATCAGTTCTCAACCATCTTGTAGTCATACATTTGCTCCAAGAGGTACAACTCGCTACAAGCATCAGTAACTTCAAACTTTCCCACAAGTGCATCCCACAACTCTTTCCCTGAAGGAAGTGTGATGTAGCTCTTCTGGAATTTGGGATCAAGTGCGCTAATCACTGCTCCTCAAAAGAGGTTGTCATCAACCCTAAACTTAGCATCATCCTTAGGAGGTAAGTTAGCCGGCTTGCCTCAGAGGCATGATAACAAGACATTGCAGTGAGCCACAATTCCATCTTAGCTTTCCAAACCAAGAAGTTTTTAGCATCAAAAGAATCAGGCCTTAACACACCAACAAAACCTCTAATAGAAAATGCCTAGAATTAGGTTTTTGGATTGTTAGAATAATATGCAATTTCCATGTCATTTTAGTTCCATAAATTGACATTATGATGATAACATATAAAAGATTATCAATTATAGAAATCATGACATCAACCATATCATGTGAAGCATGTGAATACCAAAAGCATAAAAGCATGATACATGTAGCATAACAGTAAAGCAAGACATATATCTTACAATAGAAACAATCACATGACAACAGGTGAAACAACATGGCAGAACTACTAAAACATATAGACAGCAACATATAAAACAACATAACTGAACCACAGAAACATGCAGACATGGCATATAACTTATAGCAGAAAGAAACACAAGATAACTTATGAAACGACATGACTGAACATATGAAATAGACTCATGGCAGCATATGAAGCAACATGGATGAACTACCAAAACATGTAGAAACTTAAGAACAAAAAACAAAGAGGAGATGAACCGATCATACCCTCCCATCCGCGCATCTAATGTATCAGAACCTTGTCCAACTTCCTTCGTCATGTCATAGGCGTTGAAGACGATCTTTCCACCGGGAAAAGGAAGATGATGTTGAAGTCAACAGAGACCACGTCGACAGCTCCTCGAGGAAGAAGAAGAAGAAGACGAATCGCGGCGGCTCTTCGGGCAGTCGCGTAGAGTATGCTCCCTAAAAACCTAATTGTCGATCCCTGTGCAAGGTCCCAAACGACAAGGGCTTCGAAGGCACCTGCCCTCTCGCTTCTCCATGCGTGCGGAGTTACGAGATGGGGAAAATCTTCTAGCAACTGAATCGAGTTCTAGATTATCTGTCCAGGTAGCCACAGGAGTTGGAAGACAGGAGGAGTATATCTTCGCGTAGGGAAAGCCAAAGGCCACGGCAGCACCGGGATATAGAGACAGAGAGGCCACCGGGAGATCAAAAGTCAAACTGGCTAAGAGTAGAAACCCCATGGTTAGTGGTTGCTAAAAAGTTAACATGCCACGCTCGCCGCCTCACTACAAGAGATGGTGCTTTACATGACGTTTATTGGTGATGTTATAGAAAAACATCATAGAATTATTTGAGGTGATACATCTGGTTTAGTTTTAATCACACTGAATGTCATGGATCATACTATGCAAAATCTAGAGTGTTGGATATCCAGCCCAACACCAAGTACCCCCTGGCATATATAAACAGAACCAAAAACCTAATCCCGTCCGTCTCCCTCCCTCCGCGCCGCACCCAGTCTCCCTCCCGAACACCCGAACCCAGTCTCCCGTGTCCTCGTCTCCATCACTTCACATCTGTGCCTCCAGCTCTCCACCACCGTCGCCCCTCCACCCCCAGCTCTCCACCACTGCCCTGGCTAGATCTCTATAGATCCATGGAGCCTGGATCTCGTCAAGGTGATTCTCTTGGTCATCTCCGTCAGCCCCACCACCTAGGGGCAGATCTGGCCGGGGCATGGCGATTCAAGTGGGCAGCCAAGCTATTCCGGTGGCGGGTGTCTCGGCGACCGCCAGCCGTGCACGCACGCCCAGGCAGCCGTCTCCATTCTCTTTGTTGCAAGGTCAGAGGTTCTCTAAACCTAAATTTCTGATCTGATTTCATACATGTACCCCATAGATCGTACATTTGCCGAAGTGTTAGGCCTTGCTAGCCCACTGGATGCAGTTAGATACAGTAAGTACATTCCAATATCCACCACAATGTAAGTTTTCTACCGAAGTATTTTGTACTGATTGATTTGTAGTCATAGATAAGTCGAAATGACCATATTTTGTTAAGTGTTCTACATCTTTGTGTTGATTGGGATTGGCAATACGGAATAATGTACTGTTCTGCAAATATCAAAACAATAAACTGTGATAAAGTGGCCATGACGTATTTTCGAATGTTTATGACCAAAGTGATCGTCATGTAAAGCACCATTTGTTGTAGTGCCTGTCGAGCCTGAGCCCGGACGGCGGTGGCGGCGCGCGCGTGTGGCACGCCTTTCTCCGTTTCTCAACTTGCTAATTTAGATGGAATAATTCCAATGATTTAAGTCGAGTCAACGTTCTTTTAACTTCAATCCATTATAAATAATAATACCCATAATTACATACAATCGAGTTTATTGATTTATTGAATATATAAATGAGCTTAGCCCGTAATAATAAATCCAACGACTCGTGGAGCACTCGATCTTTGTACTGCGTTTTAGGTGGTTGTTTTGACGGTGTTTACCCCCAACAATTCGCCAGGTAGCTACGTTGATGGACTAATTTTATTGGATTTTCAAAAAAGAAAATTATTGGAATTCGATTAATGAAATGGACATATTACATCAAAATCAGTGACACACCCCCATAAACGGATAATAATTTTTAATGCATCTAGCAATCTTGAGGCCTTCTTTTTTGCAAGGCGCTTCACAGTCTAAATCCGACTTACAGTGTGAACCACTAATTTCGACGGCAACTGGCCAATCTTGGACGGTGGATGCGGTGGGGGAGGACGGATGAAGCCTACATCGAAATAACACAATATAGAAACAAAACAGGTTGGTTAAATTTTTTTTCCTTTTCAGATAAAGCTTAACATTTTTTTTCTAAAGGTATCTAGTTAAAACACGACGGAGGTATTCATGTAAAGTGATAACCACACCTGGCTGACGTTGAGGTTGAAGGCATGATAGTAAGAACCAAGAAGAAAGCAATGGTCACGGCCGCTATCCTCATTCTGTCGCTCTTAACGAGGGTCATGACAAAGAGGGACACAAAGTATATATATATTTTACTACTCTTTTCTTTTATCTACCTATGTTGAGGTAGTGGATCGAGAATAACTTGCTGTACGTACGCATTTATATTACACAAGTGTTTATATAGAGCTACATCCCTCCCATCCAATTAATATATTATCTTTGAATATCTAAGTTCCTCTTATGACACCTGTACAAGCATGATTATTATATATATGTATACAGTAAAAATTAATCTATATCTATATCTATATCTATATCTATATCTATATCTATATCTATATCCATTATCTAAAAAAAAACTATCTATATCTATATCTATATCTATATCTATATCTATATCTATATCTATATCTATATCTATATCTATATCTATATCTATATCTATATCTATATCTATATCTATATCTATAT
>CM041633.1:42651474-42717235 GCA_023333625.1 Bothriochloa decipiens | reverse complement strand
AACTCAGAATCAACGTTGGAGAAGAACCACTCCCTTGCCGATCAGCATAGTTTTCGGTCCATATTGACACGTGTCAAAAAACGGTGTCAACACCTATGTGTTAAAAGGTTAGCTAAGGGAGTTAACTTACTTGTACAAGGCAATCTCTCGCCTTTGGCTTGAAGAAGCAACCTCAGGTACAATTGCCGATGGTGTTTCCTGTGTTGATACCTTGATCGGTTGCTGCTGCGATGCCGGTGCCGATGAAGATCCTTGTACAGGTACAATTGCCGATGGAAGAGCAGTTGCCGATGGAGAAGTCTGCGCAGGTACATCAGGCGATGTCACGCGAGGTGAGGATGCTGATGGTGAAATTGGAGCTTGTGTAAGTCTCACCCGCTTTGATTGAGATTCTTCGCCCGATAAAGCCTTACGCTTGTGCTGTAAAATATCAGCATCGGATGGCTGGGGGGCATCGGCAATGGATGGCTGAGGAATCGGTACACTTGGGACGGTTGCCGATGCAATTACTTGGTGCTGCGAGAGAAACAGATGAGTAAAAGTGCTGATCCAATAATCAAGGTTTAAATAAAGAATACCTCTGGAGAATCATCAAAGACGACGAGGCGTGGCGACGAAGGTGCTTCAGGTGGAGACGAAGGGTGAGTTACCGATGAAAATTCCATTGGTGTAGAACTCGCGCCCTGAAATGTGAAATCGGTAAATCACAGCAATCGGCATCTACAAAAGAAAGTGAGGTGATTACCTGAGATGTCTGTGCCGAGGATGTGATCGATTTGGTGCTCTTCTTGGAACGACCATGGCCCATCAAAGTGTCTAGCGAAGGAGCTTTATGGCCGATGATGGATACTGGGGAGATAGGCTGCAGCTGTATGATCTTGCCGCTCTTACTCAGTGTTGGAACCAAGTCATCAACTGTTAAAGAAGAGTTAGTTGCCGATGGATTAAAGGGAAGTTGAAAGAAGTGCAAAGGGTCAGACTTACCGCATCGGCAAGGATGGCGTGATCGGAATCAATGAGATTCCAGTAAAGATGAGGAGATACAAAGAATAGCTGCTCTTTCCATTCTTGCCACCATAATTTGAAGGACTCGGTGACAAAGGAAGCTGGTGCCCAATCGGTTAGATCAACATTAGATGTATCGGCATCAGGAAGGAGAGTAACAATCTTGTGCCAATCCATGCGGTTCGTGATGGTCTCTTTTGGTTTAATCACATTGGCAAAGCAGAGGTTGATGGGCAGTTGTCCAAAGGCTAATTGTCTTGCTGCTGCCGATGGATAATAGAACTCATAAGTGGGGTTGATGTTCTTCCCACTTCCAAATATGTTGACCTGGATGGCGAGAGGGGTGATTATTGCACTAAGAATGTCGGCATCTTTGTTCAAAGCTTCATCGGTAAGGTTAAAGGAAAGAGGGAATCTTGCTTCTTCATCAACATACGGGACCCAGGCCTGAAGCTCAGAAGGGATGCCTATGTAGAGTCTGTGGAAGAGATTACCGATCTGAGCTCTGTTTGCTTCTGCCCCTGGTAATACTGCTAGTGCTTCTCCAAAGTTGATAGGGGGACGTGTTGCCGATTCCTCTTCCCCGAGTTGATAGTCTTCAGGAAGATTTCGAGGGAATCGCTGGGCGAACAGATCAATGTGGAAATACTTGTGCATATGGGCGTTCAGCCACATATTGATGAACCACCAAGGGCCTCCTAGATTGCCGATGGATTTGCCTTGCAGCAGCCTTTGTGACACTTGGTGAAGAAGATGGTAAACTGAGCCAAGGAGATATCGGCCAAGTGGGAGTCTGACGCCGTTAGCCAACATCTCTGCTGCAGGAAGGTGCATATTGGTTGGTCCAACTGTTCTGCCATAGAAGATAAATTTCTCAAGCCACATGTTCAAAAAAGCTGAGTGCTCCTTGTGACTGACTGAGCCGGATTTCTTATACTCGCCGATATAACCAGTCCAGCCGCCGATGTTCCTGGTAGTCAGCTGATGCTCAGGTTTTCTCTGAAACAGAGTTGTCATCGGTAGATGAGATATCCAAGCCAGTAAGCATGTACACATCGGCAAGAGTTGGAGAAGCTAGTCCATGTCTGAAGATAAAGGCATTCATAGTATCGGACCAGAAATAGGAGGCGACGATTAACAGTGACTCGTTTCTCTCCATATCGGCAATAGATAGTCTGATGCACTGTTCTAATCTATGTTCTGCCCAGTACAGCTCCATTGGCCTGGCGACCCTCAAAAACCAGTCTTTCCATCCCTTAGTGGTTTTCGGCCAGGATCGAAAGGTATCGGTCCAGAATCCCAAATCAAAATTCTGAGCTCTAAAGGGGATTCGGTTGGTTTCTTTGTTTATAATGTCGATTGGGTCTGGATTCCCCATTGGGCCTAGGTAGATAAATTGATTCTGATGCGTTGGGATAAGAAGCTTATTGTAAAGTTTCTGAGATTAAAGATAGAAATGGGGAGGAGTCATGAACTGCGCGGAAAAGGAGAAAAGAAATATCAAAAGACGGGTAAAGAAAAAGATTAACCTTGGGGACGTCGAAGGGGATAGCCATGGCCGCGACGAAGATGAAGAAAACGAAGAATGCTAATGGAGGCTAAGAATCACCGTTAAGAGTGACGCCGATCGAGTTCGTCGGAGGATCGCCTGTTGATGTCGCCGCTGGAGAGAGAAAAGTTAGGGTTTGAATCACAGATGAAAAATGGGCCGCGGCGGAGGAAGCATTATATGGGCCCGTTGGTACAGGATTTCCACTACAACGCGCACAACCCTAGAGGAGAAGTTCAAGCGGTTCTGGTAATCATGACCTGAAGGAAATTTTGGTGCATAAAGTATTTTATACTCCGAAATTGGGGGGCATGTGTTGACACCGTTTTTGGGCACGTGTCAATAAGGATCGGAGGCTGAACTAAATCAGCAAGAGGTTGGTTTTTCTTCAGCATTGCTTCTAAGCTGTCGATGAGTGGTTGCCGATGAAGGACATGTTGATCTCGTACATTGCTGATGAAGCTGAAGAGCTGTTGCTGATAAGGTTGGCAGAAAATGAAAGGATTGTTACCGATGAGGCGGAAAAAGCTGTTGCCGATAAGATAGGCAGGAAGACTAGAAGGTGGTTGCCGATGCCAGGAATGTGCCAATGAAGAGATGACTTCATCATGACGGAAGCAGACAGAGGATCGGCGACACGGAGCTTACAATTTTTCACAGTATAGTTTAAGTCCAACTCCTATATGAGTTTTATTGACTTTCCCTAAAGAAATAGAGTTCGTATAAGAAATTAGTTTATTTCTTCTTTATTTGAGCTTTGCGTATTAAATTAGGACTCTTCGATTAGCAGAGTATAAATATATGCCGAAGGGCATTGTAATGGATATCCAAGCATCAATAAACAAATCTACTTTTTATTTACCTTTACCAGTACTTTGCTTTTCGACGACTTCGCCAAGTACCTTTTTTTTTCAACGAGTTCTTTCAAGAATCGACGGGCTGCATCAACTTATCTCCGGCGACCTTGCAGGTTCCGCGTCTACCGAGCACGATTCAGGCTTTGACTTCCGGGCGTATCGCTGTCGTCTCGTCTGATCTGTTCAACAGTTATCGAATACCTTCTGAGCTTTAACGTCCGGGCGTATCGCTGTCGTCTCATTCGGATTTTATTCAATTTTATCATCCTTGTCGATTAACAGGTCAAATCGACTGGCACGCTTCGGATATCGATTTTGGGTATTAGCCCGGTTCTGGCCCATTTCTTGTGATGCCATTAATCTAAATTTTTTATTCCTTATTAGTTTCTTTAGGTTTTTGACCTCAGATTAAGATGAAACTCTTATTATATCTCTTATTAACTCTCATTTTTGATATTTTAAAATATGATTTGTGGATTGTAAAATGCTGCCTTAAGCACTACTTTTTTTTTTGCATCGGTAGCCGTTTAAAAGATGCACATCACTTAATCATTGATAAAGCTTGAAGTGAGATCTTCTAAACAATAGGTAAACAGAATATTAGCATTTAATCCCAAAGGACAGGAATATTTGTTTATCTTACTGAAGTGGAGTATTATATTCAAGGACACTCAGCAAGCAGACAAAACCTAAACAAACAAAGCTGCAACAGTGTCCTAGTCCTAGTGTGTGCTTGCCTAGTGACAACAATTGTTCGTGTGCACAACTGAACGGTGTTTAGAGCTCCTATGGATTGCTTGTGTGGAGCACATGCCAATGCCAAATGTTTTGGCAATGCGGCTCGTTTTCTGAATCATAGCTGTTCGGCAAGTCTCCTACAGTACAGAACCATGCACATATCATGTTTTCTACGATGAAACATACTTATTCCTAGCTGAGCGTATAATTATATTATGGTATAAGAGTGTGTATGAATGACTTAAATAAATTACTGTAAGAGTCAAACAAATATAGAAAAAATGCAGACTAGAATTTTAGTGTTGTCTATTGTTTTCTTAGAATTACACAGTACAACATAGACACCTACAACATACACGTATACTCACTCCTCAAATTCTATTCCTATGAGTATCTATAAAAAACTGAGCTGACAAATCTCGAGATTCACAAAGTCATAGGAAATTAAATTGCTGATAGTGTACTCTATTACTAACATCAAGCATCAGGTAGGCCTTTCCTGAATTAGGCATTTAGTGATAATGATAGATCACTGATTCCAACCGATGTGTTAATCCTGTCCATCAATCAAAGAATCAGAGCGTTTCATAGTAGTCCTAAGATGAAGAGCTAGAAGGAACCTTGTCTGCAGATGGAGGTGTCGTGCGTTGGCCCCGATGGACATAGAAACCGAGGCCCGGGTGTTTCCATCAATTAAGGTCCATGCCGCGTGATGGCACGACTCTCGCAGTTCCCATGCTTTATCGGTTGCCAGTGCAGCCTCGATCTCAAGGCCTGAGAGAACCCATCGTGCTCTGCCATAGCGCGCTGTCCCTGCGCCGCGCTAGCACCAACCGGCGCTAGGCTCACCATTGTCGCATTTTGAGATAAAGATTGTTTTCATCCAATTCATATGCAAAGGTTATGAATATTCAATTAAGATCTAGAACTTTGTAGTTGGAAAGCTTTTTAATTTGAAATGATTTAGTGTCAAAAATACTTGCAAAATTCCTCTATTTTGAAATTCAAAAAATTTAAAATTATTGAACAACCACAGATGTCAAAAATAGTTGCTTTCATCAGTATGATCTACAACTTCGCACTTGATAGTCTTTCATCTCAGGTCATTTAGATTCCTAAATATCTATTTTATTCTTTTACATTTCAAAATTTGAAATTTAGAATATTCAGATGACTTTGGACGTGACACAGATTATACTACAGCTGTTTGAAAATTTTAAATCATGAATTTAGAAATCTAATAAAAAATTGCATATTTAGAATTCTAAATGACTTAAGCTATTCTAAATTTTGAATTTCAAAATCTGAGATATTTAAAAGATGTTTCCACACTCTAAATGGTTTAATATGAAAACATGTTAACTACAAAAATTGTAGTTCTCACTGGTCATTACAATCTTGATATAAAGTTTGTTCTTCAACGGTATGTAAAATTAATGAGTTTTTACAAAAACAAAAACAAAAAAGATAAGTATTAAGATCGTAATATAGCAGTGAGGGGCATAATGGTCACATTTTAATTTCTCTCTCATGTATTTTCTAAGAAAAATATTATTCTGATAGTCATATAGTGTCCACAGCAATTAGGACAACTGAATGGTGTCCTCTAGCAAAGATAATATTGAAGTGTCTATGAATAAATGCCAGTACCGAAGACTATCTTGCAACAAATTTACCTCTACGGTGATAGGCAAACAGATACACCCCCGTCGCTTTGACCTTCTAGCATTGCTTCTGCGCGTTGCGTGGACGAAGAAGCCGGTATCTCTGCAACGCAGGGTAGGTCGGAGATGAGAGATGTGCGCTTGTGTTGGCAAGTCTTGAGGAATGCACGGCACGGCGAGGGCGGTTCACGGCCCAGGTACACAGCATACTGCAGACACCAGCCTACATGGCGCGGCTGGGTGGTACGGTTCGATCTATAGCCAAACCGTGCGTGGCTCTCCGCGGCTGCAGTGCTGACAATCGGATTCTTGCGGTCCCGTGTTCTCTCGCGTGGTCGGGACAATAGCTGGCACCCGGCCAAATTCCATTGTAATCGGCTCCAAACAAGACATAGTAGGTAGCACTACGGAAAACGCTAGGTCCTACCACGTCCAAATACAGTGTAATTTGGCTTGAGCGTACGTGGAGAATGCCACGTAGTATAGAGAGCGAGAGAGAGAGAGAAAATAGGGGCTTTTTTGGGCATGTCATGCGTAGAGTATAGGTACGCAGTACTGTATGAGTATAGATTGAGTGAGATCAACGGTCGCCACCGAGCATCAAAATCCTTGGAATAAGCACTTCCATGGGTGTCCAACGCAGGACCATCAAAATCCTAGGAATAATTGCTCCTGCGGAGCATCAAAATCCTAGGAATAATTGAGGCACTAAGTCGCAAAAAGTGCTATTAAGGCACTTGTGACAGCTACTTTGCGAGTATACATGACCTAGTGTTTTGACCCGACTCAAGCAAGGAATTTTTTTTATTAATAAATTTATTTTTTTAAAAAATTACAAAATTAGTCTCCATTTTTAAAAATTACAGGAATAGGCCACCAGTCGTCCGTTGGAAGGGCGAAGATGGGCCTTGTCGCCCGACTGGCGGGCTACTTGGGCCATGTCGCCCGACCAGTGGGCGACTTGGCTGTGCACGTGGCATGGCGGGTCCCACGTCGCCCGGCCGATGGGCGACGTGGCCCATGTCGCCCGACCAGTGGGCGACTTGGGCGGGCCCCACGTCGCCCGGCCGATGGGCGACGTGGCCCATGTCGCCCGACCAGTGGGCGACTTGGCCCATGTCGCCCGGCCAGTGGGCGACTTGGCCCATGTCGCCCGAACACGGGGCGACGTGACGCCACTATAAATAACCGCGGCCGGCTGGGAGAAGAGAACAGAAGGAGAGGAGAGGAGAGGAGAGAAGAGAAGAGAAGAGAAGAAGAGAAGAGAAGAGAAGAGAAGAGAAGAGAAGAAGAGAAGAAGAAGAAGAAGAAGAAGAAAAAGAGGAGGAGGAAGAAGGAGAAGAGAGGAAGAGGAAAATTTTTGGTAAGTAAAAAAATAATTTTATATATAATTATTTAATGTGTGTTATATTAATTGTTAGATAATGTAATGAGCAGTTAAGCGATTAATATTATATTTTGGTAGTATTACTTATATTCTTATTTTATATATATTGTTAAATTAAATAGTTATAGTTGAAATAATATTAGTAATATATTAGTGAAAAGCTATTTTAGCTGAAATTTTTAGATTACACAGATGTCGGAGAAGTTAGGATTTCAAATTTATTATGGAGAAGGAGAAATTATTCAAGGTGTACACGGGGTTGATCTGTCAGGATTTGCCTCAGTAACTAGATGGGTGTCTAGGGCAAATGAGAAAACAATTAGTGGTGTGCAGAATTGGTTGATGCGAATATTTAGGCTTGACAGCAACCAACATGACGTTAAGGTCATGGGTATGGTTAGTCGTGCTCGGGAGGGCACTTTTTGGGAGTTAGTACCGCTTAATTCAACATCAACATGGAGAAAATACGTCAACAAAGCTGTAGAACGTGGGTGGCCTCTAGTCCTTCTTGCTCAGGCATATACGAAGGAGGTTTATGAGGTACACGTTGTAGAAGAAGAAGGAGGTCCGAGCCATGACAATCACAATGATAATGAGGAAGATAATGAAGAGAGTGATCATCACCTGTCATCTATGGTACCGACGGGTGAAGCGGACGAAGGAGAGCGCATAGAGCATATAGTTGAAGAGATGGCGATGGAAGATATGGAGAATGAGAATATATCTGAAACTGAGTCATCTGAAGATGAGAATGAAATTTCTGTCCCACTGGAGTGGAAGAGTAACAGTTCGAAGAATTTGATGATCAACGAAGGAAATTCTGTGCCGTGGGAATATCATGAGAATGAAGTAGTAGAGGGAGGTATGTACAAAGGCAAAGATGAAGTGATGAGTGCCGTGAAGTACTGGTCTCTGTCAATGAAGCGGTCTTTTGTAGTTGTTAAGTCTAACAAGAAAGTATATGATGTTAAATATGTGTTTTCGGACTGTCCATTTAGGGTACATGCTTATGAGCAAAAATGGAGTATAATTTGGAAGTGCTCTATAGTAACACAACATACATATGAGTTACGACTCTGCTGCAAACATTGTCAAGTTGACGTCGTGCCGGCCCTGCGGGCGACAGCCGGATGTCGTCCCTCGACCTTCACACGTGACACACAGGCCTGACGGACCGACGGCGCCACTACCTCCGCGGCCTACGTACCAAACAGGTGAGTAACTTATATTTTCTTCGTATGTAGTAATGCTAACTTGTTCGTTACTTATAAGTTTCATTATTCAGGTCCACCTACGTACTCTGCCGGTTAGCGTCCGGAGTTCGATATCATTGGATCATCTTCGCAGCCTGCTCACATGCCTACAGGTACGATATAGTGGTGAAATTTAATTATATTATCTAATACTGCTTTATTCGTAACATTACATTCACTCTGCATGGTCAGGTATGCACTTTGACGGTTCGCGGCATCAGTTCGATTTCGGAGGTTCCTCTTCACACGCTGTACCCATGGTTCCAGGTATGACCTACTTTTAAGAGTTCGACACATTATATATTAGTTTTACCATCAGCGTTATCATAACGTTGGTCTTATATATTTAGGGACGATCCGTTACGACTACGAGGGATCGGACATCTCTGAGCACGCTGACACTTTTCGTTAGCGATCCCCGTCACCCTTTGACCTTGAGAGTTACCTGCAGCAGGAGCCGGCGGACGTACTTGCGTCATCGTAGCTACGTGAAGCACCACCACAGACACAGCCCTCACGGGACGAGTACGCGACACCACCTGCTGCTGGAGGCCGTCCTGCACGTGTTACGGTTCCTCCTTCGCCGCTTACTTACTCAGCCAGCCATGTGCGAGCGGGCCGCAGAGCACCAAAGCCTGGCACGATTAGAGGTGTTGCACCTAAGCGTGGACGATATTAGTTTTGTATGATTTGCCGCCGATGTTGTTTTCTATGATATTGTACTGATACTATTTTAGTTTTTAGAACTTAATTAATATTTCACTGTTGTATTTTTTCATCTATTAAGTTTGGGCGAGCACACGACAACGGCGTTTTCGCACGCCCATTGCATGACTGCGTATTATTTTTGCTATTTCTCCGACTTCGATATTTTTTCTGAAATTTCCGAATAAATAATTATTATTTAAAAAACCGAAATTTTTCCTGAAATTTCCAAATAAATAAATATTATTTTAAAAAACCCAAAAAATCAGGTCGCCCCTCGGCTGGGCGACGTGGGCTGGTCGCCCTTTAAACAGGCGACCTGGGCCTGGTCGCCCATTGGCTGGGCGAACTAGGCCTGGTCGCACTTTGGCCGGGCGACCTGGGCCTGGTCGCCCTTTGGCCGGGCGACCTGGGCCTGGTCGCCCTTTGAACGGGCGATTCTCTCACATCGCCCTTCCAACAGGCGACTGGTGGCCTATTCCTGCAATTTTTTGAAAACAGAGGCTAGTTTTGTTATTTTTTTTAAAAATAAATTTATTAATAAAAAATTCCTCAAGCAAGACCTTGTCTGGCCCAACGGCATGGGGCCCGTGTCGATCTGGCGCAACTATAAGGCTCGGTCTAGATCGCTTCCTAGGCATGGTGTGGTAGCTCGGCCTGGTCCAATTAAATCGTTGGCACGACCCCGTGGTTCTGCTCACTATGTCTCCTTTCCCCACTTTTATCTTCAGTCGCTGAATCTACACTACACGGTTCGTCATCCGTTTTGGCCATCTATTTTCGATCGTCTCCTGTGTCTTCCCTCCGTATATGTCCTTCCTTTTTCTTCATCTCTGTGTAATTGATGTGTGAGCTCATCACTGTATGTCTGTCTGGCACCAGGCAGTACCGATGATGTGGACGAGGAAGCACACATGGAGGTCTTGGTCTGTATGTGTGTGTCCGCCACTACTGCTAGTCCGGCAATGTGCAGCTCTGCAATCGCCGTCTCTCGTTGGTCACAAAACAGAATATTTTATACATTTCTAATCACAATTCCTCACGGATTGTTCATATTGAGCGTCAATTTTAAGATTTAATTTGATAGTAAAAGATTTTCTGTACTGCTGCAAGCACCCAGTAGACCTGGGTTCGACTTTCTGTGAGAGCGAATTTAAACAAGTCTGCTTATTAAAAAAATTAAAAAATAGGCATAGACTTCGTAAGTCAAAAAGAAAGTGCTTTGCGTCGGACATAGAAACGCGCTGACTTGTTGCTTTGGACATCGCATAGTGTGACACATCTGTCCCAACCAAGCGACCGCTTAAAAAATCCTTTCATTTGCAGTACAAAGCACTAGCTGTTTCCCATATTTAAATTCTGCCTTGCTTTTGGAAAAGCAGAAAAATTATAAAACTAAATAAAGAATTGTTAGATTTCAAAGCAGAGGTAAGAACGCACCATCCCTACTTTTTTTTTTTTAAAAAAAAAGAATGCCTGATCCACCTTATTACCTACAAAGCAAGTATATAGTATTCAGTGACAATGCAAAGCGCACACGCAAATCATCGTGATGCATTGTAAGATAAGATGGGCTGGGGGCGCTTTGTGCCTGGAGCTCTGGACCTTAAAGAAATGAAGAGAGTTTTCCTTTTTTGAATGCAATCTCGTGGCCTGTCTGGCTGAGTGGCCGTCACAAGCCACACAACCCACGTCGTTTAGTGCCTCAAACCAGCAACTTCGGTCCTCCTTCACCTCCTGTGGGTACTGATTACTGAGCAGAGCGGCAGGGAACGGCCGGGAGTTTGCGTGTCCTCACGGACAATTCATATTTTTGCGACTAATTTGGGTCTTGGGATCGCATTTTTTTTATAGTGTGAACTTTTTTCCCTGCTGTGAATGTGGAGTTAGCAATATGAATGATTCAATTTTACTTTCTGATTAATGAAAAACATGCAACAGTGTGGTCTCGAAAAAAGATGATTCAATTTTACTGTTGGTAGTCGGTTGTCATAGTCAGAACGCATGCTGTTTGTTTTGCAGGACATTTGCCTTGTGTGTCCACTTGGCCGGTATTTTGCACTCGTGAACAGCAGATGCAAATTTTATAGATCCACCACAGCATAAGTCCCTGGTTCGAGTTTCACAGATTCAGGTACTGCCATCTGCCAGACCGTGTCATAAATAAATTCGGACCTTATGTTGCTTCTTCTGGTTTATAAAAGATCTCTGTCACTAGGCTTATGATCATCATCTCACCACCAATCTATACATAACAGAAATGGAGGGATTGGAGGCGACGGCGCTGAGTGTGGGGAAGTCTGTGCTGAATGGAGCGCAAGGTTACGCGAAATCGGCTTTTGCCGAGGAGGTGGCCTTGCAGCTCGGTATCCAGAAAGATCACACTTTTGTCGCAGATGAGCTTGAGATGATGAGGTCTTTCATGATGGAGGCGCATGAGGAGCGAGCCAACAACAAGGTGGTCAAGACCTGGGTGAAGCAGGTTCGGGACACTGCTTACGACGTCGAGGACAGCCTCCAGGATTTTGCTGTTCGTCTCAAGAGGCCATCCTGGTGGCGATTCCCTCGCACGCTCCTCGAGCGGCACCGTGTGGCCAAGCAGATGAAGGAGCTCAGGGCCAAGGTCTAGGTCGTCAGCCAGAGGAATGCGCGGTACCATCTCATCAAAGGGTCAGGATCCAAGGCCGCCACCACCACTGCTACGGAGCAATCTAGCGCCATTGCTGCGGCCATCTTTGGTGTTGATGACGCAAGGCATGCCTCCAAGCAAATGGACCAGAGAGTAGACCTCGTCCAGTTGATCAGCATGGATGCTGAGGACCCTAAAGTCATCGCGGTGTGGGGAACAAGCGGCGATATCGGCATAGCTTCCACCATCATGGAAGCTTATGAGAACCCAGATATCCAAGGCAAATTTCCAGGACGAGCATGGGTCAGAGTGATGCATCCTTTTAGCCGAAGAGGATTTGTCCAGAGCTTGGTGACCGAGTTTCAAGCAGTCGAAGAGGTTGAGATTCTCCTGAAGAAAGAGGAAGCAGAGCAAGATTTAGCTAAGAAGTTCAATGAATATGTGAAAAAGAAGAGGTGTCTCATTGTGCTGAATGACTTATCCACCATAGATGAGTGGAATCAGATCAAAAAATGTTTCGAAAACATTATGAAAGGAAGCCGAATCATAGTGTCAACGATGCAAGCTGAAGTTGCAAGCTTATGTGCAGGGCAAGAAAGCCAAGCATCAGAGCTAAAGTGGCTGTCTCATGATCAAACTCTTTATACATTCTTAAAAAAGGTAATATTCAGTTACTCTATATTCAGATATTCGTCTCATTCTAATTAATATTATAATATCTCTTCATATCCTTCTGATTCAATTATCTAGGCTAGTTAAAGTGTGACCTGGATTACCATGTCATTAGAAACAAAAGAACTAATATATGCAGAAAAAAGTAATAATGATATAATGCAGCTAACAACTAATGATATGGTTTTACATCTTTGCTCATGAAAATGCATCGTAAATATACACAAAACCATAAAAGTATTCAGATAATTTCAACCCATGCTCCCTGCACATGCTAGCAATGATAAAAAGATTCTGTTAGAAATTCATGTACCAATTGGGGGTCCACAACTAATAAATACATTATCTCCACCCTCACAATTGTTCATGCTCAACATTATATATGCTTTTATTACCTCTAACCAATTTGATAGATTCTGGTTACCAATTAACATATACTTCCTCATTCATTTTTTTTGGGAGTTAGAATAACAACTTTATAGGTTTACAAGAGCGCTCAAGAAAGGTGGACACACTGTGCAGAAAAATTGAAGGCGGCTAATGAATCATCCTAATTAGTCATTGCTTTCTTTTGTTTAGGGTACTCAGAGAAGGAAGCCATTCATTGAACACAGTGCCTAATCTAGAAGCAGCCACAATCCATACAGAAAACCCTACTCAAGTCCCTATTGAGATAATAAAGGGTGATCTATCTGTTGCTTTGGAGGAATCTCAACTCATTGGGCGAAAGAAGGAGATTAACGACATTGTAAGCTATTAACTTCAAAAAATAGCCAACGGGTTGAGGTGATCTCTGTGTGTGGAATGGGTGGTCTTGGAAAAACCGATCTAGTTAACAGTATTTATAAAAGCCCAAAACTGAGTGACAAGTTTGAGAAGTTTGTTTTTGTTACAATCATGCGTCCGTTTGATCTTGAGGAGCTCCTTAAAAGCTTGGTTCTTAAACTAGATCAAGGATCTTCTAAAAAGGAGGAACTGATGTTGGATAATATTGCTGTCACAAAAAAAATATTGCAAACGATGAGTGTTCAAGGGCTAACAGAGAAATTAAAAAAACCAGGAGAAAAAATAGGTTTATTTCAAAAGTTGATGGACTAGTTGAAAAGCCTTCTTAACATGAAGAGTTGCTTGATTGTTCTGGATGATGTGTCGTCTATCTCGGAATGGGATCAGATAGGTTCATATTTGGTCCCCTCATTTGAAGGAGACAAGCCGAATCATTGTGACTACAAGAAAAAATGATATTGCAGAGCATTGCTCCAGGAACCAGGACAATGTCTACCGCTTAAAAGTCCTAGATCCGGATGATGCCCTGCACCTCTTTCGCAAAAGGGTAACATAAACGTGCTTCCTCCATTTTAGTTCATTTTAAAAAAAACATGCATACACACATAAAAAAATATTAAGTTTAGAAACATGAAGGTGTCAATATGTCTATGTGTTATTTTAGACGTATATTCAAACAGAAATAGCACTAAAACATTGTGTTGGAGACTCATGCCGCAAACATTATAAAAGATATTAGTGTTATTAAATGTATATATTAAACAATCCATCTCTCCCTTTCTAAACTGTAAGGCAGTCCCAACGGTAATTAATGCGCACGAACCCGGGGATAGCGTCACCGTCCAAACTATCTCCGTCCAACGGTGAAGTCTAACCTAAATAAATGCTACAATAAATCTGCCTTCTCTCTCCTCCCGTTCTCCAGCACCGGCAGAGCTCGGCAAATGGGCGGGCGCGGCCGCAGGCGAGTGCGCAGCGCCGGCCGGCAGGCAGCGAGCCTGGGGATAGCGGTGCGCGGCGAGCTCGCGAGCGCGCCGCGGCCGGGCGAGGTCGCGCGGAGGCGCAGGCGCGGCGAACGCGAGCAGGCCCGATGTGAGCGAGGCAGCGCGAGCAGGCGCAGCCGGCGAGGCGGCAGCTCGCGGCGGCGGGGGAGGCGAGCGTGCAGAGGATGGCGGGCGGGTGCAGCGGCGTGGGCCGTGGCGAACCAGCGCGCAGAGGATGGCAGGCGGGCAACTGCGGCTGTCGGTTGCGTTGAGCAAGCGCGCAGCTGCGGCCAACGAGAGATGGCGAGCGGGCATGGGGGGCCCAGCCGAGCGGGGTGGCCACGGCGGACGTGAGCGGGGCGGCCGCGGCGGACGCGAGCAGGCATGAGCAGGCGCGGCTCGAGCGGGGCGGCCACGGTGGACGTCGGCGCTCCGTCGAGCGCGAGCAGGCGTGGCGGCACGGCGGCAGGCGAGCAGGGCGGACATTGTTAGAACTCCGATGTCGACGAGAGAGAGAGGGAGCCTCGAGACTCGAGACACGAACAGAGTAGATGACTCGAGGGGTAGTACTTGGTTGCTGCTAATGTGGTAGGCTTTTCTATTGATTGTCATCAACTATATATAGGGGATTACATGGTTTACAAATATAAAGTAAATTACTATTACAATCACATCATGATCATGATCAATTGTTTTCATCCCAACAATCTAGGCCATGCTGCAATCTATGCCTCTAATGACACTAATTAGCTTCTACCTTCTATAATTAGCATGCTCGGGACTTATTCAAACAATCTCCTCCTAAGTCCTAGAGCATCTAGACTACATTCTTCATGTCGATCTCACCTCGAAGCTCCTGAAACTGAGTACGTCCGAGCGCCTTTGTGAGAATATCGTCCAGCTGCAGCTCAGTGCCGACGAACTTGACATCGATCTGCTTCCTATCACAGCATTCCCGGATGAAGTGAAACTTCACATCAATGTGCTTACTCCGGTCATGATGCACAAGATTCTTCATTAGTGCAATAGCGGACTTGTTGTCCACCTTGAGCTTGGGTGCGAGGACCGCTCCTCCGACGAGCTCAGCCAGCAAACGCGCCAGCCAAATCATCTCACACGCAGCTCCAGCAGCCGCAATGTACTCTGCCTTGCAGGAAGACAAGGCGACCACCTTCTGCTTCGCTGACTACCATGCAACCGGCCCACATGCAAGGAAGAAGATGAGTCCGCTGGTGCTCTTCCGGTCGTTGATGTCTCCGGCGAGGTCATTGTCGGAATAGCCCACCAGCTTTGGGACGCCTCCATTCTTCTTGCCTGGGTGATAGTGCAGACCCCGATGCACCGTGCCCACAACATAGTGGAGGACACGCACCGCTGCGAGGTGTTCTTGACACGGCGCCTCCATGAACCTACTGAGGTACCCAACCGAGTAGACCAAGTCAAGTCTCGAGTTGTACAAGTACCTCAAACTCCCGATGAGACTCGTACTCTATGGCGTCGACGGTCGGGGTCGATCCATCCTTCAGCAGCTTCAACTTCATCTCCATGGAGGTGGTGCTAGCATTGTAGTTGGCCAGCCCAGCCTTCTCGAGGATCTTGAGGGCGTAGGCACTCTATCGCAGCGTGATGCCGTGAGCGCCCTGGGTGACCTCGAGCACCAAGTAGTAGGAGAGAAGCCCGAGTTCGCTCATGCGGAACGTGCTAAGCATCTGCTTCTTGAACCTCTCCACGATGCCAGCATTACCTCCTGTGATGATGAGGTCGTCGACGTAGACTCCCAGATCAAGCGCTCAGACCCGCTTCCTCAAATGTACAGACCGTGCTTGTTAACACAGCGAGTGAACTCGAGACCCATCAGCTCGGCGTCGAGCTTCTGGTTCCAGGCTCGAGGTGCCTGGCAGAGCCCATGGAGGGCCTTGTGGAGGTGCAACACCTTGTGCTTGTGCTTGCCGTCGATGAAGCCGGGAGGTTGTTTCATGTAGACCTCCTCCTGGGCTCATTGTTCAGGAATGCCAATTTGACATCCATGTGATGAACGCCCCAGTTGTAGTGAGCAGCAATGGTGAGGACCAGTCGCACCGACTCCAGTCAAGCCACCGGGGTGTACACGTCCTCAAAATCGATGTCGGGTCGCTGCACGTACCCCTTGGCGACGAGGCACGCCTTGTACTTGGCAATGTTCTCATTCTCATCACGCTTGACCTTGTACATGCACTTTAAGCCAATGGCGCGGTGTCCTAGTGGAAGCTCAACCAACGACCACGTTTGGTTGTCGTGGATCGACTTCATCTCCTCCTCCATCGCGGCAACCCAATTGGGGTCACCATCAGCTTCCTTGAGCGACCGCGCCTCCTCCACACTCACGGCATGGCTTACCGTGTGCAGCTCCCCCTCCTCGGTGTCGGGTTGCCCCAGTCCAGGTGTAGTAGCCACGTCGAGGATGTGATCGAGGGTCCTGTACCGGCGCTGCGCTTCCCCATCGTCATTCGCATTGAGGTTTGGGTCAGTGGTGAGGGGTGTTGTGAACTCAATCTGCAGTCCGGTCCGAGGTGGTGTCGAGGTGACCTGAGGTCAAGGTGGAGTCGAGGTAGCATGGTCTACCTCGAGGGGTGCTTGGTCGGCCTCGAGGGGAGATGGATCGGTCTCGAGGGGTGCTGGGTCAGCCCCGAGGGGTGCTGGGTCGTCCTCGAGGCGCTGGCCCCCCGGCACGTCGTGCTCCGTGACGATGAAGATGGGCTCGAAGCTCTTGTCTGAGGAGCCTACCCAGTCCCATTGCACGCCCTCGTCGAAGGTGGCGTTGCAGGAGACGTGTACATGCTCGGCGATGGGGTCATAGAAGCGGTACGCCTTGGAGCCTTCCTGGTACCCAATGAAGACGACCTTGAGCCCACAGTCTTCGCGCTTGCTCAGATGTGGATGCACGTGCTTGATGTAGGTGACACACCCGAACACCCTAAGGAAGTGGACGGGTGGCTTCTTGCCGTACCATGCCTGGTACGGGGTCTGGCCCTCAAGCGCGCTCGTCGGAGCTCGATTGAGCAGGAACACAGCTGTGTGGATAGCTTCTCCCCAGAAGTGACTAGGCATGCCACGGGCTCGAAGGATGCTTCTGGCTATGGCCACCACCATCTAGTTTCGATGCTCGACGACGCTGTTTTGTTGAGGTGTGTACGGCGCCGACTAGTGTTGCTGGATGCCTTTACCTGCACAGTATGCACCAAACTCTACCGAGGTAAAGTCACCACCATGATCAGTACGGAGCACCTTCCGCTTCTTTCTGCACTCGTGCTCGACTGGAGCCTAGAATGCTATGATGGCCACCGATGCATCCGCCTTGAAGCACAGAAGAGTGAGCCACATATAGCGACTCATGTCGTCGATGAGCAGCAGGAAGTAGGCATTCCCTGCCGGCATTGGCGGCGAGATCGGGCCGCAGAGGTCACTGTGAACTAGCTCGAGCTGATCCTGGGCTCAATACTTGGCTGCTCGAGGGAAGGCCGTGTGCTTCTGCTTCGCTAGGGCGCAGTCTTCACAGACCTGCTCGACATGGTCGATGACAGGCAGTCCACGCACCATATACTCGCGCGCCAACTTCCTCAGTGACTGGAACTTGATGTGCCCGAACCGCTCGTGCCACCTCTAAGCAACGTCGACGATGCAGGCGGTGAGACACACCGAGGCGACGATGTTCATGTCGAGGAAGTAGAGCTGGCTCAAGGAACGCTTTACCTTAGCGACAGTTGGCGTTGCAGATCGTAGAGACGTAGGATGCCAGCCTCGATGACGATCTTGAAACCATCCTCGTCCATCTGGCTAAGACTCATGATGTTGGTGGTGAGCCGCGGGATGTAGTAGACACCCTAGAGCCGGCGATGCTCACCGGACTTGCAGGCGAAAAGGACGGTCCCCTTTCCCTCGATGTCGACCACCGACCCATCACCAAACCGAACAGTACCAGTGACGGCGGTGTTGCGCTCGGCGAAGATGCTCTGGATCCCCGTCATGTGGTTCATTGCGCCTGTGTCGAGTACCCAGTGATGCGGTCCCATGGCTTCCTTGTCCTCCTCGCTAAGGTGGAGAAGAACCTTGCGCTCGAGGAGGTGGATGCTCAGTTCCGGATCAACGGCGGGCGGTGGCTACGGCTGAGACGGACGGCTTAGATCAGACTGAGTGGTCGGGGTAGATTCAAGGGGGGCCTCGGGTGACGGATGTTCGCTCCTGCGGACGACCCCCCGTCGGGGTGAATGAGCGTGTCTTGTGCGGTTGACGTCCGAGAGAGATTCAACGGGGGCCTCGAATGATGGAGATTTGCCCACGCAGACGACCCCCTGTCGGAGCGACGGATCTCCCAGTGGATTTACCGGGTCTCGAGTGATGGACATTCGCCCGCGCGGACGACCCCCCTTTGGAGTGATGGATCTCCGTGCCAACTCACCCGGGCCTCGAGAGTTTCGACGGGTACCTCGAATGACGGAGATTTGTTCTTGCGGATGATCGCCCGCCTTGATCTCCGTCTCCGCCTCGATGTACATCAAGGCCCGCTCCTCGTTCTCCTCGGCCTACGTGACATGTGCCGTGCCCTTCTTCTTCCCATGGCAATCTTTGGCCCAATGG
This sequence comes from Bothriochloa decipiens, assembly GCA_023333625.1. Taxonomy (NCBI): domain Eukaryota; kingdom Viridiplantae; phylum Streptophyta; class Magnoliopsida; order Poales; family Poaceae; genus Bothriochloa; species Bothriochloa decipiens. Next base: position 42,698,393 of record CM041633.1, on the reverse strand, counting down.
CCCTTCTTGCCGCAGTTCTTGCAGCGATCACCCGGGGGTGGGCAGCCACCATCGGCGTTGCCGGCTTCACCGGTTTGGCCGTCGCACGACGAGGTGCCTGAGTCGACTCGACTGCAGCCGCGTCCTCCGTGCTTCCCTCGATTGCCGGAGCCGCCGCTGCCATCGGAGCTCTCCTGCTCACAGCGGGTCTTGCGACGCGCCTCCCAATCCTCCTCATAGAGCATCAAGCACCCCATGGTGTCCGTGACCTCCTTGGTCTTGATGCGGTCCTCGAACACGCGAACCCGCCCGATGACCTCCTTGATTGAGACCAAGTTTAGGTCGAGGAACATCTCGAGGGAGACCGCTGCCTGGGACAGCCGGTCTGGGACCACCTGCAATAACTTTTTTACTACCTCGGCGTCCGTGATGTTGTCCCCAAGGGTGCGGAGGTTGGTGGCGAGCGTCATGATGCGGATCCCAAACTTGGTGACGCTTTCGCCCTCCTTGAAGGAGACGGCCCCGAATTCCCGGCAGAGTTGCTACACGTTGGCATCGCGCGCGCGTTCATCCCCGATCCGCAACACCTTGACCGCATCCCATGCCTCCTTCACGGTCCACTTCTGGGCAAGGGTGCTCCACATGTCGGAGGGAACCGACCGCAGGAGCCCCGCCATCGCTTGGCGGTCGTCGTGGTACTCATCCTCATCGGAATCGTCGTTGATGCCGAGGATGACGGCGTCCCAGACACGGAGGGTCTGCAAATTCACCTCCATCACCAAGGCCCACTCCGGATAATTCATCCGGGTCAACATCAGCCACGCGACGTTCGCCGATGGCCGCTCGATGACGCGCTCTACAACACGCGAATCGGAGCGGTTGCGCGAACGATGATCTGTGGGACGGCTACGGCGATGTGGCGGCAAAAGCGACGGCTGGACTTTCTTCTCGCCGGACGGTGAGGCCATGGTGACTTGAAACACGGCTTCGATGCCAAATGTTAGAACTTTGATCTCGACGAGAGAGAGGAAGCCTCGAGACACGAACAGAGTAGATGACTCGAGGGGTAGTATTTGGTTGCTGCTAATATGGCAGGCTTTCTATTGAATGTCATCAACTATATATAGGGGATTACATTGCTTATAAATGTAAAGTAAATCACTACTACAATCATGTCATGATCATGATCAATTATTGTCATCCTAACAATCTAGGCCATGCCGCAATCTATACCTCTAATGACGCTAATTAGCTTCTACCTTTTATAATTAGCATGTTCGGGACTTATTCAAACAGACATGGCAACCTCGCGGCTTGGGCCAGCGCGCCGTACGGCGAGCGAGCACGCTCAGCTGCCGTGGCCGGCGAGCGAGCACGCGCAGCTGCCGGCGGACAGCCTTGCGCGGTGGCGGGGGAAGTTAATGCGACGGACGTCGGTCGTTTCTTCCCAACGGTGATTTCGCGGTTTCGTGCTGCATCGGGGCGAGGGTCGACTTCGTTTCGCCTGCACGAAACGGTTTCTCCGTTTTTCGTTCTCTCACCTCGTTAACTCTCGTGCCACGTCGGTTTTTTCTCCCTCTTGAATGCAGATCGAAACGGCTAATTAATGCTGTTGGGACTGCCCTAAGTCTAGTCAATTGGGCAAAGCCTGCGGCGCAGGTACGTTGCACGTGCGGGGCAACGACTAGGGTGAGGCGCAGGATGACGTTAATAAGATGGGCCAGTAGAGAGTGGACACAGGTATAGGAAGGGGTCGAAGCAGCGCCTGTCAGTCAATGCGAGTCGCGGGCACACTACGTACAATGACAGAAAGTATATGGTTGCAAGCAGCTAGCAAAATCGGGCAAGGTGTGGGATGCAGGTGTTGAATACGATATAGGATGTTCTCGGCACTTCTGCGTGTCCGGTGGGTGGTGTGCCATGCACCTGTGCCATTCTTGAGGGTGGTGAAATACAATAGAGACCAGGCCCGGATAACTGGGCAAACTAGCTCCAATGAAAGGACCAAAGTGACGGCTATAGGAGATGAATTATAACAACCCTAAAAATCCTAAACATCAAAAATCACAACCAATAAATTTTTTTTAAAATAACCTATGGTTGGTGAGTGTCATGTAGCAAAACATTCAATAGTTACACAAGTAGCACCAATATTAGATGGAACATTTGTATTTAATTTATAAGAGTATGATTTGCTTCTTATTTGATTTTATGTAATGTCTAATAAAATCAAATCACATATTAATACATGTAAGTATATATGTCTACTAACCATGGACATCGCTTCCAACTTGACCATAAGACCCTAGGGGACCCACCAAGTACTTATACCATGGTCACTAACTCTCTAACACTAGCACTCTTGCTAATTGATCATGGCATAGCTTGGGAATGGAAATAGAAAAGGGTATAAGAAATAGGAGGAAATAGGAAAGGCAATCTGGCCCAACCGACCGGCCAGCCCAGCAAGCACAGTGCCAGGCCGGCCTGCCTCTCGCCTCCGCCTCGCGGCCCAGCTCGGCCTGCTGGCTTCGCCAGCGCCGCAGCCTAGCGAGCCGACCGCGCGGCGCGCTCCACCTTCGCTCGCCCGGCCTGTCGGCCTGCTGCCACAGCGGCCCACTCGCCCGCACCCATGCTCAGGCCCGCGGCCCAACTGGGTGAAGCAGCCCAGCATGAGGGCAGCCAGCGCCGCACGTCCGCCACTCTCGCTGACGTGCGGGGCCCGCCTGTCAGCTTCCCCGTCTTCCCTTTTCTGTCCATCGCACGTCGCGTCCACAGCGCCATTTTTGGCCACGCGCGCTCCGCGCCGTCCGTGCCCGCGCCGCACACGCCGATGCCGTCAATCCCTTCGTCGCGCGCACCTGGGAACCCTAACCCTAAATTGCAGCCACACACGGCCGCCCGATGGGCATCTTCCATTGGCGCCGTTTGTAGCCACCATGGCCGCCGCCGCTGCGGTATAAAGAGGACCACCTCGCACCGCTAGGGTTTCCCCATCGCGCAGCCGCCACTAGAGGTAAGCCACGCCTGCGCTCGCCTGCTAGAACAAGGAGGAGGCAGAGATAAGGGAAGCGCCAGAGCAGGGGAGCTGCAGCTGGAGCAACGCCGACGTTCGTGCTCGTCAAAGGAGTACCCGGTGGCCCTGTTCATCTGCGTCAGCGGAGCGGCCCCCGCTATGCTTCCCCTTCACTGCTCCATCGACCTGCTTGCCGCTTCCCTGAGCTCGGCCGCCAGCATCGCCACGCGCAGGTAAGCATGCACCATGGCTGTCGGCCAGTTCGGCCCTGTGTTCCCACTCTCCCGACGTCCTTTAGCTTCATTAACTTCACCTTCACCTCCGCCTTGGTCTAGAACATTGTTCGGGCAACTTCTTAGGACGTGGGGTAGACCACAGTGGGGCCTGGCACCTTTACCAGTTCCCGGTCGTCGGTGCACCGCTGCGACCTTGCCATCGCGTGCGCCCCCGCCGAGCCTCTGGAAGCTACGGTAGTTAACCCTTCGAGCTCCGAGCTGCTCGATTCGGAAAGAAGAGAATAAGATGGCACCAATCGACGCTCGTCGAAGCTCTGCCGCCGCCAACGCCGTCCACTGCCGCCGCCATTGACCGCTGGCCTAGGGGTCGATTCTTCCCAAATTGAGCATCTTGCTACATTCGCCCTGAGCCCACAAGGCATTAGCACGCACTAGAGCCACCTCTACCGCCCCATAGGCCCTCGCCGACGCAACCGTGCCACCCGTCGCCGCCTCGCTATGCCGTCCCAGTGCCCTAGCCACCTCTCCCGCCAACCGGAACGGCCGGAGCCACTGCGCCGCTCACCGCCGGCAACAGCACCGCCATGTCCGCACGCGCGCGGGGAGAGGGAAGGGGATGAGTTCCCCTGTTTCTCTGCGTGCACCCCGTCCACCGTGAGCCATGTTTATTTTCAAAAGGCTAGCCGTGGACCGGCCTTCACAGTCAACTAGTAGACTCGGCCCAATAAGGAGCCCAGGTCCACCACGTGGACACCCAGCTGAATGACACGTGTTCGGCCAGCGGCCCAACCCGGCCCATATCTGGCCCCGCCCGAGCCCATCAGGCCCAGTCCGGGCCCGGTCAACGTTGACCGTTGATTGGTCAATGGTTGACCATTGACTGGGACCCACCTGTCAGTGACCATTGACCTTGGTCCCACCTGTCAGTGACTCAGCTGCCTGGACCCACCTGTAAGCCACTGTTTGACCTGGTCCCACATGTCAGTGCTGACGTCAGCATGACATCAGCGTGACGTCAGCACCACGCCCTTGCTGCTGGACCCGCTGCGCCACGTGGACCAATAGGAAGCTACCACGTGTCACCCTGGTGTTTAACTGCCCCCTTTTCTTTTTTAGAAATATGATTAAACCTTTTAAAATTCATAACTTCTCATACGAACTCCAAAAATATGAACCAAGTGTCCAAATTTTTATAAAAATAAGCTCTACATCATAGGCTTATGTATAATTGCATTTGGAGTTATTGGATTTTATTTGGTTCCTTGTGTTAATCTATAGGGGTCGCTCCCGCGACCATTATGTCTCGATTTTAGATTCCGCGAAGGAGTTACCCGAGGAGGAGGACTAGGAGCGCGCCAAGGACTTGAGGGAGGACTTGAGTGACAGCTATTCAGGTGCCACACCCCACCCAACCTCGTGGATCCTATTACGCATGACATAATAACTAGTTTGCTAGTGCTTTATTTATGAATATCACCTGTGATAGGATGCATGGTAGAATTACTTGATGAACCTTTACCTTGTCGCAACCTTTACTCCTGCCCACCCACTGATAGGCTAGATGCATGCTTATTTTGCTTATGATGCTTTACTTCTACTACGCTTATATCTGTGATCTGATGCGTGGTGGAGAGTATGGTATGGTATATGGCTAAGGCATGCGGTGCCAATTTACTCGGAAAGAGTGCTGCGTGTGTCTTGGGTGTGTGGTGAGGGTTGAGTCGATCGTAGAGGATTCTACGACGAGCTATTGGAGTAAGTCTTGTCGGGGGATGTGATCTGGGCATCCCTGTATGAGGTGCTTGTGGTGGGCACATTGTGAGGTATATGGTGATCCTGGGGACGAGAGCCTTCGTGGAGCAAGGCCTCAGGTAGGAGGTAATCCTGTCTGATCCCCCTAGGACCTGATATCTCTTGAGAACCCGAACCTTGGGACCTACGTGCTCACCACTCGCCCCTGAATGGGCGGGGGACGAATGTCTGACTAGTTAGGACGATGCCACTACTACTAGGTCGTTAGTAGATAGTGTCTGGAGGTATGGGCATTAGGTCCCACACCCTCCGCAAAGCCACAAATTTACCTTGGTGGCCCGGGTAACTACGCCTCACAGTCTCAGTGTGCCGGTGTACCTATCGGTGTTCCGGTGGTATTTTGGGGTGTCCTAGAACTGAGTAGTAGGGTGGCATCGCACTGGTTAGAAAGCTGCCAGAATCAGCCTAGGCGGAGCGCACCATCGAGGATGGTGATTTTGTGGTCACGGAGTACACACTCTACAGAGTTTTGAATCTATATATAGTCCACGGCCTCGGTATGGCCTTTCCCTCGACCTATGCTTCTCCGGAGTAGTGAGATGAGTCCTTCTATTCTCCCCCTGGTGTTACCCTTCCAGTTATAAGCCACTGAGACAGGCTCCGAGAGGGAGTTGGACCTGTCGACTGAGTGGGAGACTGTGAGATGTGTGTGATGTTATTAGGATGGGATGGATATGTGGATGAGATGGGTTAAAACTTGATGAACTATATTATATAATATTGGCCACTGCTTGCATAGGAAACCACAGCCATATATTAGGCCTCTTTGATTATATCCTTTGCATCCCACCAAATACTTCATAGCAAAAGCAAAACATATGGTGGGAGATGTGGCCAGTACAGAACGTACTAAAAATTTGGATCCAGGTTTGGATGATGGCTTGCCGACGCCCCTGAAGGACGAAAGGATTAGATGGTCTCGTGCCTACGCTCAAGATGGTGAAAGATGATGCTTCCGCAATATCCCTCTACTTTTGCAGCTGTTCTGGATGCTAGATACTCTGATGATTCCGCCATGTGGTGATGTAATAAATTATGTAAACCCCTCTATTGTATTCTTCTATTCGATGTACAGCTCTATAATCAACTAATATTGGATAAGTTGATGCTTGGACCTCCTTGGCTATCATTATATCCTTCATTCTATGTATTTTCCCTTCATGGAAAACTAAGGATGTTTTAGTTGGTATCAGAGCCATGCTTGACCCTAGGACGAGACTCATAGGATTGGACGATAGATCAGGAGATCTTGAACCACTTTCGGTTATATACCGACCTTGCATAACGCTTTTATGCTTGGCTCACCTCCTCTCTTACTCACCTTCTAACTTCTTTCCCAGCTCTGTATGCAGATGGAGAGCTTTGTGGAGATCCCGTTCTATGAGAAGTACCAGCAAGACTACGCCAAGGTCCTGCGTGAGACACTCCAGCACCTTGGTGTCTCCAAGTCAAACTGTCACTGGATCTGCCACTGCAAGATGGGACCCAATAGACCAGAGGATTACTTCATGGGGTCGATCCAGATCATTGAGTGCAATGAGGTACCTGCACTGAAGCCCTTCGTCATCCATGAGATGGATAGGACTATCACCAACGCCGCATAGCTTGCTGCACGTGCTGCCCTCCGGAACGTGATGAGAAACACCTATGAACTCCTCAAGATAGGACTATTCCGCCTGCTACCCTAAGCCCTTGATCTCTCCAGAGGTGACATAGATCATTGGGCTGAGACCGAGAACATCAGGGGTAGAGAGCATGATCGCACGCTTAGAATCATAGGGGAACACATGGTTGCCCAGGACAAGCTCATCCTAGTGCTAGAAGGTGACAAGCCCTACTACAAGTATCAGGTCACAGAGCTGGAAGCAAAGGAGAAGGCCCAAGAGGAAGAGTTGGCCAAGCTAAAGAAGTATAGCGGTCCAACATGGCATACCTTGCCAGGTACATGAAAGGTTGTGTGTATCTGCATGATGTCATGAGAGCAACGCTGGAGAAGTGGAAGCAGTCTGATGCCCGTCGTATCCATCAGTATGAGAAGGTACAGATGCAGCTGCCTGCCCATTGTCGCAAGGTGCCTCTCGCCGAGAAGTTCAAGGTAGGGTCCACCAGCCACAACATGGATGCCTGCCCCGTGCCCAAGTCAGAACCTACTCCAGAGTGGGAAGAAGCCTACAATTATGTGCAGAGGATGCTCAAGACCGACGCACAGCTCTAGGAGATGGCTACTAGTACCTTCCCCCTCATGCCATCAGGTTTGACTCTCGAGCAGTGATCCACAGCTGATACTGAGTAACCCAACTGAAGACAGCCCCGCAATGGCTAAGAAGACATGACTCACTTTTGAAGTAGAGTAGATTGTTCCCCTTTTGAAGCCTACCTGCGCGTAGTGCGGAAATTCCCACGAGTCTCATAGTGTAGCCGCTAGGGACATCGCCGTGTAACTAACTTGATGTAATGGATGCTCGAATTTTAATTGAATCTTATGGATTTTCATTGCTTCTTTGAATGAGTGTTGGATAGATAAAAATATTTCAAATTAATTAAATCAGTTTAAATTACTAGCTAAGTTGATAATAACTCATATCACTTGCACCTGTTCCTAAGTCTGATGATCTTGAAACAGGATGTCTGCCCACCGTTCAGCACATCTGAGCCACCATGCACCACTCCCAGGGCCCGCAATGGGCCATGGGTGCGGTGGTAGTCATATCAACATAGGACATAGGACCCCCATTGGATTTGAACCAGAGAAGGAAGAACATCAGGGGCCCATGTTGAGGAGTGTTCTCCACCACCCCCACCACTTTTGGCTAGGGTGATGGTTCAGCAAACTCGCCTCCTGGAAACCTTGACTGAAGAATTCCAGCCAAAATTGGCTAGTGCACTCATATTGGAGCTTCCTACCTTCGATGGCGCCGACGGTGACCCTATCATCGCCATGGATTGGCTATATGACATGACAGAGTGGTTGAAATCAACCATCTATAGCAAGGAGGATTAGGCAAATATCATAGCCCACCACTTCAGGGGTAACACCCAGGCATGGTGGAATGGATTCAGCACTGCTCACCAAGACTCCGCCAACATCTCATGGGAAGAGTTCACTAAGGCCTTTTACGAGCGCCATGTGACAGCAGAAGCAGAAGAGACTCTGGCAGAAGAGTTCCATAGCAACAAGCAGGAAATAGGCACAATTCACAAATATGCTACCTGCTTCTTTTGCCTGATGCGATATGTGCACCCAGAGAGTGTGGCCACTGAGAAGGATAAGGTGTATTACTTCACTCGGGGGCTGGGAGTTCCCCACAGCTTGGCTATCGCAAGAAGGGCTTGCCACACCCTTGAAGAGGCCATCAACGAGGCACTAAGGTTAGAAAGGACCCACCAGGAGACAGGCACGCTCGTCCCTATGAAGCGTTGCCTTGAGGAACCATATCAGCACCCGGTCCAGCAACGACCGCATATGCATGATCTCCCTACGAGCAGCTCCTTCTAGAGCTGCCCCCTTCAGCATTCCAACACATGGGAGGTTACTGCAATCATTCCTACAATAAAGGAACCCTTCTTCTGTTATGGATGTGGCCATCCCGGTCAAAAGATCCAGGTCTGTCCAAGAGAGAGAGCTACCACACCCACACCCACAGGTGGCGTTCCTCTCATTTACTTTGTATGCGGATAACCAGTCCATAGAGTTATCGACTGTGCCAGAGTTGACATTGCATCACCAGCTATGATTCCTTTCAAGAGCATCTGGGGTTCAGCAAAGAAGGTTCGCAATGATGCGCGAACTGCCCGCTAGCAACTTACGCACAGTTCTGCTAAAGACGTCCCCGACAACGAAGATCAGGGTGCAAGGGGCACCACAACTCTTGACAGAGTAACCTATTTCAGATGTTTCCAAAAGGGTCATAAGGCTGCATTTTGCCCTACTACGAGTACTATGAACCATAGTGCATGAAGAGCCGCCCATTGGCATCTCACCAAGCAAGCTGCTAAGAACATCGCCAACATAGAACAAGGTATGTGCATATAATTGGAGCTAACGCTGCAATGATGTTTTAAATCTGGTTTTGCATCTTTTTATGCACTTATTACCAAGTCAGTATGAGATTTAAACCTACACACTATCGTATGAGATTTCCCTCAGTTCTAGTCCTTTTGTGTCTCCACCCCTAGAGAGGTAGATTATAAGGATCGCTACTTTGGGGTACCCTAGTAGCTAAGCTCACCTTGCTACCCTAGAATGCATGAGCAGTACTTTAATGTTTGGAAAAGGTCTTTGCAAGCAGACACATGGATCAATGCAACCCTCTACACCGAAAAGGAAACAAAGGAAATAAAAAGTCATGCCATCAGGAACAAGTACCCTACGAAGGGTAGACAACCTGCTAGATTGGCTGCACAATGTTAAGTACTTTCCCAAACTTCATCCTAAGATCAGGCTACCATCAGATGAAGATCAGCAAAGAAGACGTACCCAAGACGGCCCTTGTCACCAAGTGTGAGCAGTCTAAGTACACTGTTGTGACCTTTGGTCTTATGAACGCACCAGCTTATCTTATGAAAGAGGCTAGAAGAGTTCGTGGTGGTCCTCTTTGATGACATTTTCGTCTATCCCGCCACTGCCGGAGAGCATGAGCAGCATCTGAGGGTAGGGTTGGGAAGTACGAAGCATCAGCTCTACACCAAGTTCAGCAAGTAAAAGTCTAGCGTGAAGAGGTCAATTCTCCTAGACCATGTGCTCGACGCTATTAGAATAAGTTGTTGACCTATCCAACAAGAAGACAATGGAGAAGAGAGAACAACCGCAAGATGCGACCGATGCGTGAGGTTTCATGGAGTTGGCCGTTTAGTACCACTGACTCTTTGAGAGCTTCTCCAAATAGCTCACCCCAGGATCAACCTTCCAAAGAAGACCAAGGAGTTTGAATAGACACCCCAGTGCAAACAGAGTTCCAGACCCTGAAAGAGAAGCTCACCACGATGCCTGTTCTTGCCTTGCCCGATAACCCCAGGACCTTGTGGTCTATTGCGATGCATCTCGCCATGGGCTTGGTTGTGTTCTGATGCAAAAATGGAAAGTCATTGCCTATGCTCCCTGTCAGCTTAAGGAGCACTAACAATGTTACCCTACCCATGATCTCAAGATTGCAGCTGTGATCCATGCATTGAAGATTTGGAGGCACTACTTGATTGGGAACAAGTGTGAAATCTACACCGATCACAAGAGCCTGAAGTACTTTTTCACCCAGGAAGATTTAAACATCAGGCAGCGTTGTTGGCTAGAGTTGATTAAGGACTACGATGTGGAGATCCTTTACCACCTAGGAAAGGTTAATGAAGTCGCTGATGCTCTTAGCCGCAAAAGCCATTGTCATGCTCTGTTCACCACCACCTTGCCCAAGGAGCCGCAAGAGGGCATTGATGAGTTACAGATGGAGGTGATACCCCATGGCCTGTTGAATGAGCTTCGTGTACACTACACCCCCATGGATAGGATCCGTGAAACCCAATGCCATTGCCCAGGGATTTGGGAGGTACGCGAGCTCCTGACGTAGAACAAGTGCCCAGGAGCCAGTAAGGACGAACAAAGCATTCTTGGGTACAAGAACTGCATCTGTGAGCCTTTCCACATGCAATAAGACCCTATCAGAAGGGCATGAGCTCAATTCTTGCATTTACCCTGAGAGCATAAGGAAGTATGCAATTTTGAGAAAGGAATCTTAGTGGAAGAGTATGAAGGCAGATGACGCAGGACATGCTACTAGGAGTGGCATATGCAGACGCGTCAAGCTGAGCACAAGAGACCTGCAGGGCTGCCAAGCCACTTGAGGTGTCTGGATGGAAACATGATGGCATGCCTATGGACTTCATCGTAGGTTAGCCCCAAATGCTGAAGGACGTGCTATACGAGTGATAATCGATCACCTGACCCAGAGTAGCTCACTCCTTAGCAGTCAAGAGTGACACCAGAGATGGACCGCTAGCATATCTGTTTAATAGGAACGTTCTCAAGCTACATGGAGCCCCTAGAAGCATAATATCGGATCATGGACCTCAGTGTGCATCCAAGTTTTGGAAAAGCCCTGGATGATGCTATAGGGACTCAACTGGACTACCGCATCGCTTATCGCCTTCAGATCTTTGGTCAGACAAAGAGGGTGAATTAGACCCTCAAGGACATGCTTCAAGCATGTGATCTCTAATATGGACAAATTATATAAGAGTTGGTCCATGCTAGGTTCCCCTTCAACAATAGATGCCGAGCAAGTCTTTAGACATCGTCATTTGAGGCCACGAAAGGAAGGTGGTGCAGACCCCACCCTTGGTGTGGGGATAGAAGAAGGAAGGAGATCAACATCCTTGGACCTGCCACCATCAATGAGGCTAAAGAAGGAATCGCCCAAGTGCGAAAGGATCCAAGGCCTTCCCGGGAACCATGCCTGCCTTAAGGTCTTCCCGCCTCAAGGAACTCCCCATTTCCATGCAAAGAGAAAGCTAGCACAAGGTACATGGGACCGTACCGCATCTGTACAAGGATTGAAAAACTTGCCTATAGGGTAGAGATGGCAGGCAACTCACAGAAGTACACCAGTGTTCCATAAGTCATAGCAGCGCAAGCGTTTGGAGCTACTAGGACAACCAGTATCCATAGATGAACTGAAGACACAGGACGCCTTGGTATACTAAGAGCACCCCACTCGCATCTTGGACACAACCACCAAAGAAAAAGGGGAACACCATCCTACCAATGTGCAAAGTTCAGTGAAGGGACCACATAGAAAGAAAGGCAACTTGGGAAAAAAGTTAGTACAAAAGAAAGCCTTACCCCTACCGATCAGAAGAGTGAGTTACACCTTTAATCTCGAGGACGAGATTCTCATAAGGGGGTAGGACTGTAACAACCCTAAAAATTCCAAACACCAAAAATCACAACCAACAAAAATTTTTCTAAAATAACCTATGGTTGGTGAGTGTCATGTAGGAAAACATCCAATAGTTGCACAAGTAGCACCAATGTTAGATGGAACATTTGCATTTAATTTACAAGACTATGATTTGCTTCTTATTTGATTTTATGTAATGTCTAATAAAATTAAATCACATATTAATACATGTAAGTATATCTGTCTACTAACCATGGACATGGCTTCCAACTTGACCATGAGACCCTAGGGGACCCACCAAGTACTTATGCCATGGTCACTAACTCTAACACTAGCACTCTTGCTAATTGATCATGGCATAGCTTGGGAATGGAAATAGAAAAGGGTATAAGAAATAGGAGGAAATAGGAAAGGCAATCTGGCCCAACTGACCAGCCAGCCCAGCAAGCACAGTGTCAGGCCGGCCTGCCTCTCACCTCCGCCTCGTGGCCCAGCTCGGCCTACTGGCTTCACCAGCGCTACGGCCCAGCAAGCTGACCGCACGGCCCGCTCCACCTTCGCTCACCGCGGCCTGTCGGCCTGCTGCTACAGCGGCCCGCTCGCCCGCACCCGCGCTTTGCCCTGCGGCCCAACTGGGCGAAGTGGCCCAGCATGAGGGCAGCCAGTGTGGCGCGTCCGCCACACTCGCTGACGTGCGGGGCCTGCCTGTCAGCTTCCCCATCTTCCATTTTTTGTCCACCGCACATCGCGTCCACAGCACAATTTTTGGCCATGCGTGCTCCCTGCCATCCGTGCCCACGCCGCACACGCCGATGTTGTCCATCCCTTCGTCGCGCGTCCCCGGGAACCCTAACCCTAAATCGCAGCCATGGCCACTGCTGCTGCGCTATAAAGAGGACCACCTCGCACCGCTAGGGTTTCCCCATCGCGCAGCCGCCACCAGAGGTAAGCCACGCCCGCGCTCGCCTGCTAGAACAAGGAGGAGGCATAGATAAGGGAAGCGCCAGAGCAGGGGAGCTACAGTCGGAGCGCCACCGATGTCCGTGCTCATCGAAGGAGTACCCGGTGGCCCTGTTCGTCTGCGTCAGCGGACCCACCCCCGCTCTGCTTCCCATTCACTACTCCATCGACCTGCTTGCCGCTTCCCCGAGCTCGGCTGCCAACATCGCCATGAGTAGGTAAGCATGCGCCATGGTTGCCAGCCGGTTCGACCCTGCATTCCCGCTCTCCTGACGTCCTTTAGCTTCATTAACTTCACCTTCACCTCCGCCCTGGTCTATAATGTGGGGTAGACCACAGTGGGGCCTAGCACCTTTGCCGGCCCTAATCACCTCAGTTCCCAGCCGCTGGTGCACCGCTGCGACCTTGCCATTGCGTGCGCCCCCGCCAAGCCTTCAGAAGCTACGGTTGTTAGCCCTTCGAGCTCCGAGCTGCTCGAATCAGAAAGAAGGGAAGAAGATGGCGCCAATCGACGCTCGCCAGAGCTCTACCACCGCCAACGCCATCCACTGCCACCACCATCGACTGCCGGCCTAGGGGTCGATTCTTCCTAAATTGAGCATCTTGCCACATTTGCCCTGAGCCCACGAGGCATTAGCACACGCTAGAGCCACCTCTTTCGCCCCGTAGGCCCTCGCCGCCGCAACAGCACCGCCCATCGCTGCTACCATGTGTGTGCCGATGAGATCGAGCCCTGCGAGGCCCCTTGGACCTCACAGCCATGCTCTCCACCATCCCGCGGTGCCCCAACCGTAGCCCAAGCTAGCCCGAGCCTAGCCGTAGCCCCTGTGGCCACGGCACCGCTACCCCACGCCGCCACGGCACGAGCGCTGCCTAGCCGAACTACCCTAAGCTTGCCGCATCGCCACTGACGCATTCACCATGCTGTCCCAGTACCCTAGCCACCTCTCCCGCCAACCGGAATGGCCGAAGCCACTGCGCCGCTCACCGCCGGCGGCAGCACCGTCGTGTCCGCACATGCGCGGGGAGAGGGAAAGGGGATGAGTTCCCCTGTTTCTCTACGTGCATCCAGTCCACCGTAAGTCATGTCTGTTTTCAAAAGGCCAGCGCCTTGGACCGCCGTGGACCGGCCTTCACAGTCAACCAGTAGACTCGGCCCAATAAGGAGCCCACGTCCGCCATGTGGATGCCCAGCTGACTGACACGTGTCCAGGCCGGGTGGCCCAACCCGGCCCATATCCAGCCCTGCCCGAGCCCATCCAGGCCCAGTCCAGGCCCTGCCAGTGACCATTGACCTCGGTCCCACCTGTCAGTGACTCAGTCGCCTGGACCCACCTGTAAGCCACTGTTTGACCTAGTCCCACACGTCAGTGCTGATGTCAGCATGACATCAGCGTGACATCAGCACCACGCCCTTGCTGCTGGACCACTGCGCCACGTGGACCAATAGGAAGCTGCCACGTGTCGCCCTGGTATTTAACTGCCCCCTTTTTCTTTTTCAAAAATATGATTAAACCTTGTAAAATTCATAACTTCATCATACGAACTCCAAAAAATATGAACCAAGTGTCCAAATTTTCATAAAAATGAGCTCTACATCATAGGCTTATATATGATTGCATTTGGACTTCTTGGATTTGATTTGGTTCTTTGTGTTAATCTATAGGGGTCACTCCCGCGACCATTATATCTTGATTTCAGATTCCGCGAAGGAGTTACCCGAGGAGGAGGACTAGGAGCGCGCCAAGGACTTGAGGGAGGACTTGAGTGATAGCTATTCAGGTGCCACACCCCACCCAACCTCGTAGATCCTATTACGCATGACATAATAACTAGTTTGCTAGTGCTTTATTTATGAATATCACCTGTGATAGGATGCATGGTAGAATTGCTTGATAAACCTTTACCTTGTTGCAACCTTTACTCCTGCCCACCCGCTGATAGGCTAGACGCATGCTTATTTTGCTTATGATGCTTTACTTTTACTATGCTTATATCTGTGATCTGATGCGTGGTGGACAGTATGGTACGGTATATGGCTAAAGCACGCGGCGCCACTTAACTCGGGGAGAGTGCTGCGTGTGTCTTGGGTGTGTGGTGAGGGTTGAGTCGATCGGATAGGATTCTATGATGAGCCATTGGAGCAAGTCTTGACAAGGGATGTGATCTGGGCATCCCTATATGAGGTGCTTGTGGCGGGCACATTGTGAGGTATATGGTGATCCCGGGGATGAGAGCCTTCGTGGAGCGAGGCCCTGGGTAGGAGGTGCTGTTGTAGCATGAACTGTTGTAGTCCCTATGAGAAGATAATCCTGTCTGATCCCCCTAGGACCTGATATCTCTTGAGAACCCGAACCTTGGGACCTACGTGCTCACCACTCGCCCCTGAATGGGTGGGGGACAGATGTCTGACTAGCTAGGACGGTGCCACTACTACTAGGTTGTTAGTAGATAGTGTGGGGAGGTACGGGCATTGGGTCCCACACCCTCCTTAAAGCCGCAAAGTTACCTTGGTGGCCCGGGTAACAACGCCTCACAGTCTCAGTGTGCCGGTGTATCTATCGGTGTTCCGGTGGTATTTTGGGGTGTCCCAGAACTGAGTGGTAGGGTGACATCGCACCAGTTAGAAAGCAGCTGGAATCAGCCTAGGCAGAGCACACTGCCGAGGATGGTGATCTTGTGGTTACGGGAGTACACACTCTACAGAGTTTTGAATCTATATATAGCCCGCGGCCTCGGTATGGCCTTTCCCTCGACCTACGCTTCTCGGGAGTAGTGAGATGAGTCCTTCTATTCTTCCCCTGGTGTTACCCTTCTGGCTATGAGCCGCTAAGACAGGCTCTGAGAGGGAGTTGGACCTATCGACTGAGTGCGAGAGTGTGAGATGTGTGTGATGGTGTTGGGATGGGATGGATATATGGATGAGATGGGTTAAAACTTGATGAACTATATTATATAATATTGGTCACTGCTTGCATAGGAAACCACAGCCATAAATTAGGCTTCTTTGATTATATCCTTTGCATCCCACCAAATACTTCATAGCAAAAGCAAAACATAGGATGGGTGATGTGGCCAGTACAAAACGTACTGAAAATTTGGATTCAGGTTTGGATGATGGCTTGCCGACGCCACTGAAGGACGAAAGGATTAGATGGTCTCATGCCTACGCTCAAGATGATGAAAGACGATGCTTTCGCAATATCCCTCTACTTCCGCAGCTGTTCTGGATGCTAGATACTCTGATGATTCCGCCATGTGGCGATGTAATAAATTATGTAAACCCCTCTATTGTATTATTCTATTCGATGTACGGCTCTATAATCAACTGATATTGTATAAGTTGATGCTTGGACCTCCTGGGTTATCATTATATCCTTCATTCTGTGTATTTTCCCTTCATGGAAAATTAAGGATGTTTCATGAATAATCTATTAAAAACCCTTCCATTAAAGTGCAACACTTAGCTCATCTATTAGAAACAAAGGAGGGCTCTAATAACAACTACTTGCACTAGACTTGCAAGCTAAACAAGCAGTCCCAACACAACTCTAGTTGAAGAGTAAAGCAACTAGCTGCACACTAGAACAACAAGCATGGCTAAGCGAGATAGCTCCTTAGAAAGTCTAATGGGCAATGGTAAACAACAAGCTAACACTAGAGCTAGGCAATTACTCAAGCTACAAGAGCTACACAAAACTACACAGCTAGATGGTCAACAAGTAAGAAAGCAAGAGTACAAAGCTCAAACAACACACATAAGCGGGGACACAAGATTTTTCCTCGAGATTCGGTAGCTTGCCAACTACTATGTCTATATTGAAGCTTATCCAAGGATTGTTGCTCCTCTTCAAGCTCAACTACCCCTTAGGACGGGCTCCAATGTGACCACTCAGTAATGAGCCAAACAATCACGAGGTACCCAACCAGCCTTGATCCACTAGAGCCCCTCACAAATCCTCCTCCAAAGTGCCTGTACAACCTCCAGGTGGTGCTCGATTGAGTATGTTGGTTCCAATCAGTCTAGATCATGGAAACCACCAAGAAAAAAAAGCATTTCATAGTACTATCACCACAACTAGATACAAACTATCAATGCACATGTTCTAGATCTTCTCCATAAATCTCACTCAATTGCGATCTCAATGTAAGAAAATGTGCGTGGAGAGGTTTCTTGAGATACAATAGCTGTGGATATCGGTAGTAGTTTACAAGGGACATAAAGTTTCTAGCGATACCCCCTATTTATAAGCCCACTCAAGAAACAAGTTGTTAGCCCCTCTCGCTGGAGCTTGCAATGGCTATATTAACAACTAATTTGAACATATGTGTCGACGATCTATGCTCGACAGTCCACCAAGGGGTATCCCCCGATGGTAGATTTGTTCAGAATGGGGTGAGCGAGATTGTGAGCTAGGTAACAACAGAGACACAAGATGCAAGTTTACCCAGGTTCAGGCCTCCGATTAGGTGTAATACCCTACGTCGTGCCTGTTTTGTGTATTGATATGAATGAAACGAAGGGGGTCCTCTACCCACCTTATATTGCTGGGGAGTAGGGTTACAGAAGGGTAGTCGAGAGGAGTAACAAGAAGGCTACAATGGTGCACAATCAGATTAGGTTGTTTCTATCCTAACAGATCGTGGCGATCTCCTCAATCTCCTTCCGCTTATCCTTCACGATCTCCTGCGACGCCGTCGGCCAAGTTGGCAAGCCGGCCCGTCAGTCTTGATGATCCGTGGGCCACCTTGGTGAACATGCAAGCCGGACCGAGCAAGTCGGCAGCCTTGCAGACCAGCGTTTGGGCAGGCCAGGCTGTCAGGAGGGCCTGACAGCACGTGCCGAGTAGCCCTGTACGCCTTTCGGCAGTGGACCAGGCCGTCTGGAGGCCTAGCCCAAGTGGTGCGTCGTGGGTATTCCCGGGGCATTCACACTACGTTACACAACCCTTTCTTCTATTATCTTTCTCTAGTGTCACCAAAGAAATAGGGTGCTCCTCTGGAGCTAAAAATCCTCCTTAAACATACTCTTTGGAAACAAACTCTAGTTGGTGACTCCACTAGAGAATCCGGGTGCATTCTAGTAGCACCTGAGAGATGCAAAAGCCCACTGAAATACTCTAGTGTTCCAACCAGAGAATTTCGCTCCCAACTCAGTGCTCTCCGGAACATTTTTGCATATTGTATTTTTTTTTTCAACTGTAACTCTATGATGTTGTTCACCGAAAGGTTCTAGTGAGTCTTTTGAATTTCCCACACACAACTAACTTTATTGATCACTTCCACATGTACTAGCCATTTATCCGATGCCCTTAGTCTGGTGAGCACCAAAAGATAAAGTAATCTCTATTTAAACAACTATGCACGGATGGCCAACTGAAGCTTTGGTTGGGAACCCTCTGTTGACCACCAGAGTTATTCTGTGAGGGTAAAAACTCTACACCAATCCCTTCTCTCAAACCATTTTTAATTGCACTAACTCCAAATGTATCCCATGGGACAACAACACCTTTAGCACTTGATTTAGCATTTTCAAAATGTTTTCAAAGCATTTTCTCTTACTGCCTTATTGAGTCACTAGATCTAACACATATGCTTTAGTCCTCACCTAATGGCACTAGAGAACCGTATTTGCTAAAGAATTCTCCACATGATAGTAAAATTATCTATCCTAAACCTAGGCATTCAATTCTAAACACACCTTGGCTTGCAAAAGCAAAGCCCTGCTCTTTTATGCATTTGCCTTCAGGCTTTTGTTGTCCACCACCATCTTTCTCCATCATCTTCGCTTGGAGTTAAGCACTTCACCTCCATGGTCAGCACCATCTCCTCTCAAGGCTCAATGTACTCCCTCCGTCCTGCTGTCTATGACATTTGAAATCCGTGTCCCTCTCACATTCATGCTTCCCGAGCGTCAAACTCCATGGGACGGAGGTGGTATGTCTCAACCTCGCTTTATGGAACCTAGCTTATAGTCATGTACAAGAAAGTGATAGTCCATTAGTTCTGACTCAATTACCAAAACCCAAATAGGTCTTTTAGGCATGTTGTTGCTATTGCATCTGCATGTCTGGCTGCCTGAAGAGCCTTTTCTCGAGGGTCCAGCAGGAGGCGATGAATGCCAAGGTGGTGGTCATGGGCATCGTCTACCTCATGGTGCCATGGGATGACAATGGTCGGGCACAAGGTGTTCAAGGTCAGGGTGGGGCTAATACCTTTGGCACTAGGGCAAGTACTCACAATAGTGAGGTCATCCATTTTGGTGCCTATTATGCTCCATGTAGTCTTATGGTGTGCACGTCATTTGCTATGTCATTGAATTCAAAATAGCTTTAGTGCACAGGACACTGATTTAGCGCGTGTGATTTTGTTGAGTTGCGCATATTGTCTTAGTCCTATCCGGTGGTAGGACCTATGGCTAAAATCACTCTTTAGCATGCGTGTGTTGCCAACACAACATGCAAACTATGAGTGATATTAGGTGAGGAGTAGCGTGGGTGGGCAGTGGTGGTATGACCGACGACTAGGTTGTCGTAGGCCGACAGTGGTAGAGACGAGGTGGTAGTAGATAAGTTCTCCATGCTTGGCAGAAGTTAGGGTTTTGAGTAAAGGTTTTCGTGCTCTGCGGACTTTTTAGATGAGAGCCCAAAAGTGTGGTGTCCAGCTCAGCAGTAGTGGTGGGTTGAGAGATAGCAAGGTGCCGATGTGCAGGGCAGCAGTGGAAATCTAGGTGGGCAGAGTCGATGGCAGGGGTGAAGAGTCACTAGCAAGGTTCCTAAAGAGGATAGGGCAGCGGGCGGTGGTCAAGGTGACATAGGGAGGAGGAAGATGAGTGGGCACAGAGGAGTAAGACGATGGATGAGAGAGGATAGAGTCAAAAAAATCATGTGACGGTACCACTCTCCTTGTGCGTGTTGATTAAGAGGGTCAGCCTAATTAAGACTAGCATGCAAGATTGTTGACAGTCGAGCAGGCCGAGCATGGTTGGGGTGCCTTGGCCACTGCAAGTGAGCATCGGCACCTATTGGTCTGGAGAAGGGAAGGAGTCAAACTAGGAAGAAGGAAAATGTGTCTAAGGCCACTTTGGTCATTTACACATCAAAGGAACATCCCAACTAGATCTAATAGTAAAGGAATCCACTTAACTGCAATATAAGGGAGCAACATATTTACATAATAGCCTAACTACCAAATGTAACATCGAGGATATTCACATATTCAGATGTTCTCTTTCTTTGTTTCATGAGGTTTCTCTGTAAAGACTTTGTCCACTTATTTTGATAAATTTATAGTAGGGGCAACCCCTCCTTTTTCACTAAAAAAACATATCCAGATGTTGCCAAACCTTTTAAAATTTCTGTTCGAATTGTTGAAATCTATGGGATCGTCCTATGTAAACTGGATGCTTCGGACAAACACAACAAAAATATATCACATGAAAAATATGTAAACAACGTATAGCCATCAGAGCCCAACCCAATGACCAAACATTCAACCATCCTAACCATATGACCAATACAATGACAGTAGATATTTTGTGACCAAGGCTAACATAATTAAGGATCTAGTTAAGGCTAATTATAATAGATCATGTATTTGCAAAGATTGTGTGTGCTCGTGAAGGAGTGGTACTTCCAATCTCATCATTGCATAAAACACTCAATGATACTTAAAGCCAAATAAACACAAGAGCTAGAAAAAACACTGGACAAATTATGATTTAGGATAAGAAATGTGTACCATATCACTGAACCATTAAGAACATCATAAGAAAAGTCGCTTTTCCTTTTCTGTGGAACATCAATGAAACAATGATTTTATCTGACCAACATCATTAGCATTTACTGGCACAAACAAGCAAGTGAGGACAGCACTTACAAAAACATGAACACAAGAAACTAAATTGCATATCTTGTTGCACTGGAGCATGAAAAAATTTCCTATAAAAATAAATCAAATAAAAGGTACGACAGCGGAAAACATGAATCATGAAACTTTTGACAAGCAATGGTGTCATTAAATTTGAAATGAACCACCATATGAATACATAAATAATGAAAAAAATAGTATTGAACATTTTGAGAAATCAACCAACATGCCCAGCTATGCTATCACAAAAGTTTCATATGGACTTGCCTCGATAAGTGCTCAGTATTAGATTCACCACTGGAACACGTAGCCCATGGGACAAACCAACACTTACGAACTATTCCATGATGAGTATGAATGTATAGAATCGATCATGAACTATTATAGTGCAATGATTGGAAAAGTACAGCTACACCAAACAACAAAATTATTTTGATGAATTCTCTAAAACCCTTAAGCCTTGTTTATAGATGTAGTTGCATTAGCACCAATCTGGGGTGGATTGGTGTAGAACTTGAACATCCAAAATTAGTGCAAGGATAACTCAAAAGAAGGCTTCATAAATATGGCTGCAGCAGCCGAAATCGTTCCACGAGTTAAGAATCTATAAGTTTTCATGTTTGGACAAGCGAGTTTGACTAGGCATGTATTACTTGCACATGTGGCTTGGAGGTTCGTTTCAATAAAACCATGCTAGGAACAGGTGTGTAGACTTGGGCATGCAAGCGGAGTTAACGGTGGCCAAGAGGCTAGAAGAGTGATGAAGAAATAGGCAGCATTAATATAACATTTATAATTGAAATATTATGGCATAGCAAGTCTAGCCATGTAGGCATGGTCCTACTCGCTAGTTCTAGTAGTAAGTTGAGGAGAGACCTAAGTAGTTTTCACATAAATTGTTTCATTTGAAAAAAAAACTTAAATTGTTCTAATATCAGGTATTTGGGGATACCAACGGCTTGTTTGAGACCAGACATGACTTGACGGAAGAAGAACAACAAATCCTAAAGAAGTGTAGTGGACTTCTGCCTACAATAGTTGTCATAGGTGGTTTCTTGCACTACTGGATCCGCCGCCTTTGCCGAGTGTCGGCCGCACTCGGCAAAGGCACCTTTATTGTTGGCAAAGGCTTTGTCGAGTGCGGCTCTCGGCAAAACCCATTTGGCAAAGAATTGGTCGGCAAAGGAGTCTTTGCTGAGTGCCACCTGGCAGGCACTCGGCAAAGGCTTTGCCAAGTGCCACGCCAGTACTCGGCAAAGGTAACGGACGACGTCAACCTGACGACACCCTTTGCCAAGTTTGACGTGGCAGGCACTCGGCAAAGATATTTTATTTATTTATTTATTTTTTGAAAAATTATTTGCCAAGTGCCACGCCTGGCACTCGGCAAAGATTTTTAAAAAAAATTGTTTGTCGAGTGCTGGCGCTCGGTAAAGGTATGGTCTCTTTGTCGACTGCCACGCCAGCACTCGACAAAGCTAGGCTCTGCTACGAAAAATGCCCAGCTTTGCCGAGTGCTGGCACTCGGCAAAGCTGAAAATCTTTTTTTATTGTTTTTTCTGTTTTCTTGCATTCCAGACATACAATTTCACATATATTCACGACAATAGACTAGAATAACATATAAAAATTATATTTCATCATCAAATGACGTCTCAACACGAATTCATACATAAAGGTCTTCAAATTCATCCGTTACATCGATACAAATTCATAACATATCTAAAAAAGCAACAAGTTCATCGATACAAGTCCACAAGCGGGCAGTAGAGGTACCTAGCTCGACCCGGCATCCCTAGGGGCCCCAGAGCCCCCACCTTGCTCCCACGAAGACCACCCTGACTGCGGCACCGACTGGAACATCCAGTAGGGTGGCGAAAGCAGAGGGCCGCTTGCAGGCCCGGAGTGCCCCTGCTGCATCGGTGGAGGAGCAGCGGTACCTGGCCACGTGAACCCCTGAGTCGAAAAAGTCAGGCCTAGTGGAGGGCTGGCATCTGCAGGAGTCGGGTTCGAACCCGCCGACTGTTCCTACACAAAGGACAAGTGATCTCATTAGTACCTGCAGAATGACCGCACAAGCTAAAGCAACAGGCAATATACTCAATATACTCACCGGATTCCCTATAGGAGTAGACACAGGAATAGGTGGTGGAGCGAAGATCGAGGCAGGGAGCTCGGCCTGCTGCACTCCCAGGATCTGAAGGGTCCGAAAGTAGCCGACAAAATCCTGCATCTGATGCTGGTAGTGCTGTGTGATAGCCGCCAGCTGCCGCTGATGGGCCACCGCCTGGGCCTCCTGGTTCGCCTGCAACTGTGCGATCTGGGCCTGCAATATTACACCCGCAAGGTTGATGGTATGTGAAGGCAAGGTACATGTGTGAAACGAGTGAACGACGAATAAAACTGCACTTACCTGAAATGCCGAGAACATCTGCGCGTTGCTCGGCTACCGAGGCGCCATGGGGATGTCGAAGGAGCTCCTAGTCCCGTCTCGTCGAATCTGGCTCAGCATGGGAACAGAGGACGACTCGATGGCGCTGGCGAGGCGCGGTTGCAGACCTTTGCCGAGTGCCTAACGGCAGGGCACTCGGCAAACGTGACGGCCACGGATGCCGTTTGTCCAGGCCCCACTTTGCCGAGTGCCCCGCTCTCGGCAAAGAGCCCATTTGCCGAGTGCTTCGCTTTGCCGAGTGCGAGACACTCGGCAAAGAAGTCTTTGCCGAGTGCGGAGTCTAGCACTTGGCAAAGAGCCTCTTTATCGAGTGCCTTTGTTTTGCCACTCGGTAAAGTTTGCGGCACTCGACAAAACCCCCATTTCCCGTAGTGTTGGCAAGCCGACCAAAGACGGTAGAAGAGTGGAGAAAGTTGAATGAGAATATCAGAACTGAGCTGGAGATGAATCCAGAGCTTGAGATAATAAGAGCTGTACTTGAGAAAAGCTATGATGGTTTACCCTACCATCTCAAGTCTTGTTTCTTATATCTGTCTATATTTCCTGAAGACCAGACCATTAGTCGAAGGCGTTTGGTGCGTCGGTGGACAGCGGAAGGTTACTCATCTGAGGCACATCGGAAGTCTGCCAGTCAAATAGCTGATGACTACTTCCTGGAACTCAAGAACAGAAGCATGATTTTACCATCTCAGCAATCAGTTCATAGCAGGAAATCAATTGACTCTTGCAAAGTCCATGACCTCATCCGTTACATTGCCATCAGGAAGGCAATGGAAGAAAACCTTGTGTGCAGACTGGAGGAAGGCTGCAGCAAGAATATCCATGGCCCAATACGCCATCTTACTATAAGTAGCAACTGGAACGGAGATAAGAGTAAATTCGAGGACACAGTGGACATGTCGCGAATACGATCCCTATGTCTGTTTGGGGGAGTGAAAGCCATTCTTTATTTCTGACAAGATGAGGTTTCTACGAGTGCTCGACTTGGAAGAGACTGGAGAGTTAGAACACCATCACCTTGATCAGATTTGGAAGCTTATTCACCTAAAATACCTTTCTCTACGAAGACGCGAGAAGATTCGACTACTGCCAGATTCATTGGGCAACCTAAGGCAACTCCAAACTCTAGACGTCAGAGATACCGAAGTAGTTGCTCTGCCAAAAACCATCATCAAACTTCGGAAGCTACAGTACATCCATGCAGGAACCAAATCAGAATACACAAGCGAGGAAAGTGCTAGTTTAATCAAGAGGTGTGCAACATGTTGCTTACCTCTTCTTTTGGGTGATACCTGCACTTTTGCTTGCTGCGTATTCTATGCAGCAATCGTGACGAGAGCACATGATGGAACAGGTGCTATGGTGCCAAGGGGGATAAGAAAACTTACAAACTTGCACACGCTATGGGAACTGAATGTTGGAAGGGGAAACAATATTTTATGGGATATTGGAATGCTCACAGTATTGCGCAAGTTAGGAGTGAGCGGCATCAACAAGAAGAATGGCCGCTTGTTTTGCTGGGCCATTTCCAATCTCAACAGACTAGAATCACTGTCAGTGAGTTCGGCAGGAAAGCCAGGTTTGTGTGGTTGCTTGGATGAGATGTTTTCACCTCCAGAAAACCTTCAGAGCATAAAGCTGTATGGTAATCTGGAAAAGTTGCCGGAATGGATCAAGGAGCTCCAGCATCTGGTGAAGTTGAAACTAGTGGGCACTAGGCTATTGGAGCACGATCCTTCTATGGAATTCCTTGGGAACCTAATGAAGTTGGAAATTCTGGATCTCTTTGGCCAATCGTTTCTTGGCGGAGAATTGAATTCAAATCTCCGCAGGCCGGAATGGCATTCGGAAGCCTCAAGGTGCTTACCCTTTCAGTGACAGAGAACATCATATTGGTCAATTTTTATGAAGGAGCAATGCCAAAACTGGAGAAGCTGCAGATCACGGGGGAAGCAAATAATAAAATTGATTTTTCTGGGCTAGGATTTCTCCCAAGCATCAACGAGGTCCAGCTCAATGCTCAGTTTCCTCTGGATTGGTTAAGGATGCACGCCGCTCGTCATGATCCTGAGACTTGGGATAAGATATATGAGGAAGAAAGACAGGAAGAAATGCGCAAAAGACAGGAAGAAATGCGCAAGAAAGGTGAGTTCAGGAAGAAAATCCAGGAACAGCTAGCTCAGAATACAAACGAACCCATTCTGACAACGGACTGAGTACGTCTGGAACAGGTATGTACGTTTGCCATTTTTGCGCGACTCTCTGATATATAGAGACACAGGAATTTATCAAAGTCCTTTGGGCAATTACGAAATGTTTTATGATGGTAATTACTAATCAGCGTACACCCTTGTCCTTCGCAGATACATCTTCAGATCACCCGTCAGAGACTGAAGAAGATCAGCGGTCTGCCCGGGAGCAACTGCCTATGGGGTCCATGTCTAATATGGCACTTGTATCTGCGTAGTGTTCCCTGTTGTGTGTTGTGAGCATGTTGTTTATTTCATCATTTCTATGTTTATGTGTTTCAAATCAATTGTTTGGTGTGGTGTACGCTGTGACGTGTCTGTAATTCCGGGTGGTTATTATGAATACACCCTTCAGACTGTTTCTACTTGGTTTCGACTGCTTATTAAGATATGAAGATGCTGTTACAGTGTTACATGACAAGAATAATCCACCCATTAGCATTCTTTGCTTGGCCCATTCAGATACTTGTTTAGAAGTGGCCAAAGTTAGAAGTCGCCTTAAATGGGCTTAAGCTTTGTTGCTTTTTTAGTTCCCTGCTTGTGGTTGTAAGTAATTGAGTCTTATGGTTTGGTTTTGTGGTTCACTCTTAGCTATGTACTATCCCTGGATGGTTGAGGCCGGCTAGAATTTAGTTTGATTATATAAAATGTTGACATACACATGTGCTTTATCATGGTTTGCATTTTCTGTTTGGTGAGAACTATATTGATATGATGTTAGCTGCAATTCATAAACTGCAGCTAGCAGCTAGTTCTGTTTTTTTTTTTTTTAGAAACACTAGAGCCATGAGATAAATCATGAATGGAACAAAACGGTGGGCTTCACCCCTAGCGAGCCCTAAGCTAGTAGTTGCAGTTGCCAAGAAATGGAAACTTTGGACCCAAGCCCAAAATGGTGCTACTAGTTGGTACGCCCAGAAGAAAACAAACAGTCCATTGCAAACTCTATGGCTAAAAATGAAAAAAGTATGTGCACATGCATACTATTTTCAATGCTGTACGTACTGTAGTTGCAATGCTCATGGTCTGATCGGCGGGCTCACATAATGTTCTATATTTTTTTCCACAACGGGATAGCCAAGAGTTTGAATCAAGCAAAACATAAAATGAGCCTAGTGAAATCCACGTTGGAGTGAACACACAGGGTTCATCCAATTGGGACCATGTAACCACCCCACCAGCTAGTAGTGGATCTAGGATTTTCTTAGGGTATAACGCTAAAAAGTTTCATATACGATTTGGTAGATCCATTCGTGAATTCATTATGATGTAATTCGAATGCACTCAAATAACACGATAAGGTTTAAATTCGAATGCTATCATGTCAAAGTTTAGACATAAAAGAGTGCAAGAGACTTATAATACTACCTTGTCTAGACTTTTTTTTAGCTGGCACTTTCTAGGCACATGAGTGCCTTTATTATTATATATTATTTCTTTAAAGATAAGTCCCACTAAATGAGAAAAAAGAAGGAAGAGAGTAGAGGTTGAATCTCACCTGATCAGTGTGCCCGGCAATGAGGCTAACAGCGGAGCATACTCTAGCGGATCCTTGATCTGATAGATCCCGATCAAAATTAGTCACGACTCCTGTTCTGGTAGCCAGGCTAGACAGCGGGCGCATATGCGGCTCCGTCGATCCGTTGCAGTTCGCTCAGAATTCTGGGCGGCGGCGTCCGGCTTCCGAGCCATGGACTCAACTCCAAGTTCGTGGTGTGGCCAAGGCGTCACCGTGTGGCGGTGTGGGGCTCACTGTAGTCACGTCGTCATTTGGGCTATGGCCGCGGGCCGCATCACCATGCGAGGTGGGCCTGGAAGTGGAAAGTGGAATGGCCCTCGAGAGTGGTGAGCTGAAAGCACCCACACACAGAGGCCACACGACCGCTGGTCATTTTTCAAGTGCGTTTTTTTCCAAAAAAAAATAGTATGTTTTTTTCCATCAAAAAGTACGTTTTTTTATTCTTCTAAAAAAAGAATGTTTTTTAATTTTTTGCTCAAAAAAGTAAGTATTTTATTCTTTTCTCAAATCTATCTACGTGTATACATGTATTGTATATGTACTTATTGAACCTGCAGGGTATATATACTAGTCCATACCAAGCATACCCTGTAGACCTGCCCCTGCCACAAGCGTTTAATATTGCCAAACCAAACTAGCAAAACAGCGTTTAAATGGTTATGCTAGTACTTCACTTATTACATGCCCTTGCCTTAAGGCACCAACTGCTCACAGGCTGCAAAGAAGAATCAACAGAAACCACCATCTTCAGCAGAGGCATACTTTTCCGTCAGAAGATTTCAGACTACTGCCATTTGTCACTTCGATCCAGCCTCCCTGCTGTTGGAAGAACAACGCCGTCTTCTGCACCGTGCTCCACCTGCGCCGAGATGAGTATATACTATATCAACGCAGAAGGAATCAAAAATAAAATCTCAGTAGGGGTCTTCACTCGTTTCCTCCCTTCGAAGCAGAAACTGTTTCTTGTCTTCCATAAAGGCTAGCGAACAGCAGTGAGCCCCACAAAATAAACATGCCTGCCACCTGGTAATAAGCAGCACTTAATCCAGACTCCGAACTGGAAAGGGCCCAAAAACGCAAGAAAGCTGTACTGAAGATGTCCAGCAAATCAAAGTAGCCTATGCCTTATTTTCATTAAAAACAGGATGCTAGAACTACAAAAAGATCATCCTCTTTTGCCAATAAAGTCCCATCTTGAAACTTGTTTTTTGTGCTCGAGAAGCTGATGCTACGAGCACCTTATCATCACACCTTAGTTGTTCTTGTCGACTTACTTAACTTGGTTCTCCTTCCATGCTCATCCGATGCAGTTCAGCGGCACCTGTGAAACATCCTCTCCCAGGGAAGCTTGCCGCTGATACTCGGCCACAAAAGTTGGGGCCGGCCGCTACTGGCCCCATGACGTGAGTATTCTTGAAGTTTTCGACGTGTGGCGACCGGCAGTTGGGCACAAAGAAAGCCAGCGAAAGTCCTTGAACTTTTGTCATTTGTGTGCCTGGATTGGTTACACCAATCACCTTCGTTTCTTTCCCATTTTCAATTTGCGTAGGAGATCTTGGTGATAGGACATGCGTGGGATCGTATTTGTTGTTCGGCAAGCCAACGAAATATGCGAACGATTGGACGAAAAACAAAGAAAGATGGTAAAATTGTGCGTTTTTTACAGATGAGTTTGGTGCAGTGCGTCTTTACACAAAATGAGGGTGGGAAAGGACGACGATGAAAGTCGCTTTTCAGGTTCTATCCAAGAAGTCGTATCTCAGTCTTTGTCCTCTTTTTAATTTATCCAATGTGTCGTCATCAGTGACTGCATGCTAATCCCTGATGCATCATCAGTCAATTCAGAGTAGCCAAACGTGCTCATCATGGGCAAATGGAATCCAACGATTTCGCTTTTCCCCCCATCACTAGGGAGACGTTACGATTCACGTACTATTTATGGATGATTCAGCCTTAGAAAGTGATGCCCTGCCCTGTCCCCAGTCGTCCTCACCCATGGACCATTCATTTTCAGAAGCTGTTGTCAGCCATTGCTCAATCAGTACGTGCAATGATGACTGCAATCTAAATTTCTAATCCTACTGATGGGTACGAGCATTAATTAAACAAAGACAGCCATAAGCGCACATCTGCACATGTGCAATCAATCAGTACGTGCTCGGCAAGTTGCCTGCATGCAGTCAAAACTTGTTTGATTCGGCAGGTACAATTAGGAGGCTTAATCACAATTGACAACAATAATGTACTGAGGGGAGGCTATAGCAAACAACATCTAAATTAGGAACACAAGAATTTTCTGGGAGGGAGTGACTATTAGCAGCCTAGTACAGGATGTAGAGAAGGGGGGGGTAATTCCTGATGGTCTTGACCGACTGCCAGCATCCGAGGCCTCGGCAAGTACAAAGATCCCATGGCATTCAACAGGCATGAGGCATTGTCACCACTTCGGCTTGACACAACACATGTCCCACAAGGATGTGGGGCTCCAGGGCCCATTCATCAGCCCCCCCCCCAGCCAGGCTCCTTTGATGCCAAGGAGGTCTGTTCACCTGGTGGAGGTCGGACCACAACAGACAACCCGTTTTAGCGGCTCCAACGAGATTAGGTGGCGACCCGCACACACCAAACCAACTTTGTACCCGACCTAGCTCGGTATATAAGGGGAGGGTCGGCTCCCACAAAGGGGAGGAGCCAACAAAGCAACAAATTAAATTAAACACTCAGAAGACGATTGGACAGAGAAACCATTGGCCAAGAGAGCAACCGAGAGGAAGAGAAAGTGTGTTGGTTCCTAGCAAGAGAGGGCCAAATCCCTTACACGCTGGGGAGAAATCTCGCTGAGACCTAAGATAGCATCGAGCGATCCCCTAGGCACTACCAAACTCCCATTCTCTCTCCATTGTAAACCCCAATATGGATGCTCCTAAACACGAAGAATACCTCACTATTGGCTGCCCCATTAATAGATATGTTTATCAAAAATGAATAACATCGGGTTTCCTTTCTTTTCCTGCCACTAGGGCCTATGCCGTATTGCCTTATTTGCTCGCTGAGGAGCGGCACAACATGCTGCTCTCCTCCACATCGGGCCAAGGTCGAGGATGTGAGCCAAAGGAATGTGCGCTACCACCTCATCAAGGGATCCGGCCGGCTCCAAGGCCACCGCTACGTCCACTGAGCAATCTGTCCATACTGCAGCAGCAATGTTCGGCATTGATGCTGCAAGGCGTGCTGCCAAGCAGGACAATCAGAGAGTGGATCTAGTGCAACTAATCAACAAGGACGATGAGGACCTTAGAGTGATCGCGGTCTGGGGGACAAGTGGTGATATGGGACAAACAACTATAATCAGGGAGGCTTATGACAACCCAGATGTGCAAATCAAATTCTCATGCCAAGCATGGGTAAGGGTGATGCATCCTTTCAATCCAAAAGACTTTGTCCAGAGCTTGGTAAATCAGCTTCATGCAACCCAAGGTGTTGAGGCTCTGTTGGAGAAAGAGAAGACAGAACAAGATTTAGCTAAGGAATTCAATGGATATGTGAATGATACCAAGTGTCTAATTGTGCTTAATAACCTATCCACCATTGAAGAGTGGGATCAGATTAAGAAATGCTTCCCAAACAACAAGAAAGGAAGCCGAATCATTGTGTCAAGCACACAAGTTGAAGTTGCTAGCTTATGTCCAGGGAAAGAAAGCCAAGCCTCAGAGCTAAAACAATTGTCTGCGGATCAGACACTTTACGCATTCTATGATAAGGTAGTATATAATCGATGTCCCATTATAGCTCTTGATATTATTCTAATCCAGTTATGTCTTTAGATAATTTCTGATTCAGTTATGTAGGGTGGTTGAAGTGTGTGGGAGTTACGATCGCACTAGAAACACATGATCAAATGCAACAAAAGGAAAATTTTCCTTCCAGTTCTTTCTTTCATTTGCCTTTTGAGAATGCATGCTCCCTCGTTCATGTTAATATTATAGCCACAAATATATGTATTTTGATTTAAAAACATCTATTTCATCTTAGAATGCTTTCCTTCGTATTCAGTAGCTAGCCTATGCTAGAAAATGAAATGGACTAGGCATCTAGTACAGACTTATAAGACAACAATGCAAAAAGGGGCAAGTATGTAGAAACATACTGACTCCATGTCTGACACCGCAATTGATGGCATGCTGCCTTTATATTCAGTGATCTTAAATTATTAAAGGTAAATATATATAGTAGATTGGTTAATAAATTGACCTACAAAATAATACATGTATGTACTGTAGCACAAGTCCTCTTTGCACAATTAGATTTTAAAGCTCCTATTTTACACATAAATTTGATATGGAGTATTCGGTTTCATATCCTTGTTAGATCTGTTTGCCTCTATCTCACTGAGATTATTTGAAGATGGGTTGATATAGCAAATCAAATGTATCCTCTCATCATTTGGATTAAATTTATTGTACTTATCCCATTCTAATGCAAATCTTTTTTTAGAAATCAAGTATAAGTCACTAAAATTATGATCCAAAACTAAGGTTTAGATAAGACTACAAATTAATTAATGGAACAAATATCATTATATGCTATACTTTCATCATTTAAATGAAGGTTAAACATTTTCCATGAAAAGTTATGGCCAAAAGTTGTTCCTAAATATTGCTACCTTTTGTTTAGGGTTCCCAAAATGGAGACTATTCAATGAAGCCAGTGTATATCTCGGATGTGGCAACCACAAGCACAAACGAACATATAGCGGCCCATGGTGAGATTATAGATGATTAATCTATGGATACTAATGAGAAGATAGCTAGAAAGAGTCTTACGCGCATTAGGACGCGTGCGGGTGGCTTGGACAAATCACAACTTATTGGGCGAAAGAAAGAAATATCTGAAATTATGGGCTTAGTTTCAAATAATGATAACAGCCAGCAGGTTCAGGTGATCACTGTGTGGGGAATGGGTGGCCTTGGAAAAACCACCCTAGTTGGTGGTGTTTATCAAAGCCTAAAGCTGAGTGACAAGTTTGACAAGTATGTTTTCACCACAATTATGCGTCCTCCCAAACTTGTTGAGCTCCTTAGGACCTTGGCTGGGCAACTACATGAAGCATCTTCTAAGAAGGAAGAATTATTAGAAAACATAGTCAGCAGTAAGAAATCACTAGCATCGATGGATGTTGATGAGTTGGCTGAGCAGTTGCAAAGGCTTTTAGAGAAGAAATGTTGTCTGATTGTTCTGGATGATTTCTTGGAGACCTCAGAATGGGACTTGATAAAACCAAGGTTATTACCTCTGTTGGAAAACACAAGCAGAATCATCATGACTACCAGGGAATAGAGTATTGCCAGCCATTGCTCAGGAACGAATGGAGTTGCGTGCAACCTTCAAGTTCTTCAGCCTGATGATGCACTTTATCTCTTGAATGAGAAGGTAACATAAATGTCCTCCATTTTGCTTGGTTAAAAATAGCATTGATTTTAGGAGAATCTTTTGACCATCGAGAGTTTGATATGGACCATGAAACTTCAAAAATAGAAATCTGACAACTATACAATCAAAACTCTTCACATCTTGCGATACTTGCAGCAAGGCCCACATGTCATAATCATGTTATCCCTTCGTTCTCCTACACGACTCTCTCTTTCCCACAGTGTCCTTCGTTCTCCCAACTGCTCTCTTATTCTCCATTGTGTCACTGGTTTGACCTACAAAAAGAGCTATTTTCCCTCTTTCACAATGGTTAAACAATCTAGTTTAACTTCTCTTGTCTTTCTTATTTTCTTTCTTTCCTTTTCTGTCTCTTGAGCCGCTCTTGATATGCTCTGTTTTCTCTGTATGCTCTGTACGTTAGTATTTTACTTTCAATAAAATTACAGTAGGGGCAAGCCCCTCCTGTTTTCATCAAAAAAACCCATGGCTAACATTATGCCTGTTACCCTTGGCACGACATCACCACCATCACCACCATGGAACTGCGACCAACTCGAGACCAGGGCATCGTGGTTGCCCTTGGCACGACATAGCTGCCCCACGGCATCCATTGTGTGCTCGTGCTCCCCTACACTGCACTCCACTAGGCGCCAGCCTAGTGCTGACACTGGGCGCACTACGATTGTGCGAATGATGGCATGGCATCCTGCGTGACTGCAAAGGCCGAGAGGCACGGAGGAAATTGAAGGTGTCTATCTGTAAGCGCGAGCAAGTGGCACATAGAGATTGTGCGTGGAGAGAATAAAGAGAGGATGATGCATGGTTTTGATAGTTGGACAGTCAAAGATTTCTAATTTAGGAGTTTCGTGTGGTTTTTGAGTTTCATGGCCACATTTTTTATACTCGGACAGTCAAAGATTTCTGATTTTAGAGTTTCATGGCCAAAATTAAAACGATAGTTCAATGATCTAAAGTGGACTTCTTAATTATTTTTTTCATATATGTGAAATACCACTATTAATAATTACTGTAAAATTCTAAGTTCTATAAATGATTTTGACATCATATAATTGGTGAGGGCCTATGCCGCTCGGTTACACAGGGAAATGCAAATTGTTTGATGTTCCTTTAATCATTTTTAGTAATCAAAGAATGGATGTGCACATAGAAATGGAATATACAAGTTTATATAATTAAATTTGTTCTATCAACATGCTCCCTAAAATGACCTGAACTGGACTTCAGATGTGGCTTTATTTTTTTTATTTTTTTTGGAACAGCAAACTTTTGTTGCCAAATTTTAGTAATAAAAGTAAGTATATCTGAGCTTAGTTATTTTTTACTTTAGAGCTATAAAGCTTAAATTGTATCAATATCAGGCATTTGAGGACACTGCATATTTGGATGAGAAGAAGAATCCTGGGTTGTTTAAAGAAGCAAAACAAATCCTAAAGAAGTGTGCTGGACTTCCTCTTGCAATAGTTGTCATAGGTGGCTTCTTGGCATACCGACCAAAGACAGAAGAAGAGTGGCGAAAATTGAATGAGAATATCAGTGCAGAGTTGGAGATGAATCTGAAGCTTGGAATGATACGAACCATCCTTGAAAAGAGCTATGATGGCTTACCCTACCATCTCAAGTCTTGTTTTTTATATCTGTCTATTTTTCCTGAAGACAAGCACATTAGTCGAAGGCGTTTGGTGCATCGGTGGGCAGCGGAAGGTTACTCAACTGAGACATGTGGGAAGTCTGCCATTGAAACAGCTGATGACTACTTCATGGAACTCCAGAACAGGAGCATGATTTTACCATATCAGCAATCAGTTCATAGCAGGAAATCAGTTGACTCTTGCAAAGTCCATGATATCATGCGTGACATTGCCATCTCAAAGTCAATGGAGGAAAACCTTGTCTTCAGACTGGAGGAAGGCTGCAGCACAAATATGCATGGCACAGTACGTCATATTGCTATAAGCAGCAACTGGAGTGGAGATAAGAGTGAACTCGTGGGCATAGTTGACCTGTCCCGAATACGTTCATTATCACTGTTTGGCGAGTGGAGGCCATTTTTCATTTCTGACAAGATGAGGTTTCTACGTGTGCTTGACTTTGAAGAGACTAATAATGGTTTGAAATATCACCATCTTGATCAGATTTGGAAGCTTATTCACCTGAAATACCTTTCTCTAAGGGGATGTGTTGGTGTTGATCTACTGCCAGATTCATTGGGCAACCTGAGGCAACTCCAAACACTTGACGTAAGAGATACATCTGTGGAAGTTCTGCCAAAAACCATCATCAAGCTTCAGAAGCTACAGTACATCCATGCTGGGAGCAAGTCAGATTATGTAAGGAAGGAAATTGATAGTTTAGTGGAGAGGTGTATTTGTGGGGCGTGTCTCTGTGCAACATGTTGCTTACCTCTTCTTTTAGGCATTGATGGCCATCGACGTAAGGCCCTTACCAGGTGTGATGCCTTCACTTTCGCTTGCTGCGTGGAATTCCCAGCTCTTGTTATGGGAGCATATGAAGAAAGAGGCGTTATGTTGCCAAAGGGGGTCAGAAAACTTAAAAACTTGAACACATTAAGGGAAGTGAATGTAGGAAGGGGAAATAATGTTCTACGTGACATTGGAATACTCACAGGACTGCGCAAGTTAGCACTGAGCGGCATCAACAAGAAGAACGGCCCTGCGTTTTGCTCTGCCATTTCCAGTCTCAGTAAACTAGAATCGCTCTCCGTGAGTTCAGCCGGAAAGCCAGGTTTGCATGGTTGCTTGGATGGGATATCCTCACCTCCAAAAAACCTGCAAAGCCTCAAGGTGTATGGAAATCTAGAAAAGTTGCCAGAATGGATCAAGGAGGTCCAGCATCTGGTGAAATTGAAACTAGTGGACACTAGGCTATTGGAGGACGATGCTGGTATGGAATTAATTGGGAAACTACTGAAGTTGGAAATTCTAGGTCTCTCTGGCAAATGGTTTCAGGGTGTAGATTTTGATTTCAAATCTCTGCAGGCTGGAAAAGCATTCGGAAGCCTCAGGGTGCTTACCATTTCAATGAGAACGAACATCAAATTGGTCAAGTTTGGTGGAGGTGCAATGCCGGAATTGGAGCTCCTCAAGGTCACAGGGGTAAATAATGAAATTGATTTTTCTGGGCTAGGATTTCTCCCGAGCATCAACGAGGTCCAGGTCAGAGTTTTCTTTCCTACGGATTGGGACAGGATATTCAGCGCTTCTGATCCTGAGACTCGGGACAAGATACATGAGGAGGCAAGACAGGACCAAAGGCGCAAGAAAGGTGAGCTCAAGAAGAAAATCCAGGAACAGCTTTCTCAGAATCCAAACGAACCCACTGTGACGGTGAACTGAGTCACCAACAGGGAAAAGGTTTGTACTTTTGCCATTTTGTGCTAACTCTCATGTTTAACCTCTCTTCTTTATGCATGATATCAGCTTATATTATTTGTGTCTTCCCCCTGCCACAGGTTCGATCATCTGCCACAGGATAAGCAGCAGGGTGCCAGGTGGATCCAATTTGGTACGTGCATGCCTGTGGCCATGGCATCCTTCCCTGCCTCTCTTCATCTGTTGTGCCGTGAACTCCTACTACTCCCTCGACTTGTCCTTGCAAGATTCATGTGGATGGTAATGAATCCACCCTTCCACCTGTTTTCTACTTCTGCGTTCTGCTGTATTTATGATTATGTTTTATGAAGATGTTTTTACATGACAAGAGTTAAGCGGTGTTATTTATATGGCACATTCAAACACTTTTTTAAAGGGGTCAAATATTATTTTCTTCTGTCAGAATGGACTGTTGAATATGTTCTAAATTCATTCCCCAAGATAAAGGCCGACTTCTGACAGAGCGATATATTCTCTTGCTAGGGTTTCACTGAGATATATTCTCTCTTGTAAGCCGCCGCTACGGCGTTATAACCCAAAACTCTTGATTATAGTGAGGAGTGTTTGCTGGCTGGCGTCCGTGGTTTTTTCCCTTCGCATTGGAGGGGTTTTTCACGTTAAATCTTGTGTCTCTCTATGATTTGATCTTGTGTTCTTCATCGTTTATTCGTCCTAATCATAACATGGACATGCACATTATCGTAGATTCATAGTTTGTTTTTTTTTAATTTGGTTGATGGAAGATTATACTGCTCAATTCTCGAGATAGCATTAGCTTCAAGTTGTGAAGTACAGAAAATTCATGAGATGAATATGGAAGGGGTGGGCTTGACGCTAGCGAGCCCCAAGCTGTGAACTCCTTTTTCGTATGCAGATTTTGCTACACTTCTACATATATACATTAAGTCTATATTCAGTAAAGCAATATATGTATATATGTAGAAAAGCCATTTATACAATTTGAAAACGGGGGAGCAGTGAATAGTGGCGATTTCAGTTGCCTGGAACGGGAGTTTTGCCCGAGCCCAAAATGGTAGTAGTTGCTTCTCGCAAAGAGAAAACACGGTGGACGTCCCAGGCTATTGGGCTTTCTCGTCAAAGCGTGCTTCACTTGGTAGGTCACCGCTGTCAAGTTTGGGGAAAGAAGTCCTATTTCACTCCCTCAACTATGAATGAAGTCTGATTTTTCTCCCTTAACTAGAAAATTAGACAAAAATCCTCCTTCAACTTCTAATACCATTTACTTTTCCTCCCTCGGCGGTTTCATCCCTTATTTTAGCCCACGTGGCGTCATGTCATCATGCCACGTCATCACATGTCCATCTCATCTTTCTCCCCTGTCCTCTCGCTCCACATTTCCTCATCTCTCTACCGTGAAAGTCATGAAACTCTGTAGGCACTAGATTCCAAGTTCCATTGACGCCTTGACTTGCATATGGTTCATGTAATTGGATTATTCATGTCAATACAATGAAATCGCAAGGCGTCGTCTTGAGGTACATTAACAAAAACTTGCTCGCCCGCGGCGGCCTCCCAACAGCAGAGCGGCGGCATCAGGGCATGGCCAGGAAGAACACGTCCCTATCCCGGCCGTCCTCGTTGATTGTGGCTTGTGACCTGCATACCTGTTCCGTCTCCCCTTGCCTCCCAGCTACAGCACGTCAGGCAGGAACCCTTCTTCTCCATCCTCTCCAGGCCACGCCAGCAGTGTCGCGGTCCAGCTCGTGGCGGTGGCGGCGAGCAACCTCGCCCAGCCGGTGGTGGTGTTCTGGCCCTACCTGCGGCGGCGGCGCGGCCCGGCCCGTCGCGGCGCAGTCCAGCTCGACGGTGGCAATCTCCGCCCCTAGCTTGTGGCGACGCGGCTGCGGCAGCCTGGGCTGGCGGCACGGCCCTCCTTCCCGCTCACAGCAGCGGCCCTGCCGCAGTGCCGCTGTCTCTGCTGCACCGCCCTGGGATCGGAGCTTGACCCTTCGTCGGCCTCGCTCGCCCGCGCTCGGGGGCGTGGCTCCCGCCGCTGTGGCCGCCCTGCTCGGCCACGCTGACCACGCGCCTGCTGCCACGGCCGGCCGCGCTGGCACCGCACCGCCCACGCACATCCTGCTCGCCCGAGCCACCGTGGCCACCCGCACCCGTCGCGCCGGCCGAGCTCGTCCTGCTCGCCCACTCTTTGGTTTGAACGGCCTCGCTCGCTCGCCCGCGCACGCTGCCGCCACGCTGGCCCGCCACTGCGCTGCTGCAGGTGCCCGACCGCGTCGTGCGCTCGCCGACTGCCACGAGGGATCGCCCGCATCGCGCGCTCGCCCGCACTGTGTGCTCGCCGGCTGTCGCTACGCCGCAAGAGCTCGCCCGCCCCGCGCACGCTTGGGCAGTCGGCTGCAGCTGCCTGATTGCCCGTCTCCGCCTCTGTCTCTGCTGCACCGCCGCTAAAACAGGGTCAAAACCACCGGGGGAGGCGAAGTAACGGTATTGAAATTTGAGGAGGATTTTTGTCTGGTTTTGTGGTTAAGGGAGTGAAATCAGACTTTGCCGATAGTTGAGGGAGAGAAATATGACTTCTTCCAAGTTTGGGGCCCATCGTGCCGTGGACGTGAGGCTTCTTGCTGGGCCTCAACCTCAAGCTCGTCCTCAGTGACCGCGGAATTGTCAGAACAGGATTGCTGGTGCACCGTGGGATTGCCTGACAATCCCGCAGCGCCATGGGGCCCCAATCTTAAGCACGCCCTCAATGAGCTCGGTTGCCATTTTGACAACCATGATTCCAAGTGAGAGTGTGGTTTCATGGATCATGACCGCAACCACAATTTACGATTCCATCATCGACAAGCACCTAGATTCCTTGGAGACAATTTTGTGTGGATATGGAGTCCATTCACGTCGACCATGCCAACGCCAAAGTGCAACGACTGTGTCACCGCCACTGATTTTGCCATCTAGCGCATGGAGGTTGAAGCATATCGACGGCCTCAACCTCAAACTAGAGGTTCGAAAGATTGAACACTTGGATCACATGGTCTTGGACGCATCATCGCAAGAGCTCAACATTATCCCTTCCCTGACGTCAGATTGCCTAGTTATATGAGCTATAACTGAGGTACAGTTAAGAGCAGCGATCAGGGGCAGATCTCTCGTTCCCCGTTGATTCGCCGTCGCCATCTTCTCTGACGTTGTCAGCAGCGACCAATGCAATCTCTCCTTTCCCCGTTGACTTGCCATTGCCCTTGTCTCTGGCGCTGTCACTGGCGTAAGAGGAGGGGGCTGGATGAATTGATGGAGGATTTGTATATGCCCATCCTAGTTAGGGTTAGGTTAAATAAGCTAGGGTTAGGTTTCCCCGTGCCGACGGTGTGGTATGAGTTCATGTTCTTGGGTGGCATCTCCAGGTGACGACATGTGGACATGTGTATCGGATGACGATTCCACATTTGCAGCGGCTTCCCCGACTTCACCAGTAGCTACTGCATCAGTGAAGAGCACGAGCTCGCCAGATCTAGAGTTATATGACACCTTTGGATCTGGTCAAGTTCACCTTTCCCATCATCATCTTCTCCGGTGATGGCGTTGGGTGACTCCTCTTGCGAAGATCTTGGGAGTTATGTCTACTAACTCATCGTGAAAACAAGTTAGTTCTTACCAACCAACTGCTCTAGTGGTTTCATTCCCCTTCTAGGTGTGCCGCCATTCGACGTGTGGGGATTGTTCGTAGCTCTCGAGGTGCTAGATTCCTTATCTCTGGCAATATAATGGCCGCTACAATCTTCTTTAGCCGAGGCGTTCAACAGTCACAACGTATGTCAATTATCTTGACATACTGTTTTTGGTGTGAATAAAACTTGTGTTCAATTATCGGGATGGAGTTCGGCTTGAAGCTCCAAGTTGCTTCGATCGCTAGTGACGAGGACAACCAAGAGGATGAATGTGCAAGGACTATATTGTATTTTCGCCTTTCTTCAAGGGTGTCTTTACAAGTCTTGGAATTGGAATGTAAACTTTATGAAACATATATGAATACAGATACGATTTCTAAAAAAATAGTTTTACAAATTTTATGGTTCTTAACTTGCCCAAATTAAAATGAACTTTTTGTATATTTGGTAGTGGCCTCTGGTCTATTGTCCATTTCACATGCATGTGGCTGGGGAAAGTAGCATTTCCACATTTAGAGATCTATACGCATCTTTCTTAAACTCACTCTCTAAATTCTTTGAAGATCAATTTAAATAAAATCTGTTCCCTGTATTTTGGAACCCTTTGATAACATTTTTATATCATGTGTGCACTCTAGTGAGCCATTTTTGCTCATCTTGGGTTAGTGAAAAACTTCGGAAGAGATGATGTGTCACACCCGATTCTAAGGACAAAACCAGATATACACTATATGTGAGTCTTAAAGGGCAAATCTCACATATAGCTACAAATAGTATCAAATTACAATGCTATAAATATAACATACACAATATATAAAAGATCACCTAATGAACAATCAGTGGAAAGATGACTTCAAACTCCGGATGTAGACTTCACTCCACTGGATCCAACTGACTGGTTGATCACAAGCCTAAAACTTCTCCTGAGATGTGGGGGGAATAGCAAGAGTAAGTCCATGTCGAACTCAACAAGTATAGCAATAGGGCAGTACCCATCAACTCATGATCAATGTAACATAAATAATATAAAGCATAAAACGATAAACCATAAACATGTTAGCAATAAAAAGTCATTATCTTAATGTAAAGATTCCAAAGCCGCTCATGTCCTTGAGCAAGGCTAGTATACCAGTTTATTAAACTCTGCGCAGAGGTGTAAACTTTCACTGTGAGCCGTGATTTGCCCTTTTACCCAAGGTCTGTCGACCTCTTAGCTCACTACCAAGGAAAGCCGGCAGGGTTCACTATGAAGCCTTTCAAAGGTTTGTCTAACTAATTAGGGCCACCAGAACATCAGATGTAGGAACCCCCTTGCAATATGACACAATCCTTCACGGCTATACTCATAAGGACAGAGGCTATCCTATACCCAACTTGGCACCCCAAACTAACTAGAAAAGGTCCTCATACTGAGCCAAAACTAGAGCCATATAGCCCTCACAGCTGTACTCTAAATCCCGGAGGTTCTGTTACGGATAAATCATCAAGTTGTTAAATTGACATTTTTATCGTTTATTGCTTAAACATTAATTAAGTCATAAAATCATAGCCACATAAATAAAACACAAGCTATACTTGCCTTAAGACTTGCTTTACACCCAAAGCAATGTGCTTGAGAGATATCATCTTTATCTTCCATTCCGTAGCTTCTGCTCTCCAATGCTCACAACGATTATTCTTCTACTCGTAACAAGCACCATACGCAGGGGAACATACAAGCAACAAGAAAAAGCATCTAAGAACAATACACCACCCAAAGTATAACAGCGTACTAAAAGAGAGCTACAGCTATGATCGCAGGAAATGACTACTGAAAGGCTTTACATCATAAAAAGAAACAACTACAAGGTTTATTTACTTTAGTTAAAGAAAATCATGAACAAGTTATTAACTCAGATTACATAAAACCATAATTTATTTTAAAAACCAAATTAAACTAATTATGTTTTATTTATAAACATATCTCACATTATTAAGACATTTAAACTTTGCTTTGTAAAAGACATAAACATCAAGTTGCAACTAATCATATTTTAGTTTATAAATATCATCACCTTATTTATTAAGCAAGTTAACATTATCTTCTAAAAGAAAACACATATATGAAAGCATCTAATGATGTGCAACATGTATCTATACTAAGCATAAATAAAAGCATATTTAAGTTAGGAATTATATTATCCAGACTACTTAAACATTCATAAATTATGCAGCTTAGAACATATGAGAACAACTAAAGAAATATGATACATTCTCAAGGTAGACCTAAACAAGTCAAATTTTAAAGGTAAAATGATATTAAGCATATTAGCATTTATTTATATACATCAAAGTTGCTTTTATTTAAATAAAGCATTATTAAAGTATTAATAAACCTAATCAAATTAACAAGATTAAATGCACAAACATGTGACATGGTAAAGATCATATTTCACAAAAAGCTTAAGGTTGACATGTTCGTAGCACAAGAGATCGGAAATAGAAACCCTAGTTTACTTTTATTTTTAAAACTATTAAATAATTATTAATCCAATTAACATTTAAATAAATACATAGATTCACAACTAAATGAGCACTACTGTGTAGATCGCGATGATATGAAACCAACGCAACTTGAACGACTCGATTCGGAGTTAAAACGAACAAAAGAGTTAAAACGAACAAAATCCGAAGGATTAAAGATCAGTGGTAGTTTCGTAATTACGAGCATCTTCTACCTTTGGTCATCTTCTCCATCACGAAGAGGACATGGCCAGCAGCCATGGCTGCCACTGCACACGCAAGGGAAAGAGGGGGGCTCAGCCGAGATGTGTCTGGCCGTCGGCGGCTGGCCAGACCGGCACCGAGCAGCCTGCCTGCACGCGCATGCACAGCACGGTAACGCTGGCAAGAGGTTGGAGACCATGATGTAGAGAAAGGAGAAAAAATAGAATTTGCTACCATAGAGATTTCCAACTAGGGACTCCCCTCATGGTAATTATGATGTGCATTGGCCAAGGGGTTGGTACAAATATATAGGACAAAAAACTCCCCACGTCAACGCAACTAGCAATATGGTACTAATTGATATTGCACCCTCCACCTTTACTAATAGGCCTAATTAATTATTAAAGCCCATTAGTAAATAAAGACATGGGCCTTTAGGTGTCAGGAAAATTGAGAGACTTTATTATTTTCAGAATTGATTAATTTTATGGATAAATAATTCTAGAAAAGTCTAGAATTGACTTTTAAGCCACGAAAAATACTCCGAAGGCTCCAAAAATTTGGGAAAAATTCTCAGAGACACTTTGGAACTTATTAACCCAAATAAAGTATTCAAG
This sequence comes from Bothriochloa decipiens, assembly GCA_023333625.1. Lineage (NCBI taxonomy): Eukaryota > Viridiplantae > Streptophyta > Magnoliopsida > Poales > Poaceae > Bothriochloa > Bothriochloa decipiens. The sequence goes on along the minus strand of CM041633.1, from coordinate 42,655,607 downwards.
GCTCATAAACAAGGTATATTAGAGCATCTAAAAATTGGACAAAGCTCTAGGATAAAGGGAAAAGATTCCAGAAAAGTCCAAAAAATTCCCTAGAAGGATTGGTAGACATCTAAACGTGTTTTGAAAAAACTTAGCAAACACAAAAGTACAAACTTAAACAACAAACAGACATCACATCAAGCAATATCCCATTAAATTAATTTAGAAAAGTATAAAACTCACATTTTTTTCTATAACTAAATGTGCACGAGATCAAACTAAATTTAGTAAATTTTATCCTAATATTAAAACATTTATTTTAATTAAAGTTTTCTAAGCACAACCCAAAATAGAAAATTTTGGGGTGTGACAATTCTACCCTACTTAACATGAATCTCGTCCCAAGATTCTAAGAGACTATGAGAAAGATAAAGCAAGTTATAAAGTTGCTTTGACACTTGCGAGATAAAGATTTAAGGAGCACCAAAAGGGCTAACAAGGGAGTCATAGATTGACTCTGAAAATAACTTGAGGACTTCCAAATATGAGTAGCAATCGAGGCTCGGTGAAAGATTGAGAATTAGATATAAGGAATGATCTACAAGAAAGGTAAAGGTTGACGATGAGAGCGATTGACACAAATCTTATAGATAGATTTCTAGATCTTTATGAGATGTATGGTCCAATGCCATTATTGGCAGAAAAACAATATGAAGGTGGAGATTGATGCTATGGTGTTCGCAACTCTTTGATTCACGATGTATGAGACATGCGGTGAACGAATTATGAATTAGCAAAGATCAACAAAGAGTATGAGGATTGATCCCTTCAGGCCTTCATGTTTTTCTTACTTCCAGTCCTATGAGATGATAAGGAGTAAGGGTTAGCAAAAGTTGATTACAAGATACACTTTGATCCTTAGATCTTGTAGTCATCTGACTCAGGACATAAGAGTTGATGAGATGTAGAACATAATCGAGTATAGTGTAATGATGAAAAGAAAGGCCAATACGGATTTTTAGATTTTTATGTCCCATGACCAGAGACGCTCAAGATTGATTGAAGTTGGTAGCGAATGCTACCCCACTTAACATGAATCTTGTCTCGAGATTCGAGGAGACTTGGGATAGAGACAAAACATATGGTCCAGGTTGATTCGGGTTTGGGTTCTACAATCACATTGTTTGAACCAGACGGTGGAATGGCGATAGGAGAACTTCCCGTTTTCAAAATCAAGAGACCATGTTTTGATCTTTCCTAAAAGAGTGCCCACAAAGGTAAATGAACCAAGAGGAATGTGTCTCAGATGTCATAGATATAAAAATTTAGACGATACTCGAGACCATTTATGCACAAAGGAATTAGTCCTTATGATCCCATAGCTTTCAAGAGTAACTCCCATGGGAATTCTTAGAAGCTTATGTGATGGGATAATAGACTCATTGGGGCAAAGTTTTATCAGCTAGAGCTTTTTAATAGATCTTGATTCCATCGGTAGGACTATAGTGAGCCTCTATAAAGGTTTATTTAATGGTGCAAAGCAGAATATCTAAGGGGCAACAGGCTACCTCAGTGGATAGCTTGGTTTCTACTAACCACTCACGACTCATGATGGCCGATAGTCCTTTGATGTGTTCCATAAGGAATGACTCATTGTGTGGACCATCATCATCTCTAAATGGTGTAGATAGAGGACTCACTTGAACTAGCAAATTCGAGGCATTTCAAAATCTTCAAAATATATCTTCCTCGAATTCAAAGATAAATGAAAAGAGATGAGGTTCATCATCCTCTGAAGTTTGGTGCATCCCTTAACAAGGGGCTCTATGGCAACCGGATCAGGAGAGGGGTTTGAGGGAATTTCAGATACGGTTGCTAGCGCCTCATCTTGTTGTTCAGGGACTGACTCAACTACTTTAGAAAAGCTTTGGAGGGACATGTTATAGAGATGGATTTTCTCAAAGGTCGATGTTGAAGTTCAAGATTTATCCTCTAGATTGCTTCGAGATCCATAACAAGACCTGACAAAACAATCATGGACGTTCATACATTAAGATATTAGGATAAGGGGACAAAATAACATCATCCTCCAGTAGCATAATGCATGATTTCTCTCTTTAACGCTCTTAAGGGAGCAAAGAGGGAATAAACAGCGACCCTTTGAGGATTTGCACGTCCTTGAAATACGGTTTGAGGAGTGCAATGAAAAGTTTGGAAAGTCAGCATGCGTCGATCGAAAGATTAAGATCTTTGGGACCTGTGGTGACATATCATGAAGGAATTATAGATTGATAAAGATCAATCACAAGAGAGAAAGAATTGGTCACATGAAAGACCAAAGTTGATCTTCGCATGCTTACTTTTTGAGAGTTAAGAGATGTAGGTCTACGGAGTAACACCAAAGTGTTCTAGAAGACAAGGTCTAGTTCTTCAAACTGATATAGTAAGATGACCAAAGATAAGGTCCATGACAAGATAACACATGGGAGTAGCTTATATAATGGATCATGATTAACAATTCACATTACCAGCACCTACCGAGCACAACCATGGGTGTGCACCCACTGGAGGTTCTCGGTTTAACGTGGCACCGTCAGTTACTAACCAAGATGTCATTACCGAACCTACTACACATCTGATATCTCCCCGAGACAAGTAGATCTTGCATGATTAAGCATAACATGCAAGACAAAAAGATGATCATGGGGTTTGGAGAAAAGGATAGTTTTCAATCTTCAAACATCCTTCCATCCATGATGTAAAAGATCACTAGCCCAAGTAATAACAATCCTAGGACCTGTGGGTTATGGGCTCACCACTCTCTCGCTATGCCACTCTGATGATGACTGAAACATCCTCAATTTTCCATGAAGGGAAAATACACAGAATGGCGAATAATACAATAGTTCAAAGCTCAAACCATCACATTATCCAGCAATAGTTGATACAGAAATCCATACTTCGAACAAAAGAGTACAATTAGGGGAAAATTGCATAAATAGTTCACCACCACACTGGCGGAATCATCAGAGTAGCTGCAGCGTCTGGATTAGCTGCGGAAGGTAGAAGTACAATAAATCTCCAAAAAGAAGCCTCAGCATAGGAACGAGACATCTACTCCTCCTCGTCATCATAGTCGTAGTCGGGCTCACCTGCCAAATAATTTTTAGTACGGTTTGTACTGGCCACATCTCCCACCCTATGCTTTGCTTTAGCTATGTAGTATTTGGTGGGATGCAAAGGATATAATCAAATCGACCTAATATATGGCTGTGGTTTCCTATGCAAGTAGTGACCAATATTATATAATATAATTCATCAAGTTTTAACCCATCTCATCCACATATCCATCCCATTCCATCACCATCACACACATCTCACCCTCTCGCACTCAGTTGACAGGTCTAACTCCCTCTCGGAGCCTGTCTCAGCGGCTCACAGCCGGAAGGGTAACACTAGGGGGAGAATAGAAGGACTCATCTGACTACTTTCGAGAAGCGTGGGTCTTTGGAAACAGCCATACCAGTGGCCCACGGACTATATATATAGATTCATAAACTCTACAGAGTGTGTACTCCTGTAACCACAAGATCACTATCATCGGCATTGCCCCGACTAAGCTAATTCCGGCTGCTTTCTAACCGGTGCGATGCCACCCTACCACTTAGTACTGGGACATCCCGAATAGGTACCACCGGCACACTGAGACTGTGAGACATAGTACCGGGCCCCCGAGGTCACTATGTTCTCTAAGGAGGGTGTGGGTCTCCATGCCAGTACCTCCCGACACTATCTGCTAACAACCTAGTAGTAGTGGCACCGTCCTAGCTAGTCAGACATCCATCTCCCGCCCATACAAGAGCGAGTGGTGAGCACGTAAGTTCCAAGGTTCGGGTCCTCAAGATATATCAGGTCCTAGGGGATCAGACAGGATTATCTTCTCATAGGGACTACAACAGTCCGTGCTACAACAGCACCTTCTACCCGGGGCCTCGCTCCACGAAGGCTCTCACGCCCAGGATCGCCATATACCTCATATGTGCCCGCCACAAGCACCTCACACGGGAATGCCTAGAACACATCCCCTGGCAAGACTTGCCCACATGGCTCATCATAGAATCCTATCCGATCAACTCAACCCTCACCACACACCC
>CM041633.1:42629592-42651464 GCA_023333625.1 Bothriochloa decipiens | reverse complement strand
AAGCATCATAAGTAAATAAGCATGCGTCTAGCCTATCAGCGGGTGTGCAGGAGTAAGGTTGCGACAAGGTAAAGGCTCATCAAAAAATCTACCATGCAACCTATCATCAGGTGATATTCATAAATAAAGCACTAGCAAACTAGATATTTAGCATGCGTAATAGGATCTACGAGGTTGTGTGGGGTGTGGCACCTGCGAAGACGTCACCGAGCTCCTCCTCGTACTCATAGTCGTCCTCCTCAAACTGCTCCTCCTCTGAAACGAGACATAATAGCCGCGTTAGCGGCTCCTATAGAGTCAACACAAAGAATCAATAAAATTCAATAACTCTAAATGCACTCATACATAAGCCTATGACGTAGAGCTCATTTTTATGAAAATATGGACACTTGGTTCATACTTTTCGGAGTTTGTATGAATTAGTTATGAATTTCCAAAGTTTATTCTATTTTCTAAAAAAAGAAAAAGGGCAGATAATCCTGGACGCGACACGTGGCAGGTTCTGATTGGTCCACGTGGCACGCGGGTCCGGCAGAGTTGGCATGGGGCTGATGTCATGCTGACGTCAGCACTGACGGGTGGACTCGGTCAGCGGCTGACAGGTGGGTCCCACGGTCAACGGTCACTGACAGGTGGGACCGGGTCAACGGTCAACGTTGGCCGATCAACGGTCAACACTGACCGGGCCTCGACCGGGCCTCAGCGGGCTTGGGTAGGGCTGGATCTAAGCCGGGTTGAGCCGACCTGGCCCGGACACATGTCGATCAGCTGGGCGTCCATGCGACGGACCTGGTTTCTTAATGGGCTGGTGCATGTCTTTGACTGCGTGGACTTGGTCCACGGTACACCAAAGACAGGGCGGCTTGGTGGCGGTCTGTGACTGGCCTAGGCCGGTCCATGTGGTCGACGTAGTGCACCAGGGGAAAATTTCCTCTTCTCCCTCCCTGACCTGTGCACGCGCGGGCGCGGCAGCTTCGGCCGGCGGCGTGCGGCGAGTGGCGGGCTGGTCGGCCTAAGCTCGGCAAGGCAGTGGCTAAGGCAGAGCAGAGCTAAAGCGGAGGCATTGGTGGGGTCATGGTGGCGCCCGCGGAACTGGGCTCGTCGGCGTATGTGCCATGGCGGCGGCCGACGGCGAGACCACGGCTGCAGGGAGCTGCGGCACGCAGGAGGTCACTTCGACTCGCGTCCTAGCCTCATGGTGCCACGGTGAGCACTGACGTATGCTCAATTTGAGGAAAGGAACTCCCATCATGGCGGCCGACGGACAGCAGCGGCGGACGGCGGCTCTCAGCAGCGGCGGCGATTCCTCCCGTTGAAGCTCCATCTTGGCCTTCGCCTTCTCGATTGGAGGAGCTGGGACCTCCATTTCCTATCTTCCAAGGCTAGCAGGGGCTCGGTAGAGCACGCGTGACGATGAGCGTCACGACGGCGCTCTAGAGGCCGGGGTCCAGGTGAACCGAAGCTTGCAAAGGTGCCAAGCTCCCCTGTGGTTCATGCCGGCCCATGAGATGTTGCCTAAAGCACGTTCTAGGATGGGGCGAAGCTGTCCATGGAGCTAATGAGAAGAATCGGTGGACGGGGAGACGGGAACGCGGGGGTCGAGCTGGTCGGCAGCCATGGGAACAAGCAGGGGAAGCTCACCTGCGCGGCCGTCGGTGGTGGCTCGGGCCCGAAGAAGATGCGCTCGGCGGAAGGGAAGCAGCGCCGGTGCAATGGCGTAATGGAACGGCGGCCTCGGCTTCCTTCTTGGGCCTGAGCGGCGGCGGCGGCGTACTCGGCTCCGGCGGACGACTCCCACCCTATGGCAGAACCTCCTAAATCATATGGCCCACACGCATGATTATTGTCTAAACAGACTCCAAATAACCATGACTGTGTTCCATACGACTTAAAAAGTCTGTCGGGTAAATCCCGAGTCATCCACGATTCTCCGAGCAGGATCAATCATTGTAGAGAGATATTACAGTATTACAACAGTTTGATATAAATAATATACTACGGAGTAAAACAGCGGAAGACTTACAATAACATAAGTTTATAAACCTCTGAGTTTCAAATATTTACAACCATAAGTTTAAATTATACAAACCATAATAGTATTAGAGTAGCAGTAGATAGCCTTATTACAAAACCAAATAGTAAGCTCTGCCCAAGAGCTAAACCTCTTTACTCGTCATCGCTTTCCTCGACGACTGTCATGCAGCAGGATGCAAAACACTCCTACCCATGAGGCTCACCTGCAACAAGGGTTCAACAAACCCTGAGTACAAAAGTACTCAACAAGACTGACCCGACGAAAGAGAAGGGTGGAGACTCAAGAAATGCAGGCTAGAGGGACAAGGTCAGGTCTGTAGGAGATAAGAAATTTTGCAGAAAAGCTTAGCAAAGAAAAGTTGCTTGGGCTAGCTCCCGTTTTCAACCAACTTCATTATTGATCCTTAATTTTTGTTCAAGTTGTTACTACGATGATGAACAGTGATCGAGTCTTCTTCTCCGAGAAGCAACGGCGATTCGAATCCATTTTCATACCTAGCTGGGACCTAGGTCACTGGAATACCAGAGACTTTAACTCCGATGCACCCCAGGTAACCGATATACCGGGATAACAACCGCAGTCGTATATCACCACATGGCACCCGTGAGCTCTGCGGCCCAGCGTACCGAGATACGTGGGAACTTAAACCCCACAGTAAAACACAATATGACACAGATGGGATCTCTGGCCCCACGCTAGGTCACTCCATGATATACACGGCTACAACCATCCGTATACCACTTCATGCATGTGGATTTCTAATTTCTCGATTATCGACATATCACCATCGGACGGGACCTAGGGCATCAACAGACGGAAACACTACAGAGGGACTCCATTCCCAGTGCAAGTTCGCCGTCCGGACTCGATTTATTACTATCATCAAGATCTCAACAAGAAAGTCAATCTCATCTTTTTCATTCTTTTGCCTTTGAACAAATAAATAAATAAGCAGGGCTAAGCATTACTACTTATCTTTCTAAGCAGGTAACAAGGAATAAGGAAATAAGATAGGTAATGCAATTTGGTGGGTTTTCACTCAACTCCTATTACTTAATGCAACATACCATAGCTGAAGCGGTAAAACCTTTATAAATAGAATAGGGTTTGAATGCATCCGGGGCTTGCCTTGGTATTCGGGGTAGACGTTCTCAAACTCTGGTTCAACTCCCGATTCTTGAATCTGCTCGTCCTTTGGATCTGGGCGACAACGTTAACTCTCCGTTAACGGAAACTATTCGATAATTAATATGTTTTAACATGATGGAATAGTAAACATGATGCTCGATGAATGCATGATCAGATTAAGGGATTGAGTACAACTTTTCTTCACGATAAAGTTGCAAGCTAACAAAACTTCGCTTATATAACTCATTAGGGTTAACTACACCATTTAAGAAATTAATTAAACACATAAAATAACGTTAAGTAAGCCCTAATGACATGATTAAGATAAGCACAAATAATTAATTAAAGTGCCAAAGGTCATTAGGGTTAATGACCTAAGGTCATCAATCAATCCCAAAGTCAAACAAATCATATAATGATTAAGCTTAACTAAAGGGGTTAATTAATTATTTAAAAGCATTAAATAAAGGCATAAAATTAAAGTTATCAAATTAAGCCTAAAATTTTATTTTAGAAAGCTCTTAGCCTAATTAGATGGCAAAACAAATTTCAGAATTAAAAGCTAATTATTTTATTTATTAAAAATCATTGAAGGTCCATTTTTAAATTAAAAGGGCTAATTTTAACATATGCAAAAATTACTCAATTTTGGCATTTCATATTTTTCCTAGGTAGATGACATCATAAGAAACACTCACAAAAATTTTCAGAATTTTTGGAGCTATATATGAATTACTATGATTTTTCAAAGAAAATAGCATTTAAATCATTTTCTAAAAATAGAAAAAGAAAATCGGCACAGTACCCCCGCGCTGACCGACGGCCCGCCGTCGGTTGACCGGCGATTCCTCGCTGTCGGCGAGGTCTCCGACGACCAGACTTGTCCCTACAGGCTCATCTCGACACGGCGCGTCGATTGAGGTAGCTAACGGCGCTGGGGAGCGGCGGTGGCACCCACGCCGACGGCCATGGCGGCGCGGCGGAGCGGCGGCCCGGCGGGAGAGCTCACCGGAGCGTTTTTCGACGATGGCGAGGTCACGAGTAGATGCAGGGCATTCAGGCGAGCGTGTTTGTCAACTAAATGGAACCGGACTAGAACTCTAGCAGCGGCGGCTTCGCGTGCGGCGGCACTGGCAACGTTGCGCCAACGGCGAGCTACGGCTACCGGCGGCCACGACAAGGGATTGATGAAATTGATGATGCAAACAGCTGCAGGAGCTCACCCCGGTGCTGATGCGCACGTTAATGGAGATTCGGAGAGCTTGAGTCGAGCTGTGGTCGACGGCGGTGATGGCGGCGGTGGTGCTCCGATGGCAAGACGGCGTCACGGCGGTCTCCGGTGACGCGCTGCTCAAACCAAGGTGCGCATCAGGAGCAGTGGAACTCGAAGGATCGGACAGAGGGGTTAAAGGTAAAATATTTTCACCTCCGGCGGCGGCAAACGGCGGGGATGGCGCGGCAGCTCGGCTTGCCGGCCGCGGAGAAGAAGGCGGCGTGCGGGTGGCTCGAGCGAGGAGAGCAAGCACGAACTGGCCCAAGATGACCGTGAGGATGTGGCGGAGCTAATGGCAAGCGCAATCGGACAGAGGTGGAGTGTCGACGGCGAATTCGGATGGCGGAGCGAGGTCGTCGGCGACGACGGCGGGAGGAAGAAAGAAGAAGAACGGCGTCGGACGACTGGTATTTATAGCACGGAGCGATGGATGGACTGGCGACACGAAGGCGATGAAGTTTCTCGTGTCCATGAACGTGCTGGCGGTCGAGGAGGTGTGGCGGTGGTCGGCGGCGCGCGATGAGAAGCCGGCGATGGCGGCCGACGATAGGGCTAGGTGCTGTTCGAGTTAATTACACAAATGCCATCCATTTTAAAATACAAATTACTCCAAAATTTATATAAGAACTTGAAAATCTCCAAAAATATCATTTGCATAACTTTTCAAGAGCTACACTTTTCCTTTAACTAGCATCCTCAAATTCTGTCTAGATTTTGAAATTTGAATTCAGATTTGAAAAGGGGATAAAACCTAGAAAAAAACATTTGAAATTACTTGTGAATTTTTAATAAAACTTGAAAATCTTCAAAACTATGAAATGTTTATCTTTCCAAACCAAACCTTTTTCATATACAAAATTTTCCAAAATTATGTATATTTTTTGAATTATGGTTTTAAAATCAAAAGGGGACAAATGCTAGAAACTGTATTTTCAAATTCATTTGAAATTTCTTTTGGAAACTTGAAAACTTTATATACAAACTTTGTAGCTCTTGTCAAGATCTACAAACTGTCTTGTTAGAGTATCTCCAAATTCCTTATAGATTTTTAATTACAGAAAAGGGGGTAAAACTAGGTTTTAAAATAAAGGGTTTTTGAAATAGAATTTAAACTCAATTTGGTTTCTAACTTAATTGGTTGGTTATTAGTGATCACAAACATCATCCAAGGACATTTTTAGGTCATTGATCCAATGACACCCTTGGTTGACCAAGTTGACTTTTGACAAACCTTTTATAGCATTTCCAATTTGAATTTAAATTTGAATAGCCAGACTTAGAAATAAGCTTTGGAATCCAAATTTAATTTCAAATATGGAAATCATTTTTAGGGTTGGACTTAGATTTATACGCTATGCTTGACACTAGTGTAAGCACAGTTTACACCTCAAGTACATAGAGTATAAACTAAGTATTTGCAATGACATTCGAAAATAGGGTTTTATTATTTCATGTGACAAACATTCCAGAAACTCAATCGACCTATGAAATGTAAACTTGTTTTAGTTGATGCACATTAGGGTTGACTTAAACATGAATGCTTTGCAGTGCATATGATGACATGGCATGTTTTAGTTAATATAACACCAGAGGTGTTACACACCCCGTCCCCTTCTTCTCCTCACTTCTCCCCCCTTTCTCCTCGGCAGCAGCAAGCAGGTGCAGACGCGGCTGGAGTGGTTGCGCAAGCTCAGGAAACCCTAGCGGCCGGGCGAGCTCCCTTTTGTAGCTATGGTGGTTGACAGCAGACGTTGGAGATGCGAGGTGCCAACCCTGTGGCTGGGGCGCATGCTCGGTTAGGGTTAGGGTTTCGGGGGCGTGCGGTGCGAGCCGACGGCATCCGAGCGGCCATGGCAGGTGCGGTGCGGGGCGAGCGGCGGAGGTTCGCTGTTTCCATTTTTGGAATGGCAGACATGACCGGCGGCAGCTTGAAGTAGATGCTGATAGGTGGGGCCCACCTGTCAGCGTCCGCGGGCGCGCGCGCGGCGCTGGCAAGGCAGCGGCCTTGCTGGGCCGCCTTGCTGGGCCAGCGGCGCGGCAAGCGGGCAGGCGCGGTGCGCGGCGCTGAGCGGGCTCATGCTGGGGCGTTGGCCAGCTGAGCCGCGAGCGGGAAGGCAAGCCGTGTGAGGTGCGGGTCGGCCTGGCGGTGTGCTGGGCTGGGCAGGTGGTGGCCGAGCAGGCCGGGTGGGCTGCTTGGGCTGGTTTCCCTCTTTTCTTTTTCCTTCTTTTCCTTATCCCTTTTCTATTTCTATTTCTTGACCAAGCAACCAATCAAGTCATGATTCTATGTTAGAGAGGTTAGTGACCATGGTGTACACACCATGGTAGGTCCACTAGGGTCTCAAGGTCATGATGGGTCCATTTTCGGGGTTAGTAGGCATATATATATACATGTGATAATAAGTTATTTGATTTTATTGATCATCACATAAAATCAAATAAGAAGCAAATCGAACTTTGGTAAATTAAATGCGATGCTCATGCTAACATTAGGTGCTACTTGTGCAACTAAGGGATGGTTTCCTACATGACACTCGCCAACAATGGGATACCTTTAGAAAATTTTTTGAAAGTTCGTATTTTCGGTGTTTAAATTTTTGGGGATGTTACAATGACATCCAAGGCAACTGTTACTTGAGGGTTGTTGATGGTACGTCCTCCTAGTGTTGATCATCCATTTAGTTGTATTAAAGAAGGAAGCATGAAAACCCATGACAAGAATCTATGGGGTAGGGCTATAAGAATCAGGACTGATCAGAATGATAGGTAGGATAGAAGACACTACCCCACTTAACAAAGATTGAACTACACCCTTCATACCTTCCTTCAAGACAAGAGAACATAGAAGGCACACAAACGTTACAATACGCATCACTACAAACAAGACAACAAGCAGCACATCATACCACCGATGCTACACGTGCTTCTTCAACAATGGTGGTCATCCTAAAGGGCAGATTAAAGATGACAAACGGCCATCAAAAATTTTGAATAAGATAAGGTTAGAAAGCTTTTAGTAAACAAACAAAAATTAAAAGTTCAAGGGGATAAGAAATTAATAGCTCAAAGGAAGCTATTCAAGGAGGTGAAAACACAACAAGGATGAGAAATAGTCAATTCAATGAGCCAAGGAGGTGGCAAAATAGTTTTATAGCAAAATATGTTTCGCAAATCGACCAGTGCTAACTAGGCTTGCGTCCTACAGTCAGCATTGAGCTAATACCAACTTGTCACACCCGGTTCTAAGGATAAAACCAGATATACACTATATGTGAGTCTTAAAGGGCAAATCTCACATATAGCTACAAATAGTATCAAATTACAATGCTTTAAATATAACGTACACAATATATAAAAGATCACCTAATGAACAATCAACGAAAAGATGACTTCAAACTCCAGGTGTAGACTTCACTCCACTGGATCCAACTGACTGGTTGATCATAAGCCTAAAACTTCTTCTGAGGTGTGGGGGGAATAGCAAGAGTGAGTCCATGTCGAACTCAACAAGTATAGCAATAGGACAGTACCCATCAACTCATGATCAATGTAATATAAATAATATAAAGCATAAAACGATAAACCATAAACATGTTAGCAATAAAAAGTCATTATCTTAATGTAAAGATTCCAAAGCCGCTCATGTCCTTGAGCAAGGCTAGTATACCAGTTTATTAAACTCTGCGCAGAGGTGTATACTTTCACTGTGAGCCGTGATTTACCCTTTTACCCGAGGTCCGTCGACCTCTTACCTCACTACCAAGGAAAGCCGGTAGGGTTCACTATGAAGCCTTTCAGAGGTTTGTCTAACTAATTAGGGCCGCCAGAACATTAGATGTAGGAATCCCCCTTGCAATATGGCACAATCCTTCCTGGCTATACTCATAAGGACAGAGGCTATCCTATACCCAACTTGGCACCCCAAACTAACTAGAAAAGTTCCTCATACTGAGTTAAAACCAGAGCCATATAGCCCTCACAGCTGTACTGTAAATCCCGGATGTTCTGTTACGGATAAATCATCAAGTTGCTAAATTATCATTTTTATCGTTTATTGCTTAATCATTAATTAAGTCACAAAATCATAGCCACATAAATAAAACCCAAGCTATACTTGCCTTAAGACTTGCTTTACACCCAAAGCAATGTGCTTGAGAAACATCATCTTTATCTTCCATTCTGTAGCTTCTGCTCTCCAATGCTCACAACGGTTATCCTTCTACTCGTAACAAGCACCATAAGTAGGGAAACATACAAGCAACAAAGAAAAGCATCTAAGAACAATACACCACCCAAAGTAAAACAGCGTACTAAAAGAGAGCTACAGCTATGATTGTAGAAAACGACTACCGAAAGGCTTTACATTGTAAAAAGAAACAACTATAAGGTTTATTTACTTTAGTTAAAGAAAATAATGAACAAGTTATTAACTCAGATTACATAAAACCATAATTTATTTTAGAAACCAAATTAAACTAATTATGTTTTATTTATAAACATATCTCATATTATTAAGACATTTAAACTTTGCTTTGCAAAAGACATAAACATCAAGTTGCAACTAATCATATTTTATTTATAAATATCATCACCTTATTTATTAATCAAGTTAACATTATCTTCTAAAAGAAAACACATATATGAAAGCATCTAATGATGTGCAACATGCATCTATACTAAGAATAAATAAAAGCATATTTAAGTTAGGAATTATATTATTCAAACTACTTAAACATTCATAAATTATAAAGCTTAGAACATATGATAACAACTAAAGAAATATGATACATTCTCAAGGTAGACCTAAACAAGTCAAATTTTAAAGGTAAAATGATATTAAGCATATTAGTATTTATTTATATACATCAAAGTTGCTTTTATTTAAATAAAGCATTATTAAAGTATTAATAAACCTAATCAAATTAATAAGATTAAATGCACAAACATGTGACATGGTGAAGATCATATTTCACAAAAAGCTTAAGGTTGACATGTTCGTAGCACAATGAGATCAGAAATAGAAACCCTAGTTTACTTTTATTTTTAAAACTATTAAATAATTATTAATCTAATTAATATTTAAATTAATAAATAATTCACAACTAAATGACATTAAAGCCACTTGCACTACTAGGTAGATCGCAATGATATGAAACCAACGCAACGTGAACGACTCGATTCGGAGTTAAAACGAACAAAATGCGAAGGATTAAAGATTGGCAGTTTCGTAATTACGAACATCTTATACCTTTGGTCATCTTCTCCATCACGAAGAGGACATGGCCAGCAGCCATGGCTGCCGCTGCACGCGCAGGGGGAAGAGGGGGGCTCGGCCGAGACGTGTCCGGCCGTCGGCGGCTGGCCAGACCGGCACCGAGCAGCCTGCCTACACGCGCATGCATAGCACGGTGACGCTGGCAAGAGATTGGAGACCATGACGTAGAGAAAGGAGAAAAAAATAGAATTTGCTACCATAGGGATTTTCAACTAGGGATTCCCCTCATGGTAATTATGATGTGCTTTGATCAAGGGGTTGGTACAAATATATAGGGCGAAAAATTCCCCACGTCAACGTCAACTAGCAATATGGTACTAATTGATATTACACCCTCCACCTTTACTAATAGGGATAATTAATTATTAAAGCTCATTAGTAAATAAAGACATGGGCCTTTAGGTGTCGGAAAATTGGGAGACTTTATTATTTTTAAAATTAATTAATTTTATGGATAAAATAATTCTAGAAAAGTCTAGAATTGACTTTTAAGCCACGAAAAATACTCCGAAGGCTTCAAAAATTTAGGAAAAATTCTCAGAGACACTTTCGAACTTATGAACCCAAATAAAATATTTAAGGCTCATAAAAAAGATATTTTAGAGCATTCAAAAATTGGACAAAGCTCCAGGATAAAGGAAAAAGATTCCAAAAAAGTCAAAAAATTCCCTAGAAGGATTAGAAGACGTCTAAACGTGTTTTAAAAATTTAGAAAACACAAAAGCACAAACTTAAATAACTAACAGACATCACATCAAGCAATATCCCATCAAATTAATTTAGAAAAGTTTAAAACTCACATTTTTTCTATAACTAAATGTGTACGGGCTCAAACTAAATTTAGAAAATTTTATTCTAATATTAAAACATTTATTTTAATTAGAGTTTTCTAAACATAACCGAAAATAGAAAATTTTAGGGTGTGACATGATGGCAATATTTAGAGACTCAGTTGAAGAAGTTGTTGAAAGGTTTCTATTAAAATAATATTTATTCCTATTTATACAAAAGGATATAAAGGTGATCTTGACGAAGTTGCTCTTAAAACATCTATATGTACGAGTAGTTGCAAATTAACTTTGAATGCTCGTAATATGATCGGAGAACTTGGTGACTCTCAAACAACCAAATAGTATCAAACTACTCTGTCGGTTACTCCTCCGTCCTGTAATAGTTTTATAGTACATGACCATTCAAAAAGACAAAAAGTATACTCAAACTTAAGGGATTTTAGAGGACAAAAACAACTTTAGTTAAATATTTGCATAAATAAATTTTATAAGGACTATATTGTTATTTGTCATTTGTCAACCAATTGCTATCATTAATCATGTTGATACCATCGGATTAGGAAATAAAGTGAGGGTATTATCTCTTAATCTGTCTCAAAATCACTAGACGCACTATATTACAAGACAAAAGGCCTTGTTATGGAATTAGTTTATCTCATTCCAAGGTCCTGTTTAGGTAAGTTTCATATTCTAACTTGTTTTTGTGATCGAGAAGCAGATGTTACGAAGAACTTATCACCAACTTGCCTTACTTCTTATCCTCACCTCGTTCTCATTCATTCCATGCTCATCCGATTTGCACCGTCACCCGTGAAACATTCGACGTATTCACATATCGTTTTCTCTTCATGTACCTCTCACAGGGAAGCTTGCCGCTGAAACTCCACAAAAGTTGGGGCCGACCGCTATTGCCCCCATGACGTGAGTATTCTTGAAGTTTTCGACATTTGGCTACCGGCAGTTGGGCATAGAAAAGAGCCAGCCAAAGGCCTCGAACTTTTGTCATTTGTGCCAGGATGGTTACACCAATCACCTAATTGACGCACCTTAGCTTCTTTCCCATTTTCAATTTGTGTTTGAGATCTTGGTGATAGGACATGCATGGATCATATTATATTTGTTGAGATTGTTGTTCGGCAAACCAACGAAAATATGTGAACGGTTAGACGAAAAAACAAAGAACGATGATAAAGGCTTGGACAAAGCTGCGGACAGCAGCTACAGTGCGTCTTTACAGAAGATTTTGTGTGAATTTTCAGAATATCATCTCGAGGTGACATGTAAATGAGGGTGGGAAAGGCCGACGCTGAAAGTCGTTTGTCACTCTTTGTTCTCTTTTTACTTCCATGTATGTAAATCATCTAATGTGTTGTCATCAATGACTGCATGCTAATCCTTGATACACCACCATCAGTCAATTCAGAGCATGTTTGGTTTCATAGGACTTAACTAAAATAGACTAAATTTTAGTTTCTTTAGGACTAAAAACCTAAACAGAAGGACTAAAATAGGACTAAAATACATTAGTCCTACTAGTCCACCAGGAGCTCCTAAAGTGAACTAAAATCCAGTCTGCACAGGCCTGCCTCCAACTCCACCTCCTTAAGTATTATTTTTAGTTCTAGAAATTAAACAGAAATGACTAAAATTTAGTCATTAATTTTAGTCACTTTAGTTTAGTCCCGTGAAAGCTCTCAGAATAGCCAAACGTCATAGACAAGCACACCACCAAGTGCCTCAGAAAGTGATCCCATGCCCTGTCCCCAGTCCGCAACCATTAACCATTCGTTCTTTTTCAGAAGCTGTTATCAGCCATTGCTCTCCTTCAGTCTTCACCCCCAATCAGTGCAATAATGACTACATTCTAAATTCTAAATATCTCATATGACTGATGGGTACTAGCATTAAAGAAGAACACTCCAGATAAATCAGCAACCAAAAGCATAAACCTGCACATGTGCAATCATTCAGCGCTCGGCAAGTTGCCAGCAGGCTTGACAGTTTCTCGCCGATAAAAGCTTCCATTTCATCCTCTATCCCATTTCATTTACATACACATGGTACAGTCAAAACTTTTGATTCTGGCAGCATGGGCCGCTGGGCCACATGGCAGGTACAATTAGGAGGCTTAATCACAATCGACAGCAATAATTTACTGAGGGGAGGCTATAGCAAACAACATATCTAATTACTGACACAAGGAATGGGGTGTTTGGTTTTCAAGGGGAGGGAGGGACCTAAACTGGCTCTCTATTATCCTTACATTGATCTGCTGTGTATGGTACAAAACATACACTTGTATGGCTATGAGGGCTCCTGTCCTGTATGTACACCTTGGGGCGCTCGCTCAGGGTTCCTGGCTGTTCACCCGGTGGTGAAGCTCAAGCATCTCCTGGTGGTTGGGGTCCACCGAGAGGGCCGCGCGGCAGTCCCGGAGGGCGCTTGAGATGTCGCCGATGTGCTCATGGAAGGCCGCGCGCAGGTGGAGCAGGTTCAGGTCCGCCTTGAAGGCGATCGCCTTGGTCAGCTCCGCAATGGCCTCTTTCTCCTTGTGGTTGTCCATCAGCACTGAGCACCAGAATCAAATTAGGAAAGAGTCTGCGTCAGCAAATGAGGCCACAGAACCATGAACAGATGAGCTAATTCATGGACTGAATGAAATATATTGTGGTTGTTATACCTACTGATCAAGAGGAACATAGACAATGGTAGACTACATTGACTTCTCACCAGCTTATGTTAGGAACCAGGGTAGCTGGTTCGTTAAAGTAGCACGAACCACTGGAAGTTGGGCAGATGAGCTACGTCTATTAACAACTATAAATTACTGCACCAAGAATTTTATATCCTAAGTTTCAATCTGCTTTGAATCTGGTGGCCTAGAACCACATCACGTCCTAGATTTATCATGCTAAAATTATAAGAAACTGGGTACGCCATGCAGCAGGAAGCAGCGCTTACCAGCAGCACGGTATCTGTAGGGATAGACTCGCAGAGGGTCGAGTTTGGTGACCATCTGCAGGTCCGTTTTTGTCAGCTCCCGGTCGCAGTACTCAGATCTCTTCTCATATGCTGATGCATTGTTCCTGGCCTTCTCTATCAGCTTGGTCATTTCATCATATGCACCTGCTCTGTTGTTCCGAAGGAAATGAACCCTTGCAAGGCCTTGATGCGCTCTGGTGTGTCCAATCTTTAGGGCGTTAATGTAGCATTCAGCTGCCAGGTCTAGCTTTCCACAATCCACATAAACACTTCCGAGGTTGTTTAGAGCCTACAAGATGTTAGATAATTATCAGTAAGTTGCAGTTATGCACATCTCAAAGTATAATGATTAAGACAGAAACAGGGCAGTTTCTCAAGTTCATGTATTTAAAAAAAATCATTAGCCATTGAAAGGAGTGCTTCATTTGTCTGTAGGGTTAAAGTGAAAGTTTCCAGTAATAGTAATGATATCGGATGCTCGAACTTAGCTAACAAGCCTACTATTTGGCCGGAAATAAAATTAAACTAGAGTCTACTCAAGAGTCCAGTTGATCAGTTGCCATGTTAGGAGAAACAGGACAACCATTTTTAAGAGTGAGACTGACATTCACATACTTAATGCAACAATGGTCAATGAATAAATAGGACATCTTAACTTCCTAACAAAATTTAGCAACACCTGGCAGTTGAACAAATGCATAGGTTAAGAATGAAAACAATAGCAAGAATCTAAGACCCATCTCTACCCCAAAAAAAGAGACTACTCAACAAATGTAGCAATAAATTTCCACTTCATATTTTCCAAGGAGAATGATGAAAGTCTAGGGAAAAAAATAAATAGTGGCAACTGGCAACTATATTCCTGTTTTTGGTACAAGGTGTCTCAAATCCCAACATTATGCAGTATGTCAAGGCAGAAAAAGGACAACGGGTCCTGATCATTCATGGTCCAATTAGCTAAGTGAAACTCAGGAAATGATGCAGAGGGGTTAAAAAAACCCTTACCTGACCCTTCCGAAGTCTATCTGAGGGACACCGCAATGCATCTTCTAGAAGTGACACAACTGTTGCTGAGGTCGAAGGATCAAGACTCGAATCGGCCAAAGCATAAGCTTTCAGAAAAAATGCCTCAAATGACCTTTGTATTGCAATTGATGCTTCCGCTTTCTGCAGTCCTTCTTCACAGTGGCCAGTATCATACAATATCCATCCTTCATAGACAAGCCTTTCATGATCACTTGCGGCATGCTCACGAGCAAGCTGCAAACTCCGCATTGCCGCCTCAGGACAGTTTAATCTGGTAACATAAAGTGAAACCATATCAATCCTAACACCCCAAATAGCGATATCATAAAAAACATGCAGTAAGGTAGCAATTAGCACAGGAGACATGTGCAAGTCTCCTGTGCTAAGTTCTGCAAGCATGCTGACAAGACAAACATGTGAGAACATTCCAGCTTTCAGACAAATGATACTAGTAGGTGCAAGACATGCCAAGATGCCAAGTTGCCAAACCATGTGCAATAGCATGAGCATCTACTATGACCATCATTGTGTTACTCTATAATATTGGATTAGGCAAACTATTCTTCTAAGCAATAACATAAATTAAATCTATTTACCTGAGAAGAAGCAAAGATTGCCTGAAGTACAAAACTCCTTTGGCATTATCTGACTCCAGCATTTGATATATAACAGAGAGGGACCCTATATCATCAACAGACGACCAGCGATCATAAAGTTGCATCCAACAGTCAGCAGCTGTCCACTGCTCTACATTCTCTAGCACTAGCATTCTCAGCTGCTTGGCAGCAACCCGGCCACCAATCATACGATAATCTGGGGCAAGAGTGAGGATTGCCTGCACGTCACATAAGGCAGCCCTATAATCCTCAAGAGCAAGGTAGCAACAGAACCTTAGTTCTAAGCACTCCAGCACCAGCTTGAATCCAAGGATCCGGTTGATCTCCATCAATGCAGCTTCAACACTTTGCCTTTTCATCAAAGATGCAGCTCGGAACATATAGGGATATGTAAGAGTAGGGTCCAACTCAGTAGCCTTGTTCAGATTTTCTAACTTGTTATCACCTTCCAAATATAGTGCTCTCTCTTGATACATCCACCCAAGAGGCCACCGAGATGACATAACAGAGTCTAGCAACTTGAGAGCAAAATGCTTATTACCCCTCAGAGCGGCCAATCTAGCCAAACCCACTAAGGAATAGAGATGGCCGGCAGAAAAGGCAGCATTGAACAGGCGCTCAGATTCAGGGTAATCTTTCCTCAGAAATCTGGTGCATGCCAGCTGATGTAAGGCCAACTGCTTCTGCCTAGAATCTGATGCCGACTCTACCAGCTTTTCCAAGAAACTTACAGTGACATCCGATGTTGGGTTGGTACTCATGGTGACTTCACTAAGAAGGCAATACAGGGAGAAAGATGCGTTGCCAACCATTGTCAATCTCTGTGCCTTATTTGCAGAGGAGAATATCCTAACCACTTGTTCATCATTCAAGCACTCTGGAAGCTCATTCAAGAGCACTTGCAAGCACGAAGCAGCAAGGATGGAACAGCCCAGCTCAAGAGCACACTCCATGAAATCTATAGCATCTTGCCTTGAAGAGACGAAAGAAGCAAGCTTTCGCTCACAGGCATCCTTGAGGCCCTTGCAGCAAAATTTATTGGCAAAATCAAGCATCTCCAAGATAGCATCAGCTGACAAGTACGGCAGTCTTCCTGATAGGCTGAATTTACTGATTGCCCTCATGCCAATAGGGGATATGCCATTTCTAGACATGTCAATGACCTCCAGATATGATTCCCTAAATCCACCATTAAGCATTGCATACAGCGGAGTCGACAGCGCCGCGAGCTTCCGCCGATCGCATGCAATCATATCATCTCTTATCCGGAAATGAACCACCGCAGAGCCCCGAAACTCCTCAGACTCATCCTCCTCATCACCATAGCCCATCACATGCGACCCGGTGGAGACCTGCGACACGAAGTCCAGCAGCCTGAACTCCTGCGAGCACTTGCAGCATGAGCCGAGCAGGTCGGCAATGGCCTCCTCCCCTCGCTTCTCGTACTTGAGCCACGCCCCGAAGATGAGCTTCTCGTGGATGGTGCCCGCCTTCTCCCACGCGGACTGCAGGCTCCGTCGCGACAGCTTGGCCTCGCCGAGCCCCCGGAAGACCTGGAACTGGAGCAGGTACAGGCAGGA
Source organism: Bothriochloa decipiens (assembly GCA_023333625.1). Lineage (NCBI taxonomy): Eukaryota > Viridiplantae > Streptophyta > Magnoliopsida > Poales > Poaceae > Bothriochloa > Bothriochloa decipiens. The sequence goes on along the minus strand of CM041633.1, from coordinate 42,634,757 downwards.
CTTCTCGTCAGGCGGGCAGGACTCCAGCTCCTCGTGTATCTGAGCCAGGATGTCGACGTAGTCCGCGGGCTTGAAGTGCGGAAGCACCGGCGGCTCCTGCATCTTCATCAAGGAATCTCTGCAGCACAGACAGAGCAGGATGCACATCTCAATCAGCCAATTTTTCACAGCCAACATCGACATCAGAACCTAAAAGACCGAGTCTTGCGCGACACAATTCAGGCATAAACGAGCACATCTTGCGAAATCAACCAGGAAATAAGCGACAGGCGGGGGGAGCTTACATGGAGGAGCCACCGGCGGCGGCGTGGCCGGAGAACTTGGAGAGCTTCCCCCTGTCGAGGGGCAGCCATGACGAGTGGGGCGCGGAGTGGAGCTTGGTCTCCTTGCAGGCCGACTCGGAGAAGAAGAGCTTCCTCATGGCACAAACCACGGCAGGGTGCCGCCCAAATCAGGACTACACCTCCACGACGAATCCGGTCAAATCCTCGTCATCCAGGGGCCAAATCGCCCCGGAATTCGCAAGAATCGCCGCGAATCAAGCCCAGGAACGGCGCCAGCCGCGGCGGGCCGGGGACCGACCGGCGGCGAGATTCGGAGCCTGCCCAAGAAAGCAAGAATTCCGGAGGGGCGCGCCGCGGGAAGAAGGCGAAGGCGGCGGCCGCGGCGGCGGACTCCGGAGGCCCGGTGGAGCTCCCGAGCAGGCGGCCGCAACCACCGACCGCGGCTAGAGGGGGAAGGCACAAGGCAGGCACCAATCTGGAGGTAGAAGGGGAGTGGGAGAGCGGGGGCGGATAGAGAGAGGTGGAGAGAGAAGAAAACCCAAAGGCGCCGGCTTTAATGGCACGACACGGTCGCAGCCAGCAAGAAGCCAAGCGGGGAAGGAAGGAAGTAGCAACCACTCCGCCACCCGAGCGGCCGAGCCGAGCAAGGGAGCAGCGAGCTCTATGTCCTCTCCCACCCCCAACCACACCTCCTCACCTCGCAACCAAATCCTCCAACCCAACCCGACCCCGGGGGCAAGAAAAAGGGGAGCGAGCGATTGAGCGAATCCACCACCACCAGCAGCCACCGGCACGGGGAAGGAGGGAGTCAGGGAGAGCGAGTGCGAAAGGCCCCTCAAGATTTGCTCCCTCGGCTCTCGCTGCTGCGGCGGGAGGGGGGAGGAAGAGGAGTAGGCGTGCGCAGGCGGTCCGGCACGGGCGAGCCGGGGTCCCGCGAGCTGCTGCTTTGGGACGGAATTCCTGGGAATCCAAAGCCCGGACGAACGCTTTTTGTGCTGCTGTCTGTGCTTGCCGTGATCCCCCCCCACTTCGTTCTCCGGCTTTTGTTGAGGAAAGACGGGAAAGAAAGACGCCGCCCTTTATCGATCTACTACCAACTCCCCGGTGCCTGCCTTCCTTCCTTCGCTGTCGCGAACACGACGATGCAGAACAGAGAGACAGAGTAGTAGAGCTCCCGTGTTAACCAAGGATGTATAAGCACGCGGCTAATCGCTTCGGGATCCCGTGTTCTGTGGTTCGTAGCGTAGCGTTGGCCGTTGGGGGCCCCTGCCGCTGCCGACTGCCGGAGTGCCGAGTCCTGTTGTGGTGCCGAGTGCCTAGCCTAGTGCGGCGTCACGCACTGGGGCCCCGGCCGGCTGGCCGGAGTGCCTGCGCCGCTGGTCCAGGCCAGGCCACACGCAGGGCTCCACCAGAGCAGAGTCGGTCGCCCAGTGGCCGTGGCGCGTTTGTGCTCGCGACATGACTCTTCTTTCTGCTATGCTACTTCTTTCTTTCGGTGTGGCAGTAAACGCTTTTCTGGGGAGCATGGTTTTACGGTTTTACGTGGCCACGATGAGTGGTGCACGGGCCGGCGCGCGCGCGTCGACGGCGGCGGCGGCGGCGGCGGCGGCGAGTCGGCGAGCCTGTGGCCGTAGCGGCGGGCGGTGGCGCACGCGTTTTCGGTTTTGTTTCATTTGCCGTCGTGCGGTGCGGTCGTGTGTGGTGGTGCTCATTTACTGCCATCGTACACATTGGTTGTGCACCGTTAATATTTTAGTAGCGAGAGGTAAATTTGGTTGGTTGCAACGAATGAGGACGACATGGTTTCTGCGAAATTGAATGGCATTCAGATTAGTGTTTCGTAAGAAGTGTTGGGGCCGTCCTTGCCAACGTACACATTGGTTATATGCTTTCAACCGACGGTAGCTCGGTTCGTTGGATTCGTTTGCGGAACATGTCCTACCCTAGTTCCCGACTAAACTGATACAACGGATACTTGCATTTTGTTCTGGATCTATTTCAGTGAGTACCCATCGATAGTAAGGTTACCTCATTGATCTAAAAGATTTATTTGTTGATTCAGTTTTTCAAGAGTGCTCATCGGATACCTTGTGTTTGTGTGAATTTACACTTTATTACAAGGATGGATGTGCATGAATGAATGTATAAGTATCTGAGTTAATCCTATGATTTGCCAAAAAAAAAAAGGAAAAATCCTTGAATTATAGATAGATGCAAAATCTATTATTTGTATCGTTATTATGTCCAAAACATTATGGAGCATGTATCCACTAATAAATATTTTTTCCTAGAAAAAGGGGATGAGTGGCCCTAAGGTCCTAAACTACACTACAAGCCCAGATCACATCTGTCGTTCCGTTCTGGACTGTTTCAAGCTTCAACACTAACTTTTGACCTCCAAAGGTTTGGTGTGCTACCAGTACTAGATCGGGAGCTGGCTCTTTCCACATGCAATTTTTTCTCTGCTATTCATGCCGTGCCAACGTCCAAGGATCTAAGAGTAGAGCTACATACCACGCGCGTTAAGTGTTCACACGAAAGTATCGTAGCTTTTTTTTTTTAAAAAAAAAAAAAGACGTCTCGCATACATAATGTTCTTTCATAGTCTCTCCCCTCTCCTCATTAGTGCTATTTTATTTCAAGGTGTCAGGTGGTTTACAGCTTGCACGCCAACGAACTTTAATTTCTTTTTCTCGCAACTAGATGGATTAGACTAGATGAATAAACAAATAAACTGCCGCCGCGCGGACGATGCATGGATGAGAACATATATAGTATACTGTATATATATACGGCTCGTGCCGTATTGTAGTACTCGATATCCGATGTGATCAAGAATCGAAGACGAGTAGACGACGTAGTGGGCTTCAGTGAGGTACTGAAGAAGTTACTCTGGCAGTAGAATCTTTGGCTACAGTCACACGCTGACTTAGCCAACTGATGCTAGTAGCTTTGGTCGGAGAAGTATGTAGTGCTTCAGTGAAGTACTCAAGTTACTCTGGCAGCAGAATCTTTGGCTACAGTCACACGATGACATCTGTTTTAATTTGGTACTAGTTACAGTGGTAAATATCTGACTCGATCAACACAGACATTTCGAGAGTCAAAGTTGCACTGGTCGTCCTATCAATCCTGCCGCACGTGGTCAACGGTAAAAATGGTCCGAACTCTGACGGATATAGCTGCTGCCCCTGCACACGTCACTCTGCATGTACTAGGACTTCTGTTCATTCATATCACAGTCCCAAAAGGCAGGCCAAATATAGAAAAGCCATAGTCGGCCCACGCATGGCTGCCTCGTTGGGATTCAGGCGTACAAAAGGGCTTAAGTACCACCGATACAATGCAATATTCTTGACCACCCGCCAACTGAAAAGTATCGATGCCTTTTTCATTGTCGTGACCATGGTATCTCACAAGGCCATACCCAAGCAATCGGCATAATAAGAGCTTGATGATGAAGCTGCATCTATATATCACGAGGCATTTCACTTTTGCATAAAATTAAGTGGGGGCGTGGGAGCTAATATATTATTGATTGATTGATTGAATTGAATTGAATTGAAAGAGAAAAAAAAAACGTGCAACACGGGCAGGGAAACTAGGCGGACATAGGGGCTGTTTGGTTACCGGCCACACCCCGCCGCCAGAGTGTGGCACCCGCCACACTTCGATGGCGAAGTATTTGGCTGCCACAGCCGTGGCGAGAAATGAACGGGGAAACCTGTGGCTACCACGGTTTAAATGCAAACCAAACACTGACCAAGGGTCTGCCGAATTTTTGGCGTGGCTGAGTGTGGTGGTGAACCAAACACCCCCATAACCGCTAGTGCCTAGAGTTTTCTTTTTCTCTTCTTTAGCTCGGCTAGTCTAGTGGTGGTGGTCTGCGATGTGGACGGGAGAGGACACGTCAGATCTGTGTGGACTGTGGATGACGTGGCGGGCCGACCCGGCAGGGCGCGCAGGCAGCCAACCGACCCAACGGCTGAAGCTGATCTGGCTGGAGAGGCCCCCGTGCCGTGCACCGGGTGTACGAGGCTGCAGGCAGACAGCGGCATGGGCGTGTCTCGATGGTCTGTCTCCACCCTTTTGACTTTGCAGGCAGGAGCTGCAGCAGCAGGTGATCATCGATTTCATTCTGATTAACTAATTGGGTTAACTAACTAACTAAACTTTGTAATTAGTTATTTCATTCTAGCTAGTATACGCGTGGTACCTAGTAACATGCATGGTGAATATACATCTTTCTTAATAATAAAATTACTAGCAGTACTAGGTACGTGCGAGTATTATACATATTGCGATGCTCGAAGAAGTTGACCTACCAAGCATATGTAGTACGTTCCTTAAAAAGAAAACATGTGGTACACGTACTATAGCTGCCACTACCGGAAATCCATTCTTTACCGAGTGTCACAGGCTTTGCCGAGTACCAAAACATGAGCACTCAGCAAAGGAAGCCTTTGCCGAGTGCCAGACTCAGGCACTCGGCAAAGGGTGGCTTTGCCGAGTGTCAGACTCAAGCACTCGACAAAGGCAGGCTTTGCCGAATGCCCTTGCTGGGCCACTCGGCAAAGACGTCGGCCCAGTAGACCAGCAGCCCATCAAAAGCCCACTAACTCACTCTCTCCCACTCCACTATACAAATAAAAACCTAACCCTAACCCACCCCCACTCTCTCCCTTATCCAGCCGCCTGCCCCCACTCTCTCCCTCCCTCATCCCGCACACCACCCCCACTCTCTCCCTCCCTCATCCCGCACACCACTCCCCAGGCGGCGGCGACATGGCGGCGCGGCCCCCCGTACCCCCTGGCGGCGCGAGGCGCACGACGGCCCTGTCCCCAGGCGGGGCGCGGCCTCGCGGAGGCGCGCGGCCCCCC
>CM041633.1:42537572-42629192 GCA_023333625.1 Bothriochloa decipiens | reverse complement strand
GCCCGGCAGCGCGGCCTACCGCACACGCAGACAGGCGAGGCGCGGCAAGGCCCCCCCGGCGGCCTACCGGCGACGCGGCCCGGCGGGGCGCAGCGAGCGCCCCCTCCCCCCGGCGGCGCGAGGCGACGCCGGTCGCGGCCGGACGGCGGCCGGCGTTGATGGGCTCACGGAGCCCTGTGGATGGGCTTGGCGGGTCCCTTCTTTTTTTTTATTTTTTCAGAAAGTCTTTGCCGAGTGCCTGTTGCATGGTAGTCGGCAAAGAGGTCTTTGCCGACACCTCTTTGTCGACTGCCGACGTGAAAAACAGTCAGCAAAGGCTTTGCCGACTGTTTTCAGGCCTTTGCCGAGTGCTTCCGGCACTCGGCAAACACACGGATTCCGGTACTGTACCTAGCCTGATGACCCCACACGTGCATTCAGTAATTCTATATGCGCGCACACACACATATCACAACCACCTAATAACAATAATGCTACTCCTACGCCCAAGGCCAGACAGAGTGGTTAGTGCTAGACAAATAATAAGCCAACATGTTTAACCGCGTTTGGCCATGGCAGGTACACTTGCTACGGGTGCACGTCAGCTTCGAAAGGACACAAACTATTTACAACTCGGATCAGCTGGGTTCATGGCCGGCCGGCCGACCATGAAACTGCTTCAATTCGATCCGCCCGGTCAAAATCAAGCAAGCAACGCAGAACACGACGTGCAGCAAAGGAGGAAATCATCAGACACGTTAGCACCAGTCGACCGACCGGTCATTTAGCTTCTGATCACCATATATATACACGCAATCATGCATGGTTTAGTAGGCGTACCAAAAGCTGCATATATATTACATGCATATAATAGATTTACCCTATATAGTTGTTTCCTTTTGGCAACTTCTACTTATAGTTTTTTTTTTTTAATTTGCTTCTCTGCTGTGTGTGGTATCTTATTTGTGAATGGACACACGTAGTCCCATCCCTTCCGCAAAAATAAAAGTCAAGTGGGCTTCGTATAGGCCATCCAGAGCTGGCAAATAAAGTGGCTTGTCATCAGATTCACATATATACTAGATGCAAAAATCAACCTGTGTATTCTGTCTATGTATTCGCAATAAATACATATATGGTGATATGAACATATATTAATTAATGTCATGGTGTTCAACGTGGACATTTTACCTACAATTCGAAAGAGCCATTCTCACATTCGTCAACTACCATGCTAGCCTGGTTTACCTCCCTCGGTTAAGAAACTAGATTTTCAAGCTACTACGATTCCTGAAAACCGTCAAAATTACATTGTGGCCGACATGGGCACCACCTCAACCATCCTACATAGCTACACTAACACTACATAGGGACAAGTTAGCTGTGGGAGGGTAAATCGAACTTTCGCAACAGTTCAGCGAGATCAATTAGACTTTATAAAAGAATATGATTATTTTAAACTATCCTAATATTTCTAGAACAAAATATGTCTTAAAATACATAAATCTAATTTAATGTTTAAAAATTCATAGAAAATTGTTTTCACTCAAAAGAATATGAAACCATGTTCATAATTTTCCCAAAAAACATACTGTATATATATATATATATATATATGAGTTCTCTAGCAATTTTTCAATTTTATTTTGAAGAGTACCTTATTGACTTGAGCAGGTGGACACAACTACTACACAATATCTTGAGTTCTAGGGGACATATAAGTAATCTATCTGAATGGTACTAACCACACGTGCTTAATTTTGTATATGCCCCTATCGTTTTTGTTTATCACGTACACGTATGGTCCGGTTAATCAGCTCATCACGCAGGACGGCAGGATTAGGTCTTGCGTACGTGAGAGAAAACCCTGTCGTGCCAGGCTTCCCGGCCGGGCCCTGGGCAGAGACCAACAACTCCTGTCACGTCCACCCCGTACAGGCAGACAGCCTCCAGCGGCCCCGTGCCCGTGCGTGGTGCATGGGACTTTAATTTTGGTTAGTACAACTGCACCTTCATTTCTAATCGTTTTCAGCAGTAAGTATCCATGCCAATTGTCTAGCGCATTAATCAAGCCGTTACGTGTTCTGGTGGACTGGATTATTCCAATGTCTATGTCCATGTCTACTGGTTGGTCGTGCTCGTGCTCATGTCGTGTGAGTAACCGACTAGCAGCACATCGTGAGGTGAAGTGGAGCCACCCACCAAATAGGCCTAATATAAATGGGCTTCTCAAATATGCTTAGGGTCCGTTTGGATCTCGGAATTTTCAGAATTGAATTCGTAGTAAAATAAACTATAGTTGGGGAAGAAATAATTTGAGATTTCACCACTTCTTAAAATTCACATTTAAGCATATCCCAAATTCACAGGCGTGAGATGAGAAATAAATTTTATATTATACATCATCATTGTTCACCGTGATATGTTTACACCCTCCAACTTCATTCCATTCAATTGCAAGTACATAATTAGATCAAATATGTGGCTAAATAATAATGAAATCACTTCTTTCATTCCATTCAATTCCAAGTACATAATTAGATCAAATATGTGGCTAAATAATAATGAAATCACTTCTTTCAATTTCAAGGAGCCTAACGTACAGGCCCTTAGTGTTTTGGATGAATTAATAAACAGCTTCTATGTACACAAATCAACTACAGAATTACAGCTACTATAGAATTGCCAGCAAATAGAGATTTTACGATCGAAGTAAGAAATTTTACTATTTTTTGGGCTCCATTACAGCTACTCTTACCGGCCTTCTGTTCAATACCTGCTGTCGGGGCAACATTTTTTTTTTATTTGGTCAGATAAAAAGCACGGAAAGTCAATGAATGCAGTAGATAGAGCAATATGGCTCTTGAGCGTCCAGGAGACAACGATAATGACGAGCTACGTGTCTTGCTATTCTTTGAATTACAACAAACTAGGACATCAACCATAGTCCGGGCAAGAAGCCAGGTACGGAAGGCCGAAATGGATCTAACATTTTCCTCCTACCTCGGTACCTTCGTCCTTCAGAAAATAAACACAGCTGATGCTGTAACTCTCCAAGTTAACACCGAGATAACTGGAAATCTTCGAGATTCATCAACGGACGGCCGGTGGTCAGCAACAGTGGTCTGCCCAGCCAGAACCCTCGCCGGCTGCTGATGGGGGCATGCATCCGCTCGGCGATTCTGTTCACAGCGGCCCGAGTCATTACAAGGGTGTCATGCTGGAGGATACTGTAAACATCGAGGCCCTGCGTTTCATGAAAGCAGAATGGTCTTTTAACCAGAAAAGGATATTCCCAGCAACGAACACTTAGTTTTGATTACTCAAACGCTTGAGTATTCAGATCATAGAACTTACAATACAATGGAAGGCAGTACATTAACTAATCAATGTTGCCTCCATCCACCTACAGAACCTTCTTTCTATCATGCATATCATCTATCTGGCTAATGTATTGCACAATGTTTTTTTTTTTGTCTTGTGGCTAGGGGACTTCTAAGTCCTCGAAGATCAAGAGCTATGAAAAAAACACAAAAAAATGGACCAGTAAATTTCAAAGCAAACATTATAATAGCAACAACAAATTGATATGTTCGTGCAGACATTTTGCTATAAGCTTTTTTTTCTTGCAGGACAGAAAAGTTCAAGAGTGCTCTGAACGTTTGAAGACTAATTTTATAACCATGTTGGAAAACATAGATAAAACAAACATATATTATCATAAGCTCGTATTATTTTTGATAGTTTAACTTTAAGAAAAGCAAGGCAGCACTGTCAGTTTGTACTTACATCTGGTACAATGCAACTTTTTGTGAAAACATGATCCTAGTAAACTAAGTTGATATTAATGTGATTTTAAGTCCATGAAAGCTAAGGTCTATGCTAAACATGAACAATCAAATATTAGTGCACACATTTTTCACAGAATACAAAAGGATTCATAAGGCCATTCTCAATGGGAGTTTCATTCTCATTAAATAGTGTCATGCCAGCTTTTCTGACGATGTGTGAAGGGATTAATGAAGAGATAGATGAAATTATGTCTACACTTTTTCCAATACAACTTGCCTCTTGCATGTATTGCGTATGAAATACCAAATGAAACAATGCATTGCACGGACCATTTCAATGTTATCAAATTATCTGGTCTACCCTAGTCGCGATGGGACCAAACAGATGACTAATCACGATTTGTCGTCAACCAGTCTGATTAGTCAAGCCTACTCGGTTCTGATGGTCCACATAGTTGTCCTGTATGTTCCAGGACTGGTATACCATATAACATGTAGTAGCAAGCAGCAATAGTCTAAAAGCACTAGGACAAAAATTCTTGTGAGATTTGATGGCCAGTTGGCCGCTTATTCACAACTGCACATACATCACACAGCCAGAAAGGTGTACTATGCAAGAACAAAGCAGAGAGCAGCAGCACAGAGCATGAAACAAGAAAGCAGCAGCAGTAGAGCTAGAGCAACAGCAGCAGAGCTAAGGCAAGGCAGATTTACAGAGGTGCAAAGCACAAATCAAGCACACATGCAGCATAGCAGCAAGGAGATGGAGGATTGGAGGACTAGAGGAGCTCATCTTCGGAATGGAAGACGGGAACTGGCGGACAGTGGAAGAATCTGGCTCTGTTTGCGGCCAGTGGGACGGAATTTGGCCTCTGGCAATGGTTGTGCGCATTGCAGGCATGTAGGCACCCTGCAGCAACAGGAGCCGATGGAGATTTGTGAAGAGCTCCGGGTCCAGCAACAGCAGGGACGGGAATCAGTGGCCACAAGCTCCTGGGCGGCGCGAGCTCTTGGGTGGCATAGTGGTGGCTGGACAGCGGAGCAGCATACGCGAGAGGGAACCTCCTGCTTCCCGGGTTGCTCCGGATAGGTATACACTCCAGAACATAATGGGCCAAATGGCCAGCCGACCAGCTCGAGTGCAATCGCAACGTGAAAGCTAGTCGTTTTACATCCTAATCGGAAAACTAAACACTATTAAGCGACAGTTAGTCAGATGACTTGGAATCTGGTCAGACAAATCAAGTTGGTTGACATAATCAGTCATAGGAGCGATGAGTCCGATTAACCAGACGACTTAGTAACACGACCATTTCATTCATATTCAATATTGGAACATCAATATCCAATGAGAATGGCCTAAGAGCCACATCAGAAACATTGCGTAAAACAAACATATTTTGTCATACTACTAAACAGATTTTAGTAAACAACAATGCAGTTCAGGAAGGTAGGATAACAGTCAACTCACAGTAAAATCTAGCAACAAACAATTGAACCTGTCGTGAAAACATGACCCTAGGAATTTAAGTGGATGGGAATGTCATTAAATCGCCTCATCTAAGAGAAAATCCTGTTCATATATAAATACAGGCTTAAATATGCATTGGTGGTTAGCAACTTATCCTATCATTCTAAAGATTAAAGAGAGGTTCTAGAAAGTCAAGATATCAAAAGGAATTCAATTAAGACATTTAATGAGATGTCATTTTGTGAAAAAATGCAACAAAGACGTGCAGTTTTAAAATTAGTAAGCATGTATCTTCATAGAGCACACAATTGAACTATGACTCAGTACAGGAAAACATTTGTCAATAATAATTTTGTAGAAAGTGAGCACATCAAAACACATACATATTGATTTATTTAGTAGTTAGCAAATACCAAACTCTCTGCAGTTCAATAAGACAAGGCAATCTTAAGCCCCAGCTGCTGTACTTTCTTCTGCAGCTTGATTGCATGGCTTTGTGGTTTAGGCCCATGGATGGATGCACCACCATAAAACTGTTATATTCATAGTTTAGTTGACTTAACTCCAACTGGATAGTACGTTTCAATCTCAATTATGAATATATGTATCAATTATTCATTCAGTTATAACTAACCTGGGGGCCGTGCAGTGTTCCATGTCGTGCTCTTCTGGTTCCTTTTTGCTTGTAAGGCTTTCCTCCAGTGCCCTCACTTGATACTTTTAGTTTAGTGTGTCCCCAGTTAGAAAAAAGAGGGACTAATTTATTAGATTACAGAACTGTTATTTCGTCAAGATGATGTACCTCAGTCCAAGAATTCCATAAGTGAGGGCTAAGAAAAATAAATAAATTGAGTGATACAATTGGTGCACCTGCTGGCAAGCTACTACCTTATTACCCATGAACAATATCCTTTGTAATTGGAACATCAAAAACATCATCATCCAAAACCATGAATGAAGCCCTTGTCCTCATTATGGAAGTTTGTAACCCTAGCTACCAGGTCTTCATACTGCCCTGCAATAAACAAGTCAGAGGAATCAAAATTCAGCATATTCTTAATTCAAAAGAAAATCAGCATTATTCATAAATAACTGCAATACTGCAGAAGTGAAGTGAAGTGAAATTTCATTCATGTAGAATTTTGATCCAATTATGTAAATAAACAGTTAGCAAAGCTTTAGTTAACCAAAGATAAGATGGTGTCATATGATAGATCATTCGTAAAAAAACATTGAGAAGACTAATATTGAGAGAAATGCCACTAAAATGGTGATATGAAACTGACCAATAGGGGAAGAATTTACGAAGCTCCCAGTCTGGTGTCGACACAGTTTTGGCTAGAAAGTTCTGGTGGAATCAGCACTTCACTTGGCGGAGCCAAAAGAGTAGAATACCCATTGAAAAAGAAAGCTGGAAGATTCTGGAAATGCAACAAGTATTTAAAACAAAGGTCAATGGAGAACTCACATGCAATGAAATATGCCAAAAACACATTATCAAATGGAGAGAAAAGAAATAGACTTCTTAATAGATGTTTGGATCTAATAAGCTAGATCTTGGCAAAAAGATAAGATATATGTTGAAATCTTGATACCCCAAAGTGCTAAAAGGACAAATATGACTGATGCTCTCCTCCAAATTAATTAAAAAAATGATTTCACATGTTTTGAAAGCAAGCCTGTACTCATTTCCGTTAACAGAAATGAAATGAAACAGAGTTACTGCAGCAAAGCAAAAGAAACACAATGAGCAGAGCAAGTTTAAGTTTGGGGGAACAGACAAAGCATCTGTCATCACATGTAATCCACCAATCTAAGATCTATTCAGATGCAAAAGTTGATAATAAATCCAGACAAAAAAAATCCCTTGTCTCTGAAGGCCAAAACAAATCATAAACTGTTGTTGAACAGTAAGTGAATGCAGAATAAGGTAAACAGGCAGAATCACAGGACTAGCTGCACAAGGGACATAATGAACGGAAGAAACAACTGGAGTAAGGTCTGAATGAAATACTGAACCACCACCTACAACCACAAGCAACACAATGAAATTGCAGGTAGATGTTACTCGTGCAAGGCCTCAGACACAAAATTGACACCTATATGCCTAAATAGATCAGCACTGAACATTGAAATATCTTCAATGCGACTGACAGTAATTGCTGAAAATGGCCTTTTATTTTGTGCTTCCTTCAGGAACCAAGGAATAAATCAAAACTTGAAAATGCGAGTCCTCAAGAGTAAACATAATTGCAGTCGAATGAGAGCATAAGAATTTTGCTAAATCACTAGATTTCAAGCTGATATACTTCGTTGCGAATTACATGGTATATTCAGGCAAGTGGACCAGCAATCTTGCACCTAAACCATACCTCTAGCAAGAAGCAGACCCATTTCCCATCCTACACGGGACCAAACATCGCAATTCCCAACGCAGGAGCAACATGTGCTTTAAGACTTGCCCGTGGCGACGGCGCCACGAGTCCCTCATTTCAAACCCTCTCGAAAACCCCAGTACCCAACCGAGGCGGCGAGCAGACTCAGCCCACGATGCGCATGTTCTAACAGGCAGAATTGAACCGCTGCCACTGCAAGCAACACCAGAAGCGCCGTGGAGGGCCAGGAGATGGGCAACGCACCGCCACCGAGGACAGGGGGAAGGAGGGAGGAAGAGAGGGGATCCAGGACCTTTAGAGGCACGGCCCTACGCCCGGCAGCAGGTGCCGTAGCACCGCCGCCGCAGTTGGCGGCTTGGCGCGGACCCAGTCACCCAGAGGCACGGCGGAGAAGCGACGCGGCGCGCGCGAGGGCCCGTGTCGGGTGCGCAGAGAAGGGGCACGCGGCGGCTGGCGTTGCGCCGGCGAAGCAAAGGCGGAGGCGGCTGCGGCGGGCGGCGGCGGCGGCCCGCGTGGGGGCTGCTCCTATCTTTTCCTTGTTCGGATTATTTTTTGAGGGAATTTTCCTTGCTCAGATGGGGGCCTTTCAGCGAAAGCCCGCTCGCAAGACCACAAGACCATGGGCGCGTGAGAGGAAAAGCCCACAGGTGAGCAAGAGGCCGCGCGCAAGCCCACAGACCCAGGGCCTTTATCTGCTCGTGTCTTTTTTTTATTAATAAACGTATTTTTAAAAAAAATTACAAAATTAGTCTCCGTTTTCAAAAATTTGCAGGAATAGGCCACCAGTCGCCCGTTGGAAGGGCGAAGATGGGCCTTGTCGCCCGACTGGCGGGCTACCTGGGCCATGTCGCCTGACCAACAGGCGACGTGGAGCTCGTCGCCCGGCCGATGGGCGACGTGTCCCCCACGTGTCGCGGCGGGCCCCATGTCGCCCGACCAGGGGGCGACTTGGCCGTGCTCGCCCGCTAAATGGGCGAAGTGGGCCCCACGTCGCCCGACCAGGGGGCGACTTTGTCCCTGTCGCCCGAACAGGGGGCGACGTGGCGGCTTTATATAAGGCGGCTGGCGGCTGGCGCGGAGAGTTGAAGGGGAGAAGAGAACAGAAGGAGAGGGAAAGAGAAGAGAAGAGAAGAGAAGAAGAAGAGGAAGAAGAGAGGAAGAGAAAAAATTTCGGTAAGTAAAAAAATAATTTTATATATAATTATTTAATGTGTGTTATATTAATTGTTAGATAATGTAACGAGCAGTTGAGCGATTAATATTATATTTCGGTAGTATTATTTATATTCTTATTTTATATATATTGTTAAATTAGTTATAGTTGAAATAATATTAGTAATATATTAGTGAAAAGGTATTTTAGTTGAAATTTGTAGATTACACAGATGTCGGAGAAGTTAGGATTTCAAATTTATTATGGAGAAGGAGAAATTATTCAAGGTGTACATGGGGTTGATCTGTCAGGATTTGCCTTAGTAAGTAGATGGGTGTCTAGGGCAAATGAGAGAACAATTAGTGGTGTGCAGAATTGGTTGATGCGAATATTTGGACTTGACAGCAACCAACATGACGTTAAGGTCATGGGTATCGTTAGTCGTGCTCGAGAGGACACTTTTTGGGAGTTAGTACCGCTTAATGCAACATCAACATGAAGAAAATATGTCAACAAAGCTGTAGAACGTGGGTGGCCTCTAGTCCTTCTTGCTCAGGCATATACGAAGGAGGTTCACGAGGTACACGGTGTAGAAGAAGAAGGAGGTCCGAGCCATGACAATCACATTGATAATGAGGAAGATAATGAAGAGGGTGATCATCACCTGTCATCTATGGTACCGACGGGTGAAGCGGACGAAGGAGAGCGCATAGAGTATATAGTTCATGAGATGGCGATGGAAGATATGGAGAATGAGAATATATCTAAAACTGACTCATCTGAAGATGAGAATGAAATTCCTGTCCTACTGGAGTGGAAGAGTAACAGTTCCAAGAATTTGATGATCAACGAAGGAAATTCTGTGCCGTGGGAATATCATGAGAATGAACTAGTAGAGGGAGCTATGTACAAAGGCAAAGATGGAGTGATGAGTGCCGTGAAGTACTGGTCTCTGTCAATGAAGCGGTCTTTTATAGTTGTTAAGTCCAACAAGAAAGTATATGATGTTAAATGTGTGTTTTCGGACTGTCCATTTAGGGTACATGCTTATGAGCAAAAATAGAGTATAATTTGGAAGTGCTATATAGTAACAGAACATACATATGAGTTACAAGAATTAGAGAAGTCTAATACTGCTCTTACATCGAGCTTCATTGCAGAGTACATGTATAATCGAATTGTTGATAATTTAAGGTATGAGCCGAAATCTATAGTGACTACTATAGAGGAAGATTTTAAATACACCATCAGCTATTCGAAGGCGTGGCGAGCGAAACAGATGGTCATTGAGAAGAGATTCGATTCATACGAAGCATCTTATGAGAACCTACCAAAATTGTTAGAAACCGTCAGACAAAGAAATATTGGTACATATTATGATATCATGGATGTGTCTGATCCAAAAGAGGCCGGAAAGTTAATATTTCATCGAGCTTTTTTTGCACTAGGTCAATGTATAATGGCATTTTATCATTGCAGACCTATTTTATGCATGGATGGTACATTTCTAACAGAAAAATATAAAGGTTAGATTCTAACTGCTATTGGTGTTGATGGGAATAATCAAGTACTACCAGTTGCTTTTGCTTTTGTGGAAAGTGAGAACATAGATAGTTGGTATTGGTTTCTGGAGTGTGTGAAGTTAGCAGTGGTGCAAGGGTGACCTAATGTTTGTGTCATACATGACCGACATGCCGGTTTGTTGAAGGCGATAACGGATATGCAATATGGTTCAGTGGAGCATGATCTTCCTCCTCGATGGTCGGACATACAATCAAGATGGTGCATGAGGCACTTGGGTGCAAATTTTTTCAGCCATTTCAAAAATAAACACCTTATGAATATGTTTAAGAGGTTGTGCAATCAGAACCAACAAAGAAAATTCAATGCAATATGGACACGTCTTGATGAATTAACAACAAAGCAAACAGAAGAGTTTCACTTTCCTTGCGGGGAGATGACTCCCACACTCGAGGACGTCTCCTACTTACTTGGTGTCACCACTGCTGGGCAGGCCGTCAGCCATCCAGACGTGGAGGCCACTTGGCGTGAGGACCTTCTAGTCCGTTTCGAGGGTGTTGTGCGTCGACCAGACGCTCCAGAATATCAAACTCTTGCTGAAAACCAGCATCACGGGCCTACGAAGACCTGGCTCTTGCAGTTTCAGGTAAATAGATAACACTGTGATATAGTTCATTAACATCAAATATTCATGTGTATGTTAAATAAAATTTGAACTTCTATTTTCTAATTCAGGCCGAGTATATCCACCCTGCGGCGGATGAGGCCACTGTGTCAAGGCACTTGGAGGCCTATCTGTTGTGGTTGTTTGGTTGGATAATGTTCACATCGTCGCATGGGAACTCTGTCACGAAGCACTTGATTCACTTCGCGCGCGAGATAGCGGACGCACCGCTCGACGCCATGCCCCAGTACAGTTGGGCGTCCGCTATCTTGGCAGCCACGTACCGAGGTCTTTGTGATGCGTGCACAAAGACCGACCCGTCAGCTATCCTCTCTGGTTGTCCACTATTACTTCAACTCTGGTCGTACGAGCGGTTTAGTATTGGACGACCAGTCATGGATTTCTTGACTTACGGAGCAGGGTTGTACGGGGAGACGGAGGAGGACGGCCCTACGATGGGTTCGTTGTGGGTCCGGCGGCGGGTAAGTCTTCTATATCGCGGTTGAACCTGTTTCTATTTATTTTCGAATAAATTGCACCTTACTATTATTTTCTATACAGCCTACTTGGGCAAACATTCAGGTTCACAGAGCCTATCCTGAGTACATGGCGGCGTTCGACCGGATTAGGCCAGACGACGTCCGCTGGACACCTTACAGCATGGAGGAGATTGTTGTACGAGCGCCTAATGGGTTGTCGTCGTTCTACACGAGGGATCAGGAGTACTGGCTGACACGTAAGGCTGTCGTTTTTGACATCTTTGTCGAGGACTACGCTCCTCACAGAGTGATGCGGCAGTTTGGTCGTAACCAGACGTTCCCACTCCCGGTTGCCCATATTGTTCCTCTTTCCGTGCACGGGTAAGTATAAGACAATTAATTCATTCTGATTGAGTATTTAATATATATAGAAAGATAATTAATACGTTTTAAAATCCATAGTTACGTGCGGAGGGGTCTACCAGCAGGCGTTACTTGGTCCTCCCGTATACAGCCATGGGTCGACGAGTGGGCCAACGCACTACATGATGTGACCTACGAGCCCAGACCGTTTTCCTTGGAGGCTTACGGGGACTACTTACGTTGGTATATTCCTCGCACCCGAATCAGAGTCACGTATACACCAGCGGAGCCACGGACCCACGTCCCCAGGTTGACGGACACGTACCCTGTGCACAGAGATCAGACGATGTCGTTGGCGGTACAATCTTTATGAACTTCAACCCACTTCGTTTAATATTTTTCTTATCGTAATTACTTCAATGTTCTTGTTTTGTTAATAGGCCGACATGGCTCACCGTATCACTGTGGATGGTGGATCGCTCTTGCACCAGTTGAGGGAGGGCATCCAGATGACCAGCCACGAGCTTACCGCTGCGGTCCAGAGGATGTACGACTCTGCTGCAAACATTGTCAAGTTGACGTCGTGCCGGCCCTGCGGGCGACAGCCGGATGTCGTCCCTCGATGTTCACACGTGACACACAGGCCTGACGGACCAACGGCGCCACTACCTCCGCGGCCTACGTACCAAACATATGAGTAACTTATATTTTCTTCGTATGTAGTAATGGTAACTTGTTCGTTACTTATAAGTTTCATTATTTAGGTCCACCTACGTACTCTGCCGGTTGGCGTCCGGAGTTCGATATCATTGGATCATCTTCGCAGCCTGCTCACATGCCTACAGGTACGATATAGTTGTGAAATTTAATTATATTATCTAATACTGCTTTATTCGTAATATTACATTCACTCTGCATGGTCAGGTATGCACTTTGACAGTTCGCGACATCAGTTCGATTTCGGAGGTTCCTCTTCACACGCTGTACCCACGGTTCCAGGTATGACCTACTTTTAAGAGTTCGACACGTTATATATTAGTTTTACCATCAACGTTATCATAACGTTGGTCTTATATGTTTAGGGACGACCCGTTACGACTACGAGGGATCGGACATCTCTGAGCACGCTGACACTTTTCGTCAGCGATCCCCGTCACCCTTCGACCTTGATAGTTACCTGGAGCAGGAGCCGGCGGACGTACTTGCGTCATCACAGTTACGTGAAGCACCACCACAGACACAGCCCTCACAGGACGAGTACGCGACACCAGCTGCTGCTGGAGGCCGTCCTCACCAGCTGCTGCTGGAGGCCGTCCTGCACGTGTTATAGTTCCTCCTTCGCCGCTTACTTACTCAGCCGGCCATGTGCGAGCGGGCCGTAAAGCACCAAAGCCTGGCACGATTAGGGGTATTGCACCTAAGCGTGGACGATATTAGTTTTGTATGATTTGCCGCCGATGTTTTTTTCTATGATATTGTACTGATACTATTTTAGTTTTTAGAACTTAATTAATGTTTCACTGTTGTATTTTTTTATCTATTAAGCTTGGGCGAGCACACGGCAACGGCGTTTTCGCACGCCCATTGCATGACTGCGTATTATTTTTGCTATTTCTCCGACTTCGATATTTTTTCTGAAATTTCCGAATAAATAAATATTATTTTAAAAAAAATCCGAAATTTTTTCTGAAATTTCCAAATAAATAAATATTATTTTAAAAAAAATCCCAAAAAACCAAGTCGCCCGTCGGCGGGGCGAACATCCGGTCGCCCTTTGGCTGGGCGACTAGCCTGGTCGCCCTTTGGCCGGGCGACGTGGGCCTGGTCGCCCTTTGAACGGGCGACGTGGGCCTGGTCGCCCTTTGAACCGGCGATTCTCTCACGTCGCCCTTTCAACGAACGACTAGTGGCCTATTCCTGCATTTTTTAGAAACGGAGACTAATTTTATAATTTTTTTAAAAATAAGTTTATTAATAAAAAAATTCCTCGTGTCGGCCACCACGCGAGCTTGCTAGGCGGCGCCACATGTTGGACCAATGGAGATGGTGGGCCGATAGCCGGTCGATTCCGGCCCGCTCACTTGTCTGCAGCTTTCGAACGCGTTGCTCTCATGTTTGATGTTTCTACCCTATATTATTATATATTTATTTTCCTTTCTTGTAATGTAAATAATTAGAGTTCAAACAATTAGTGTCAAATCTAGAAAGCAACGAGAATATTCTTGGCCACAGACGGAGATTAATTCATTGTGTTATCGTGTCTTAGTGATTCGATCTTGAATTTGTCAAGTGTTTTAGTGAAGTTATTTATTTATTTCTTAATTAGATGAGTTTATTAGAATATTTTAATGACGTCATTCCTCCTTTGTATTGGTTTAAATCAAATCAGCTATATGAATTTAGAGAGAATAAAATTCCTCTGATGGCTCATTAATTTCATTTTATGGCAACTACCACAGAATATGGTCCCAACAAACGACCCAGCGATGACGGGGAGGAAGTAGAAGGTTCCAAAAGGGCGGCAAGCCCTCAACTAATATATTGCCCCTCGGTCAATACATTTTCAAGTATCGTTCTCAGATATTAAAGAGTCAAATGCACTCAATTTTGACTAAATATATATACAAAAGGTAACTAATATTTATGGTGCATAACAAATATCATTAAATATACTTTTTGTTATACATTTATCTAGATACTATACAAATATTACTAATATTTTTTATAAATTAGTTAAACTCAAGAAAATTTGACTAACATGAAAAATATAGACAATACTTAATAAGAGACAGAGGGAGCACTCCTACTAAAGACGTTCTCCCCAAGGCATTTAGGCTTCATAGCTTGAGATGGAAGAGTTTGCAAGAACCTAGGTGACATCGATGGCAGAATAGAGGACTTGACTGGAGGGCTCCATTGTTTTGCTATGAAATGAACAGGGAAGGTGAAGGTGTAGTCAAGCTTGGGCACAAAAGGAGGGTGGTTTTAATGTTGGTTTTGTTTAATCTTTTTGTTTTTTATAAGGGATTTGGATTGAGACTAGAGTAGTGTAACTGTCATAATGTGAGTTGTCTTTTGTTAATGGAGGACGGAGGCTGTCCTAAAACTCTACAAAATACTAAAAGTAATATTTGGTTGATAATTCAAAAAAATTAAATTATTTGTTTAGAACAATCAAATTGCACCTAATGTCATAACTGTCCAAATTTGGTATTTGAGTCAACCGCTACTCCATCCCAAATTGTAAGTCCTTTGACTTTTTGACTCAAAGTTTGATCATTCGTCTTATTTAAAATTTTGTGCAAAATATCATTTCTATTGCCATGACTTGCTTTATTAATAAAAGTTCTTCAAGAATGACTTAAATTTGAGTATCTTTATGTAATTTTTTGAATAAGATGAGTGGTCAAACTTTGTGTTAAAAAAGTCAAACGGCTTACAATTTTAATAGAGGAAAAGTACATATTATTTGATTGAGAGATATGCCTACCCATATGATATTAGTTGCCATGTATTGACATTGGATTCCAGTACATACCCTGGAAAAAGTGATAAAACATCTCAAATATCTAAAGTTTTTGTATCTAATAGGTATGAATGGCTGAACTACAAATATGGATTTGTATAAACCGGTTCCAATGCACGGGTAACTAGAGTACCATAGCATTGTCTAAAACAATCACGCTTGTTAGTTCCTCTTCTTTTCTGCAACAATTCGTCTCCGAAACTCTCCAAGAGCCCAAATTGGGAACAAGTTACGGTAGTTCCATAGTTGAAGTAAAAGGAACAATTGAAGCTCCCAACGTGTTCCTGTGATCAAACATATGTGCGTTAAGGTACAACTCATATGCATATGATTGTATAGAAAAGGATTTAGCCTGCCTGACGTGTATTGTAGAAACTATAGACCATGTATACAAATCAGAGAGATTTCCATATGTGCCTTTAAGGTCCATATGATTGTAAAAAAATAATTTCTATACCTGTATGAGCCATTTTTATGATTTAGAATAGGAATTATACTGTAGGATTTGTCAGTTTGTAATACTCAAATGTAATTCCTAGTTGAGCGTTCGTGCGTGCTTTGCACAGAGGTTGAAATAAAGCATTTTCATCTTTAGTTAGAATCTCCAACTAAGTTAACTGCCTAATGGTGAGGCATAAAAGATGAAGACTTACTTGTTGGGGAAACTCTCCTGACTCTTGTTGCATATTGATCAGTTCTTTTGCGGCACCATACAGCGGTGTTGGATCTCGCTCAACCTATTTTGCATGCACACAAATGAACTATAAATCTTATATACTGTAGTCTCATCATGCTCCAAATGTAGCAATGTGTAGAATGTCTACCTGTCCAGCGTAAATTAAAGCCAACATTGCCCAAGCAGTATTCACTGCATGAGGACTACTACTGGCCTCTGCATAGGCCTATTAAATATTAAAGTGAAAACCATCACGCAATGATCTATAATGCTTTAAGGGCTCAACTAATCGATGGACTTGCTGGAACAGTTCACAAGGTAACAGTTTTTTCACCGGAGACCAAATATGTGTGTACCATACCATTCTAACAAGTATCAAACGTGGAAGACCAAGAAGGCACATAGTTAGGCAAAGAAAATTAAGAAATACCTCAGTTTCATTAGAAGGGTAAGTCTCACCCCATCCACCTGTACTTAGCTGCTTTGACAATAGAAAGTTGCATGCTTTTCTAATGGAAGAACTATTTTCATAAGTTCTTCCGGCAACAACTAATCCTTGCACTGCAAAAAATGTCCCATAAGTGAAACATACACCCCAAGTACCAAACCTGTTACATAATTAGTTAGTTAGTTATTGTCTATGTGCGTTAAAAGAATGGATAGCAGGATACAATAGACAAAATGATTTTAAATACCACGTGCCATCCTTTCATTGTTTGCTATCGATAAATTTGGATGCTCCTTTAATACATTTTGGATTCTCCTTTAATACATTTTGTTATCTCTTCATCACGGTACCCTGGATACAACTCTCTGAACATAACAAGAGCTTGAATTGCTGATGACGTGCATTCAACAGATCTATCAATTTGTTGAACACAAGAATTAGCTTGCACACATATGAAAAATAGGATTAATGGTGTTCAAATGAGAAGGTATTTTTCTTCTTACGGGTGATCAACGACAATGTTCAAAAAAGTCTCAGAAGGGTTGAGAACCTATTGGGAACATCATTGAGTTGAGTGTGTCATCAGCCATGGCAAAGCAAACATGATCAACAGTTCAAAATCGTGAACAAACCCACAAACACATGCATCCATGTAAAACACTTATTTTTGTTGGCAATGCAAGATGAAAGAATATTTTCTCGCATACGGCCATTGAACATTTCTTGATGCACTGGGCTGACTCATTCTATTATATTCTTTTTTTTGCCTTTAAGGGTTTCTTGCCGATGCTAGAGAATTCGTTTACAGACTCAGTTTTACACACTAATAAAAATGCATCATAAAAAAAGTACTCACCTCCAACAAAGATGTAGTTCTCTTACGCTCATATGTTGAGAAGGTGCCATCTTTGTTCTTCAATTGAAAAAGAAATGGCGATTAGTACAATTTATGTTAAATACAAGATTAAATTGTGCCGATAATAATTTTCCTCCGCATCAAAGGTATAGTGATGGTATGTTCTGAATTGGATTTTCTCATTAGAAAAGGTTTTTATAGAGGACTCAGATTTGTGCTGCCGTTAGTTTTCATTAGCCAATGTGTTTTGCAATGTAATACTCTGCCGCTCAATATAAGGTATCCAAGCAATTTTAGTACACATTATGTGGTGAAACATTTGACGCATGTATTGAACCCTCTCTGATTACCATATTTGGATTGGTGATATATAACAGTAGGCATGCAAGTGATTTTTGCTTTTTGGAGGGTTTGTACATCTGAATCCTATATAACTTGGGACAAATTTGGAAGCTTGTATACCTTATATTACAGGACAGAGGGAGTATTTTCAGAAATAGCACTTTTAGATATAGCATGCCTTGTTGTGACAAAGTTATGTACAATTTAGATGAGATCCTTTCTTTTTGGGCTCTTAAACTCTGGATTCTGAAATATGATGTTCATTTTCCCTGCTGTATAAAAATTATTGGACATGTTAGTTGTCAGACTATTAGAGTCGCTGAGCCCAGCAGCTACAGCTACCATGGAGCATTGAGCTTCTTTCCTTGCCTTTATGGCGGCCCCTAGTGGCGGAGCTTCTTTTGTGGCAAGGTATGGCGCTCGCCATACCTTGATTTCCCAAAATGTTTTACCACTAAATACTCAGTACTATGGATATATTAATGAAACATGTATCAGCCGACAATGAGTAGAAGAAAAACGGTAGCCGTGTGAATATTAGGACGTTCTCTTGGGCCCGCTTCTGATCACGTGTATGGCTTATCTTTGGCATGTTGGCTGCCGGAGGCTGCAAAGATTCACCAAGAGTTTTCTTGTTCATCAAACTGTCATGGGTTGTTATCGATTTTGCCACACCTTAAATTTTTTTTTTCGTCCTCCGCCACTGGCGGGCCCCTCCTTGCAAGAATGCAGCTGGTGCTGGGTTAGGTGTAGGATGCCACAGGACGCACATTGTTCTCCATCAGCATAGCCAAGGTGCAGATACCATGGAAGTGACAAAGTCCAAGCCGATGTGAGCAGTGCTTTGAAAGCAGTAAATAGCTCGAGCAGTAGTGCAACAACAATGTGCAAGTCGAGCTTGAAAAAGTTCGATAGGGCATGTGGTTAATTTCACTTCAGCAAAGATGAGGTGATTGGAACCAAGCTAGACAACTCACACAACAAAACATAGGGTTAACTAGTACAAACAAATAAAACGACGGCCTCTTAATATATATTGCACAACACAGGGTTATTTCCCAGCTAGATAGGCTTTAGCCTAGGAACAAAAAACTAGTAATTCCCGATAATAATTAAGAAAATGATAAATAACTAGGACAAAACCCGGTATGTTGCTGGGGGAATCGTTTGTGATATTATACTTCTTATGTTTACTCATATGATTAAATAAATACCATAATACGTGTTAATGTGTAACATCCTAGATGTTAATGACAACTAAAAATTGATCAAGTGCATTATCAAGAATAATCATTGATCATCATGGCATAAATGCATTCATGTTTTAATGATATCTTTTATGTGATGCTTAGTTTTATACATGAAATGATGATGTTTTCTGTTTATGTAAAGTTTCTTGTCATTTTATGTATTTCTACAAGTTTATAAAACAACCTAAAATCCATCTTGTTACCTTGTGCTTTGCTTGATGTTTATGTTAGGTCAACCTTGATATGTATCAACTAAAATAAGTTTACATTTCATAGGTTGTTTGTGTTTCTAAACTGTTGTGTCGCATGAACTCATAAAACCCTAATTTTTAATGTCACTTTCAATCTTTGATTTATGCCCTATATGGATTAAGGTGTAAAGTCATGCTTTACTCTTGAGTCATGTGTAGGGGATAAGTTCAAGAGCAATAATTAAAAATTTGGCTCCAAGTTTGAGTTTGGAATTGGGTTCCCAAAACTTGCTTCAAGTTGGGTAATTCAAGTTTAAATTCAAATTGGGGCAATATTAAAAATATTTTTTTAAAAGTCAACTTGGTCAACCAAGGGTACTATTGGGTCATTGACCTAAAAATTTCCTTGGATGATGTATGTGATCACTAATAACCAACCAATTAAATTAGAAACCAAATCGAGTTTGAATTCGGTTTCAAAAACCCTTTATTTCAAAACCTAGTTTTATCCCCTTTTCTGTAATTCAAAATCTATAAGGAATTTGGGGATACTCTAAAAAGATAGTTTGTAGATCTTGACAAGACCTACGAAGTTGGTTTATAAAGTTTTTCAAGTTTTTACAAAGAATTTCAAATAAATATGAAAATATAGTTTTCTAGCATTTGTCCCCTTTTGATTTTAAAACCATAATTCAAAAATTATGCATAATTTGGGAAAACTTTGTATATGAAAAGGTTTGGTTTGCAAATTTAAACATTTCATAGTTTTAATATTTTTAAGTTCTATTGAAAACTCAAAAGTAATTTCAAATATTTATTTCTAGGGTTTTATTCCCCTTTTGTATTTGAAATCATATTTCAAAATTCAGATAGAATTTGAGGGTGCTAGTTAAATGAAAAGTGTAGCTGTTGAAAAGTTATACAAATGATATTTTTGGAGATTTTCAAGTTCTTATATAATTTTTGGAGTAATTTGAAAAATTTAGTATGACATCGGTTGCTACAGTAGAAGATGACGTCACCTTCACTTTCTTCTCTCTCTGTTCACCGGCGCCGCCGTGGATTCTCTGCCCATTCTAGCGTGTCATGGCTGCCAGCTCGCCCCTCCGCGCTCGAAGCTTCATTACCTGCGTGTCGGCCGTTCGTGCATCGCCGTTGGGTTATAAAAGCCGGTCGGCCGTCGTAGTTTTCCTTTTTTCTTCTTCCTCTGCCACCACCGCCGTTGCTCTGCTCCGCCGCACATTGGAATTAGCTCTGCCACCAAATAATGAATGAAGTTTGTTGTGGCAGGAATAACTTAAGTCATGACTCAACGTAAATATAAGTTTGGAGTCAAATGACACTTGACCTTTTTTTGTTGGAAAGCTAAAGAAATCAAACAACATTGTTGCATGGATTACCTTGTTTACTGGGCATATACAAAGGTACCTAGTACTTTCATCTTCATAATGGATATGTTTCATGATATTTTTCAGAGTGCTGTATCTCTTAACATCTTAGCTGGCCAAAAATTCAGCAATGGCTCCACAATTCTATTCACGGAAGTCCAAATAACGTTTTGCATGAACGACCTTGGGTAGAGAAGGTCTTCCTGCTCATAACAACAACATGGAATCAAAAGGTTAAAACTACAGTGTTTTGAAGTGTACTACCCATAGTGTTGAAAATGCTTTAAAAGCTAACTTCTGACATACTGATATAGAAATGAAGGTAGCAAAAGCTAAGCTCATCTTGAATTATTGTAACATAAAAGTGTAAATTTTTTCAATGCACAGGAGACGTGCGATCATGCATTAAAAAGAAGAATATAAAAGCAATGCATTCCATGACACACAACCTTAGAAAGGATCATAATAGATACGGACATTTGGAAAAGAATAGACAAAAGAGTACCCAACCAAACATTAAATGGACCAACAAATTATCTGGAAGCAACCTTCAAAAAAGCGAATCATCTAGCGCCAGCAATACACCAGAGTTGAGCCTCCTCCAAATCTTTCCAAGAACAAGCTAAATGCTAATCTGCCCCAATGTAATCTGCCCTTGCTGCTGTTCCGCCCCCCTCTTTAGATCTGATAGGCTTAGGTTTTTCTTCTTTCCTTAGGTAAGTTTCTTTGTACCTGTACCTTTCTGTTTTGTTATAAATTTTTTTTCAAAGCCGTGGGGACCACCCCCAATGCTAGCTACAGCCCCATTGAATTAATGAACACCGTCGTTGTGCTTCCACAAAATCCATGCCTCCACAGGGCTTGACAAGGAATTTAGACCTCCTTTTATGACCTTGTGGGCCCCAACCATTGAATTTAGACCTCCTTGTCATTATTTATACTAGGTGAGAATGAAATCTGGCAAACCATTGAGATGGAATAGGAGTGATTATAGCTTCTTGGAGAAGACGCAACAACCAGATAGGATATGATGGACGCAGTATCAGGCTCTTGGTCACGTGGAGTACATTGATAGGACAGGTACAAATGCAGATGGGGCAACCTATCAGCTGTCCAGGTATTTTTACATCAACATAAACTCCCACACATTCTTCTTAGGCTAGACATTTTAAAGATTTTTTTTGACTCGGTGTCGTGGTATTTTAATTGGAAGTGTTGAGACACGTGATTTTGGCCTAATTAGGAGGAATCTCATGTGAGTAGTTCACTACAATTATTCAACGAGGGTGCTGTTAATGTTTTAGCAAGAGAAGAGATTGCAAGCTATCATGATTTGCAGAAAGAAGATCCATTGTTCCCGATGCTGTTTAATAGAAACTTTTCATCTAATTTCTCTTATATTTTCATGATGTTTTATGCTTACTTGTAATTCTAATTGTGCAACAGGTACTTAATCTTTTAGTATTTTTTTCTCTGAGTGCTCGATGTGTAACGTTAGAAACAATCAAACCATACTCACAAAAAAAGAAACAAAGAAACCATACATACCTACTTTTCTGTTATACTTACTAAATAAATATTCAGTCGTCAAATATATTTTATTCCTAAATGATCAAGGGTTACTTTAGATTTAGTCAAAACTTTGTAAAGCCAACCTTAGCACAAGTATCTTGAGCTTTGTTCCAATCGAGCTCATCATATGGTATTTTATATATTTCCTCTCTTATTGACAATACGGTTGGTGTAATTGGCCCAACAAACTTCTTGCCATATAAATAAGCCATTGGCATATATATCAACCTGCAGAAGCACCAGAATCGTCCTACACAGGAAAACGTCATGTTTCATTTCAAGAATGGAACATTAAAGGGCAAATATATAATGACAATTGTTTATATCATAAGAGGAGAAAGAGTTATCTATAACTGTATATTTTATGCCAATTCAGATGAGTTGTATGTAAATGCCCCAAAATTCATTCAAATTAAAACATAATTATACATTTCAAATCCATACAATGTTTTCAAAATTTGGATTACAAAATTTAGATAAATTATATCTTTGAGGGTAGATATTTATTTATTATTGTTTTTACATAGGTAACAAGTTTAAGCCAAATACTGATAAATTATGATTCAAGCCTCCACCTAGCTTAGCTTGAGACTATATGCACTCGTGGTACTCTAAATCCATCCTCTCAAAGGAATAGTCTATCTTGGTCATCATGATTTTCTTATCTATAACAATTTCTCCTGCACCTATCCATCATCTATATCATCCTCTATCCACTGTGGGCCTATTTGTCAAGATTTTTCTTTTTCTTTTTTCTCTTTTTTCCCTCTCCTCCTTTCTTATCCATTCGACCGCATCCTCTGCATCCTCCCTCCTCACCAGTGGAGGTGGCCTCACCGCCCTCCCTCCCCACCATGTTCTCCTCACCCCCCTCCGGCGTGGCCCCCTTCCTGCTCCCTCCGGCGCGGTGGAGCTAGGCGGGCGGGTGGAGCTCGGCGCAGCGCCGTGCGGGCGGCCCTCTTCTTCACCGCCGACACCGAGCCCTGTCTTCTCCGGCCTCTCCCTCCCTCCCCAGCGAGCGTGACCACCACCGCCACCGTGACCACCACCGCCGGCCTCTCCCCGGCGAGGGCGCGTTTGGCGGCCCTAGCGAGGGCACTCGCGGCGGCCCGAGCGAGGGCAAGCAGTGGCGGCCCCGGCGCATTCACTTCCTTCTACTCTCTCCCTCTTTCCCTTCTCCTTCCTGCCATGGCGGCGTGGGCGAGCTCGGCCCTCTGGCCATGGCGCGTCGCGCGAGGTGGGCGGCTCGGGCGTGCGGAGGACGAGGACGCACGGGTCCTGTGTGGCACATACCAGACGCTCCGTACGTCCGCCAACTGCACTGGATGGGAGCCCGTCTGCTACTTTAGCGGACTCGGTACCGTATGGCACTACAACATTTTTTCCTGTATACACGTCCTGCAGGACGGTTTACAGGTCGCCGGTGCAGGTAGTCTGATTGTTTTCTCCATGTCCAAAGAAAAGTAATTAGATGAGAGCAATATTCTTTTAAAATCCCATTTACTCTGAGGATATTCCAGAATGCTCAACCTAATCTTGGTCATATTATTGCGAATTGAAAACATTATCATAGCAACAGGACCATGTTCCTATGGATGGATAGAAATGAGAACAGAAAGTGTATTAGTTAGTTCCCTGTAGTAAAAAATACAGTTCTTGCCAAGGCATGTATTCCAAAAAATCAATTTATAGCATAGTATGTAAATGACCCGCTACAATTACTAATGTGATGGTGATAATTAGCATACCTGGATGAAATGGAAGAGAATATGGAACAAGCCACAACTCAGGAATGAGCGAATTATTCCCACTCCAGTCTTATAAACCGATCACCTCCAGTTTGAAAAAAAAAAGCATTAATTAGTCCTTCTTGGTTACTAGATATTGTTTACATAAACCGAATAGCTGCAGCTGGAGTTAGGCCATCATTTTTTAGACACTGGACGGAACTGAACCGAGGAAAGGACGATATTCCATGAAACAAAGGAACGAGCATGGCTATACCATTTTTTTTAGACCGCATGTGTACACAATTGCAAAATGAACATCAATGATCCGTGTGGTATAATATGTAACAGTTATTAAATGGAAAAATAGAGCAATATTTTAATGTGAAACCCACTTTTGACTTGAGTCAGCTATGAACTTCTCATCTATATATAGTGATATAAGGGCACTCACAATACAGACTCTATCATAGAGTCTAAAGTTATTTATTACCTCAAACATTATGTACTTGGAGTCTAAATAAGACTTGGAGTCTTATTTTTTGTCCCTCTTTCTTCAATAAATATGCTGTCACATCAGCAAAATGTCATAAATAAGGGGTAATAAATAGTCTTAGACTTTATGATAGAGTCTTGCATTGTGAGTGCCCTAATAACTAAGTATTATCACTACATTTGGGCACCATGGTGCAGTGCATCATTTTCTAATGATATCTGTCTGAAATCTAATTACTTTTTAATACAAAACTAAGAAATAAAAATGAAAGAGCACTGCCATTTATTTAGTGAGTAGTAATCTTTCTAAATGCCAGCTCTTGGTGTTTAATTTTGATGTCTCACTAGTGAATTTATGAATGTCACATTTCTCTAGGAAAAGATGATGGGGGTACTCGAGACACAAGGAAGTTATACTCGTTCTGGACAAAGCCCTACGCCCAGTCTCAGAGAGGATGACAAGTTAGTGTTCCTCGGTTCAAGTGCTCTGGAGCTTAAAATGAAGGGGCTCAAGCTATGGGATTCGAGCTAGGAAATGAGTGAATGTCGATGTCCTAGAAGGGCGGCCTGGCTCCCCTAATATACAGTTGGGTGGCCAGGTTACAGTAGAGGTGTGGGTTGGTTCTTCTGACATAAGTGGTCTTCAGACCGAGGGGGAGTAAAGCTAGGTAACTTGGCAGGCAATCTTCTTGTCCTCACTACCGCACAGAAGAACTACTGTAGCGGGCTAAAATTCTTTCCCACAGCGGCCAAAGGCGCCCGCTTGCTGTGCCATGCCATGGTAAATCCGGCGGCACCGCAGCGGGCGCTCGCCCGCTACAGTTAACATGTATTAACCGCAGCGGGGTCTTAGATTGCCCGCTGTGGAAAACCATTTCAAAAAACAAAAAAAAGAAAAATCCCGTATGGGCTTGGATCTGGGCCTCATCCCACTGCCGCCGCCGAAACCCTAGCCTGCCGTGGAGCTGGACCGTCGTCGTTGATCCGCCACCGATGATGCACAATACCGCAGAAGATCCACAAGCCTCGGTCACCCCGTAGCCAGATCCGGTCGATCCTCCACCGGATCCGCGTCGTGGGGGTTGGATCTGCGCTGTGGGAGCTGTCCTTGCTGTGGATCCACGCCGGTGCTGCCTCCTTGCACCGGCCTTGACCTGGATACGGTGCCATGGGGAGGAAGTGGGTGGAGCACGCCTGGAACCGCCCTCCACCGCCGGATCTGCGAACATGAGAGAGAGATGAGTGAGGTGAGAGAGGGACGAGTGAGGGGAGAGAGGGACGAGGTAGGAAAGAGAGGGACGAACCTGGATCCCGCTGCCGCGCAGAGCACCACCACCGCGCTTCTCGTGCCTCGCGCCTAGAGCACCGCCGCGTGCCTCGCGCCGCTTCGAGGGACTCATCATCACCGGAACGAGGTCCTCCTCACTGGATCTGGGCGTTGCCGACCGATCTAGGCGTGGGACCTCGCAACCGCCGCCCCGCTCCTGCTTGGAGACTCCCTTCATCTTCTCCACCGGAGGAGAACAGCCTGCCACACCGCCGCCTTCTACTCCGCGTCGAAGGCCCCCTTCATCTTCTCTGCCTGGATCCGCGCCGCCGCCTTCATCTTCTCCGCCTAGGCATTGCTGTCTGAGTGTGGGGTAGAGGGAGGAGTGAGGGAGGGAGGAGCCGTGCTGCCATGGTGTGGTAAGGAGGAGCGCTGGTGTGGTTGTAGGGAGAGGGGAGGGAGAGAGAGGAGTGAGGCCGGCGTGGGTAGAGAGATGGAGTGGGGGAGCTGGTGTTGTGCGTGGGGAGAGAGAAGGAGGGCGGCTGGCGGGTGGAAGAAGTGGGGAGCTGAGGAGAACCTAAGGCTGATATTTATATGGAGGCGGCTATCGGGCCTCATCCTGGGCCTTTTGGGCCACGGGATTTACTAAGACGGTCACTCTAGGATGCCCGCTGCGGTAAATCAATTTACCGCAGTGGATAAAAGTACCCGCTATGGTAAATCAAAGGTGCCCGCTGCGATAAATCGTGGCGATTTACCGCAGCGGCATAAAAATAGTCCGCTGCGAGTCACAAATTCCATCACTGTGGTTATTCGTTTTTGTCGTAGTGCCTATCTTAATGTCGGCGCATGTCCTGGTATGGTAGTCATGGTCCTGATCCCTATGGCAATGCGTGATGAGCACCGGTGCTATTGTGCCTGGCATGGCAGCACTGTAAAGGCGATAGTTGTTTGCCAACTCCTTCATGAGGCATGGGCTTGCTTGCAGGCGTTGTGGCCTTTGTCCTTGAGCTGTGGCCAGAGTCATGATGTGCTTGGGGACACTGACCCAACCACTGTGGGCTGGGTTGAACCCTCAATTGGTTTGGGCAATCTTCAGATAGATGAGCTTGGGGCCGTACGTCAAGTCTCGCGATGTGTGAGTTGTTCACTTGTCTTGTCAGATCTGGTTTGCCACGCTGTCAAAACTATTGTCACTGCCCGCGGTGTTGTCTTGTCTGTACGGGAGGTGGTTGAGGTCGTCCCGTGCCATGGGTCGTTCGGTTCATACTTCGGCCCGGAGCTGGAGTCTCCTTGATGGGCTTGTGAGCGTTAGGCCTTATTAGGACAGACTATGATGTCATTTGGCAATCAATGCCTTGAGGTACCAAGGGTATTATGACCTCGACACCAGCCTTGCTAAATTTCTCACTATATATACCCCTCTATACGGTCCCTTATTACACCCCTTTGGTTTATAAGAGAACTACTCAAACCCTGAGTTCACGATTTATACTATAGTTGTGCATATAACTTTATGCAATTGATGTATAATACGACTTTGTTTGGTTCCTTAGGATTGAACCCTTGGTACCATTCCCAGCTATATGCTTTCACAAATTTGTGAAACATTCCAGCTGGAAATGGTTCCAAGAGGTCAATCCTAAGGAACTGAAGAATGCAAGGCCGTACACCGATTTGTGATAATTGTGTTTGTAAACCCTTGGCCTCTGTGCTTAAGCTTAACTATAAACAAATTTATACAATGCTTCAACTTCACCTATCTTCGCTTTTTTACTTTAACTTTATTTTTTTCCTACTTGAAGATAGTTCAAATAGAAGGTTTACGTTAAGCTAATATGTCATCATAGCAAGTTTCCCTCCCACCTCTGTTTGTCTCCCCTGTTGTGACCCATGTGATCATCACCCCTCCACCCCACACACAAAACTAGCAACACCACTAAGTAGCTTGTTTCCTGCCCCATCTCTTGTATGGGGAAACCACAGGTTAAATGTTCATCTAATCCTAATCCAAATAATCAAAAGGTTTGGTGCCGTTGTTCTTGTTGGGGTCACGAGTAGGGCAAAGCATTAATTAAAAATAGAAACACTCGCTCTATAAAAAAATCATGTAATACATAAAGGAAATTATTATAATTTTTTGACACGACCTCAACTAAGTTGCTTGTACAACACAAACACACATATAAAAGAATAAAGTTATTAATTATTTCAATGCCATACGGAGAGCCAAATCTTTCCCCATGGAGGTATTGTTGCTGCGCTTCCATGAGACAAAATCCATGCTCGTCCTTTGGTTAAAGCGTCATGCGTATGCACCTCCCCAGGAAGTCTTAACGTAACATAGTTTAAGCATGAGCTAAACATGGTGCTTGGTCCTACTCTTGAATGCCCCAACCACCATCTTCATTCTACATGGAATATATCACAGACAAACTTTATGCATTGTGTTTACCTGTAGAAAATAATACTGCTTTTGCTCAACAAAATACGATCACCAGAAAGTAACTAAGCTTTAGTTGTCATGCCTGATGGTTGTAAATATAGGTTGTAAATATAGCGACAGATCTCATATCGATGTTCCGTTGATAAAACAGTACTGAGTGATCCAGTGACATACAGCGCAAATACCTGCAAAAAATACGGAACCTTCATAACTTACGTGTTCTTTTTTAAAAGTACATATATGAGTTATATAAAACTAAATGAGACTGAGAACAAAAAGGGGCATATACCAATTTCTACAAGCCAAATAACTGAAGATCATTTATTTAATCACCAATGATTTTAATCACTAATGATTATATATGAAAAACCAACTTATTGACTAACCACATGAAAATAGAACTCTCTACCAGAATGGTTTTTACCAACGATATTTACGCTTCTAGTTTCATTATAACTACAGGTAGATAATATATCACTGTCGGTTTGGAATAAAACTTCCTGTGAAGACCAATTTCATTTTTGGTTCCGGAAAAGTGCCAACGGTGAAAAATCACCCAGATCAGCCTGTCTGTGCATCTCTAGCTATCACCGTGTGTGCCTTCTTGGGGTTGCTGACAGGCTGGCCCGTGTTTCCGCATGTCGCCCCATGAGTTGTCACATGCAGGGTGCTACCGGCCCCTCTCTATCCTCCTGCGGTTTATATCCTACTCTATCTCTCCCCCTCTCCTATCACTACTGAAAAATTAAGACTTTGCTGAGTGTATTTACACCCAGCAAAGAGCCCTTTACACTCGACAAAGGCTAGGCTTTGCCGAGTGTAGCACTCAGGTAAAATTTTACGGCAAAAAAACTTTGCCAAGTGTCTTATTTTGCCGCACTGCTGAGTGCGGCACTCGGCAAAATATGGCTTTACGGAGTGCCCTTGATAATTTGCACTTGACAAAGTCCCAGTTTCAAGTAATGTATATCTACCCATGATTCCCAGTGCAGGCAGTCTTCCGGCGCAGTGCGCCCCAACGGTGGTTGGTGCCAGCGGCAAGAGTGGGCAGGTGCCTGGATTGCCCCAGCGACGACGAGTGGTAAGCTCAGTGACGGCGTTGTGGGTGTGAGCTCAGCAGTAGATGTAGACAACAACGCTTGCTGAGGCAAATAATGTTTTTATAATTTTTTTATTTGATTATCACTGTCGTTGGCATATATATCGACAGTGATAATCTTCATTTGACCGCTGGTTTGCAAAAGCGACGGGTGATTTGTGATCCCCAACCTGTAGCGATGATGCGGTGATGCTTATGTAGTTGTGTGCATCCTTAATATGATTCAAATATACATAGTTCTCTGGCAAAGCAAAGGAAACACGTACCAGAATGGGCATAATGAACATGACACCACTATAATCACAAGGCCAGTGACCATTATGTGCTTGTAGAGTAGAATATTGGGAAAGGGCTCGCCTCAATGATGCTAATATAGTCTCTTCCGTGACTTCTGCACTATGTGCAAGTTTGATGACTGGAACATCCACTTGAAGATGGTTTTGTTTTGCATACTGCATTAAAAATATACAATTATATACTATCAGAATTTCATGGTATATGTCATGCCTCTTTTAAATTAGTGCACGTCATAATATATAGTGCAAACATAATGTTTTAGACATGTTCTTTAAGTTTCAAAAAAAAGACATGTTCTTAAGTTTTAGCTACTGATATGCCACTTTGACCATTCTGTTATTGCTACTCTTAAGAGTTCTGCCAAGTGCCATTCTTTTGTTTATCCTACACCTAAAACAAGTGTATATATGGTCGAATATTTTAGTGGCATTATTTCCAGTTTTACCTGTCATAACTGCAAAGGGTATTGGTTTGACCACGTATCATGTTCTTGTACAACATGTGAATCAAAATACAAAAATTTTAAATTCTGTTATGCTTGTCATTACCTGCATGCGCAAAAGGAGATCCTGTGCCACCCTCTTCTGGAAACGGTTCTCTGTGAACTCCTTCCTCAGTCTCTCAATCTCAGCAAGCTCATCCTGGCTCCCAGTGTCGGGGTGAAACTCCCATACCTGCCTGCCGATGAAATTATTTGCTGACCGCAGCCTTGGCCCACCGCCCGGCCTCGCCAATCCTCAGCCTCCACATGAGATGCCCAGTCAATAGTGATGCTGAAGTTGTATTGGCAATGGCAAGCTATGCTAGGAGACCTTGACAAAGTCGAGCTAACTATCCATGGTAGAGGCTGGAACCTTGTTCCTTTATCTAAAAACTAGCAGAAGCTGTGTGCTTTAGGAGGCATATGATGGTAGACTTTTATATAGGGGTTGACCATCGGCGAGGTTACCTTAACAATTATTTTGAGAGGGCAACGCAACCTTCTGAGTTAGATGAATACATATATAGCATTATATATAGTTAACTAAAATCAAACAGACTCATGACCCTGATGTAGTTTGAGCCTTCCGAGTTAGAACGTTTTGCTCAATGATGTCCGTTTTCCAGTTTTTTGTATTGTCATTATTCGGCATGTTAGTTAGAGAATTCTCTTGTGTGCACTGGATCAGATTGCGATGAGTTTATGCAATTTTTTTCTGTGATGTTATCCTCTCGGCCATTTTTTTTCTGTCACTGGTGCAGTACCCATTGCGGCTGCGCACTTTGCCCATACATGAATAATGCTTGTCTTAAGCCTGAGCCTCGTTTTCCTAATAAAGTGTTGTAGGTAGGTCCCTTATCATGGCCCTATTAACAACTTTTGCGCCCTTTTCTTTTAATAAGAAAGAACGGCAGGATGTTTACATCAAATCTAGTAGTTTAGAGGAAGAATAGGAATAGAGAACAAAAAGCAATATCAGCTAGATCACACTCACTAAGAACGACCAAGAGAAGTCAAGAAAAAAACTACTAAATAAACACCATTATATACCGGGCTGAAACACGAGAGCCGACCTGAAAAGACTGAAGCCAAACTCATAAGGCAAGCCACTGAGCTGGTTGGATGCATCACTGGTTGAGTAGGTTTTTTTTTTTTTTTAGATTATCACTGGTTGAAACTGCATATATCAACTTTGCACAATTAATACTACCACTTCTATTGGTTGTTACTCCTTTTGCGTTCTTTCTGGATGTGCCTCAAAAAGTACTACTAGATCATAACGCCATGTAATAACTATTAAGGACCTTTTTTTCTGTGATATTTGTCTGTTCTTTTTTTTTGAAACTGATAGTTGTCTCTGTTCTAACTAAAAGTTCATATGTTTGAAAAATCCTGCACCTTGTTTTCTTGATAAAGGGCCGGGCAGTGTTTGGAATGATGTGTAGGAGCTTTAGGTTCGACACCACACAACTTACAAGTTGGATCATTAGGCCATCCGATCTACACGTTTACACAGAGTGTTAGCAGCGACAACTTTCTCTGGAGTACATTCGTCCAAGCCAGGAAGCAATGATTCCGACCTGTCGGCTTGACACATATTATATATAATCTTGATTTTGCTACAGGTCCCATGAGTTGAATGTTTCAAGCACTATGCATGGTGTACTTCCCATTCGGTTCTGCATTTTTTCTGAGACAGGTGAAATGTCTGTTTCAACAAGGAAATAAGACGTACAGATTAGTCTAGATATTCCATGTCCGAGGAAGCAATGGAAGAACTGGAATCCTTACAGCACCAGTTACAGGCTCTGAATTATGAGGACAATGAAGACAAATGGACTCCACATTGGGGGACCAAATATACTGCAAGAAAATATTATGCACATGTCTTCAGTAGCATTGAGGCTCACCCAATCTTCAAAGTGATCTGGAAATCAAAGTGCACTCCACAAGCGAAGGTTTTCATATGGCTAATCCTAGTGGACAGACTAAACATGAAGACTATGTTACAACGCAGAAACATGCAGGTGCAAGAGGGCACAATGTGTGTCATGTGCAATTCTGGATCACAAGAGACAATTGAGCATCTCTTTTTTGAATGTCCTTTTGCACAAGATTGTTGGAACCGACTGGGGATCACTTGGGATGCCTCACTAGATCTTCATGACAGAGTATCACATGCAAGATCAGCATACAACATTCCATGTTTCACAGAGATTACTATGCTAGCAGCGTGGGAACTTTGGAAAACTAGAAATGATAAAGTCTTCCAGAGAAACAATCCCAGTTTTGATAGGTGGAAGATCAATTTTAAGAGTCAATGTTTACTTCAATCTTGGTAGAATGGAGGAGGACCTGAGGTTCACCTTTTGTGTTTGGCTTGATGTTTTTAGTTAATCTCTGTAAGTAAAATCCTGTACCCGTTTTTTAAATTAATGAAAATGGCTTCCACTGTGAGGATGTCCCACACAGTTTTTGTTGTAAAAAAAACGAGTTTGCTGCATTCGTGGACTGAAAATGATTGTCATGTGCTAAACCTGTCTGCATCTTGTGTGAATAGAGACGGAGAGTGACGGGAAACGGTAAAGTTACCGTGAATTTGTCTTCATATCGTTGGTAGAAACCAATACACAAATCCACCTTTTGGTCAAAAAATACTTAAATCCACTTTTGCAAAAATATCAAATTTGCAGGGTAAGAAAGATAGGATTGTAACTTTTTTGTAGATTATGAATCTTTTGTGCTAAATATATTAGAACTTTTTTTTGATAAAAATAGATGGCTTAGATTTGCATTCACGCGGCAAGACTTGTTTCCTTTTTCACTTTTAGCAATTCTTGTGCGCTGTCTCTGGAACTGATTTCTTGCAATGGACACATTTTTACTGGTCTATCGAAATTGTTTATGTAGTAACAGATAGGACCCCAATCATGAGAGGGTCATGAGTGGTGGCAACTGAAGTTCTATCTTTAAGGTGACACTGAACCCTGAACACAAATGTATAAATTAAGCAAGGAGCTCAGACGCAGAGCCTACAAAAATATATCAAAGTTCAGAGAAAAACAAATAGTAAGGTTTGTTTAAATATTTTACACTTGAGGTTACTATTTTTTACTTTTACAGCATGAGCATAAGTACTTTTCCATCAACTAAAATATATAAAAATACAGTAGTACTAGGAGAAAGAGGGGCTCATGGACTTTTCTTTCTTGTTGCTTTCATCCCCACACATGAGACAGATAAAGAAATGAAAGCGAGAAGGAGACCCAAACCAATCAGAATTAATTCACATTTGAAAAGCACGCTAGTTATTATCAATATTTCTGTTTCTTGATAATTTATCAAAATCAAAATCAAAAGACCGATAGAGAATAACAACAAAGAAAATTCCAACGATGAGAGTGACACAAAAAAAGTTGAAGACGTTCTCTTTCTCCTAACCATATTTATGTCAAGGACTGGCCTCCTATCAGTTTGTTTTTGTAGCTTGAGAGACTTAAATGAACTTGTGCTAAAACTAATGAAATTAAAGAAAGAAAGAAAAAATGTGACATTAGTAAGAAAAAATGTGACATTAGTTGTTTTAGTTCTTGTAGACTGCGAATATTTAGTGCAAACTATGCACTAGAATTATTTCGAGAAATATAAAAAGCTCAAATTTGCATCAAGGTGCAACGGTTTTTACTTTACAGTTAGCATTGCTATCAATTCTTTTGCGCTCTATTTTATTCAATTTCTAGGTCTAGACAGATCATCCTCCGAACTTTTTGGTGCAGTGATCAACACGCCACCAATAATGATAGCAGGAAAAAAAGTGGTGGCAACTGAAATTTTTACCTTTAAGGTGGATGTTCAAGTCTAAACACTACTACTTGTACTAAAACCAAAGAGCTCAACAAAGCAAACAAAAAAACTTAGTGCAAATGGAGAAAACGAACAGTAATATTTATTTAATACTTAACACTACATGTTATGGGTTTCTACATTTACAAGATAAGTATATCTCCACCAACTAGACCAAATGAAAATAGAAACGATTGCTGGATGAACACATTAATCTTTGAAGGTAAGAAAACTCTGGAAACTGAAATGCCCACATTAATAGCAGGTCGAATTCCGGAATTGAATAGATCTGTGTAGACATTTCTTTCTTTCTATTTCGATAATTTTGTACGAAATGGATTTCTAGACAATAACTTATGTGCTTACAAAAAACACATGGGCCGACTTTCTTATTGGTCTAGGTCTATACCTCTACTTTAATATATGCATCTCCATCTACTGTGGAAGGAAGAAAGCAGCAACAAGGAAAAGTCCACGACCCTCTCTTTCTCCACTGAGATGCCTCCAATAAGGATCGTAGGTTCAAAGAAAGTGATCCAGCAAACGTAAATTTTCATCTTTCGAGCTCATTCTAACGCTGCCAAGTGAGAAGGAGTGCTTCATAGTAATGCTGCTGAATAATTGGTGGTGGGAGAGAAACGGTGTGATGGAGGGAGATGGCAGAAGGAACCATCAGGAATCGGCATGGCTCATTTGTCAGTAAACAGTGGAATTCAGAGATTATTCAAGCCACACACTGAAAGCCGGCAGATGCAACAAGTTAGTTCCAAGATGGTGCAGGGAGACTGAAGATTAATGCCGATGGTGGCTTTTCATAGGAGACAGGGGAAGGAAGCTGGGGATTCATCATTCGAGATGAAGATGGTGATGTTCTGTTGGTCGGGGCAGGAAAACTGCATCATGTTACTGAAGCTTGGCAGTCTAAACAGTTGGCATGGATTCAGGGAGCAAAAGCAGCACAAGCTTTGGGCATCCAGCGATTTATAGTTGAGTCGGATGCTTTGATGATTAAACAAGCTCAAAGCTCGGAGTACAGGTCGTCATCAATGGGGGAGTTTAATGCATGAGCTAAATGAAATCCTTGCTGATGAATTTGCAGAGGCTTCAGTAGTAAGGCCATTCTCAATGGGGGTTTCACGGGGTGTCATGCACGTTAAATAGCCTGCCACATCAGCAATTTACCTTTTCTCATGAAACTCTGAGGAGAAAGAATGTTGTTTCATCCCCACGACACGACTTGGACGACGTTTCCAACACCATGAAACTCAATGAAACTCACGTTGAGGAGCTCCTGCATTTCATCACGAGGAAGCCGGTCCTCGCGTGCCTCCGCCTCGCCTACGAGGAGCTTGGCCGCCCAACGCCGCAAGTCCGTCGCAAGCCGCTCTCCATCATGGGCGTGTCCTTCTCTGTCGATGAAACTTCATCGACAGTCTACCACAGGATACCCCGAGGTAGTAAATTGTGGTGAGGAGCGTGCTAAGATCTACGATCGAGATATTGAGATACAAAACGAACACATGGACAACCATGGTTTATCCATGTTCAGGCAGCTCGGAGGCGTAATAACCTACATCCTGCGTCTCTGCTGCTGTATTGATGAGTACCGGAGTACAATAATGCGTGAGATCAGATACGTTCTGGGGGGTCCTTGCCCGCCTTATATAGTCGGGGGCAAGGTTACATATCCAGGGTTTCCCCTATGGTTGGTTACATTGAGACGTGTCCTTTGAGGACTCGACTAGATCTAACCGACTAGAACTCCTTGTCTTGTGTGCCAAGTAGCCTTCAGTT
This sequence comes from Bothriochloa decipiens, assembly GCA_023333625.1. Classification (NCBI taxonomy): domain Eukaryota; kingdom Viridiplantae; phylum Streptophyta; class Magnoliopsida; order Poales; family Poaceae; genus Bothriochloa; species Bothriochloa decipiens. The sequence continues at coordinate 42,593,677 of CM041633.1, read as the reverse complement.
CCCGTGCAGCCCGCCGACCTGGTCGGTGGTGGACCATGGACTCTGTCTTGCAGTCCGGCCCACCGATCACGATGATGATGGACTAGCCATCGTGGTCAGGGCCATCTTGCACCGAGCAGCCCAAAGTCTAGCCGTAAGGGTATATGGGGTCTATACCCCCATAGCTAGTCCCCGAGCACCATGTATCTTGAGGGAGTCACCGTCTTGACCTGTACCGATCAGTGAAGATGCAGACCACGTAGTGCCAAGCAGTAAAGATGCCAAGCATGTAGTGCCGAGCAGTGAAGATGCCAAGCACATAGTGCCGAGCAGTGATGTCGCCGACCACATAGTGCCGAGCAGTGATGCTGCCGACCACGTAGTGCCGAGCAGTGATGCTGTTCGACCACGCGTTACCGACCAGCACTGACGCTGGTCAGCCGGCACCATCCAGGCTCCTCTCGTGTAGTTCGTAAGTCTGCTCCCAACCACGGCTCCCGTCAAGGAAGGTGATCTATCGAAAGATGCATGGTGTTCCAAGAAAAAAAATATTTCCAAGCCCTGAGACGTGGGCCCACGCTAACATATGACACGAAGTATCACTGGAATGCTAACATGAACGAACCATAGAGGTGGGGGTACATAATCAAGAACAGAAGATAGGCCCAAGTCACCGTGAGGTGACATGGGCCCACGTAGTCCCCAAGCTCGATAGAAGATAGAATATGTTGTATTGAGCTTTTTAAGAAAAAGTCAAAGAAAACACTAGCTAGACGTAGAAAATGCCGAATACCCATTCTAGAACTAAGAACAGAAAGTAAGCCCTAAGTCACCGCAAGGTGACATGGGCCACGTAATCCCCAAGCTTGATAGAAGATAGGATATGTTGTATTGAGCTTTTTAAGGAAAAGTCAAAAACAGCATCAACTAGTCAAGGCTAGTATTAAAGGACTAGACATGTGTCAACTGACTCACAGTCCCCAAGTGTACAAATGATGAGTTAGAGGCTCGATCGGGTCGAGGTAGCCACGAGGTATGGCAGAAGTAGGTGAAGTGCATTAAATGCTCTGAGTGCCATACATGAAGCAGGTGAATCGAGGCTAGAGCTGCAATCGACGGGGGGTCATTCACCCGAGCGGAGATCTATCACTCGACGGGGGGGTCGACCGCCTGCGGGGAGATCCGTCACTCGAGGGGGGTCCATCCGCCCATGATGCACTCTGTTACTCGAGGGGGGTCGTCCGCCCGAGTAGGGATCCGTCACCCGACAGGGGGTCATCCGCCCGCGGGGAGATCCGTCACTCGAGGGGGTCTGTCCGCTCGTGCTGCGCCCTATTACTCAAGGAGGGAGGTTCATCCGCTCGAGTAGAGATCCATCACCCGACAGGGGGTCATCCGCCCGCGGGGAGATCCGTCACTCGAGGGAAGGTCGTTTGCCCGTACTGCGCCCTGTTACTCGATGAGGGGTCGTCTGCCCGAGCAGAGATCCGTTAACCGAGGGGGGTCATCCGCCCATGGGGAGGTCCATCACTCAGGGCACCCCGTCATCAAGAAGGCAGTCTTGAATGATGCTATGTGTGGGCCAGCCCAGCATAGCTCGATATCTAAGGATGAGTCACATGCTCAAATGGGTCGAGGGTCACCAAGAACCTTTGGTCCATAGATACCATTGGGTGGTAGGTCGAAATATGTAGTCCCCAGGTAAGTCCTGGATGAAGCAGGCTCGATCAGGTCGAGGGACACCGAGAACCACTAATGTGAGGTGGATGTCGAGTTCCTGAGCATTGCAAAGCCGAAGATGAGGCTGTACGATGTGTAGCACCAAGCTGAGGGTCAATGATGAGTCCTCGAGCTAGGCAAGGTCAGAATCGAGGCTGTGCAGTGCGTGGCACGAAGCCGAGGGTCGATGATGAGTTATCGAGCTTATGCAAGATTAGAGTTGAGGCTGTGCGGTGCGTGGCAGCAAGCTGAGTGTTGATAACAAATCCTCGAGCAATGCAAGATCGGAGACGAGGCTGTGTGGTGCGTAGCACCGAGCCGAGCATCGATGATGAGTCCTCGAGTATTGTAAGGTCAAAGTCGAGGCAGTTGGACTGATTGAGCAGGGTGCTTTGAGCAGCCCAACTGGTCGGTGATGAAGCCTGTATGCCAGGTGGTTTGACCACCTGAACAATAGTCCTTGATCTAGTCCTCGAGCGTATGAAGTGTGCTCGACAACCAAACCGTATCCCTGAAAAATAAACATGAAGATGGGTAATACTTGATGTACAAATAATTGATCTGAACAATAATATTGATGCCATTTTAGATGTTTGATATGTTGAAAACATGATGTCAACAATTTAGTTTTGCTCCCACCCTCGAAGCAAGCTAACTCTGTTGGGTGACTAGGGATGCGCTAGTGAACCACGTAGGACCGCTGGGGATGCTAGGTACCTAGTACCATTAGAGAGTGACTGCTGAATCTCCTAGTGCCATGTAGCGTGGAGCTATAACACATCGTAAGAGGATCAAAGCAGTGCCTTGTCAAGCTGTTCTCAGCAGGCGAGAAACAAAGTTTAATTGTGACTTATGCAGGGCGCATGTATGACATATAGTGTAAAAGATACCAAACTATGTAGAAAAGAAAGATAACGAAAAAATGGAATTAAAAATCCTTAGCTTGTAATTAGAGACATGTTGTTGTAGTAGTTGAAGGTGCCAAGAACGTAGAGTCTGTAGGCGTCGAGGGGTGAAAAACTGCCAGGCAGTCCCCAAGTATGGTAAATAAAAATATTTGACCTAGGAAATTAGTCCCCAGGTTTTAAGGAAAAAATCTAGAACTAATTAGGAACAAAATATATGATTGAAAACAACTCTGGGATTAGATCCTGAGATTCTTGTGCACGTGCTGAGTAAAACAGATTGGGCATGTAATTTATGTGCGTGATGAATGAAACTGCTCCGGCTCACACACGGACTCGGGACTTTGAACGGCCCAATAAGCCGCAATCCGCATGAGTCAAGCAGTCCAGCCCTAGAAGTCAAACCGTCACCCGAATAGTATAAGTAGTGGGCGCCGCCGGGGGAAACGGTACCCGAAGTGCAATCGTTCCTCACTGCCCAGTCTCTTCCGCCTTCTTGAGTGGTTTGTCTTCCTGCGCTTGACCATCCGCCGCCATCTCAATCCGCCACATCAAATCCACCACCACCATAAGGCAAAGCAGTGATCCTACATATTAGCACCACCCATGCCCTCTGCTCCCAAGTTGACCCACCATTCTTGATTGAAATGGCGAGGAAAGGAATCAAGAAAGCAGGGAAGGGAGCCAGATTCGGGGCATCCAGTGCACAATGGCAGCAATCGACGTCCACGCGAGAGTCGCTGGAAGCGCTCGTCAACGAAGGGCTTTTGTCGTCCACTGAGATGGGAGCGTGGCGTGAGCCACGAGGTGAGGACTCGCCTTGTCCCTGGGAAGGGGAATTCGTTGTTTTTGAGGACATGGTGCCTCGAGGACTCGGGGCACCTATGAATGGGTTCCTCCGAGATCTCTGCATCCACTGGGGGATTTCAATCTGCAATGTCGACCCTAACTCCATTCTATCCATATCCATATTCATTGCTTTCTGTGAGCTGTACGTGGGCATCGACCCCCATTTCAATCTCTTCCGCTATTTCTTCCTGCTACAGAAAAAGGGGGTGGAGACCGGGGGTCCCAGGTTGCGGGAGGCTGCTACGTGCAGCTCGGGGACAGGAAGAGAAAGCACTAGCTCGGGTCCAAGCCCCAATCTGCCACCAAGGGGTGGAATACCCATTGGTTCTATATGAGCCAAAATGTGGAGGGGAGGCAAGTGCCCTGTGATGTCAATCAGGTGCCTGAATGCACCCAACGGTGGTCGGAGCTGCCCACCCCAGAGGAGATGATCCAGGTGAAGGAGCTACTATAGTTGATTAACAACAAATTCATCAATGGGGCAGTTGTTGCCGGGATCTAGTCGGTCCACCGGATCCAACCATGTAAAGAACGGGTGAACCGCCTGTTCGAGTATTCTGGACGGAATGACCCCTCTCAGGAGACCCCAGAGAAGCTGAAGTCGGATGTTTTCAAATGGCGAATGGCTTCTTTGTTTGAGAAGTATGACTCGACCAGTAGCTTTCCAGAATAGCATGCTCGGCCATACAGCCTCGACCGACTACCACCGACGGTAAGCTGACCAGACTCGTACTTTGACTCAAGCTTATGTGCTCTGATGTATGATGATGTTCGTATAACATGAATTTGTCTGACTATTAGAACTTGTTTGGATAGGACCGAGGGGTGTTCTTCTCAGCTGTACCAGTGGAGCCATGGCCACAAGGTCAGGCGCAGGCCTGCCAGCGCAGAGCAGAGAAGACCCCAGCAAAGCAGGGGACGGCGAACATCTCCAGCTCAAAGGATGATGACTTCCCTACCGCTCAAACACAGAGCCGAGTAGTGGGGAAGCAACCCATGGTAGAGGCCACCAAGAAGAAAAGGCCCTCGACTCTGCTGTTCGGGGGGAAGTTAAACCTGGACGACAGAGGAGGGGGTAGCAAGAAAAGGGGCACCCCGGCCACCTCGGAGTCATTGGACGATGACCTACTGATGCTGAATCAGCGCCAGAGGAAACGTCAGGCCACGATGCCATAGACAGGGAGGACACCGAGGGCGGCACCCGGGACAGCACCCACGAGGCCAGTGCAGGACGCTCCGATATCAACTCCTCCACCTCAACGGGAAACTGCTGCATCAACCATGCGGTCAAAGGAGGCCAGGGCGACAGCACCGCCGCCACCTTCACCACCACCTGCACCGCACAGGGCGGCCATGTCATCGACTGGAGCAGCCTCATCCGTCGGGCACCGAGGAGAGGCGAGGGAGCCAACTTCTCCGGTGCGCCCTACTGGATCAAGCTAGTCGGGTGGGACGTCAGACCAAGTCCTTGAGCACGGTAGTGGGGCGACTGGTGGGGCCCCAGGCACTCCAAGCAGGGGAGTAGTCCCTAAGTTCAGAGCAGGGGAGTAGTCCCTACTAGAATCTTGATTTTGATTCTGTGCTTGCTGTGACCATAATGTGAATTATAGCCGTGCTCGGTCATCGGTGACACCAACTTCTCCTCCCAGCCAGTCCACTGCGCCATCCGTCGGGCAGGCACCGGGCAGTAGCATGGCACAGTCCATAGAGCAGAAGGAGGCAGCCAATGCCTCAACTTCTGTCGGGCCGACCTCAATGCTGACTCCATAGCCTGAGAAGCAGGTGGTGCCCTGTGAGCTGGTCGTAGTCGAGACACATCAGTCGCCGAGGCATAAGCCAGACCAGGCAGGGCCGAGCATGCTGGCGTCGGCTGAGGAGGTCAAAGAGGTGCCTTGGGTGCCTAGGATGCCATGGCCTAACCTCCCCAAGCAGTGTGTCGTTATATCATGCATGCTAGGGGAGAAACAAGTCCTGACTCATGAAGAGATACCAGATGAGGACATGGACGCGAGCATCCAGGACGCGATGAAGGTGCTATTTGACCAGATTAAGGTAACACCTAAGCAAGATTGACTTGTCTGTATTGAGTTTGAAATGAAACTATAAGATTGGTGATCAATCCGTGGCACATGCAGTCACTGCAGAAGACCAACAGCTAGCGGGGCAGCACCATAACCCGGTTCACGGCGACCTGGGAGGAATGTAAAACCCTCCGAGCAGCCAACGCCGGGCTAGAGGCACAGGCCAAGGTCTTCCAGGAGCACAAGGTCCAGCGGGAGGAGGAGGTTGCCGCCCTACACCGCAAGGTGGAGGCCCTGGAGCAGACCCAAGAAGAGGCACTGTGCTGCAAGGTAGAGGCCTTGGAGTGGGCCAACAAGGAAGAAGTGGTTGCTCTGCATCTCAAGGTGGAAACCTTGGAGCAAGCCAACGGCAGTGAGTAAACCTCTCTTGCCCCTTATATGTCGATGCTTGCTGCATGTTTATGACTGCTTCTTATAGGACTGGAAGGCCAGACTGAGGCCATGGCTCGGGAGCTGGCTGGCCTGGTTAAGCAAAAAGAAACTACTGAGATGCAGGCAAGGCAGGCCAGGTGCAGATTGCCGAGCTGACTGGTAAGTCAATCGATGTAGAACTATAGTGTGAAGTCTGCTGCATACTGGATGGACCAGAATATGCTAACCACCATTGCTTGATTGTTGTAGCTCTATGGTAGCGCTACATGGCCCAGTTCAGGGTGCTCAAGGACTTCATTGCGAGCCTCCGAGAAAAAATGCGGGTCATGACCGACCACATCAAGCCTGTGTTGACGGCTATCTTTTTGAGAGGAGAGCATCATGCGGATCCTGTAGGTGAAGAAACTGCCATCGTCGACTAGTGCCGAAGGCTATGGCCAGAGCTGCAAAGGTTCGTCGAAAGAGCTAGGAATTTTGTGGCGTCCACCGTGCTCGCCGTGGTCCGTGCCAATTACCGAAGTGTGGATCTGGCGACCATCGAGCAGGGGATCCCTCCAGAGGTCTCGGATGAAGAAGCCAAAGAGCTCTGAGCCTCATCAGGCCCAACTACCGCTGCCATTGTTGATGATGTGACTCTAATCTTTGATCTTGCAGAAAATGATGGTAGTGGTCAGTAGGCTGTATAAACAATGTATTTATGTGTAAATACTGTTTGTAAGTTGATCCGAGCACTGGGTGCTTGGAAAATTTTAAGCCTATTGACATAGACAAGTAGGCATGTTTAAGTGGGTGATAAACATTTCACCATTTCATATTTTAGATGCGGATTCATGCATGGGCCATTTTTTCAAAAAATGTCACTAGTTAAGTTTTGCCCCCACCCTCGAAGCAAGCTAACTCTGTCGGGTGACTAGGGATGCGCAAGTGAGTCACGTAGGACTGCTGGGCTCACCAGGTACCAAGTACCGTTAGAGAGTGAGTATTGAATCTCCTAGTGCCATGTAGCACGGAGCTGTAACACATCGTCAAAGGCTTTGAGACAGTGCCTTGTTGAGCCGTTCTCGGTGGGCAGAAAACAAAGTTTAACTGAGACTGATGCAGGGCGCATGTATAATAGATGTGTGCTGATGCAGGGCGCATGTATAACAGATGTGTGCACAAAAACAAAATTGAGATAGGATAAGAGAACAACAAAGGAAAGTTTGTTAGATATCTGAATAGTAAAGACTTAGGTACATATCTTATTCTAGGGGTAGAAGCGTATGAGGTGGTCGATGTGCTAGGAGTTGGACTCCTCGACACCCTACATTGTCTCCAACCGATAGGACCTTCAGCGTGTAACAGCCTTGATCCTAAACGGCCCTTCCCATCTGGATGACAGCTTGTGTAGACCATCTGTCTTCTGGATTCGTCATAACACTATGTCGCCAACCACGAATAGACTGCCTTTGATGTTGCAGTTATAGTAATGACTCATTGACGCTAGGTACTTAGCTGTCCAAGCACAGGACTCAAGGGCTATTTCTTCTTTGGCGATGATGTCGACTTTCCTAGCGTCGTCTATAGCATTTTCATTGTAGAGCTGGACACGTGGTGAAAGGAGTGTTACCTCAGCTAGTAGGACAGCCTCAGATCCAAACACCATGAAGTATGGGGAAACTCCAGTGTTATGACTAGGCTGGGTACGGAGTCCCTAGACCATGGCAGGTAATTCCTTAAACCACCGACTAGGTTTAAGCTCCTTATCGTCTCGGTATACCCGTTTACGCAGGGCGTCAAGGATCATACCATCAGCTCATTCCACCTGTCCGTTTGCTTGAGGGTGAGCAATGGACACATATTTGACTTTAATGTGGTTATCATCACAAAAGTCAAAGAACTCGCTGCTGGTGAATTGAGAGCCTAAATCGGTTATGATGGTATTGGGTATGCCAAACGGGTGGATGACTTCGTCAAGGAACTGTACCGCCTTCTCAGATGAGGCCTTCTTGACAGCTTTGTACTCGATCCACTTGGAAAACTTGTCGATGAGCATAAAAACACATGTGTGACCGCCAGGAGCCTTTTTGAAGGGGCCAATCATGTTGAGTCCCTAGCATGAAAATGGCCAAGGGACCGGGATGGTCTGGAGTTCATGCGCGGGGACATGAATCTCCTTGGTGAACATTTGGTAATTCTTGCACCGGCATACGTAGTTTTCTGCATCAGAGACGGCTATTGGCTGGTAAACCCTGCTCGATAGGCTTTGCTGACCAACGTCTGGGATGCTGCATGGTTACCACAAGTGCCCTTGTGAATATCCTTCAAAAGCCTCAAACCTTCTGCTTGGGTGATGCATTTCTGGTATATCAGGGATCTTGGTGCCTTGCACATCAGCTCACCATTGACCATAAGGTAGGCACGGGCTCTACGGACCAGTTGATGGGCTTTGATCTTATCTTCTGGAACTAGGTGGTCATTCAGGTATATGACAAAGGGCTCTCTCTAGTTAGGCTAGGGAGGCACTGCCTGCTCGGCTGGCTTATCAGCTGTTCGCTACTCACTACCGTCGTCAGATCCCTGCTGGCCAGGGTAGCTTTCTTCTACCTCCGCTGCTTCACCACTGAGCGTTGCTATGAGGTGGTCGGTAGCAGTACTAGGTACTGGTGATTCGTAAGCCTGATCGGGGATCGAAGGCTTGATCAGATCTTCAACAAAAACACCAGGTGGCAACTGTGCTCGGAATGTGAAACGTGAATGAACTCCAATCCATAGAACTTGTTCTCCAACTTGTGGATCTCAGCTAGACAATGTCCTAGTCTTTGTTGACTTGATTGATGACCAGAGCAGAATCTCCGTACACCAGGAGCTATTTGATGCCAAGCTCGACTACGATGCGGAGGTCGTGTAGGGCGGCTTCGTACTCAGCCACATTGTTAGACGCCTTGAATTGTATGCGTAAGACATAGCAGAGTGTGTCCTTGGAAGGAGAGATGAAATAGACTCCTGCCCCGGCATCATCAATGTTCAAGGAACCATCGAAGTATATCTTCCAATGGTCGGGAGACATGTCAGCCAAGGGCAAGTTAAGGTCCGACCACTCCACAATGAAATCTGCCAGGGCCTAAGACTTCACAGTATTACGACTGCAGAAGTTCAGCATGAACTTGGAGAGTTCTGACACGTATTTGACAATACGGCCACTGGCATCTCCGTTGCAGAGGATGTCGCCAAGTACGGCTTCTGTAACTACCGTGATCTTGTAGGTGTGGAAGTAATGGAGGAGCTTCCATTTGGTGATCAGGAGTGCATACAGTAGCTTCTGCACATGGTTGTATCGCTGCTTGGTCTTGTTGAGGACCTCGCTGATGTAGTAGACCGGACGCTGCACATCGTAGACGTGCCTGGGTTCCTGGCGCTCGACCACCATCATAGTGCTGACCATGTTGGTTGTGGCGACGATGTAGAGCAAGAGCTCCTCGCCTTCTCGCAGGACCTGGTCAGGCACGGGCTGTTGCTGACAGCGCTGCGCCACAGTAGGAGGCCTGCCTTGGCACATGGCCGGTGGCTCTCCTCTGTGGTCAGCAAGCGGTGCTCAGGCCAGAACCAGATTTGGATCTGGTTGGTGTGGGCCACCAGCTTGGCCCGTACGTCCTCGCTGGTGCCGAGCGTTGCCAACTTGATGGATAGGTGGCAGCCCATAGACCACGGGCAGATATGAGTCTACGCAACGTGGCTAGTCGGTGTGGTTGCATCGGCGTGGTCGGACAGGGGTGAACTCCAAATACTCTTCATGGAGTCGCACCGGGGCGGACTCCATGTACTCGAGAAGCTCAGCCAGACCTGCTCCGTGTCAGTCGATCGCGTCAATGAGGTCGAAGTTGTCGATGCGCCTCCTCTGGTAGCGAGGAAGCCACCAAGTCACCGCTGGCGTAGCCATCATCTCCTCCCTCGTCATGGGTGGCCCCGAGATCTGAGTCGTCGAAGTCGTAGCCGGTGCGATTGGTGCTGGGGCGACTGTGCCGCAGCCAGGGCTGGGACCGGCTGCACTGCTCCCACGAACATGAGGGACGTCGTCGCTCTGGTGGTCCATGTGAAGGAGCCGACAGAGAGGGAGATGCCTGCCTCAAAGTCCATGGAAGCCGAGAAGGACACCATCTTGATCGTCTGCTTATCGAATCGCGCTGCCCCTACTTGTTGCACCACTATTGATGAAACCTCATCGGTAGTCTACCATGGGATACCCCGTCAGGCCACTCGAAGGCGTAATACCCTATGTCCTGCGACTCTCTGCTGTATTGATGAGTACCGGAGTACAATGATGTGTGAGATCAGATGTGTTCTAGGAGGGTCCTTGCCCGCCTTATATAGTCAGGGGCAAGGTTACATATCCAGGGTTTCCCCTATGGTCGATTATATTGATACGTGTCCTTTGAGGACTCAACTAGATCTAACCGAGTAGAACTCCTTGTCTTGTGTGCCAAGTAGCCTTCAGCTCCTGTGCAGCCCACCGACCTGGTTGGTGGCAGACCACGGACTCTGTCTTGCAGTCCTGCCCACCGATCACGATGATGATGGACCAGCCTTCGTCCCTTGGTCTAGGCCGTCTTGTACCGAGCAGCCCAAAGTCTAGCCGTAAGGGTATATGGGGTCTATACCCCGACATTCTCCCTCTGTCACGAGCGCAGGCGTCGGCCGTACACGGGCGATGCTCCGTCGTGAGCGCGACTCTGCCGTGGGCATGTGCGCCAGCCGCGGGCGCTGCTTTGCCACGAGCGCGGGGGCTGGCCACGGGCTCTGCTCCACCGAGCCAGGTCGCCGAGCGTGGGCGAGCTCCCCTCCCCAGACAATGATGGCAGCAGTGGGATGCGCGAGGATGTGGGAGTCGAGAGTGCCCCTCCACCGAGCGAGGTCACCGGGTGCGGCCGAGATCCCCTCCCACGCGGGCACGACCGCCGAGTGCACGCCTTCGGCGTGGACGTGGCACCATGGCGGCAGCATATGAGGACTGTGACACGTCGCTCCCCTACACCGCCGTGGTCACCACACAGGTATGGGCTCCGCCCGCCTTGTTCGCGAACACGAGGTCCTCTGTTGCGGCACGAGCGCGGGATCCTCCATCCTGCGCAGTCTTCACCGGCTATGAGCGTGGCTCTATCGCAGCGCTAGCATGAGGTCCTCCGCCGCGGTTGGGATGCCACCAGCAAGGAGCAGGGCGAGGGGCGCGCGTGGCACCAGTTTTAGCTAGGGGCACCGAGGGCCTCCGGCTAGAGCAGAGCAGGCAGGGCGCGGTGGTGGTGGCACGGCTCACCGGTAGGCATGCGGTGTGGCAGCCTCCATGCGGATACGGGAAGAGGAAATAATTGAGGAAAGAGGGAGACTGGTAGGACCCACAAAAGCCTAAAATAGCGTATGAAACCGTGCAATGAAACTAGTATTGAGGGAGAGACCAATTTCAAGATAAAATTTCACATCCTAAAATCCGGGAGGTGAAACCTTCCATTGAGACTAGCCTAATGCAGAAGCACACGAGTCAGCTAGTCTAGGTAGACTCTTTGAGGAGATGTTGTTTTCAGTCCTAGTAATTAATCTACCCGATTGTATTGATGTGCTAGTGACCAGTGATTTATTTGGTTCACAAGGTACATGGAATCCCATGGTTCCCACAAAGAAAAAGAGCTGAACACAGATAATTAAAAGTAAAACAAACAATATCATTTAATTAATATTTTACACATGTTACGAGTTTCTACATTTACAAGATAATGAAAAGTTTACCTCCACCAATTAGACCAACTGAAATAGAAACAATTGCTGGTTGAACACATAAATCTTCGAAGATAAGAAGACTCTGAAAACTAAAATGCCCACATTAATTAATAGCATGTCAAATTCCAAAATTGAATACATCCATGTAGACATTTCTTTCTTTCGATTTTGGTAATTTTGCACGAAATGGATTTCTAAACAATAACTTATGTGATTACAAAAACACATGGGCCGACTTTCTTATTGGTATAGGTCTAAATCTCTTCTTTTATTTATGCATCTCCATCAACTGTGAAAGGATGAGAGCAACAAGAATGAAAAGTCCATGACCCCTAGAATCAGAATTGGATCTAGATCCAGGAGGTGGTCATCATATCACCGGGGAGCACCTTGCAGGGTCCTGGCATAGGACGCGGCTGCGTTATTCAACCTGTGCGGGAAGATGGGAGTGTTGCTACTCGGGCCGGGGGCGATTGGATCTACCAATCCCAGTGCAGATTGGGTCTGCTGTGCTCGGTGCCACTGCCTGCGCTCTGCTCGGGGGTGAGCGGTGCAGCCACGAGTGCACTGTCACAGATGTACGTTGATAAACTTGTCTAGCCTGACCGGGGGCGGAGCCCGGGCGGCCGCCGGAGTTAGATCTGGTCGGCGCAGGCGGCGAGGCTGACCGCGCATAGGGCGCTACTCACGGCGGCCCTGGTCGGGCATAGGCTGTTGCTGACGGCACTGCGCCACAGTAGGAGGCCTGCCTTGGCACATGGCTAGTGGCTCTCCTCTGTGGTCGGCAGGCGGTGCTCGGGCCAAAACCAGATTTGGATCTGGTCGGCGTGGGCCACCAGCTTAGCCCATACGTCCTCGCTGGTGCCGAGCATTGCCGACCTGATGGATAGGTGGTAGCCCACAGACCACGGGTAGATCTGAGTCTGCGTAGCGTGGCTAGTCGGTGCGGTTGTGTTGACACCGTTTTTCGGCACTTGTCAGTAAGAATCAGAAATTGAGCTAATCGGCAAGGGATTGGTTATTATTTTGTCTTCAGCATTGCTTTTAATGTTGCCGATGGGTGATTGCTGATGAAGGGTGGATTGGTCTGAGTTGTTACCGATAAGGCTGAAGAGCTGTTACCAATGGGACTGGCAGGGAGCTAGAGGATTGCTACCGATGAAGCTGAAGAGCTGTTGCCAATGAGACAGGCCGGAGACTAGAAGATTGTTGCCGATACCAGAGAGTATGCCGGTGGAAAGATAACTTCATCATGATGAAAACGGACAGAGGATCGGCATCATGTGAGCTTATGTTTTTCATAGTGTAGTCTGAGTCCAGTTCCTATACGAGTTTTATTTCTTTCCTTTAGAGATAGAGTTCGTATAAGGAATAAGTTTATTTTTCTATATTTAAGCTTTTCATATTTGGTTAGGATTCTTCGAATAGCAGAGTATAAATATGTGCTGAAGAGCATTGTAATGAGCATCCAAGCATCAATAAACCAATCTACTTTTTATCGCAATTTACTTCTACCGGTACTTTACTTTTCGACGACTTCGTCAAGTATTTTCTCTTTTTCAATGAGTTCTTTGAAGAGTTGACGGGCTGCATCAACTTGATCTCCGGTGACCTTGCAAGTTCCGCTTTCTCAAGCAATCTGAGCTTTGACGTTCGGGCGCATCGCTGTCGTCTCATTCAGTTTTGTTCAAGTTATCATCCTTGTCAATTAACAGGTTAAATCAACTAGCACGATGAATCATCAGCAATTTTCGACACTTATATCATCAGCAATTTCTCAAAGCTATTTCTTATATCATCGGCAATTTCTCAAAGCTATTTCTTATATCATCAGCACTAGCGTATTTAAGTGTCGCTAGAAGAAATTGCTTATATTCAAGGTATGAATCATCAGCAATCTTCATCAGCAATTTCTCAAAGCTAGTGCCGATGAAGATTGCTGTACAGGTACAACTGTCGATTGGAGAATAGTTGCTGATGGGGAAGTCTGTGCAGGAACATCGGGCAATGTCTGGCAGGGCGAGGATGCCGATGATGCAACTGGAGCTAGTGTGAGCCTCTCCCGCTTTGATTGGGATTCTTCATCCGATGAAACCTTGCGCTTGTGCTGAGAAACGTCAGCGCCTGATGGCTGGGGGCATCGGCAATGGGTGGATGAGATGTCTGCGCACTTGGGGCGGTTGCTGATGCAACTACTTGGTGCTGTGAGAGAAGCAGATGAGTGAAAGTGCCGATGCGATGATCAGAGATTAAATTAAAAGTACCTCTGGAGAATCATCAAGGATGACAAAGCATGGTGATGAAGGTGTAGCAGGTGGAGATGAAGAGTGAGTTACTGATGAGGATTCAACAAATGTACAACTTACACCCTGAAATATGAGATCAGTATACCACAGCAATTGGCACACACAGAATAAAGTAAGATGGTTACCTGGGATGTCCGTGCAGCCGTGTCCGATGGAGCAGCCATACTTCTGGTTGATTTTGATTTGGAGGAGCTCTTCTTGGAACGACCGCGGCACATCAAAGCATCTAATGAAGGAGCTTTGTGGCCGATTATAGATATTGGGGATATCGGCCGCAGCTTTATGACTTTGCCACTCTTGCTCAATGATGGGATCGGGTGGTCAACCTATTGAGAAGGAGTTAGTTGCCGATGGACTAAAAAGAAAAATTTGGAAGTACAGATGGTCAAACTTGCTGCATCGGTAGGTATGGCATGATCAGGGTCGATGAGATTCCAGTATAAGTGAGGAGACGCAAAGAATAGTTGTTCTTTCCACTCTTGCCACCATAGTTTGAAGGATTCAGTGACGAAGGAAGCCGGTGCCCAGTCGGTCAGATCAATATTAGAAGTATCGGCATCAGGAGGAAGAGTGACTATCTTGCACCAATCCATGCTGTTAGTGATGGTTTCTCTCGGCTTAATCACATCGGCAAAGTAGAGTTTGATGGGTAGTTGCCTGAAAGCTAGTTGTCTTGCTATTGCCGATGGATTGTAGAACTCATATGTAGGGTTGATGTTCTTCCCACTACCGAACATATTGACCGGGATGGCACGAGGGGTGATCATAGCGTTGAGGATTTCAGCGTCTTTATTTAGGGCATCATCGGCAAAGTTGAAGAGCAGAGGGAACCTTGCTTCTTCATCAATGTAAGGGACCCAGGCCCGGAGCTCAGGAGGGATGCCGATGTAGAGCCTTTGGAAGAAGTTGCCGATTTGGGCTCTGCTTGCCTCTGCCCCTGGAAGTACTGCTAACGCTTCTCCAAAATTGAGGGGGGTGTGTTGCCGATTCATCTTCCCCAAGTTGGTAATCTTCAGGGAGATCTCGAGGGAACCGCTGGGCAAATAAATCAAAGTGAAGGTACTTGTGCATATGTGCATTCAGCCACATGTTGATGAACAACCAAGGACCTCCCAGATTGCCGATGGGCTCGTCTTGTAACAGCCTTTGTGAAACTTGGTGGAGGAGGTGATAGACTGAACCGCGAAGGTATCGGCCAAGAGGAAGTTTGACGCCATTAGCTAACATCTCTGCTGCAGATAGATGCATATTGGTTGGTCTGATTGTTCTGCTGCAGAAGATGAACTTTTCTAGCCACATATTCAGGAAGGCTGAATGCTCCCTCTGACTGACCGATCCAGATTTCTGATATTCTTTAATGTACCCGGTCCAGCCACCGATGTTTCGGGTGGTCAGTCGATATTCGGGCTTCCTCTGGAATAGAGTGTTCTCATTGGCAGTTGATATGTCCAGTCTAGTGAGCATGAACACATCGGCAAGAGTGGGAGAAACTGGTCCATGTTTGAATATGAAGGCGTTCATGTTGTCAGACCAGAAGTAAGAGGCAGCGATTAACATTGACTCATTCCTCTCCATATCGGCGATGGACAGTCTGATGCATTGATCTAATCTACGTTCTACCCAATAGACCTCCATCGGCCTGGTAACCCTCAAGTACCAGTCTTTCCATCCTTTAGTGATCTTTGGCCAGGATCAAAAAGTATCGGTCCAAAGTTCTAAGTTGAAATTTTGAGCTCTGAAGGGGATGCGGTTGGTTTCTGCGTTGATGATAATGGTCGGATCTAGATTCCCCATTGGGCCTAGGCAAATTGTTTGGTCTCGGTGCGTGGGGATGATGAGCTTATTGCGAAGTTCCTAGATCAAGGTCAAGGAGGAAGATAAAGAGGAGTCATGGGCTATGCGAAAAAGGAAAGAAGAAGTATCAAAAGATGAATGAAGAAGAAAATTAACCTTGGGAACGTCGAAGTTGACAGCCATGGTCGCGGATGAAGCTGAAAAGAGTGAGGAATGCTAATGGAGATTGAAGACTGCCGCTGAGAATGTCACCAGTCGAGTTCACCGGAAGACTGCTTGCTGATGTTGCCACCGGAGAGAGAAAATGCTAGTTTTAAATTGACAGTGAAGGATGGGCCGCGGCGGAGGAAGTGTTTTATGGGCCCATTGATACAGGGTTTTTTTACTGCAGTGCGTGCAGTGTTCGAGGGGACGTACAGTTGGCTCAGCAATGGGTAATCATGACTTGGAGGAAATTTTGGTGCATAAAGTATTTTATACTCCAAAATTGAGGGCATGTGTTGACACCATTTTTCAGCACGTGTCAGTAAGAATCGGAAACTAAGCTAATTGGCAAGGGATTGGTTATTATTTTGTCTTCAGCATTGCTTTTGATGTTGCCGATGAGTGGTTGTCGATGAAGGGTGGATTGGTCTGAGTTGTTACCGATAAGGCTGAAGAGCTGTTACCGATGAGACTGGCAGGGAGCTAGAGGATTGCTGCCGATGAAGCTGAAGAGCTGTTGCCGATGAGACAGGCCGGAGACTAGAAGATTGTTGCCGATACCAGAGAGTATGCCGGTGGAAAGATAACTTCATCATGATGAAAACGGACAGAGGATCGGCATCAAGTGAGCTTATGATTTTCGTAGTGTAGTCTGAGTCCAGTTCCTATATGAGTTTTATTTCTTTCCTTTAGAGATAGAGTTCGTATAAGGAATAAGTTTATTTTTCTATATTTAAGCTTTTCGTATTCGGTTAGGATTCTTCGAATAGCAGAGTATAAATATGTGCCGAAGGGAATTGTAATGAGCATCCAAGCATCAATAAACCAATCTACTTTTTATCGCAATTTACTTCTACCAGTACTTTACTTTTCGACGACTTCGTCAAGTATTTTTTCTTTTTCAATGAGTTCTTTAAAGAGTTGACGGGCTGCATCAACTTGATCTCCGGCGACCTTGCAAGTTCCGCTTTCCCGAGCAATCTGAGCTTTGACGTCCGGGCGCATCGCTGTCGTCTCATTCAGTTTTGTTCAAGTTATCATCCTTGTCGATTAACAGGTTAAATCGACTGGCACGCTTTGGATATCGAATTTGGGTATTAGCCCGGTGTGTTTGCAGATAGAATTTTGCATCAACAGGTTGCGTCAGCGTGGTCGGACAGGGGTGAACTCCAAATACTCTTCACGGAGTCACGCCGGGGCGGACTCCACGTACTCGAGGAGCTCAGCCAGACTTGCTCCATGTCGGTCGATCACGTCGATGAGGTCGAAGTTGTCGATGTGCCTCCTCTGGTAGCGAGGAAGCCACCAAATCGCTATTATCGTAGCCATCATCTCCTCCCTCGTGATGGGCGGCCCGAGATCTGAGTCGTCGGAGTCGTAGTCGGTGCGGTCGGTGCTAGGGCCGACTGTGCCACAGCCGGAGCTCGGACCGGCTGCGCTGCTCCCACGAACGTGAGGGACGTCGTCGCTCCGGTAGTCCACGTGAAGGAGCCAATAGTGAGGGAGACGCCCGCCTCGAAGTCCATGGAAGCCGGGAAGGACACCATCTTGATCGTCTGCTTATCGAATCGCGCTGCCCCTACCTGGCGCTCCACTGTTGATGAAACCTCGTCGGTAGTCTACCAAGGGATACCTCGTCAGGCCACTCGGAGGCGTAATACCCTATGTCCTATGACTCTCTACTGTATTGATGAGTACCAGAGTACAATGATGCGTGAGACCAGATGCATTCTAGGGGGGTCCTTTCCCGCCTTATATAGTCGGGGGCAAGGTTACATATCCAGGGTTTCCCCTATGGTCAGTTATATTGAGACATGTCCTTTGAGGACTCGACTAGATCTAACCGACTAGAACTGCTTGTCTTGTGTGCCAAGTAGCCTTCAGCTCCCGTGCAGCCCGCCGACCTGGTCGGTGGCAGACCACGGACTCTATCTTGCAGTCCTACCCACCGATCACGATGATGATGGACCAGCCTTCGTCTCTTGGTCTGGGCCGTCTTGTACCGAGCAGCCCAAAGTCTAGCCGTAAGGGTATATGGGGTCTATACCTCGACATTCTCCCTCTGTCACGAGCGCAGACGCCAGCAGTACACGGGCGATGCTCCGCCGTGAGCGTGGTTCTGCCGTGGGCATGTGCACCGGCCGTGGGCGCTGCTTTTCCATGAGCGCGGGGGCTGGCCACGAGCTCTGCTACACCGAGCGAGGTCGCCAGGCATGGGCGAGCTCCCCTCCCCGAACAATGATGGCAGCAGCGGGACGTGTGAGGAGGTGGGAGTCGAGAGTGCCCCTCCATCGAGCGAGTTCGTCGGGTGCGGCCGAGATCCCCTCCCACGCATGCACGACCGCCGAGTGCACGCCTTCGGCGTGGACGCGGCACCATGCCGGTGGCAGACGAGGACTGTGCCACGTCGCTCCCCTACGCCACCATGGTCACCACACAGGTACGGGCTCTGCCCGCCTCGTCCGTGAACGCGAGGTCCTTCATTGTAGTGCGAGCGCGGGATCCTCCGTCCCGCGCAGTCTTCACCGGCTGCGGGTGCGGCTCTGCTGCAGCGCTAGCATGAGGTTCTCTACCACGGTTGGGATGCCATCGGCTGGGAGCAGGGCGAGGGGCGCGCGTGGCTCTAGTCTCAGCTAGGGGCGGCGAGGGCCTCCGGCTAGAGCAGAGCAGGCAAGGTGCGGTGGTGGTGGCGCGGCTCGCCGGCAGGCATGCGGTGTGACAGCTTCCATGCTGATGCGGGAAGAGGAAATAATTGAGGAAAGAGGGAGACTGGTAGGACCCACAAAAGCCTAAAATAGCGTACAAAACCGTGCAATGAAATTAGCATTGGGGGAGAGACCAATTTCAAGATAAAATTTCACATCTTAAAATCCGGGAGGTGAAACCTTCCATTGAGACTGGCCTAATGCAGAAGCACACGAGTCAGCTAGTCTAGGTAGACTCTTTGAGGAGATGTTGTTTTCAGTCCTAGTAATTAATCTACCAGATTGTATTGATGTGCTAGTGACCAGTGATTTATTTGGTTCACAAGGTTCATGGAATCCCATGGTTCCTACAAAGAAAAAGAGCTGGACACAGATAATTAAAAGTAAAACAAACAATATCATTTAATTAATATTTTACACAACATGTTACGAGTTTCTAGGATATAAGCATTACCAGGAACAGACCGATTTACTCGATAAGGACCTTCCCAATTAGGAGACCACTTGCCGAACTTTGCGCTCTTAGTCCCAATCGGTAAAATCAGTTTCCAGACTAGATCGCCATTAACAAATTCCTTCACCTTTACCTTCTTATCATACCACCTAGCAACTCTTTTCTTATTCTCTTCAATGCTGAGTAAAGCCTTCAGCCGATGGCCCGCCAAATCTTCCAACTCATCTTTCATGAGTGTATTGTAATCATCGGCCGATAGTTGATCTTGATGAAATATCTGCCTCGAACCGGTCTTTATTTCCCAAGGCAAAACCGCGTCATGTCCATATACCAACTGATAAGGCGACACCTTAGTAGCACCATGACACGCCATTCGATACGACCATAAGGCCTCGTTCAAAACCGAGTGCCACCTCCTAGGATTTTCCTTAATCTTGCGCTTAATGAGTTTAATAATCCCTTTATTAGATGCTTCGGCCTGACCATTAGCTTGAACATAATAAGGAGAAGAGTTTAAACTTTAATTCCCATCTCATCGGCAAATCCATCAAACTCTCCTGAAGTGAACATGGTTCCTTGATCGGTCGTAATGGTCTGAGGAATACCGAACCGATACACAATATGCTCCTTCACAAAATCAATCATGTTGGCCAACGTCACATTTTTCAAAGGAGCTGCCTCAACCCATTTTGTAAAGTAATCGGTGGCAATGAGGATGAATTTATGCCCTTTGCTTGATGGTGGATAAACTTGACCGATGATATCAATAGCCCATCCTCGAAACGGCCACGACTTAATTATGGGATTCATTGCCGACGCGGGTGCCCTTTGGACATTGCTGAACTTCTGACACTCTTGACACCATTTAAAATACTTGAAACAATCTTTGAGTATTGTTGGCCAGTAAAATCCGTTTCTCCTGATCATCTTGAAAGCTGACTGATGTGCCCCGCATACTCCTTCATGAATTTTGCCAATTAAACTCTTTGATTCTTCTTCACCAAGACACTGGAGCAAAACTCCATCCATTGTTCGATAATATAACTCATTATCTAGGAGCATGTACTTAGTAGCCTGAAACCTTATACGCCTTTTGACCTTCTTAGATGGATCCTTCAAGTAATCAGCAATCTCCTTCCTCCAATTATCGGCGTCAGTTGCCGATGTCAGCACTTCCTGGACCGACTGGTACCCCGAAGCATGCTGTGCTAGCCGATTAGCCTCTTCATTATGCAATCTGGAGATATGTTCAAGGCGGAAGTCCTTAAACTCCATTAATAACCGTCGATATCTTTCATAATACAAGATTAAAACTTCACTTTGACATTAATATGTCCCAGCTAATTGATTAATATTAGCATTGAATCACCAAAGATTTCAACAGCATCGGCACGGACTTCCCTGAGTAACTCTAATCCTTTCAACATAGCCTGATATTCAGCCTGATTGTTTGTCGATGTGGTAGTAATCGGCAATGAGAATTCGTATTTCTTCCCTTGAGGTGACATCAACACAATGCCAATGCCTGCTCCTTTTCCACATGTAGAACCATCAAAGAAAAGTGTCCATGGAGCAATCTCTAAGGAATTTACCATGCCGCAATGCTGAGTAATAAAATCGGCCATCACTTGCCCTTTGACTGCTTTAGCTGATTCATAGCGCAGATCAAATTCCGATAATGCTAGAATCCACTTGCTGATTCTTCCACTTAGAATTGGCATTGACAGCATATATTTGACCACATCGTCTTTGCATATAACAGTGCATTCGGCCGTTAACAGATAATGCCTTAATTTAACACAGGAGAAATATAAGCATGAGCATAACTTTTCAATGGCCGAATACCTGGTCTCAGCATCTACCAACCTTCTGCTCAGGTAATAGATTATACGTTCTTTCCCTTCAAACTCTTGGATTAGAGTTGACCCAATGACTTCATCATCACCCGACAGATACAACTTGAAGGGTTCTCCGTGTTGAGGTGGGACTAGCACTGGAGGATTCACCAAATACTTCTTAATTTCTTCTAAAGCCAACTGCTATTCTTCTCCCCACATGAATTCCTGATCGGCCTTCAGCTTCAACAATGTACTGAAAGTTTTGATTCTTCCTGATAAATTAGATATAAATCTTCGAATAAAATTAATCTTGCCGATCAGAGACTGTAGTTCGGTCTTATCGGTAGGAGCAATCACTTTATTGATGGCATCAATGGACTTCCTGCTAATTTCAATACCCCTCTGATGCACCATGAAGCCTAAGAATTGACCTGCCGATACACCAAATGCACACTTGTTGGGATTCATTTTCAACCCATGTTTCCTTGTGCACTCCAATATCTTCTACAAGTCAACCAGATGATTTCTGAAGTCTCCCGACTTAACCACCACATCATCTATATAAATTTCAACTAATGTGCCGATGTACTCATGAAAAATGTAATTCATAGCTCTCTGATAAGTAGCACCGGCATTCTTCAAACCAAAAGTCATGACTATCCATTCAAATAACCCCACATGACCTGGACATCTGAAGGCAATCTTAGAGATATCTTCTTCGGCCATAAAGATCTGATTATATCCGGCGTTCCCATCCATGAAGCTAATAATCCAATGTCCAGCAGCAGCATCAATTAATAAATCGGCAACAGGCATCGGGTAGCCATCCATCGGTGTAGCTTTGTTAAGATTCCTGAAATCAATACAGACATGAAGTTTCCCATTATTCTTGTAGACAGGAACCACATTAGAAATCCATTCAGCATATCGGCATTGTCGGATGAACTTTGCTTCAATCAACCTTATTATTTCAGCCTTAATATCAGGCAGCACTTTAGGATTGCATCGGCGTGCTGGCTGCTGATGTGGCCAAAATCCTTGTTTGATAGGTAGCTGATGTTCAACAATTGATCAATCTAACTCGGGCATCTCTGTGTAATCTCAAGCAAAACAATCCTTATATTCTTTCAATAAATCAATGAATTGTTCTCTGCTCTGGAGATCTAACTTAGCACTAACAAAAGTTGGCCTTGGCCTACCGCCATCACCAATGTCTACTTCTACTAAGTCATCAGCCAATGTAAATCCATGGCCCAATTTTCCATCATCGGCAAACCTATCCATTATAACTCATCTTCAGAGCCGACTGCTTGGATCGGTGGCAGCTCATAATCGGCAATCCTGAGAAACTCTGAATCCCATGCTTCTCCCGATATACACTTGGACCGCTCGTAAGTTTCTGGCTCTGCCGATGCAATTATATAAGATGAATCACCAGGGACTACTTCAATCTTATCTTCCACCCACTGTACGAGGCACTAGTGCATTGTAGAAGGAACACAGCAATTGGCATGAATCCAATCCCTTCCTAATAGCAGATTATAAGCACCTTTACCGCCGATGACAAAGAACATGGTCAGCAATGTTTTGCTGCCGATGGTTAACTCAGTGCAAAGCGCTCCCTTAACTGGTGATATATTACCTTCAAAGTCTTTAAGCTTCATATCAGTCTTGGCCAGATCTTGATGTCCTTTCCCAAGCCTTCGAAACATGACATATGGCATGATATTAATTGCAGCTCCCCCATCTATGAGTATCTTGGATACTGGCTGCCCATCAACTCTGCCTTTGGCAAATAAAGCTTTGAGATGCTGTCTCTCATCATTGGTAGGCTTCTCAAAAACAGCCATCATTGGATCCAAGGTCAACTGAGCTACTTGTTCGGAAGGAACAACTTTCTCTTCATCATCGGTAAGTGCTAGGAATTCCATCGGCAACATAAAAACCATGTTGATATCTGCCGATGGGCCTTCATCTTTGCGCTTTGGTTGCCACACTTGAGACTTCACCCCATGGGAGTTTTCTTCTTTGTGCTCATGTTGCATTTTCCTCTTCTGAGTTTTTGTCAGACCTTCAGGGCACCATTGAGGAAGCTTTGTCTTCCAAACAGGCTGATAATGTTTTGTATTCAAATCTGGGTAGTTTATGTTGGGATCTCTGCAGAGCATTGCTTCATTGGGAACTCTTGCATTGGCCATCTCCTCGAGTTCTTCTTGATCCATCGGAAAGCAGTCGTCATGCCTACCCAGCCTTTCATGTACACTGGTTCTGCCCCCAGCCAATCATGCACTGATGCCCTTCCTCTGATCGGCTCATTGACGCACCATCTCCGATCACCATAATACGATCTTCTTTTTGTCCAATCGGCTCGATCGTAACCATTGCACTCAGGGCAGCTATCAACAGTAGGCAATTTAATGCCTTCTTCCCAGCAATAAATAAAGAACAGGCATCTCCAATGATCTTCATGCCGACGCCCTTCTTCCCGATGCAACTCTTCCTGTCGCTGCTGATAGCGATCACTTGAAACTCTATAGGGAGCAGGTCTAGGAGGTCTTCTGGAACTGCTGCTTTCTTCAACTGCTCTTTTTCCTCTTAAGTCATCGGTGGTTACTTGATTTCTGGGATCCACTGATGCGTTCCTCTTAGTATTTGCTGATGTTAATACTCTAGTCTTGCTCACGGCATCCACCATGTTTGCTGGGAAAGGGTGCTGATCAATCTTCATCGGCCTTTGAGCTTTAGAGTTATCAAACATAATTCTCCCGGACTCAATAGCCGATTGCAATTGCTGCCTGAATACTTTACAATCATTGGTACTGTGCGAAGTTGCATTATGAAATTTGCAGTACCTCATTTTCTTCAGCTCTTCTGCTGATGGGATCACATGATTAGGTGATAGCTTGATTTGGCCCTTTTGAAGCAGCAGATCAAATATTCTATCTGCCTTCGTGATGTCAAATGTGAACTTCTCTGGCTCCTTTTGACCAAAAGGACAGGATATTGGCTTTTTACCTTTCACCCACTTAGCCAGGTCGATAGTTGGTTCTTCATCTGAGTCTGATTCCTCTGCTTCTTCTACAAAGGACACCTTTTTACTCCAAGTCTTTCTAGGTTCTGGAGCTCGAGCACCTTGGTCATAAATCCTTTGCATAATATGGCTTAAACTTTCAAACTCCTGAGAATCGTATTTGTCTCTAAGGTGCGGCAACAGACCCTGAAAAGCTAAACCAGCCAACTGGCGATCATCAAGCACCAAGCTGTAGCGTCTGTTTTTCATATCTCGTACCCTTTGCACAAAGCTCTCCACCGATTCATCACTTCATTGTCTCAATTTCACTAAATCGGTAAGCTTCTTCTCATGGACACCAGCAAAGAAGTACTTGTGGAACTGTCTCTCTAAATCCGCCCAAGTATGAATAGAATTCGGCGGCAATGAGATAAACCATGTGAATGCCGATCCAGACAATGAAGATGAGAATAATCGAACTCTCAATTCATCCCTGTTAGCTGCTTCTCCGCACTGGATGATGAAACGATTGATATGCTCCATTGTTGATGTATCATCCTGTCCAGAGAGCTTAGTAAAATCTGGTACCTTGTACCAATTTGGAAAAGGAATTGAGTCATATGCTGGAGGGTACAGAGTCCGATAAGAGTAAGTATTAATCTTGGGCTGAATCCCAAATTGCTCTTTCATCACTTCCGCAATCTTATCGGTCCAAAATGCATCTTGATCTTGCCGATGCACTGGCTGAATCTCTGCTGGAGGTGCTGCCTGATATGCTTCTACGTATCCTTGTGGTACTCGGTTTGGACGAATTGACATATTCACAGCACCAGTCTGCGGAGCAAAGCTCATCGGCTATCTTGCCGATGTTTGATCCTGGAAAGCTGCCTGTGGACAATACTGCTGAGTCCCCATCACCTGGTAGCTTGGCTGAATAGCATGTTGCTGAGCTGGCGCTTGCCCTGACCAATTGTGATTATAACTCATCGGCACCTGACTTGCCGATGGCTGATAGCTCACTGACAATTGATGCTCTTGTATGATTGTATGATAACCAGCATAATTGCCTTGATTTGCAGGTAACCCAGATTGAGATACGAACGGCACTATGGGTTGTCTTGTAGTAGAATCCTTCTGTTGTATTGGCGAAGAACATGCCAATGGATTCACATAAGTTGTCTGCTATGGAGGCGCGTGGAATCCCATTGACAATGGTTGTATAGTAGGAGGTGTAGTAGAATAATATGATACCGGGGTCATCGGTCGGACCAGAGTAGCCGATACCGTAGGACTCTTTCCTGCTACATCATGCACCTGAGGCAATCCAGAATTGGCGGTAGATGGTCCTGGAGGCATCCCATATCCCCACCAATTAGCAGCAACCTGGCTGTGTTGACCTGAAGGACCTGACATTGCCGATGCCGATGATCTATACCCAATCGAGTGATCTGCCTTTCCTGAGACGTTAGATCTGATCTTATCGACGTGGCTTCAATGTTAGGTGATCCTGATAAAGCTGGAGAAGTAGGAGCTTCCATACTCTCAATGGCTAGAATTGTCGATGGAGTACTGACAGATGCCGATCCTGGCTGATGACATGCCGGCCCGACATAACCTGGTGCTTGTCCTTCTCTTAATGTTTTCACAACATCATTGTAAATAGTATTAGACAGCACGGTGGAGTGGTTGATCAAAGCATGATTCAATGCAGAATTAACCATCTCCTGTAATTTACCAGGGTTGGAGTCAAAAGTTACCTGCCGAGGCAACGGTAGATCTTGCTTCTAGATTACTTCTCTGCCCCTATTCTTGCTAAAAGACTTCAAGCAGAGCTGCCTGTAATCCTCCATTGCTTTTTCCATGGCTAGCTTCTGATCTTTCTTGAGATCTGACTCTGATATCTCGATGATGTTCTCTGGATTGATATCAGCAGGGTTCTTCATGATAAATCTGTTGACTTGGTCCCACCAGGCGTGCCAAAAGATGTGTTGATGCAAAGTTCTATCTGCAAACACACTGGGCTAATACCCAAATTCGATATCCGAAGTGTGCCAATCAATTTGACCTGTTAATCGATAAGGATGATAACTTGAACAAAAACCGAACGAGATGACAGCGATGCGCACGGACGTCAAAGCTCGGATTGCTCGGAAACACGGAACTCGCGAGGTCGCCGGAGATCGAATTGATGCAGCCCGTCGATTCTCTAATGAACTCGTTGAAAAAGAGAAAATACTTGACGAAGTCGTCGAAAAGTAAAGTGCTGGTAGAAGTAAATTGCGCTAAAATATAGATTTGTTTATTGATACTTGGATTCTCATTACAATGCCCTTTGGCACATATTTATACTCTGCTATTCGAAGAATCCTAACCGAATACGATAAGCTTAAATATAGAAAAATAAACTTATTCCTTATACGAACTCTATCTCTAAAGGAAAGAAATAAAACTCGTATAGGATCTGGACTCAAACTATACTACGAAAATTATAAGCTCCCATGATGCCGATCCTCTGTCTGTTTCCGTCATGATGAAGTTATCTTCCCATCGGCATACTCCCTGGCATCGGCAACAATCTTCTAGTCTCCGGTCTATCTTATCGGCAACAGCTTTTCAGCTTCATCGGCAGCGTACAGGGAAAAGGTAGCCGAGGGTGTATTGCGCTCGAGGGCTGCCTATTCGTGGAGACCGAAGTTCCGTCCTCGAGGGGTCGGCGTATCGAAGTGTGATCTCGAGGGTCAGCTCGAGCGCGTCCATTATCTTTTGCCAAGGCGATCCCCTCCTCTATTTCTTTCTCCATGTTGTGTCGAGGGGTCTCACTCGAGGGTCGGCTCGAGCGCATCGGTAACAGTTCTTCAGCCTTAACGGCAATGACTCAGATCAATCCACCCTTCATCGGCAACCACTCATCGGCAACATCAGAAGCAATGCTGAAGACAAAATAGTAACCAATCCCTTGCCAATTAACTCAGTTTTCAATTCTTACTGACACATGCCGAAAAACGGTGTCAACAACTACTCCATTAAGCATTTTTACTAACATTCAGAATTGATTGCAGAGGCAGATGGAAAAACCGCTTTTACCCAAGAGCTTCCATTATCGGATTAACCATGCCATTGGTTTTATACCAGTTGCCACATTTTGTTGTCGGAAGGTCCTTTTAAACTGTCGCTAAAAATAAATGTGGCATCTTAAAAATAAAGGTGGAAGTTGTTTTCATTAGAAACTAAAAAATCAAAATATTAGCATCACAGGCAATGAAGCATAGGACCGGTCACAAGCAATGAGGAAAAGTAGCAATTGGAATGGTCAACTTTTTTTTTTTGCGATTAATAGAAATGGTCAACTGTTACTCACCTCAACTTCTTGAAGCATAGGACCGACATGATTCCTCAACTTTGATGATTTTAGCATATCACTTTGGAATCGTTTGCTCATTTCGGGTGTTGCTATCTATGTCAAAGCTAACCTCTTTACCAACCATTGGTTTAACGAACTCGTGCATGTCACTAAAACTAATTTCTGAATCCATTCCTTGATAGAAGTGGCTTGAGACCTCTGGTCCAATCAACCATGTTACCTTGAACCCAAAGAGACTTACTGTGAACACACTTCCTAATTTTTTATATTGTTCATGAATCATGGCTTGCAGACCCTTCTTACGAACTGCAAGCAAAAGTCCAATGACAGAACTACCGCTCACAACAGGTGGAAGCAACCTGTTGGATATTGGATTGATCATTTTTCTTGCTCTTGAAATCTTGGTAACAACGGCCAAGATGGAAAACCACACAACAATACATCTCACATCCATGCCACGTCTGGAAACGCCGTGAAAGAGTAAAGATATTAATTTGGAAACGGCAGATGTACTGCAAGAAGATGAAGATTAGTTAGACCATAAGTTCAAGCATTGCAGTGTAAAAATAGCAGAACAAATTGCAATAAAACATGAAAAGATGTATTATAATTTTTCTTTGTGTGTACACAGATCCAATTGTATTTGGTGTGGAAGACTGGCCCTAGAAAAAGCTAACTGTTGGCAACAACAACATATTATTTGGGAAGTCAAATTCACAAGTGATTCCTAAACTTGTGTGGCCTTGTAATCCCACTCCCAAGGTTTCATATATATTTGTATCATGTATTTCTCCTGTGGCTTTCTTTAGGACAAGTGCTTGCCTTATCTCATCATCATAGGTTATTTATTTTTTCACCTGAAGGGGGGCGGAGAGTCAATAGCAAGAGTGAGTACAAAGTACTCAACAAGTATATAATAAATCAATGAAATGGAGGCTTAGACATTTGTCATATCCATTATATTCTCAAACATAAATCATTTATCAGTAAATTTCATATTTTATAAAAATAAGTTAATAAATCCATTACCACCTATGTAGTGAGACAGAGCCTCCTATATAGGCTCTCGTAGCCTCCGTACCAAGAGAGATGATGTGAATTCATAGTTTAATCCTATGTAGGTTTGTATCACCTTACCCATAATTACCCTAAATAATTTTCTATCATACTTCCTTTCATATGGCTCATGGTCATATTATATACATCCACACTATCCACGTTCGCTGATATACGCGTCTGGGTGTACTTTATTGACACTGAACAGGGGAGTTATTTCATCAACCCCCCCCCCCCCACCAACTACCACCACCCAAACCTCTCCTCACTTAGTGTAGGGAGTATATAACAACATTCATGGGTGCCAGACTCGGCCCGTCCCAAATGAGTTCACGGTCGATACGGTTTCATACGGCCCACTTAATGAGTGAGAAAGGTTTGGCCCTTATAAGTTCACGTATACGTATATAGAGAGAGCTTCGATGTATATAATGAATACAATGAATATTCATGTAAATAAAGACAGCATGACCCACCCTAATTCATTATCACATTTCATAAACTCTTGCTACAATGAATATTCGGAACTGGTAGCGTGTTTGCTTAACTGGGCAGGGAAAATAAATCACCTTTGCATGAGTGAGAGTTTGGTCATGGTCACAAGATATGGTTGTGCTTGGTTTCTCCTGGTTAGCACACGGCTTTGCCTCGGTCAGTCCAATCTTCAGCTTCCTGCTCCTCTAGTTCTTAGCTAAACGATTTGGTGGTTTCTTGTGTTTGGACTTTTGCCATATGTACGTTGAGTGTTTACTTCCTGTCTTGCTTTGGTTCCCTTCTCCCGGCGCTCTATATATATATATAGTTATGGGGATGGTTCTCACGTGTTCCACTCCTATTCCTCTCTCATGGTGGCTCGGTCCGGCTGCTAACCGGCTGCTATGCATTGAACGAGAGCGATAACAGGCATGGAGACAACTTCTGTTGGTGCCCATGCCGGCGGCTTGCAAGATTGTGGGCTTGCCGGTTCCTTGCGGCCCTTTACGTGGCTACGAGTTTGGTTCAAGTGTGGTGATTGTGAGAGGGTTTGTGCTGAATGAATTTCTTATATAGGATGGACACGGTAACTGGCCGGAGGATGAAACCTAAAGTCAGAGGTGCCGATTGGCTGTGGTTGGTCTTGGTATCTCTGTGAGTTATGTGAAGTGATATGAAACATCCCGGGATGTTACGTTGGGCCTTTAACACTAAACATGTAATTATTAACTTGCTAATAAGCAAGATTAGTGCAAAGAAGAACTATTAAATAAAACAATGTAGCATTTGAACCTAATTTAAATTCCAGCATGTAGCAAAATATGTGTCTGATTGTTTAATTGCTGGCTTGGTTGATTTGTTCGGTCTGGTCAGTCGATATCTTACAGAGGATTGTATATATATGTGTCTACATTTGCTAGCTGGCTAATTTAGTAAACAAATAAAAATGTATAGCGAGCTAAACAAATAAAAATATATAAAGGGTGACCACATATATATTTTTCTATATTTGCTATGATGATGAGATAACCCATGCACTGCTGAGCCGGTGACGCTCGCTGCTGCCGGCTGCTTGCTGTTGCTGGTGGATGCCGCTGGCCGCCATTTTTGACAGAAAGGAGGGGATAGAGGACTGGTGCAAGCGTCCGGTGAAAGTCCATGCAGCAGCTATACGTGGGAGAGGACAGTGGGGTCATTTTTGACCGAGTGGCCGGTGCGGTGACCGAGACGAGACCAAGCAATACTTTTTGCGGAAAAGACCAAGTAGGCTTGGGTTCATACTCAGCATCAGCAGCGGAGCATCCGGCGCATTCTGCGAGTACGCTAATTGATGCTGTTCAGCGCCTTTTGTCTACTTATTACTCCCATATTTCTTTCAAGTGTTTTCTAATCACACTACTCTAGAATAGGCAATTACTATTGGACTATCATACTGTCGATTGCATTTGAACTGACCGTGATATGTTTATCATTGTCGTTTCAAGGTTTCTTCAACCGACAATACTGGTCGGTGGACTATAAGCGCTGGTTCGTGACATCAATCACTAGTGATAGTTGTTTTGCATAAGAAAATTTGTAACTTTTCATATGAGATGGAGTGAACATAGAATTTATATCATAACTAAAGATTCAAAGATATCTAAAACTTTGCGGTGGATAACTTTTTAGTTTGAGGTAGTTTATGAGCCCTATCCCTAGCATCTTACTTTATGGTTGACGCAAATTTGCTACTGGAAACAGGGACATGCCCGGACAAGTTGGGGATGAAACAAATGAGCAGAATATTAATAGAGATGTTCATGATGATGATCGAACAAGCTAAAGGACGGTTTTTGGACGCAGATTTTCTACATACATACATACATGCAGATTTTCTTGTCTTAGGACGCAGATTTCGAATTGCCTGGCAGATCCAAATTCCCATGGTGGACAACAAACATTGGTCGCTCCCTTTATTGTCATATAAACTTTGTACGTACTTGGATAGTTGGATTGATGTGTTGGACTCAAACCCTTACGAGGATGAACGAAGCAGGTGGCACACAATGAATTGAACGAGACCATCCATAAATGGAAATTACAAGTTGGCGATGCTAGCTTAGAAATGACATTATTAGTACAATATTTAACGATAAATGGAATTAATTAAGTTGAAAAATATAGAACATAAACGTCCTAATAAAGAGAAAATGGTCAAGCTAGCTAACTAAACCAAACATACTTGCTGGGCAGAAACATGCCATATATATCCGGACGGAGAATACTGGCACACAAGGGCCCGAGGAGACTAGACTGCAGCGGTGGACACACATGATTGTGCTGTGCATGCCCAGCTACAGCCCAACAACCCAATAAAACAAAGAGGAGGAGCTAGTTAGTACTTGGGCTACTTCCGTCCACGTACATACATGCTCAGCACCGATGGGCCAGATTCCGGGAGAAACCCGCCGTGGCCTGACGATGGCCGTCCCCAGAGTCCCAGACCGGCCCTACTAGCCCACATATGCACACCGCTTCTGATAATGCCGGCGGCAACACGGAAAAATATTCTTTTTTATACAAAAAATATGGAAAAATATTATTGTTTTTTTGTGAAACGGGAACACCATATTATTGGCATGATTTATTTAGAGTTTTCGCATGAATAATTACAGATGCATGCAGTCGTGTGTGTGTATATATATATGTGTGTATATATATATATATATATGGGAGTGGATTTTCTGGTTACGGGTTTAGCTGCGCCCCACCCCTTCGCCACTGGGTGTAGCTGCGAACGCAGCACTGGACGTTGGATGCAACCCGAGCATGCCTCGGTAGCCGCTGGATGTGTATAAGTGTTTTGGTGGGCATTATTAAGCTCTTAATGCAAGATTAACTTAGTACAGTGTCTCGATGTATGTGACCGGCAGAATATTTCTTGGACAAACACGTTAACGGCGTCATCCTCTGTTTCTTCCGTTCCAACCGGTGCCTGAACGCTCGCGGCCAAGTCGTCCTCTCTGTCACCCATACTGCGCGGCTACCGGCCAAAGCATCTCCGGCCACGCCCAGCTGTGCCCCATCTCCTCGCCGCGCCTAGCACCGCACCGTCTCGTCGCTGAGCCCAGCAGGCCAGCACCGCCCCATTTCCTCAACGCGCCCAGCGCCGGCTCAGCTGCGTGGCTACGCGACTCCGGCGACGCCCCATCTCTCCTCGTCCCGAGCCGGCGGCGTGTCCCCGCCTCCCCTTATCTCGCGTTGGCTGCCTAGGCGCGGCCGGAAACGTGTAGCTGGCGCTAGCGTACGCGAGGAGGTGCGGAGCTCGCCCGACGGTTGGAGGAACACACACCGCAAGCACCGAAACCGCGAGCCTTGGCCCCGAGCTCGGCCACGAGCTCTGCCGCGTGCCGCCATCCTAGTTGAGGAAGTCAAACCCTTCCCGCGCGCCATGAACCCGGAAGGCGCCGCCGCGCCGCATGCCTACGCATGTGCGGTGACCGAGGGTGGGAGGGTGGCGAAGTGGTTGAGGATGCCGCGACGGAAGCCGACGGCGGCGGCGCCCTTTCTCTGCGGAGAGCAAAAGCTAGTCCCACGCAATTGACGAAGGTTGGTGTCGAAACCTCCTCGGCAGTCTACCACAGTTACCGAAACAGCAGCGGGTATGGCAGTCAAATCCTGCTTTTACCGCTCATACCCTGGAATCCCACGGATCGTACCTCACTGCCGCGCCATACCGAGCATTGTGCCCCGTCTGGCACCCCCTCGAGACGTATATTCCCCGCATATCCCGAGATTCGACCTTATCCGATGAGCCTCGACCCCCTCGACTCGAGCCCCTCGACTCGACCAAAGGCCTCGACCGTCGCCCCTCGACACCATCACACTGACTCTCGAGCGGGACTTCAACAACTTCGGTCAACACTTCAACAACTACCGACGCGACGGTCGCAGGGCTTCCCATACCGACGTACGCCTCTACAGCGGCACGGACATGATCGGCATCAACGTCATACATCACCAACCACGTAAGCCCCAAAAACATGTACTCCTGTGCCCCTCCTTTGCTTATAAAAGGAGGAGCCATGACTTTAGCTAGAGGGGAGATGGGAGAGCTTCATACGCTAAGGCTTAGATCACAGAACAACACTGTGAGATAGTGTAGAGAGCTAGGTGCCCGAAATGCTCGAGCTCAAGCCCACACTTCTCACACCCGCTTGTATTCACCCCTGTACTAGCGCTTTGATGCAAGATAACACGAACTGTCCACCCCCCACTGGACGTAGGGCCTTCTTTGTCTGAACCAGGATAAATCGCTGTGTCCTTCTTGCATCACCCACCAGATTAAGGGAGCACAAAATTATGAATTTACTTGTTGGTGTTGACCCGCGGGGTCAAAACACCGACAGTTGGCGTGCCAGGTAGGGGTCCTGCTTGTTACCAATGATTTCCCGCCATTCTTTCCGGATGGGCGACTCAGTTTCACCACTTCCTCGTGCTATAGTGGTCTGGTTCGGGAGCCTGGAGTTCATGTCCCTCGGACAGGGCTATGACATGACCCTGCTCTCGATTAGTAACCCAAGCAGAGGTCGCAGTGTGCCCCCATGCTCAGGTGGGCCACTCGTCGGTCTCGCCACCATTATGCCACAACCAGAAGGAGGCGTGATCGGCGCCGTCATCGCCATCAACCTAATTTGAGATTGGTGCCCGCTGCATTCCCCTCGCTCCTGACCGGTGATGAGGAGCCCCTTGTTCGGGGATTATCTGACCTGAGTCTGGGAGCAGAGGACGGACCAGCAGGGCTCCACGACAACCTCAACCTCACCTTCGCAATGCACTCGTTGAGGGAGCCCGGCAGAGCTCCCCCAATGCGTGCAACCCCCACTACATCGAGCCTACTTCCGCATGAGCTGTTCGAGCATCGTCGACGGTTCCCATTCGGCCTCAACAATGCCGCAAAGGCGTTCTTGACCTTGACCCACGCCAACATAGGCATGATAGGGGGCCGCCCAGGCGCCCTCCTTCGAGCAATGATGGACGTGGGGATAGTCATGCCGGCCTCCGTGGACTTGGGCTTCGCAAGAGCACCCGGCCCCCGGTGACGTTGCCTCCAGTGAGGACACTGTCGATCCGATGACCGATGCGGCTGCCGCTACGGCTGGAGGGGCTCCCCCAGAGCAGAGGCTCGACAACAGTCGCACCCTGAGAGGCGTGCCCCCGTCCTGACGAGCAGGATGCACAGCTGGCCCAAATTCGGGAGTTGTAGGCTAAACTCGCCGACGACCAGGAACGACTGCGCCAGCTCGAGCGAACCCTTGAGCAGGAGCGACCACCACCCGATGAAAGAGCCCGAGCCAGGGCCCGAGAGGTCAACCGGCAGATCAACGAGGCCGGGGCACCCGAACATCCCATCAACTATTACCCTTGAGCAAGTCAGAACATTGTCGCGGCATCTATGCTTCTTCGCAATATGCCTGCACCATCAAACTCGCAAGCTCGACGGGTACAACGCGAGATCGAGGGTCTCCTCCAAGTTGCTGCTGTTCAGCAAGCCAAGAGCTCAGCCTCGAGGCGTTGAGAGGCAGCTTCTGAACCACAGGACGAGCCCTCCCGGCCTGAAAGGGAGGGCTCGGTCAATCAAGAGGTGGCCCCCCAAGCGAAGAAGACACCAGCCCGAGATCGTATCATCGACAGCCGTGCCCCGCGTGACGTGCGCCTCGATATCATCGAGAACCGCAAGCACAAACACGGAGACGCTGAGGATCGGGGGTACAGTGCCCATCGTGGGGGACGTTACAACAGCGATGAAGACTGACGGGCCCCGGAGCCACCGGGTCCCCGAGTTTTCAGCAGGACGATCCGCAACGCCCGGCTGCCCGATAAGTTTTGACCCCCACGAGCGTCGTCAAGTACAACGACGAAACCAAACCCGAGCTCTGGCTAGCCGATTTTTGACTGGCTTGTCAGGCAGGCGGGGCACGTGACGACCGCATGATCATACATCACCTTCCCCTGTTCCTATCCGACACCGCATGTAGATGGCTCGAGGAGCTTCCCCCTGACCAGATTCATGACTGGGTTGACCTGGTCTGGTTCTTTGAGGGGAACTTCAAGGGGAACTATGTGCGTCCTGGAAACTCCTAGGAACTGTGCAACTGTAAGAAGAAACCAGGGGAGTCTCTGCGTGA
Source organism: Bothriochloa decipiens (assembly GCA_023333625.1). Lineage (NCBI taxonomy): Eukaryota > Viridiplantae > Streptophyta > Magnoliopsida > Poales > Poaceae > Bothriochloa > Bothriochloa decipiens. Next base: position 42,558,655 of record CM041633.1, on the reverse strand, counting down.
CTTCGCTCGGTGTTTCTCCAAGCTCTGAACTAAACTCCCTCACATCTCTGATCTCGACGTAATTCTTGCATTTGTTGCGGGTACGACCTGCAAGGACCTAGTTCGCGAGTTGGGGCGCAACCACCCCAACACCATTGACGAGCTCATGGATGTGGTTGCCAAGTACGCGGCTGGCGAGGAGGCGGTCGGAGCCTTCTTCCATGACAAAAAAGACAAGAGAAAGGCACTGACAGTTGATGCCAGGGGCTCGAACAAAGGTTCAAAGAAGAACAAGAAGAAGAAGAAGAAGAACTAGCAAGGCAAGAGTGAGGTTGCAGACGACGATCTCGTCGCAGCAGCCGAACGCAAAAAACCTCGAGGTCCCCCCGAAGGGACCATCTTCGACAGGATGCTCGAGGAGCCCTGCCCTTATCACAAGGACGGGGCAAAACACAAACTCAAGGACTGCCGCATGCTTCGAAACACTTCAAGCAACTAGGCGTCAAGAAGGGTGATGACAAGGAAGACCAGGGCGGTAATGAGGGAGACAACGGGGAAGATAAAAAATTCCCTGAAGTCTACGACTGTTACATGATCTACGAAGGCCCCTCGACCCAGCTCACGCCTCGACAGCACAAGAGGGAGCGTCAAGAAGTCTTCTCCATCTGAGACGCGACACCCCACTACCTCGACTGGTCCGATGCACCCATCACGTTCGACCGCGATGATCATCCGGATCGCGTCCCCAACCCCAGGCCTATTCGCTTGTTGCCGACCCAATCATCGTCAACACCTGCCTTTCGAAGGTCCTTATGGACGGCGGCAGCAGCCTGAACATCATCTACCTCAAGACCCTCGACCTTGTGGGGGTCAAGAGGTGCCAACTCCAACCCAGCGCCGGGGGCTTCCATGGCGTCGTACCAGGGAAGAAGGCTCTTCCATCAGCCGCATTGACCTTCCCGTCTGCTTTGGCACCCCCGCCAACTTCAGGAAAGAGACCCTCACCTTCAAGGTGGTCAGGTTTCACGGAACTTATCACGCCATCATCGCCCGATGAGGCTACGCGCAATTCATGGCGGTCCCAAACTACACCTACCTCAAGCTCAAGATGCCAGGACCCAGAGGCGTCATCACCATCGGCTCCTCCTACGAACACGCGTACGATGGCGACGTCGAATGCGTCAAGTATGGAGAGGCTGTCGAGCAAAACGTGATGATAGCCTTGACCTCGAGCGCCTCGCTGACGAGGTGGTCGAACCTAAGCGTCACACCGGCAGCTTCAAGCTAGCACAAGACACCAGGAAAATCCTCCTCGACCCAAGCTGCTCCGGCGAGAAGGTGCTGACGATCGGTGCCGACCTCGAGAGCAAATAGGAAGTAGTGCTTGTCGAATTTCTCCATGCAAACCCTGATATGTTTACGTGGAGTCCTTCGGATATGCCGGGCATACCGAGGAAAGTCGCCGAGCATGCCTTGGAGATCCGAGCCGGGTCTAGACCGGTGAAGCAATGCCTGCGCCGCTTCGACTAGGAGAAGCGCAGGATCATCGGCGAGGAGGTACACAAGCTTTTGGCAGCTGGATTCATCAAGGAGGTTCATCACCCCGAATGGTTAGCTAATCCCTTGTTAGTTAAGAAAAAGAATGGAAAAATGTGAATGTGTGTTGACTATACTAGTTTAAACAAAGCATGTCCCAAAGTTCCATTTCCTTTACCACGCGTTGATCAAATTGTTGACTCTACCGCGGGATGTGAAACCCTCTCATTCCTTGATGCTTATTTTGGCTACCACTAAATCAGGATGAAAGAGTCTAACTAGCTCACGACTTCCTTCATCACACCTTTCGGCATGTATTGCTACGTCACTATGCCCTTCGGCCTTCGAAACGCCGGGGCGACGTATCAGCGATGCATGCTCCATGTCTTCGGTGAACACATAGGCAACGCGGTCGAGGCCTATATCGATGACATCGTGGTCAAATCCAAAAAAGTCAACAACCTCATCCATGACCTCGAAATCGCATTCGGATGCCTTCGTGCCAAGAATATAAAACTCAACCCTGAGAAATGTGTCTTTGGAGTGCCTCAAGGCATGCTCCTCGGATACATTGTCTCCCAGCATGGGATCGAGGCCAACCCCGAGAAGGTCGCAGCCATCACGCAAATCGATCTGATTCGAGATCTCAAGGGCGTATAGAAGGTCACGGGCTGCCTCGCGGCTCTCAGCTGTTTCATCTCACGATTGGGGGAAAAGGCCCTGCCCCTGTACCTCCTCTTGAAAAAATCCGAATGCTTCGTATGGACCGCGGAGGCCCTCGATAAACTCAAGAGCATGCTGATCTCTGCCCCGATCCTCATCCCTCCTCGTTCAGCGACGTTAACTGAACCGCCCGAGCCCCTCCTCCTCTACGTCGCCATGACCACTCAGGTGGTAAGCGCGGCCATAGTGGTCGAGAGGCAAGAGGAAGGGCACGCCTTGCCCATCGAGCGGCTGGTCTACTTCATCAGTGAAGTGCTTTCAGAAACCAAGATCCGCTATCCGCAGGTGCAACAGCTACTTTACGCCATCGTCCTTACGCGTCGCAAGCTCAAGCATTACTTCCTCAGCCACCCGGTTACCGTGGTGTCTTCTTTCCCCTTGGGGGAGATCATCCAAAACCGGGAGGCTGCTGGAAGAATTGCTAAGTGGTCAGTCGAGCTCATGAGCGAGACCATCACCTACACACCACAGAAGGCCATCAAATCTTAGGTGCTGGCGGATTTCATAGCTGAGTGGACCGACACCCAGTTGCTGCCAGTTCAAATCCAACCCGAGCTGTGGACAATGTACTTTGACAGGTCACTCATGAAGACAGGAGCAGGCACAGGCTTACTCTTCATCTCACCCCTCGGAGTCCACATGCGCTACGTCATCCAGATCCACTTTGCCGCCTCTAATAATGATTTGGAGTATGAGGCTCTTGTTAATGGGTTGCGTATTGCCCTCGAACTCGAGGTCCGATGCCTGACGTTCGAGGTGACTCGCAACTCATCATCGACCAAGTGATGAAGGCCTCGAGCTGCCATGACCCCAAGATGGAAGCCTACTGCAATGAAGTGCGCAAACTGGAAGGCAAATTCCATGGCCTCAAGCTCAATCATATTGCTCGGCGCTACAATGAAGCTGCGGACGAGCTCGCGAAGATCGCATCAACTTGAAGTACTATCCCTCTGGATGTATTCTCGAGGGACCTCTTCAAGCCCTCCGTCAACTTGGGCTCGGGGGCTGGCACCACACCCTCGAAACTCGACCCTGCAGCCTCGACCATGGCCCTCTCGATCGGGGCTGAGGTCATGGAGATCAAGGGGACACCTCCTCCGTTGAGCCCACCTCCGGGTTGGCGAGTCCCTTTCCTCGACTACCTCATTCGAGGGGAACTTCCGGAAGACCGAACCGAGGCTCGCCGGATCACGCGACGGGCCAAGTCCTACGTCATCTACGGTGATGGCAGGGAACTCTACAGGCGAAGCCCATCAGGCATCCTCCAGCGCTGCATCACATACACTCGGGGGCTTGCGGCCACCACGCAGTGCCAAGGACCCTCGTCAGCAATGCCTTCCGACATGGTTTCTACTGGCCAACCGCCATTTCTGACGCCATCAACATTGTTCGCTCGTGCAAGGGGTGACAATTCTACGCCAAGCAGACGCACCTCCTAGCTCACGCCTTACAGATGATCCCCGTCACCTGGCCGTTCACGGTCTAGGGGCTCGACATTGTGGGGCTTCTCAAGAGGACCAACAAGGGGCAACATCCACTCTGACTGGGCGGTCGAGTTCTTCACCGACATCATCCATCGCTTCGGGGTCCCAACGTCATCATCATTGACAATGGCACACAGTTCACTAGCAAGAAGTTCTTGGATTTCTGCGATCACCATCACATCCGTGTGAACTAGTCCGTGGTCGCTCATCCTTGAACTAACAGCCAGGTCGAGCGCGCCAATGGTATGATTTTGCAGGGCCTCAAGCCGAGAATCTTCAACCGCCTTAACAAGCACAGAAAGAAACGGGCCACAGAGCTGCCTTTGGTCCTGTGGAGCTTAAGGACAAAATCTAGTCGAGCCACGGGGTTGACACCATTCTTCTTGGTCTATGGGTCCGAGGCCGTCCTCCTGACTGATCTCAAGTATGGTTCCCCTCGACTAAAGACCTATAACGAGCAAACCAATGAAGAAGCCCTCACAAACGCCGTCGACCAGCTCGAGGAGGCTCGAGACATGGCGCTGATTCACTCCACGAGGTATCAACAGAAACTTTGACACTACCACGACAAACACGTGTGCTCGAGGGACTTCCAAGTTGGAGACCTCGTCCTACGTCGACGACAGAACAACAAGGGGTGTCACAAGCTGACTCCACCATGGGAAGGTCCATACACCGTAGCTAAGGTGCTGAAGCCCGGAACGTACGAGCTGGCAAACAACAAGGGCGAAACCTTGACCAACGCATGGAACATCGAACAGCTATGTCGTTTCTACCCCTAGGGCACCGATGCCTTGTACATTCTCACATGTTTTGTACATTTTTGCATGACAAATATAAGAAATACTTTTGATTATAAGTTCAAACTTATTATTATGCATGCAAGAGGTAGCCTCGACCCTATCTCACCAGAGTCGAGCCTCCCTCTGGGGGCTACGGGGGGAACCCCCTAAGTCCCTAAAAAATATGAACGATTTTTCAAAAAATCAAGCGTCTCCTTTTGCTTCGTAACTAAGTAGAAAACGCCTCGAACTCCCTTGAGGTTGATGAGGGCTGTCAAGCCGGGAGCTCTCCTACGCCCCAGGGCTATGGTACCTCCACTCACTCCCCCCTCGAGGGATACGAGCATGCATCGAACGCTTAGTCGAAAAGCAAAGGTTAGATGATCGAAGCTCGAGCTTCTCTTCTTTCCATCGCTTTGACGCGCTTCGTGACTAAGAAGAAAACGCCTCGAATTCCCTAAGGGTCGAGGGCTGTCGAGCCAGGAGCTCTCCTATGCCTCTAGGCTACGGTACCTCCACTCATTCCCCCCTCAAAGGATACGAGCACGCGTCGAACACTTAGTCAAAAAAAGCAAAATCTAGGCGAAAGAAAACAGAGAAGGCTCAAACTTGAAATATCCAAATGCATTACAATAGATGCATAGATGTCTTAAAGGCCCTCGAGGCCACACTGAATACAAGTTACAAAAACTAACTTATTTACATGGGCATCTTCGCCCAGTTTTACAGGCCCGCTCTACCGTCTCTGTCGCTGCCCTCCTCGACGGTGTACCCTTCATCTTCGGGGGGAGGACTTCATCTTTGAATAGCTTCGCCAGCGCTTCCCCTAGCCTCTCGGCATCCTAGATCAGCCCCCGGCATCGCTCCTCATTCTCGGCATTGGTCTTCGAGATATCAGGGATGAAGCCTTGGGCAATGACGTCCATGTTGAAGATGAAGCCGGAGAAAACCACCGCCAGCGCGCGCTTCACGCCGGTATGGAGCACCTCCCGCACGTGATCCCAAAGGGTGGCGTTGAGGTGGTAGAGCTGGTCGATGAGCGTGGCTCCTGGGACATCTTCTTCGGCCAGCTCGACTGGCTCGACCTCCCAGGAGGTACAGAGCCTGTTGATGACAACCCGGAACCTGCCAAGAAGCGCCCCCTCCGCCACGAGGCTCTCCTGTAGCACCTTGGCGGCAGCTTGAGTGGAGAGCCTTCTCTGTTTTCTTTCACCTAGATTTTGCTTTTTTGACTAAGTGTTCGATGCGTGCTCGGACTCAAGGTCTAAAAGACAAAACAAGAGTTAAACATGTCACACGGAAAGAAAAAGGTCAAAGCCCACCAAGGAACTCACTGGCACAGTGGGTCTGGAGGGCGCTGTGGTCCTCTAGCATGGCATCGCACTCCTCCCAAGCCTCGTCTCGCTCCCGCTGGGCCTCCTTGAAAGCCTGAGCCAAGTCGATCTTCTCGCACCGGAGGGTCTCGAGGGCGCCACCAGCCAAGATGATGGCTTGCTCCTTCTCTCCAAGGGTAGCCTTCATCGCCTCGAGCTTGGCGTCCAGGCTGTTGGCTCAACCCTTCTCCTCCTTGACCAAGGCAAAGAGGGTGTCGCACACCATGGAGACCTGAGCCAGACTGGCCTCGAGTGAGCAAATACGCTCCATGGAGCCTCAGGCCTCCTCTGCGAGCAGCTTGACGTGCTCTTGAGCGCAAGCGCCATTGCTTTTGGCCTCCTCTGCTTCGTCCCTGGCCGCGTCAACCTTCTCCTTGACCCGTCGGAGCTCCTCCTGACTCGGGTAGCTTTGCCTCGAGCTGCCTCGGTGTCCTCCTTCACCTGGGCGGCCTCCTCCTTGGCCCTGGCGGCCTCCTCCCTGGCCCGCTTGACCTCCCCCTCACCCTCGGCCACCCTGCTCGGCGCAGAACGGCTGGCCTCGAGTTGGCAAAGCACTTCCTCCTAGTTGTTATGCATCTCATGGAGGAAGTATGACTTGGAGTGGGAACACCTCCGCAAGTCCTGGAAACAGGAAATCGAGGGTTAAGGCGATCCATATGGGAAAAGCCAAAAACCGTATATGATCCAAACGGAGACTTACCACGAGACTCTGGTCGAGATCCCCGATGAGCTCGACACCTAGCTTGAGCAAGTGTTGCAGCCACGCCTGGGACTGCTCCACGCCCTCCCAGCGCTCGACCTCCTCCGGGTCATCCATCTCGATCCTGGGAGCGCTGGAGTCGCCGAGCTCCTGGAGCAAGACACACTCTTTGCCCCAATGAGAGAAGAGCGTCTTGACCTTGGTTCACGTCAAGGACTCAATATCCTCTTCCACGTTGCATGGGGCGCCGTGCTGCTCCACCAACTCAGCCGATGTAGGGAACTCCGACGCGGCACCGATGCCTCCTAGCCCGGGGTCGGACGTTGACCTCCTCCTCAACGAGCCAGGAGCCCCCAAAGCGATGGTGGTGTGGCTGACTCCTCCAACGGTGTGGCTGACGGCTACGGTGGCTGGCTCGACGCTGGCTCAGGTGCCTCCTGAGGCAACAGAGGGGATGAGACCGTCGCTTCCTCCAACTCCACGTCCTGTGGCATCGGCAGGTCCACCATCGACACGTCTGCCGGCGGGCTTGGTGCCGAGGTCTCCTCCTCGAGCTGTGTCGAGGGTTTCAGCACTGCTTCTTGTAGAAGCTCATCGAGGGTGATCATGGACACCCACTATTTTGGGAGTCCTGAGGTCTCCTTCCCTTCGATGGCTTGGGCGGCTGCTATGCTGATGGGTCCGGCAGCGTCACGTCCCCCGGTGGCGTCTACTGCTCCTGATGGTGCTGGGGCCATTCCCTAGTCACCTCCTCCTCCTGCCACTCTTGTGGCTCCTTCTCCTCCTACTGCGTCCATGGCAGCTCCTGCTTCTGCTAAGCCTCCAACTCGTGTAGCCCTGTCGGCCACAGCTTCCGCTCCCTCGTCAAAGGGGGAGGGGTGATGGCCTCCTCACCCTCCAGGTTGATGGGGGCTACCTCCATTCCCAGCTTGTGGCCCTCGAGGGCTCCCGCCTCAGGCATGGAAGCAGAGACCTCGGGCTGCCCCGGGTCAGGGGCTCCCGACGCCAGGGCTCTGCTCTCTGGCACCGGGCCGAGCTCGGGGACCACGAACATCGACATAAGGGACGCGCTCCTCCTCCTGTGTCTTCCTCAGCTCGGAGTCACCGCCCGTCACGGCCCCCGAGTCACTCGACCCTGCAGCAAGAGCAGAACCCGTCAGCATACCATGAGCCATAGCCTCGAGGGCTAAGGACAGCCACCTCGCCTCCCACGGTGCCAAGGGCCTCGACGTCGCACCTATGGCCGCGGCCCACATCTTCATGGCCGCGTCCACTCTAAGCCGCTTAGCCAGCGCAAGGGTCGCCCCCTCGATGTAGCGCTTTGGCCTGGATGGAAAGCAGGATAGTAGATAACTCAATGAACCGCAGAATGGGAAAGCAACGAGAAGAGACTTAAATTGACAGCACTTACCCAAAGGGGATAGAGGCCTTTCGGGTCCTCCTCGAGCCACCAGCAGACCTTGATGCCCCACCCGAGGCCGAGCTCTTCCCAGAGCTGGGGCTGCTAGGGGCTGTCGGTGAGGTCGCTGAGCCTCCCTGCCACGACAAGGCCTCTTGGGCATGACCCTGCTCCGCCCGCGCCGATGACCGGGATCGAGTCTCCCGGGTCGAAGTGGCCGGGGTCCCGCCACAAGCACAACGGGAGGAGGACGAACCCCCCGAGTCGAGGGGGTGGTCGACCTTTCCCCTCGCTGGCGCTCCGAGGCTAAAGTCGCTAGCTGAGGGGTGCGTGGCTTCGACGGACCTTCCTGCACCGAAAGATGGTCAGTACGGGAGGGACTAGACAGAAGGGTCTCGAGACGTCCCGCCACCCCTTCAACATCATCATCATCGTCATCATCATCCTCCTCGTCTCCCTCATCCTCGAAGGGAGACTCCTCGTCCGAGAGCCCGTCACGCCTCTACTGCGCACAGCGCTTCTCGCGCTTTTCGCGCTCCCGGAGCTTCTTGTCCTTTTCCTTCGTCTCCTCATCCTTTTGCCTCTTTTCTTGCTGGGCGTTGAAGCATCTCACCTGACGATCAGGAGCATCTTCCCTGAACGGGGGCCTCGATCTTCGTAGTCGATTCTCCCCTGCACGAAAACATTCGGTCGCAAGGACAAGAGTAAGAAAAAAAGGGGACAAAACATAAACGCGAAAGGCATGGGTCGAGGCACTCACCAGGTCGAGGCAACACTCCTCCGGCTGCATGGGAAGGTGGTTGACGTCCTCTGCCCTGAACAAAACTGCAACCATCCCTTTCACCCGCACGACGATCTCCGCGGCGGGTATGTCCTCGCTGGACATCCGGTGCCTCTCGAGCACTTCGGGCGTCACCGCGGGGAGCATCTTATCCAACTGCAGCGGGCGCTCCATCAAGGGGAGCACCCATTGACTGTGGAAGGCCAAGACCACCACGCCCACCGTCAAGCCCGCCTCTTGAAGTGTCCTCATTGCGGCAGCGAGGGGTCGAAGTCGACGTTGGAGATCCCCCGTCACACCATGCGGCCAGTTGAATGGCCACTCGGTGATGAGCCGCCCGGTGTACGGCGGGAAGTGACCTCCGTCATTGCAGAGGTAGAACCATTGCTCGTCCCACCGAGAGTGGTTGGACATCAACCCAGTGGAGATGTACTCGCGTAGCACCTTTGACTTGCCTGTATTCAACATGAAGTTGAGGCTGCCCGCTCTAACGATCCGCCTCACGCCTGACCCCATCAGAGAGGTGAACCACTCCCCCTTGTAGAGATGGAGCCACAGCTCCCAATGGGGCGCCATCCCTAATTAGCTCTCGTAGACGGCCGCGAAGATGGCGGCATTGGAGATGGCGTTGGGGGAGAAGTGTTGGAGCTCAACGCCATAGAAGTTTGTTAGCCCTCGCATGAACTCGCTCGGGGGTGCTCCGAGCCCATGCCGGTGGTACTTGAGGAAGCTCACCACATAGCCCTCCGGCGAGTTTGGCTCTGGGTGGCCCCTCGGTGGTGCAATCCACTCCGGCTGAGTCAAATCAGTGACGGGGCAGAGAAGTCCCTCTCTCACCAGCTCGTTCAACCTCTCCCGTGTCATGGTCGACGGGTGCCAGGGTTTCGCCGGCTGAAAGATGGGGGCCATGACAGTGGCATTCGGTGGACGCGGCGATGGTGGCGATGATGCGGATCTCCTCGGTGGAAGAGCGGCCGAGAAGGTTCCCAATCTCAGGAGCACTAGCGGTGGTGAAGGCAATGTGGCAAAGGTAGGGGCAAACAGTGCCTATCCCCTCTGGTCTTATACCCAGGAAGAGCAACGGGCGGAATCCGGCTGAAGAAAAAGGTAAACCCCCGTAGTTAATGTGTTTACCTAACAGTTCCCCCTCGATTCTTAGCCGGATACATGTGTCACACCTCAGGCAATCAGCCATTGCCCGGGCCCGCCATGATCTCCACCACTGCACCGTTTAACCTTCCTCCTCAAAAGACGCGTCCGATGGTAAGAAAAACAAACGTTACTTATCGGCGGATTCCTCCAGGGGAAGGTAAAGAGGCTCTGGCCCCACAACAAGCCTCGAGGTAGCGAAGGCTGGCCCTCGACCAGGGTTTGACAGCCACCCTCGAGCACCCGAGTCAGGGGTGACCAAGGGGGAGCCAACACGAGGCCCCGCTCGAGAACGAACCCTTAAGACCCCTTTAGACACATCCAAGGCGAAATGGTAGGACTTTTATGGAATCCCCCGAAGGGAGGCATCGAGCCGTCGAGACATATCGAATGGAATCGATATCCATAGGTCCATTGCATTCTGCTTTAATGAGACCACCTCCAGGCCTCCTGTCGACCTCTATCGAACGAGGAATGGGCTCTCACTTGGATTTTCCCGTTACCAGCTCACTAAGAACTTCGAGGCTCGCCCTATCGAGGGTAGTCCAACGCTTCTCACCTTATGTCCCATCGAAAGGACTCGTGAGAGGAACGCCGAGGCCGGCAACGCCCCAACCGCATGAGGCTCAGAGGCTCGACCGTGCCCGACACCCCTCGATGAAAGAGGGTTAAAAATCCCCTGGGGGCTCGACGTTCCTACGTACCCCTCGGTAAAGCCCCACGACTCCAGTTCAGGTCCACACCCGACTAGATGAGCACCCCCCGATCGAAGGCAAATAAAGCCCTTGAAGGAGTCCTCCGACTCCTCCGTGGCCTCGGGGGCTACCCCCGCGGGGAACGCTCGTGCGCCCCCCACGAAAAAATCTGAGCCACACTTCGCTCCCGGTTCCTGACCCCCTACCCGAGTACCAGCACTCGTGCAGAGGCTCGAGGGCTATTGTCAGTTACCTAGGAAAGGGGTACCCTAAGCCCTCGATTAACGGGGTGGATCCCCGAAGTCAGCAACGCAAGCCCTACAATGACATCCCTCATTACCGCTCAGAAATCCACAAACTAAAGCATGCTGGACTGGCCCACGAACGGCCGTCGACAGCCCAAAGCCACAACCTGCTCGAGGGACCACCGTACGGACTGAGACTGTACTCTCGAGGGTGCGACTCGGGCAACCCCACAAGGACAGAACTCTGCCCGGGCGAACAGGCTGGCCTCAAGGACGGAACTTCGCCCATGCAAATGGGCAGCCCTCAAGCGTGGTAAAACCCTTGGCTACCTACTCCTAGTATGGATCCAGGTGCATTCAATGCATTTTACCTACTCCCGCCTAACTGTATGGCCACAGTTACCGAAACAGCAGCGAGTATGGCAGTCAAATCCTGCTTTTACCACCCATACCCTGGAATCCCGCAAATCGTACCTCACTGCCACCCCATACCGAGCACTGTGCCCTGTCCGGCACCCCCTCGAGATGCATATTCCCCGCATATCCTGAGATTTGACCTTATCCAATGAGCCTCGACCCCCTCAACTCGAGCCCCTCGACTCGACCAAAGGCCTCGACCATCGCCCCTCGACACCATCACGCCGACCCTCGAGCGGGACTTCAACAACTTTGGTCAACACTTCAACAACTACCGACGCGACGGCCGCAGGGCTTCCCATACCGACGTATGCCTCTACAGCGGCACCGACATGATTGGCATCAACGTCATACGTCACCAACCACGTGAGCCCCAAAAACATGTACTCCTGTGCCCCTCCTTCACCTATAAAAGGAGGAGCCAGGACTTTAGCTAGAGGGGAGATGGGAGAGCTTCATACGCTAAGGTTTAGATCACAGAACAACACTGTGAGATAGTGTAGAGAGCTAGGCGCCCGAAACACTCGAGCTCAAGCCCACACTTCTCACACCCGCTTGTATGCACCCTGTACTAGCGCTTCGTTACAAGATAACACGAACTATCCTCCCCTCGCTGGACCTAGGGCCTTCTTTGCCCAAACTAGGATAAATCACTGTGTCCTTCTTGCATCACCCACCGGATTAAGGGAGCACGCAATTACGAATTTACTCGTTGGTGTTGACCCCCGGGGTCGAAACACTGACACAAATATATAATTGTGATAGGAATAGGGAACAATGAAGGAAACTTTATTAAATATCTGAATAACAAAAATCTGGGTACATATCTTATTTAGAAGTGTATGAGGTGGTCGATGTTCCATGAATTGGACTCCTCGACACCCTTCATCGTCTCCAACCGATAGGACGTCGGGTGTGTGATAGCCTTGATCCTAAACAGCCCTTCCCATCTGGATGACAGCTTGTGCAGACCATCTGTGTTCTGGATTCATCATAACACCATGTCGCCGACCATGAATAGCCTGCCTTTGACGTTGTGGTTATAGTAACGATGCACTGAAGCTAGGTACTTAGCTGCCCGAGCACAGGATTCGAGTGCTATCTCTTCTTTGGTGATGATGTTGATTTCCCTAGCTCTGTTGGAGGCTTCTTTGTTGTAATGCTGGACACACGATGAAAGGAGTGCGACCTCAGCTGGTAAGATAGCCTCGGATCCAAACACCATGAAGTACGGGGAAACTCCAGTGTTGCGACTGGGTTGGGTACGTAGTCCCTAGACCACGACAGGTAATTCCTTGAGCCACCGACCAGGTTTAAGATCCTTGTTGTCATGGCATACCTGTTTGCACAGGGCGTCGATGATCATACTATTAGCTCGCTCCACCTGTCCATTTGCTCAAGGATGAGCGATAGACACATATTTGGCTTTGATGCCATTGTCATCAGAAAAGTCAAAAAACTCATCGCTGGTGAACTGAGAGCCTAAATCGGTGATGATGGTATTGGGTATGCCAAACCAGTGGATAACATCATCAAGGAACTGTACCCCTTTCTCAGACAAAGCTTTCTTGATGGCTTTGTACTCAATCCATTTGGAAAATTTGTCTATGAGTATGAAGACACACGTGTGTCCTCCAGGGGCCTTCTTGAAGGGGCCTTCTTGAAGGAGCCGATCATGTTGAGTCCCTAGCATGAGAATGGCCAAGCGACTGGGATGGTCTGAAGTTAATGTGCAGGGACATGAATCTGCTTGGCAAACATCTGGCAATTTTTACACCGGTGCACGTAATTTTTTACATCAAAGACGGCTGTCAGAAAGTAGGACCCTGCTCGGTAGGCTTTGCTGACCAGCGTCCAGGATGCCGAATGGTTACCACAAGTGCTCGCATGAATATTCTTCAGAAGTTTTAAACCCTGTGCCCGGGTGATCCATTTTTGGTAAATCACAGACCTTGGAGCCTTGCACATCAGCTCGCCGTTAACCATGAGGTAGGCACGGGCTCTACGGACCAGCTGTTGAGCTTCGATCTTATCCTTGGGAACAAGGTGGTTATTCAGGTATCTGACAAAGGGCTCTCTCTAGTCGGGCTGGGGAGGCGCTACCTGCTTGGTTGACTCATCAACCGGTGGCTACGCACTACCATCGTCAGATCCCTGCTGGCCAGGGTAGCTATTTTCCACCTCTTTTGCCTTGCCACTGAGCGCCGCTACGAGCTGGTCGGTAGTGGTACTAGGCACAAGTGCTTCGTAGGCCTGATCGGGGATTGAAGGCTTAATCAAATCTTCAACAAAAACACTAGATGGTACCTTGGTTTGAGATGATCCGAGCTTAGATAGCTCATCAGCACCTGTGTTCTCAAAATGAGGTACACGGGTGAACTCCAGTCCATAGAACTTATTCTCCAGGTTGCGAATCTCGGCAACATAGGCATCCATCTATTCATTGACTATGTCCCAATCTTTGTTGACCTGGTGGATGACTAGAGCAAAATCTCCGTACACCAGGAGCCGTTTAATGCCCAACTCAACTGAAATGCGGAGGCCATGTAGGGCCGCTTCGTACTCGACCACATTATTGGATGCCTTGAAGTGTATGCGCAAGACGTAGCAGAGCATGTCCTTGGAAGGAGAGATGAAATAGACCCCTGCCCCGGCGCCATCGATGTTCAAGGAACCATCAAAGTACATCTTCCAGTGGTCGGCAGATGTATCTGCCAAGGGCAGGTTGAGGTCCGACCACTCCACAATGAAATCAACAAGGGACTGAGATTTCACAGTATTGTGACTACGAAAGTTCAGTGTGAACTCGGAGAGCTCTAACACATATTTGACAATACAGCCACTAGCATCTCTGTTGCAGAGAATGTCACCAAGTGCAGCTTCTATGACCACCGTGACCTTGTAGGGTTGGAAGTAATGGACGAGCTTTCATTTGGTGATCAGGAGCGTGTATAGTAGTTTTTGCACGTGGTTGAATCATTGCTTGATTTTGTTAAGAACCTTGCTAATGTAGTAGATTGGGCGCTATGCCCCACAGACGTGCCTGGGTTCCTCGCGCTAGACCACCATCATAGTACCGACCACGTTAGTTATGGCAATAATATAGAGGAGAAGCTCCGCGCTCTCTCGCGGAACGTGAGTACTGGGGGAGTCACAAGGTACTCCTTGAGCTATTTAAAGGCCTTGTTGGCCTCCTTTGTCCACTCAAATTTCTCCTTAGCTTTGAGCAATTTGAAGAACCGAAGCCCTTTTTCACCCATGCGGGAGATGTAGCGGCTCAGGGCCACCATGCAGCCGATAAGTTTTGAGATATCTTTGATGCTTCGTGGTGGTTGCAAGTCCAGCACAATTTGAACATTCTTGGGATTTGGGCGTATGCTGTCCTGGCTGACAACGTTGCCGAGCAGGATCCCAGAAGGACTGCCAAAGATGCACTTGTTGGGATTTAGTTTCCACAAAATTGTTGAGGGTCGTGAAGGTCCATTGGAGGTCGGCAACCAGTGTATTGGACTCCCTTGTCTTCACCGGCACATCATCTACATACGCCTCAACAAGGTCGTCAACGATCTCATGCTCAAGGCAGGCCTAGATGGCCCGCTGGTAAGTAGCTCTAGCGTTCTTGAGGCTAAACGACATGGTCATGTAGTAGAAAGCATCGAAGGGGGTGATGAAGGCAGTCTTCTCCTAGTCCTCCTTTTTGAGGGCTATTTGACAATAGCTCGAGTAGCAATCTAGGAAAGAGAGTAGCTCGCAACCTGTAGTAGAGTCTACAACCTCGTCGATTTGAGGGAGATTGAAAGCCTGTTTAGCACAGTATTTGTTGAGATCGGTGTAATCAACACACATTCTCCCTTCATTATTCTTTTTGAGTACAAGAATCGGATTGGCTAACTACTCTGGGTCATACACCTCTTTAATAAAGCCAGCTGCTAGAAGCTTGGCTACTTCTACCCTAGTGACTTCCTTGTAGTCACGAACGAACCATCGCATCTTTTGCTTGATAGGTTTAGCGGTCTTTGAGACATCAAGGTAGTACTCAGCCTTTTCCCTCGGGATACCTGGCATGTCAGCGGGTTTCCATGAGAACACGCTGATGTGCTCTCGAAGGAATTGGACAAGCGCGTCTTCCTATTTGGGAGAAGGGTAGACCTGATTTTGGTGGTCTTTGAGGGGTCATTCGGGTCGAGCTGGATCAACTTGTGCTGCTAGATTTTGTTGGAAGGTCGCCATGCATACCTGACCAGAACCTCAAGCTCTACAGGGAGCACCTCCTTAACACCCAGGCTGGTGTGCTCCATGGTGTGCTTCCACTCCTTGAACTCCATGGCTGCATAGGCATCGAACTCACACACACATGCCGTGAACACGTTACCGCACAGGGATAGGACGCCCTGCTCGGTTGGGAGCTTCAACACTAGGTACCCACAATGAGGAACTGTCATGAACTTGGCGATCCCTATTCAGCCAAGGATGGTGTGGTAGATGCCCTCGAAGTCTGCCATGATGAAAGTGATGTGGTCGATGCGGAAGTGCTGCTTTGTCCCAAACTGAACGGGCAATGTGATCTGCCCGAGGGGGTATGAGGGTTTGCTCGGCATGATGCCCTAAAACAGAGACTCGCATGGCTCGAGGTTTTCCTGCTTCGGCCCTAGCTCCTTGAAGGCTAGATAGAATAGAATGTTCAGGGCACTGCCACCATCAACAAGCACTTTCTCGAATCAGACACCGTCTATCACCGGGTCAAGGATCAGTGGGAACCGACCGGTGTCGGGGATTTTGGCCCACATATCATTGCGGCTGAATGATATGGGCTGCTCAGACCAGGCGAGCACTTTGACATCTGCAACGAAGTCGTTAGCCTCCTAGATAGCCACGATGGCTCGCGTCAGTAGCTTCTTGTCATGGGCGTTCTCCAGTCCGACCTTGCCACCAAAAATGACAGTAGTCACATTCTTCATGGGATCCCTATAGGCATGCCATGGGTTCGCATCTTGAGCTTCTTCTTTGTCAACATCCTCTTACTGGATGGGGTTCTTAGCCTTGGCTTTGGGAGCTGGGGGTGGCTTCTTGTTGGCCATCTTCTCCAGTGCATCTTTCAGGACCCTGCACTCGCCCAGCGTGTGGCCCTTGGCCAGGATGACGAGGGCAATCCTGACTAACGACCTTGTCGAGCTCTTTGTTGTTTGCCCTCTTCTAGCGGTTACGCCGACCACCATTGTAGGTGTCCCGGCCATGACACTTGAAAGAACGATCGTCATCATGGTGGTTAGGGTCACGATTGCTACGACGGTTGCGGCGGTCGTCCTGTCGATCTGGCCGGCGGTCTTGGTTGTTGTCGCGGTCGTGGTGGTCATCGCTGCAGTAGTTGCTGTTGGGGTTGAATGGGGTCCCCGTTGTTCAGCCGTTCGTCGAGATGGGCGAATCGGTGGGTGATGGAGAGCTCTTCTATGGTTCTTGGTCACTCGAGGAGCAACTCCTTCTTGAGGTCTAGACCACGTGGTTGGACCAAGCCGACAACGAATAGGCGATCCCTTCTATCGGGGTGACATCGATCACATGATTCCACGCGTCGAAGAAACGCCAGATGTATTGTCACAGTGATTTCCTTGGATGATGCTACACCTATGCTAGAGTGTACTTGGTGTTTGACTGCACACAGGTGGGCTTGAAGTTGTCGATGAACATCTGCCTGAGCTGAGGCCAACTATGGATGCTACCGGCACACTGGCGGAGCAACCAGGAGGTAGCAACATTGCTCAAGACTACTGGGGGGTAGTTTGCCATGATGAATTGGTCACCTCCCGCTGCTCGGATTGCCACTTCATACAGCATGATCCAGTGCTCAGGATCATCCTGCCCATCGTAACATTCATCCGAGAACGGGGCTGGTCCACTCATTTATCTTCATACGGCCTTGAGTTCTTCTGAGAACGGGGCTGGTCCACTCATTTATCTTCGAGCATGGTAATATTCATCAAGGTGGCCATGCAGATCGTGATCTTGGGGCTACTCGACTTCCTGGTGGCGCTCGGTGCAGCGGTAGGCCTGTTGCCGGTTGGCACGCTGGCGATTGCCGTGTTGGCGCTGATCGTCACGTGGCACCTCTTGTGGGGCGTCATTGGCGTTGGCCTGCTGGGGCTATTCGAGCGGAGGTCCTCCTTGATTAGACTCATTGTCGGTGCCACTTTCAGGTTGGCAATAACGACTGCGCCAGGATCGCCTTGACCGATGCGACATGGTTAGTGAACGGAAGAGTGGAGCTGAACCACCTGTGCTTCGGCGGTGATCAAAAAATCATGGATTGCTTTGACCCAGGGTGTGTTCGGGGGAAGGTTGTTGAGCCGATCCATAGCCATAGCAATGTTGGCCATGGGAGTGTCATGGATGATTTGTGTTGGGAATATGCCCTAGAGGTAATCATAGAGATGATGATATGCCCTACACAGTCAAGATGGAATTTCCCCTCTCTACATGAGAGTGATATCACTGGATCACTCAAGTGATTGGATCAACAAATGCATGGCCGTGCTTGGGTTAAGTGTTAACCCACGAGTTGAACCATATATCAGTGGCAAAGGGAATAACTTGTATGTGGTCATAGTGGTTCGTCTGATATAATCTTTGTGTATGCATAGGAGTTGTCACGCCTTGCTAGAGACCGCTATCAACTATTGGGCGAGTAGGAGTACTCGGTCCATGTCTATGTGTGCGTGAACCCATAGGGTCGCATGCTTAAGGGGTGGAAGCCTAGTTCGGGTTGAACCCGGATTACACAAGGCTTAGGGTTCCTGATGGGCCTCCAGGTCGAGGTTGCATAGGGACGCCTATATAAGCAAGGGGTAGCGGCGAGGCAAAAGTAATATGATCTGATCGATCTATTGAGTCACCGTCGCCCACCCCACCCTCACACATTCACTCCTCGTAGACCTAGCAGTCCGGTTGCGCATTGCTTCTTCCCGCACGTGTGTGATGCCTCGGAGGTGCTGCATCTGCGGTACAAGGACGGACCTAATCGGTCACGGTGGTCGGCAACTGGTTGATGACTAGTTGGATTGGTCGGTGAGTAGTTGGACTGATCAGAAACGTGCTCGGACGATCCGCAAGCGAAGGGTGTACTTGACGAATGACCATGCAACTACACAGCACTGCTGTGACGTGTTCGACTACATCAAGTCTTCCGCTGCATTTGCGCGTGTAGTGGTAATCCCGTGACCTATATCTGGCAGTAGATCTTGATATATTAGGTACAAAAGTTTTGTTTTCTGGCTAGTGTAGCACCCTTATTTTCCTATAGTGGTATCAGAGCAGTAGCTGCTTTATTATAGGTCCAGTTGTGTACATATGGTGATATGCGCTGTTGTAGATCAGTCTCTGATCTTGGTTCATCGTCTTGCCATGTTAGTCTTGTAATGATCTACTCATACCGATCAGAATTCCGCCATCCAAGTTAAGTGATACATGTAAAACCAGTCATGGCAAGTTTGAGATCAATCAGATTGATTGAATTGAACCTTAGGTCAAAGTGCCGAGCACATGCGATGTGCGGCGGTAGTAGATGGGATCTATTACCGGGCACTGGGTTGCCGAGAAAAGTGTTATTCGGTAAAACAGTTGTAACTTTTGGACCATAACTCCGATTGAGACAAACTCTAAACAAAAACTACTTGGAAAATAGAGTTTTAGGCCTTGCAACGTTAGATGTCTATATCGGCTAACTCTGTTTTGTAGAAATTCGTGACTGGTATAGCCCTTATATGCATGAGATGCATATATGTAATTAATTCATGGCTTGCACGTCATGAGGACAACATGGGCAGGAGCCTTATAGATATTGTCAATTTGATGTAATGGCCTACGTGTCAATCTATGATGATCTGTGACTATGTAAATTTAATTCACGGTAGTGATAGCTAGTCTTTGTAACAACCCAAAAATCCGAGCTACAAAATTTTTTCGACAAAACCCTGAGTGATGTGGTGCAACATGTCATCATCTACCCCTTAACCTTGCATTAACCCTAGCATGTTATGCATATCAATCATGTGTTTGTAAAGTAATTAATATCTCATGTAAATGCTCCATGTTTCATATGATATATTTCAATGTTGCCAAAGCTTTGTTTTAATGTTTAAATAGTTCATGCATCATATTGCATTACAAGAGTGATTTGGATTTTATTTGGTTTATGTGTTGAAAAATAAAAATGACAAATATAATATTTATTTTGACAAATAAATATTAAGGGAATAATACCCTAACATTATGAGGGCCAAGTATACCCACTACTTTGTCATACAAATTTAGCACATCATATATATGTATATATAAAAGTATTTGAAAATGAAAAAGAAAAAGAAAAAGAAAAGCCAACTGGTCCAAGTTGCCCAGCAAGCCGACCGTCGGCCCGGCCGCTCTCCTGTGCGTTCGCCCGCTCACCCGCGAGCGCATAGGCCGAGGCCTCTGCCGGCCATCTTGGACATCCACACGCACACACACGGTCTAGCCCAGCCCTTGGACCACGGCATCGGGAGGATGCCGGACCGGAGCATCGCCTTGCCAACCACTGCACGCAGAGCGCCCCTGCGGCGAAGTCACCCAGCCGCCTCACCGTCGAGCTCTACCCACCATTGACCTCAGATCCACGCTTGCCTTGAAGAGACAGATCCCGTGCGCACCCTAGCTCCGTGTTGCCTCACTGGAGCACCGTCCTCGAGCCGCCTTGCCAGTCATCATGCCCGTGCACTGCCGCTCTAGGGCGCCGCCGTTCGCCATCATTTCCTACTGACTCCAACCACCGTGGTGATCAAGAAGAGGCCAAAGAACCCTGCCATGACGTGCTGCATCAATTGGACAAGGAGAAGGAGGCAGTGGACCCTTCTTGAATGCCGTTGCCATGCACCGAGGACCCGCCGGAGCTCCGCCATGGGAGTTGCTGCCCGCCCGGACTCTGCCGTGTGATTTGGTCACCGCCGACGCCATGGGAAGATGCTGCGTGCGTTCAATCGCCTATTTACGCCACCAATTAGAACTGGAGTGACTCAGTCTGAAGTGTACACCGAGCGCCGTCACTGCCGAGCCACCGTCCACTGTGGAGCTCGTCACCGAAAGCAAAGCTACCGCCTTGAAGCCCAACAACATGACCGTCGTGAAGTCCCAAAGCGAATGGGTGGGTTAATGGCACCGGAGATCCACTGTGGCACCAGGAATCGAGGGTTTCCCCACCGCTGATTGCCGAGGAGGAACCCTACGCTCGAGCCAGTCTCATCTGAGACGGACCCCGTGCTCGAGCCAGTCTCGTCCGAGATGGATCACGTGCTCGAGCTGACCCTCGAGTGCGACCCCTCGACACAACATGGGGAAAGAAATAGAGGAGGGGATCGCTTCGGCAAAAGATAATGGATGCGCTCGAGCCGACCCTCAAGTTCGACACTTTGATATGACGACCCTCGAGTTCGACACTTCGA
Source organism: Bothriochloa decipiens (assembly GCA_023333625.1). NCBI lineage: Eukaryota > Viridiplantae > Streptophyta > Magnoliopsida > Poales > Poaceae > Bothriochloa > Bothriochloa decipiens. The sequence continues at coordinate 42,537,928 of CM041633.1, read as the reverse complement.
TACGCTGACCCTCGAGTTCAACACCTCGATACACAGACCCTCGAGTTCGACACATCGATACGCCAACCCTCGAGTTTGACACCTCGATACACCGACCCTTGATTTCGACCCCTCGACACACCGTGGGGAAGGAAATAGAGGAGGAGATCGCTTCGGTAAGAAGATGATGGATGTGGTGATCATGGACTGAGTACCTGCAAGTGGATCCCGAGCCGCCACATGTCAACACTAGAATAAACATCCCTTTTTCTTTTTTAGAAAATGGTTAAATCTTTGAAATTCATAACAAATTCATACGAGCTCCGAAAAATGAGATCCACAAATTTTCTATAAATCGAGCCCTATCTATCTAGGCT